>CM044308.1:140812500-141412500 GCA_024291935.2 Okapia johnstoni
TATGAAATCACGGAAATTATATGCTAATACCTGTACCTTGAAGTTACAGTTATTAGCTGTAACTTTAACTAGCATCACACCTTTTCCCCAAGCAAAAATTAACGAGGAGGATGGCTTTTTTCTGTAGACTTTTACACTTAACAGGTGATAGTTTCAATGTGTTTGCTGTTTTAAGGTCAAGAGAGCAACCATTACCAACTATGCCTGTTTCTATTCCTGGTGGCACATTTCCAAAGAAGAGAAAATGAGAAAGGACAGGAATTAATGGTTCTCTGGCTGATGATGTCATCCCACTCTCCATTCTTTTTTTCATTCATATATGTTCGGTTCAGTCACTCAGTTGTGTCCGACTCTTTGTGACCTCATGGACTGAAGCACTCCAGACTCCCTGGTCCATCACCAACTCCCGGACCCTACTCAAACTCATGTCCATCGCATCAGTGATGCCATCCAACCATCTCATCCTCTGTCAGCCCCCTCTCCCCCTACCTTCACTCTTTCCCAGCATCAGGGTCTTTCCCAGTGAGTCAGCTCTTCACATCAGGTGGCCAAAGATTGGAGTTTCAGCTTCAGCATAAGTCCTTCCAATGAATATTCAGGACTGATTTCCTTTAGCATGGACTGGTTGGATCTCCTTGCAGTCCAAGGGACTCTCATAGTCTTCTCCAACACCACCATTCAAAAGCATCAATTCTTCAGCACTTAGTTTTCTTTATATTCCAGCTCTCACCTCCATACATGACTATTGGAAAAACCATAGCTTTGACAAGATGGACCTTTGTTGGTAAAGTAGTGTCTCTGCTGTTTAATATGCTGTCTAGGTTGGTCATAGCTTTTCTTCCAAGGAGCAAGTGTCTTTTAATTTCATGGCTGCAGTAACCATCTGCAGTGAATATGGAGCCCCCCAAAATAAACTGTAATTGTTTCCATTGTTTCCCCATCTATTTGCCATGAAGTGATGGGACCAGATGCCATGATCTTAGTTTTCTGAATGTTGAGCTTTAAGCCAACTTTTTCACTCTCCTCTTTCACTTTCATCAAGAGGCTCTTTAGTTCTTCTTCACTTTCTGCCATAAGGGTGATGATATCTGCATATCTGAGGTCATTGATATTTCTCCCAGCAATCTTGACTCCAGCTTGTGCTTCATCCAGCCCAGCATTTGGCATGGTGTACTCTTCATATAAGTTAAATAAATAGGGTGACAATATACAGCCTTGATGTCCTCCTTTCCCAATTTGAAACCAGTCTTTTGTTCCATGTCCAGGTCTAATTGTTGTTTCTTGACCCGCATCCAGGTTTCTCAAAAGGCAGGTCAGGTGGTCTGGTATTCCCATCTCTTTAAGAGTTTTCCACAGTTGTGATCCACCAGTCAAAACTTTGGCATAGTCAATAAAGCAGAAGTAGATATTTTTTCTGGAACTCTTTTGCTTTTTCGATGATCCAACGGATGTTGGCAATTTAATCTCTGGTTTCTCTGCGTTTTCTAAATCCAGCTTGGACATCTGGAAATTCATGACTCACGTACTGTTGAAGCCTGGCTTGGAGAGTTTTGAGCATTACTTTGCTAGCATATGAGATGAGTGCAATTGTGTGGTAGTTTGAACCTTGCCTTTCTTTGTGATTAGAATGAAAACTGACCTTTTCCAGTCTGTGGCCACTGCTGAGTTTTCCAGATTTGCTGCCATATTGAGGGCAGCACTTTCACAGCATCATCTTTTAGGATTTGGAATAGCTCAACCGGAATTCCATCACCTCCATATATATTTAATTGTAATATAATTGCTTTAAAATGTTGTGTTGGTTTCTGCCATTCAGCAACCTGAATCAACCATAAGTATACATATATCCCCTCCTTCTGAATCTCCATCTCATCCCCACCCCATCCTACCCCTCTAGGTAGTCACAGCATACCAGAATGAGCTGTCTGTGCTATACAGAAACTTCCCACTAGCTATCTACTTTGCACATAGCAGTGCATATGTTTCAATGCTACTCTTTCAATTTATCCTACCCTCTCCCTCCCCTGCTATGTCCACAAGATATTTTCTGTCTGCATCTCCATTTCTGCCCTACAAATAGGTTCATCAGTACCATTTTTTTCTAGATTCCATATTTATGTGTTAATATAAGATATTGACTTTTCTTTTTCTGATTTACTTCACTCTATATAACAGGCTCTAGGATCACCTGCCTCACTAGAACTGATTTGAATTTGTTCCTTTTAAAAACTGAGTAATACTCCATTGTATATATGTACCACAATTTCTTTATCCATTCATCTGTCAATGGACATCTAGATATCTTCCATGACAAGGCTATTGTAAATAATGCTGCAATGAACATTGCACTTCCCATTCTGATTACTATTTCTGCTTTAAAAAGTGCTCTGCATACACATTTCCCCTCCTCCTAGTCTCTGTCCTTCTCATCATGTACTGTTACCACTGTTTTAGTTAGCGGGTTATATATCTGTCAGGGCTTATCTCCTAACCCCCGTTATTTAGAAACTTCATAACTATTTACTTTTATTCTAAAGTCAGCCTTCTCTATTTGAGGTTTCTGTGTCTGCAGAATGGAAAACAACCTTGAATGGAAAACAACTTTTAGAAAGTCCTAAAAAGCAAAACTTGAATTTATTACCTACCTGGCAACTATTTACATAGCATTTACATTGTATTTACATTGTATTCACTATTAAAAGTAATATAGACATGCTTTAACATATATATAGTGTGTGTAGGTCATATACAAATACTATGGTATTTTATATGAGGGACTTGAGTGTCTGTAGGTTTTGGTATCAGCAGGCAGGAGGAGTGCCTTGGAACTGATCCTCCAATAATACTAAGGGTTGACTGTATATGAAATTTAGAATCAGGACATCTGGTTTCAAAATAAGTATTACTATTCCTATTTGGATCATAAATACTTAATAATTTATTTAGGGGCCAAATGACATCTTTAAGATGTTTCTCCTATTCAAGAACATGGTGTTTTTCCATGAACTGTTACCCTCTGTTGTGACCATTAGTAATATCCAAAATGTATTTCACTTATTTCTTGTTTTATTTGTTCTTATATATTTTGTTTCTCTTGATGCCATAACAAATGGCATTTGCTCCTTTTTTTTCTGCACTGATTCTTCTATCTGGTTGTTATATGTATTTACAAAAAAATATTGGTTTGTGCACATTTACTTAGTATGTTTCTACATATCTGAATTCTCTTACTGCTTAGATTAGCATTCCAGGTAGGTCCATATCTATCATTAGAAAATCTTGATAGTATTCTGCACCTTTATATATTTTTTAACCTCTATTTTGTTTAGTTTTATCTTGTTTTGCATTGTCAAGTTACACTGGCTGGTTCATCTAGCTGGATACTAAATAATGGTGATGATATGCAAACATTTACATCCTGATCCCGACTCTAGCGACAAACCTTCCAATATTTTTCTATTGACATGATAGCCATTTGGAGGCTGAGTCATCTTTTGTCATGTAAATGAAGTGTCTGTATATAAATTCCTTATTTAATTTAAATTTTAAAATTAAGTATGTAATTGAATTGTGTCAAATGCTTCTGCACAATCTTGAAGATAACTATTAGATTTTTTCTCCTTAATGCTATTAATATGGTATACTAAGGTAATAGATTTCTAAATATTGTTTCATTCTTGTAAATGTGTGTGTGCTCTGTTGTATCTGACTCTGTCTCATGGACTATAGCTTGCCAGGTTTCTCTGTCAATGGAATTTTCTAGGAAAGAATACTGGAATAGGTTGCAGTCTCCTACTCCAGATTCATCATTGTAGACAAAGATATTCTTCCATGCAGAAAAATAATTTTTAACAAATATTTCTGGGACAAAGGTTGAAAAGTGAAAGTGTTAGTCACTCAGTCATGTCCAACTCTTTGCAACCCATGGATTACAGTCCACCAGGTTCCTCTGTCCATGGGATTCTCCGGATAAGAATACTGGACTGGGTAGCCATTCCCTTCTCCAGAGGGTCTTCCCAACTGAGGGATTGCACCTGGGTCTCCTGCATTGCAGGCAGATTCTTTACTATCAGAGCTGGGGAAGCCTGGTGTAAATGGATAGCTATGTGCAAAAGAATAGATTTGGCCTCTTATCTCACACTGTGCTAAGTTTTGTCAAGAGAACACACTGGACATGGCAAGCACCCTTTTCTAACAATAAAAGAGATGAGTCTACATATGGACATCACTAAATGGTCAATACTGAAAACAGATTGATTACATTCTTTGCAACTGAAGATAAAGAAGCTCTACAGTCAGCCAAAACAACACCTGGAGATGACTATGCCTCAGATCATCAGCCCTATTCAAAGTTCAGGCTTAAATTGAAGAAAATAGGGAAAACCATTAGGACTAAATCAAATCCCTAATGATTATACAGTGCTGTGCTTAGCTGCTCAGTCGTGTCTGACTCTTTGCAACCCTGTGGACTGTAACCTGCCAGGCTCCTCTGTGCATGGGGATTCTCCCGGGAAGAATACTGGTGTGGGTTACCATGCTCTCCTCCAGGGGATCTTCCCAACCCAAGGATGGAACCCAGGCCTCCCTCATTGCAGGTGGATTCCTTACCATGTGAGCCACCTGGGAAGCACAAGAATACTGGAGTGGGTAGCCTATCCCTTCTGTTAGAGCTAGCTCCACTAGTTTCCCTACCCAGGAAGTGAACCAGGTTTCATGCCTTGCTGGCAGATTCTTTACCAGCTGAGCTTCCAGGGAAGCCCATGATTATACAGTGGACATGATGAATAGGTTCAAGGGATTAGATCTGGTAGAAATTGCCCGAAGAACTATGAAATGTGGTTGGTAATATTATACTAAACACTAAAGCTAAAGGCAAAGGAGAAAAGGAAAGATATACCCATCTGAATGCAGAGTCCCAAAGAATAGCAAAGAGAGATAAGGAAGTGTTCCTCAGTGACAATCCAAAGAAACAGAGGAATAGAATAGGAAAGACTAGAGATTACTTCAAGAAAATTAGAGCTACTAAGGGAACATTTCATGCAAAGATGGGCACAATAAAAGACAGAAATGGTATGGACCTAACAGAAGCAGAAGATATTAAGAAGAGGTGTCAAGAATACACAGAAGAACTATACAAAAAAATTCTTCATGACCCAGATAACCATGATGGTGTGATCACTCACTCAGAGCCAGACATCCTGGAGTCTGAAGTCAAGTGGGCCTTAAGAAGCATTACTATGAACAAAGCTAGTGAAGGTGATGGAATTCCAGCTGAACTATTTCAAATTCTAAAACATGATGCTGTGAAAGTGCTGCCCTCAATATGACAGCAAGTTTGGAAAACTCAGCAGTGGCCACAGGACTGGAAAAGGTCAGTTTTCATCCCAATCCCTAAGAAAGGCAGTGCCAAAGAATGTTCAAACTACCACACAATTGCACTCATCTCAAGTGCTAGCAAAGTAGTGCTAAAAATTCTCCAAGTCAGGCTTCAACAGTATGTGAACCATGAACTTCCAGATGCTCAAGCTGGATTTAGAAAAGGCAGAGAAACCAGAGATCAAATTGCCAGCATCTGTTGGATCATAGAAAAATCAAGAGAATTCCAGAAAAACAACTATTTCTGCTTTATTGGTTATGCCAAAGCCTTTGACTCTGTAGATCACAACGAACAGTGGAAAATTTTTAAAGGGATGGGAATACCAGACCACTTGACCTGCCTTTTGAGAAACGTGGATGCGGGTCAAGAGCAACAGTTAGACCTGGACATGGAACAAAAGACTGGTTTCAAATTGGGAAAGGAGTACATCAAGACTGTATATTGTCACCCTGCTTATTTAACTTATATGCAGAGTACCTCATGAGAAATGCTGGGCTGGATGAAGCACAAGCTGGAGTCAAGACTGGCGGGAGAAATATCAATAACCTCAAATATGCAGATGATACCACCCTTATAGCAGAAAGTGAAGAAGAACTAAAGAGCCTCTTGATCAAAGTGAAAGAGGAGAGTGAAAAAGTTAGCTTAAAACTCAACATTCAAAAAACTAAGATCATGGCATCCACTCCCATCACTTCATAGCCAGTAGATGGAGAAATAATGGAAACAGTGAGAGACTATTGTTTTGGGCCCCAAAATCACTGTAGATGGTGACTGCAGCCATGAAATTAAAAGACACTTGCTCCTTGGAAGAAAAGCTATGACCAACCTAGACAGCATATTAAACAGCAGAGACACTACTTTACCAACAAAGGTCCATCTAGTCAAAGCTATGGTTTTTCCAGTAGTCATGTATAGATGTAAGAGTTGGACTACATAAAGCTGATCAGGGAAGAATTGATGCTTTTGAATGGTGGTGTTGGAGAAGACTCTTGAGAGTCCCTTGGACTGCAGGGAAATCAAACCAGTCAATCTTAAAGGAAATCAGTCCTGAATATTCATTGGAAGGACTGATGCTATAGCTGAAACTCCAATACTGTGGCCACCTGATGTGAAGTACTGACTCCTTGAAAAGACCCTGATTCTGGGAAGGATTGAAGGCAGGAAGAGAGGGGGACAACAGAGGATGAGATGGTTTAATGGCATAAATGACTCAATGGACATGAGTTTGGGCAGGCTCCGGGAGTTGGTGATGGACAGGGAAGACTGGCGTGCTGAAATCCATGGTGTTGCAAGGAGTCAGACATGACTGAGAGACTGAACTGAACTGAACTGAATGTTACACAGGAGGCAGTGAGAAAAACCATCCTAAAGAAAAAGAAATGCAAGAAGGCAAAGTGATAATCTGAGGAGGCTTTATAAATAGCTGAGGAAAGAAGAAAAGTGAAAGGCAAGGGAGAAAGGAAAAGATACACCCAACTGAATGCAGCATTCAAGAGAATAACAAGGAAAGATAAGAAGGCCTTCTTCAATGAAAAATGCAAAGAAATAGAGGAAAACAATGGAACAGGAAAGACTAGATCTCCCCAAGAAAATGGGAGATATCAAGAGAACACTTCATGCAAGGATGGGCATGATAAAGGACAGAAATTGTAGTGACCTAGGGGAGCAGAAGTGATTAAGGAGAGGATGCAAGAATACACAGAAGAGCTATACAAGAAAGGTCTAGCACCACCTGGGAAGCCCTCTAAATGACCTCTGTGTGCCAAGTCACCCAGTTGTCTGACTCATTGTAACCCAATGGACTGTAGCCCGCCAGACACCTCTGTCCATGGGGATTCTCCAGGCTGGAATACTGGAGTGGGTTGCCATGTCTTCCTCTGAGATCTTCCCAATGCAGGGATTGAATCCAGGTCTCCTGCATTGCAGGCACATTCTTTACCATCTGACCCCACATGGGAAACCCAATAATACTGGACTGGATAGCCTATCCCTTCTCCATGGGAGTTCCCAACCTAGGAATCAAACTGGGGTCTCCTGCATTACAGGCAGATTCTTTGCCAGCTACCTGGGAAGCCTAACCACAATGCTGTGGTCACTTACCCAGAACCAGACATCCTGGAGTGTGAAATCAAATGGTCCTCAGGAAGCATTACTACAAACAAAGCTGGTGGAAGTGATGGAATTCCATCTGAACTACTTAAAATCTTAAAAGATGATGCCATACTCAATATGTCAGCAAATTTGTAACACTCAGCAGTGGCCACAGGACTGGAAAAGGTCAGTTTTCATTCCAATCCCAAAGAAGGGCAATTGTAAACAATGTTCCAGCTATCGTACAACTGTGCTCATTTCATATGCTAGTAAGGTTATGCTCAAAATCCTTCATGCTAGGCTTCAGCAGTATATGAACCAAGAACTTGTACAAGCTAGGTTCAGAAAAAGCAGAGGAACCAGAAATCAAATTGCCAACATCCATTGGACCATAGAAAAAGAAAGGGAATTCCTGAAAAACATCTACTTCCACTTCATTGACTATGCAAAAGTCTTTGTGGATCACAACAAACTGTGGAAAATTATTAAAGAGATGGAAGCCCTAGACTACTTTACCTGTCTCCTGAGAAACCTTAATGCAGGTCAAGAAATAATGGTACAAACCTTACATGGAACAACTGACTGGGTTCAAAATTGGGAAAAAGGTATTACAAGCCTATATATTGTCACCCTACTTATTTAACTTATAGGCAGAGTACATCATGCGAAATGCCAGACTGGATGAACCACAGGCTGGAATAAAAATTGCTGGGGGAAATATCAACAACCACAAATACGCAGATGATACCACTCTGATGTCAGAAAGTGAAGAGGAAATAAAGAGCCTCTTGATGAGGGTGAAAGAGGAGAGTGAAAAAACTGGCTTGAAACTCAACATTTAGAAAACTAAGATCATGGCATCCAGTACCATCACTTCATGGCAGATAGAAGGAGAAAAGTGAAGCAGTGGCAGATTTTCTTTTTTTGGGCTCCAAAATCACTGCCGATGTTGATTGCAGCCATAAAATTAAAAGATGCTTGCTCCTTGGAAGGAAATCTTTGATAACCTTAAAACATTGTATTAAAAATCAGAGACATCACTTTGCCAACAAAGGTCTATCTAGTCAAAGCTATGGTTTTTTTCCTTAGTCATGTATGAATGTGGGAGTTGGACCATAAAGAAGGCTGAATACCAAAGAACTGATGCTTTCGAATTGTGATGTTGGAGAAGACTCTTGAGAGTCCACTGGACTACTAGGAGATCAAACCAGTAAATCCTAAAGGAAATCAATCTTGAATATTCATCGAAGGACTGATATCTGAAGCCCCAATACTTTGGCCACCTGATGGAAAGAACAGACTCCTTGGAAAAGACCCTGATGCTGGGAAAGATTGAGGTCAGGAGGGGAAGGGGATGACAGAGGATGAGATGGTTAGATAGCATCATGGACTCAATGGACATGAATTTGAGCAAAATCTGGGCGATAGCAGAGGACAGAGGAGCCTGGAATGGTGCAGTCCATGGGGTCACATAGAGTCAGACACGACTTAGCGACTGAACAACAACTCAGACGATATACAAAAATTAACTCAAAATGGACCAAAGACCTAAACATAAGACAAAAACTGTAAATCCCTTTGAAGAAACTAAGTAGATCTTAATGATCTTCAATTTGGCAAAGGATTTTTAGATAAGACAATGAAAGACTAAGAACCAAAATAAGCAATATATAAACTGTATTTCATCAAGATAATAGACTTCTGTGCTATGAAGAGCACCATTAAAAAAGTGACAGTATGACCCATAGAATGAGAGAAAAGGTTTGCAAATTGTATATCTGGTAGGGACCTGTATCTGGAATACATGAAGAACTCTTTCAGTTCAATAATAAAAAGACAAAATTCCAGTTTAAAATGGACAAAGTGTTTGAATAGATGTTTCTCCCCCCAAAATATACAAATGGCTAATAAAAATATGAAACGGTGTTCAACATCATTAGCCATCAAATAAATGCAAATTAAAACCACAGGATACCATTTCACACACTCTAGGATGAATAAAGTACAAAAGACAGATAATAATGAGTATTGGGAAGTATGTGGAAAAAGAGGAACCCTCAAACATTGCCAGTGGGAATGTGAAATGATCCAGTTGATTTGGAAAGCAGTCTGATAGACCTCAGACACATGTAACTCAACCCAACACAAATGACCCAACATTTTTACTTCTGGAAATATTACCAAGTAAAATTTACACAAGTATTTATAATAGCATTATTCATAATAGCCAAAAGATCAGAACAACACAAACATCCATCAACAGACAGATGGATAAACAAAATTTGTAAATCCATACAATTTAATAATTTAGGCAAAGAAAGGAATGAAATGATGAGACAATTTAAAACATGATGAACCCTGAAAAAATTACAGGTGAAAGAAGTCAGTCACAAAACACCATATTCCATATGATTCCATTCATATGAAAGTCCAGAATAGGGAAGTCTTCTGAGAAAGAAAGTAGGTTAGTGTTCTTAGGGCTTGGGTGACAGCTGGGATGGGATGATAGAGGTGATAGCAAAGGATAGGTGGTTAGCTCCTGAAGTCATGAAAATGTACTAAAATTGACTGTGGTGACAACACTAATATAATACACTAAAAACAACTTGAAATGAGTGAACTGTATACTTAAATGGTTCTTTTCCTTTCTATTATTCGATACAAAACTATAACAATGGAGCATAATGGAGAAAGGAGAAAAATCTCTGCATTTCCTTATCCCTGGGCATCTTTTCCTTTCTTTCAGTCTAAGAAGGAATTTGCATACATTGTAGCTTGTTTAGAATTTTCTAGCCTACAAAACAAATTGCTTTATAGAATGATTTATAGGATTATGGAAGACTTCAAAGAGGGTAGTTGAGATATACTCATCAATTTTAAGTGTTCCACTGGTTGCTATAAAGAATTAAAAATCATTATAATTTAGATTATTCAGCACTCCAGTAAACATGAGTGAAAATCAACATTAGCTCATAACTTTAATATTTTCATACAATCAAAATATTGAGATATACATTAAGTAGGCATAACATGAGTTAATTGATCAGAATATCTTGGGTATGTTTTAGAAATAAAAGAAATGATAGTTTTTATTAGCATATTAAAACCAAGTGAAAATTAAAATAAGTTCACATTGTAAAAAAGTTATCAAGCACTAAATACAGCACTACAGCTATCACTACTTCTATGTACATTGGATTACATTAGAACAAACACTAAAGGTCAGAATGCATATCTACGAATAAACGCACTAAATAAATTTAGAATTTTAAAAAATGAAAGACTAGAATTTTTAAAAAATTAAAATGACTTTTGCAAGTACTTGCAGAAAAGTAGCAGATTTACATTTTAAAAGTTAGAAATTCCCCAGTAAGCTTTTAGATACCAGAGCAGTTTGTTTTTAAAAATTATATGTTTTACTTTTTCTTCATGAGTAAAATACAAAGGAGATCTTAATTATTAGTATTTCAGCTTTAGAGAAGTCTAATATTTAAAAATATTACTTCCAAAAATATATGGGTACAAAACTAACACTCATTAATCATGGATTGTCTATGCCTAAAGGTGGTACAATAGATAAATCCTGGCCAAAAAGGAAATCTGATCTAAACTGAATATGATAAAAGCACAATAAAAATACTTGAAAGTTACAATGTATTTTTAATATGATGCTTGCTGATTATTTGACATTTTCTATTGTCATTTATGATTGAGACTTGATAGTTTGTCTGGTACAATGCTTAAAAATATGAACAGTGCCAGCAAAGGATTTGAATCTGTGTCTGTGAATAATAAATGGCTAAAAGTAAGTTTATTTAAAGGAATTATATAATTTAGGCATTAGAAATTCCAGAACAGTCTGCATTCCTTTTTATGACAACTTGATTTGAAATCCATAAATCTGAGACTAACAATACAGCTTTTACATGTGTATAGGTAAATCATAAATCTATTGATCAGGCCTTTTAATAAGTTAATTCTTATTAATTTAGATGATTTTCCTGGACAATTTCAGAGGGCTTCTGGACTTACCATTTATTTACAGCTTAAGAAAAAACCTGTGATGACTAAATCATTAGTCTAATCTATTTTAAGCAAATTGACACACCACAAAAAGAGAAAAATAATGAATTCTCCTGCCAAAATTGACCTATGAATTTCAGAAATTTCAGTGGAAAATGACATTAGGGAAAATGAATCCCATTTAAATATCACTTTAATTCATTAGTGAAGATTTCTTCCATCTTAATTTCATTATTTCATAAATGTTCCAACAAAAATTCTTACCCACTGTTACATTCAGGTCTTTCACTGTATTGTATCATCATATATACTAGCTCTATTAAAATATTAAAACATTGTATGTGATATATATTTGTCTACTTTTAAAACATAGCCTGGAGTATTTCCAAAACTATATATATCATCTTATAGTAAGTCAGAAAAGTAATATTTTTAATGGGATAAAAACCAAAAGAGTAACAAACAGGCATTTGTTACAGAAGTCATTTAAATTTTCTGGATTAGAATGAAAATTCATCGTCAAAATAAAAGGAAAAATATGTCAAACATACCTATTATTAAGATTTGAATCACCAAAGCAAATATATTCAATAAAACAATGGCCTTGAGGGATTTTTAAATAAATATTTTATATCTTATCATAGATATTTCTCAAACCTAGTTCTCAAACTTCTGATGCTGACATCTGGTTGTCTTTAAAATATTTAACAAATATAGAATTCCAGATTCTATTTTATTATAAAATTAGCCCAGAGACAGTATCAGATATTAGCACGCACACTTTGTTACATTAAGCATTTGTTTTAAAAATTATGTAGATTGTATATATTTGAGGCTATAAAATAGAATGACAGAGTATTTACAAGCTCATTTTTCACAATTTTTTACAAACTTTTGAGGAAATAATAAACCCTTCATTGATTTCCTTCATGTAAAATAATTGCTAATTTGTCCATATAGTAGAAATGGAAGGGGCAAGGTGTCTATTTACAGGTACATGGACATGAATTCCTTCTCATTTGTATAGTAAGATAGGAAAGTAGTTGACAACATATTTTGTAGTATCAACCAAGTTGTCTCCCTAATGATACCAAAGCAGGATTGCATGTCATATATACTATTCATCAAGTCTCAAAAATGCATATGACAAAGGGTATAACTGACAAACCAGTAAATAAGTAATCAACAGCAATTCTGCTCAATATTTTTCCTGGGGAGAAGACAGTAAGCAAAGAGGAATAATTAATTATCGGGTCCACTTTAAAAAATAAAAACAAAAGAGCTTGAACCTTTTCTGGGTAAAAAAATCAACTGCACCAGTGAACTTGGGAAACAGATTTTAAAAACAAATGAAAGATCATTTTCCCTCCAAATCTATAAGCCTTCACTAGGCCTCTTTAGGCAACAGGAGTGGAATTGTGCCCACTGTGTCTATGAACTTTTATAACCATTTGTGGATTCATGCAGTAGTGTGCTGGAGGTGGCTCAAACCAACCTACAGGAATAGAATGTGCTCATCTTTACCCAGTTCCACATGCAGTGATGTTAAGCTGATAGCTGGAAATCAGTCATGGTGGGAGTATTTACAACATAAAAACCGGCAAAAATCATAGAGCAAGACAATTTTCCCCCATGGAGCTAGTGTGAAACATTTATCAACACACTACTGAATTCATGAGGGTTTTCTTTGTCACCTTCAAATAATTCATCTAATACTGAAGTCTTGTGGTTGTAAAGTCATGGATCCAAGTCCTTGAGTTAGGAGTGGCAAAAAATAGTTCAGCAATACACCCTCTATTATCAATCGTATAACTTTTCCGGTTTTATGACCACGTTTTCAGTATCGTGGATGCTTTTTCCATTTAAGTGTTCACTTAGACAGTCATGACTGTAACCCGTGCCATCACTGATTGTTGAAACTGTGTAAGATGCACTACGGAGAGTATCTGAGTGGGAAAAGTTGTTTCCAAATTGGATTTTATATTGATTCCAGTTTCTTCTCAGAATTGCTTGAACCTATAAAACAGAAAGAAACAGAAAGGGCAAGAGCAGTTAATTAAATGAGATGAAGATAATATGTCTAATAGTACAATAAAATTAATTATATACAAAAGCTTTTCTTTTAAAAAATCACTGATATTAATGGGTAAATAATATTACTTTCTTTTCTTAATTAAAATAGGAAATTGAGTAAACCATCTTTATATTAGGCAATGATTGTAATTACTTTGTTCTTTAGTATAGACTACAGAAAAATTCATATTTTATTTTCTATGCTTTCTCTTTGAAGCTAAAATGCACTTGAATGTCTAGCTGTTAAGTAATTAATCCGCATTCTCACAAGCTGGCATGAGCAACATTTAGAAAAGAATGAGATAATTGGTGACAAGAAAAGAGATAAAAGAAAAAGAAGTTAGGGATACAGGAAATATAATAAATCATCATCATCAACATCAGTAGCACTCATTTTTACTAAATGATTACCATATGACAGCTATTAAGCTACATTCTAGGGGAAAAAAAAGAACAGAGTTTTTAATCCTCATGTAGCTTTCCACCCAGAGGGAAGAACATGTTGAACGGAAAATTACAAATGGGATGAGCATTGTGAAAAAAAAAATTAGGAATGTCATCACTCCACCTTTTTTGTATTTAGATCCCTCTCTTCTAAATTTGAAGTTAAATTACTCTTCCTTCTGTTTGGTGCTAGAGATCAGAACTAGGTAGGCCATATACAATGACTTAGGGCATGTGTGCTAAGTCGCTTCGGTTGTGTCTGGCTCTTTGTGACTATACGGACTGTAGCCCTCCAGGCTCCTCTGTCCATGGAATTCTCCAAGCGAGAATTCTGGGGTTGCTTGCCATGCCCTCCCTCCTCCAGGGGATCTTCCCAGACACAGGGATCGTACTTGCATCTCTTGTGTCTCCTGCATTGGCAGGAGTGTGTTTTACTACTAGCACCACCTGGGAAGCCCATATAATGACTTTGGTGTTAATTTAACATAAGACACAGATGATTTTCTTTATATTGAGTCAGTAAGCGTAAACGAGAATATTCAAACACACCTCCAGCTCCATCACCTGTACGTTTCCATGTCTGATGAGGGCCCTTCCAATGACCAGAGTCCCTAGTTTATGCTAACGGTGCATATTTTTTTGATTGAGTGGACTTGAGATGAAAGCAACCTGAAGAGTTGTCAAGCCACAGTTATTTAACTAGTTAGAAATG
This sequence comes from Okapia johnstoni, assembly GCA_024291935.2. NCBI lineage: Eukaryota > Metazoa > Chordata > Mammalia > Artiodactyla > Giraffidae > Okapia > Okapia johnstoni. Next base: position 140,827,221 of record CM044308.1, read on the forward strand.
CAAATAAGAATATTTTGGCTGAGAAATAAAAATAAAATGTGAGAATAAAAAAGTAAATAGAGATATTAAGACAAAGGCAAACTGTTTGACCTAATGTGGAAAGCAAGAAGGAAATTAGTCTGAGCAAATGATTTTAAGTAGTATATGACATAGTTGGAACCACACAAAATGAATTTGACAGCATGTCTTTGTGTTATGAGAAGGGGAAAAACTAGAGGCAAAGAGACAAAAAAGAAGGGTTATAGTATTTAAGATGAGAAATTAATCCATACACAAACAGGGATTATATCTAGAGATGAAGAAAGGGGGACAGATATTGAAGAGCTAAAGGATTTGGTAACAACTTGGCTCAAAGATTTTATATTATTATAATTTTCTAATGCCAAAATGTTCTCAATTTTAGGACATGGAAAAATATCAAGGCCTGTGTTTCTACTGCTTACGTGGATAAAGTGCAGTAAGAGTGTTAGGCATTAGTTTAAATATTCCCTGAGCACTCTTTCTAAATATAAGGGTCAATTTGAGATTTGATTCCAATAAAGTAATGTACCCATTTATACATATATTTTTATAAATGAGTGATTTGACAAACCTAATAAGGAATCTTTAATGTGCTATCTACTGAGGTTGGAGCATGGTGCTAAAAACTTTATATTCCTAGTTTACATTAATCCCTCTGAGATTTGTGTAAGGAACTTGCTTTTCTATCCTTTGACTAGTATTTCCTACGATGTTACAGCCAGGAACAAAGTGGCATCTTTGGCTTTAAATGTATTATTGTGTCAGTGCCTTTATTCTACACTGCCTTCCATCACTAAATATTTTACTAATGTTATTATTTGTACATTTAAAAAAAATGTCCTTTATAAAAATAAAATCTGTTCCTGCAGATGCAAAGGTATATCTTTCTTAGTTCATACCTGCTTTATGTCATATTGTAGCTGTCTTATCTATATTTAATTGCAAAATCCTATATAGGCAGAAATTGGATTGTCTAATTCAGTTTATATAACAATAAATTTATAGTTACACAATAAATACTATTTGAATTTTATTATCAAAACAAACAATGTATCTATTCTTCCTAATTGCATTCTCTGTCTCTACTTCTCACTTCAGAAAAAGTCACTCTTGTCCTCTACACAGCACAAAAATCATGAAGAGACCACTTACATATGTTTGATACTTCTATATGCCATTATAAATAAATATATATGTATAATAAAATCTAGATTTTAAAATTAAGAAATATTCGCATGCATAATAAATGTGGTACCAATGTTCGATGCCTGATAAGGATTGTCTAACACTGTGCCTAGGACCGAGTCCAGAATTAGCAGGATTAGTTCAAAAGGTAAATTGAAAGACTAGATGAATGAAAGACATTGACAGAATATTTTAGAGTGAGTCTGAATTTGCCCTAGCCTCAACTCTAATTTGACCTGAACTTTCGGGAAGAAGAATTGCACATATTTAAAGAACCTCTACGGTTCTTTTTTCTGACAGAAATGGAATTTGAAATACTTCTTCCTAGGGAATTTATAATTCTTTCTCTTTTTTAAAGGAAGAAAATGTATTACAAACACAAAATGATAAAAGGAATAAAATCAGTCATCATACCTCTCCATTAAAGAAGCAGAAAATTGTAGATACCAAGAGGCCCTGTAAAAGAAAAATAAAATTATCTGATTCCAGATGGAAAAGATACAGTTGTTGGTAATCAATTTGCTGTATAGGTAGTCGAAAATGAAGTCAAAGCTGTATGTAAATTTACATCCAAACTTCACAAGGTGCCTTCCTGATGCAAGAACACCATACCTGATAGTGCATGAGGATGTTTATGATGTAATCATATATCTCTTCTGCAATCTTCCCTTCAGGTCGCCATGGAATCAGCACAAATTCAATGCCAAGTAATGGCACCAGGATAAGCGTAGCTCTCACAGCTTTCATGTAGAGATTGGATTCTGCTTGGTGAGTAACTTTTAACTTGGTGATAAGAACACGTACAATATTTAATAGGAAAAAAAGATTCACCTAAAAGAAAATAAAATGGCATATGGAAATTATTTCATATTAAGAATCTTTACTGAAGAATCACTGATTTTATAAATTTTAGAATATTTTTGTACGTAAGAATATGTTCTGTTGAAGAGAATACTTGCTTAAATTTTAATTTTTATTTCTGCTGTTGAATTTTCTTTTAGTTTTTTTCTCCAGCTTTACTGACTCATAATTGACACTATATAAGTTTATGTTGCATAGCATAACGATTTAATCTCACATATATTTTGTGAAATGATAACCACAATACATTAAGCTAATGTCAACCATCTGATATAGATACCAAAAAACTGTGTATACACATATATAAATTTCCGTATGCTGAGAACTCTTACAATTTATTCTCAGCAACTTACGTATATGTCATACAGTGGTGATAACAATCATCATCATGTTATACATTACATTCCTTGTTCTCATTTATCTTACACCTGGAATTTTGTGCCTTTTGACAATCTTCATCCAATTCATCCATCCCCAACCCCTAAGGGCAGCTGCAAATATGATCTCTTTTGTTCTATGAGCTTGTCTATTTGTTTAGATTCCACATATAAGTGAGATAACACAGTATCTGTCTTTCTCTGTCTAACTTATTTCGCTTGGTGTAATGCCCTCAAGTTTCATTCATGTTGTCTCCACTGTCAGGATTTCCTCATTTTTTGTGGCAAAATGGTAATGCGTGTGTGTGTTTGTGTGTGTGTGTGCGTGTGTATCCTTCTTAGGTTGTTTCCATGTCTTAGCTATTGTGGATAATGCTGCTATGAACATGGGGTGCAGATATTAATATCTTTGACATACTGTTTTTGTTTCCTTTAGATATTGGAATTGTCATTTATTAATTTAAAAAGTACATCAATTTTAATGGACTTAAAAAATAAATAATAAATAAAAAAATAAATAAATCTTAAAAAATAAAATTATAGTGGTGTTATTGTGGACCACATTCAGTTGAGTAACATCTGATTGTGTTTTTTAGTTTATTTTCTTATGCAATATTTTAAAATCCTGCTATTATTAAGAACACCAAAACTTTGAATATTTTTATCCAAAAGAAAGGAAACAATTGTTTGCAACAAAGGCTAATTATTTTAAGTCTCTACTCTGTATTAGTGTCCATATGAGGTACTTCCCAAATATGTGTGTGTGTGCTAAGTTGCTTTAGTCTTGTCTAACTCTTTGCGACCCCATGGACTGTAGCCCTCCAGGCTCCTGGGTTCATGGAATTTTCCAGGGAAGAATAATGGAATGGTTGCCATGTCTTCCTCCAGAGGATCTTCCTCACCTAGGGATCAAAACTGTGTCTCTTATGTCTCCTGCATTGGTAGATGGGTTCTTTACCCCTAGTGTCACCTGGGAAGCCCATCCAAATATGTATTATATCATAATAGCCATTTTCATATTTTTAATTTTTCCTTCCTGTGTTATTTGTGTGTGTGTATGTAACAAAAATCATCCCAACTCCCCATTATAGTACTATAATCTTCATCCTTATGAAGAGGCTGAATCACATACTTAAACTAGTTGATATTCAACCTAGATCATCCTAGGGTTAAAAAAATGTTGGCACCCAGCAGAACCTTCTGTTAATTACTTTCTGTGATTTTTAAAGTCCTATGAATTAACAACTTTCCCCAAGAGAAAATGTTCCCTTTGAAAGGGAGATATAAAACTTCGAAAATATAGTGTTCAGGAAATGAGCAGAGTTCTACTGAAATATATTTCTCTCTCTCTCACTCTTTGGCTGAATTATACTTTCTTTCTTGTCTTTACCCATGTCAATATCTGTTATTTTGTCTATTTCCTCTATGCTCATTCCTTATGCCTTCCATAGAACTACAGACATTAGCCCCAGAAAAGCCACTTAGGGCTCTTTTTCTAATATGCTGTTCTCTTTCTTTTTTTCTCACCCTGACTTTTAGCATATGTGCTTTGTTTAATAATCTAAAATTTTCAAACTGCATACTAATATGCAATTTACATCTACATACTTCTATTAATTGGAAAGATAATGATAGTATCTTATCTAATATAGAAAGCAATGGACAAATAACATACATTTGCTGATTTGAGGCATGTATTATGAAAATAACTGGGCATAAAAATATTCCACTACAATTCTTTTAGAGAATTCAATGGAGCATATGTTTCAAAAATAAACAGCTAACTATAGTCCTGATGGAAACACATCTATGAAAAGAAACATGGTTACAGACATAGGAATGTCTCTGTTAAAGACAAAGCCACATAAGCCACTTCAACAGGTGTAAAAATGAAATGTGATGAATCAACACATCAGCTGTTATTCCACCTATCTTACTGTATTCCCTCCCAGGGCATTCATTGTTATTTTAAAAGTTTTGACTAAGTGGAAATTACTACCAACCCATAGAAGAAGAGGTATAATGCCATTTTATCTGTTTATAAATTTAGAATATTTTATAGTCCTAATATGCAAAAATCACAATTGTAAAAATCAGTATAAATGTTGCAATTTAGATGCCCATTATAAGCAAACTTCTAAATGCAAAGTGTTTCTCCAACATGCAAGTCTGATTTAAAATGTGAAACTAAAAATGAGAATATCCTCCTGATTTTATGCAAATACTTCCACTTATTTTAAATACAAATAGAGCAAGAATTGTGAAGTTCAGATAAATTACATCTGAATCTCATCTATCTTAGAGAAAAACTAAGTAACTAAAAAAGAAGAAACATATTAACTCCAACACCCATAAAGTTCACATAGGTGGTAAGTACAAGGGGACATTTTTCACACCATGATACCACCTAGGGTCACAGCAGGAAGCCTGAGCCCAGTGGCAGTAGGATTCATGAAAGTACTCCCTTACTAGATTAGCCAGCAATCACTTAACTATGCACTGAAGTGAGCTAAACATTTCTCATTAACACAAATTAAATGTATCCTCTCTTAATTTCCCCTTAGCATGACCCTCCCCCCCCTCCGCCCCCCCCCGCCGACAAGAATCATGGTTTCTTTGTATTTTTCTCAAAACAGAATCATGGTATCATGTAGAAATTATAAGTGAAAATCTTTTAAAAACTTGTTTTGTGAGGTTACTACATTTTAGGCATTGTGTTAATTGCTTTACAAGATACCTCTCCTTTAATCCTTACAACACCCTGTGAGGTATTTATTCTTATTTTTTTATAGTTATAGATGAAAAACAAAGGCACAGAGAAGCTCAAAACAAAACAAAACTTGCCCTGAGATACATAACCAGCAATGGTAGGGCTAGGTTTCAATGCTGGTTCTTCCCAAGAATACAAATCTAGGATTTCTCAGGATATGGCTTGAACAGTGTGTCACACATGTTCCTGGTATATGCAGGTAGCAAGTGGGGGAAGGTGGTCTGCCTCTGAAATGTTCCTAGAGTCTACATTAAGGTACAGTAAAATTTCCATGATATGTAGTAAATTCCATGTGTTGATTTTTTTGAACTCGATGTCTTGTAGCCAAGCACAAACCAGAAATTTGACACTCTTTCTGTGCTTCACATATGCCTGGCTAAGCACTTTGAATGTATTAACTCATTTAATTACTTGTTGAAAAATTAAAAGTCTGTTATTACATCCTATATTTTGCACGTAAAGGACTTTGAGGACTAGAGTGATTAGTTTAATTGCATAAAGTCACACTGCAAGTAAGAGGTAGAAGAAGAATTCAAACCCAGGCAATTAGCTTCTAGAATTTATCCTCTTAATTGTGACACTTCTGAAAATAACTTAACAACGATACACTTGAGAATGGCTTGAATAGTATTCTAACATAACCACGTACTAAACTCTAGCTAGCAAATATAGTAAAATAATAGACTATTTCCCTAAAAAAAAAGAACCTGAGAACAAGGGTTTGAATTTTTGAATTTTTATGTCTAATTAAGTATCAGCTGTAACTACAGTCTTAGAGACTGTAATTGTGTTCTGGTTTCTAATGCTCTATGAGAGAAAGCATGTTAATTTATTTCCCCATTGAACAATGTAATAAAAGTTCTGAATTTCATTTGTTTCCCTGCAACCACACTTAAAAATGTCCAATTGATTCAGTTGGATTAAGTACTGATCATTATAATAAAAAACAACAGTTTAAGCAGTGCTCTCTTTTTTCCAAATTAATGTCTTCCTTTATCGGAATATTAGTTTTTTTTACCATCACAGGTGTGTAAGTTTTTCCTGATTGCTGCCCACACTCACTAGAACCCTCCTCTGTTCTGTTCTGCACCCCTGGAGGTTCTGAGGCAACTCTGAGGACCACATCATCACCAGACTTTCTTGCCCTCAGACATGTGCTGCATTTGGCCAATGGGAGGAGCCAGGAAATCAGAGCATGGGAATAAAAGAAGTTTGAGTATTTCTTTCTCCTTTTTCCCTGTTAGGCTGTGGTTTTGGCGGTAGCTGTGTTCCTCTACCCAAGGCCAGACTTCCTATTGGGCCAGCCCTCCTCACACTCACCCAACCCCAGGAACACTGTTCTGCCCTCTCCTCTTCTCGTCAAGTCTAGCCATGATAATTGCTTCCCACTGTTGGCCCCTGCTAGCTCACCATCCTTATGAATTAGTTCCTTTACTCTTTTTGCCAACACTTCAAATAAGCCCTCCAGTTATTGAAAAAAGCCCTCAAATAAAACAACACCTTCATTAAACCCTCTTCAATCAAACACTGTGAGTATGCTGTCTATGTCCACTGAAATCCTAAAGGATACCATAGGCTAGATGTTTCAAGAAATAAAGTTGTGCTATGAACAATGATGGAAAATGGAGCATTTTAATTACATACCAATAAAGCAGCACAAATTGGGCCATGGATAATGTAGAGAAGTTGCGTATCAGAACTGATCCAGCAGCTAGGGAAAAAAGAAGGGAAATTATGTTGAATATTTTCATTCTAATTACTTCCAATTGAAATAAAAAAGAGAGATTATCTTACTTGTCATTGTAATATAATCTTCTGGCAACAGCATGAATACAAGCAGGAATCAGTGGAAATCCTGTAAATGTCAAACAGAGAATAAATAGGCAACTTTCTCTATAGATGGAATTCCTAAAATATATCATGAAACTTGAAACTCAGAGATAGTCTAGGAGCAAAAATAACTGGCTGTTATATGCTTATCAAGTAAGTATTATCTGCCTAGTTGAACAGTAAATTTGGTAAAGTATTAGGTATCTATATTTTCAGGTATGTGTGTGTATAATTTATTCTAATATGAGTCATTTTGAATCAATGGACTCCAGAGCCTAAGTTCATAAATGTGCTGCCTATTCTCAGAAGCTTAGAAGAAATTCAGAATCCACATATTTTCTGTAAGATGGAATTGGCCAATATTTTGTAGATAATCAGATGTGGGAAGAAGTTGAGACTGACTATGTGAAGAAGAAAAGAAAGAGAGATGGTTTATATATCAGAAATTTTGCATGCTCTTAGCATTCTAAATCAGATATTTCAAAGATAAATGAAGATATCTTTTATAAAGGTAACCTGGATACACTAATAGCCTCAATACATGGGCTTCCAGGTGGTGCAGTGGTAAAGAATCCACCTGCCAATGCAGGAGACACAAGAGATGAGGATTTGGTCCTAGGTTGGAAAGATCCCCTGGAGGAGGAAATGACAACTTACTTCAGTATTCTTGCCTGGGAAATCCCATGGACAGAGGAGCCTGGGGGCTACCGTCCATGGGGTTGCAAAGAGTTGCATACAGATGAGCACACACACATGGAGGTAACTGAGCAAAAATTACACTCACTTGGGAAACATATATCTGATATTTTTATTATCAGTAATATCAAGCAATCAATAGAAATAATATTTATTTCAGTGAAAAAATAAAGATGGTGTGTTTATGGTACCTCTATATCTCTAATTCTATTATCTGATTGGATAAATAGATAGATGGATAGATGTATAAATATAATTTCAGGTTTGTTCTGGAAACTAGTTGTATAGCATTCCTTTTTAACATTTTATGTTTCTCTTTATTCCAGTTATTTAAGAAATATGCTTTGCGAATAATAACATGTCAGACGATTGTGTGGAAAAAGATTTTTTTGGCTGTCAATTCAAATCCTCTGAATCCTCTACTCTTAAAATGATAATTTTTTTTAAACGTTTTTAGAATGGAAGTTCAAAGCTAGTTAAGACCAATGCCCTCATTTTGTACATGAGGAAAAAGGAAATTCAGAATACTGCAAAGACTAGATCCTTTAATTTATAATTCTATTGTTTTAGTCACTACATATTCAGCCAAAACATACACTGGAATATAAAACAGAAAAAAAATACTTGTATCATTAATTGTCCTGTAGTTACTGAAAACAGTGAGTCAGTGGCACTTTAAATATTTTAATTTACAGCAATAAGCAAAGGTTAATCAGTTGATATTGTTTTAAAAATGATTAACCATAAGTGTTTATTTTTATTACAAAGGAACTCTGCATCCTTCAAAAGGTTTTTTAAAAGATGAATCAGTAGATATGCATAATGGCACTTACCCCAGCCAAGAAAATAATACCACATCAAGTGCTGCTTCTCTGCAAATACAGCCACTACGACAAGTGTGTGTAGGTAAATGCCTTCACAAAGCATCCAAAAGTAGTTACAGCCCATCAGGTAAAGATGAATGAACTGGGACACTTTACAACTAACCTATGAGGGAAAAAAGAAAGTAATATATGTTATACACACACACACATACACACATACACATATACATATGTGTATGTATATTTTTAGCTGTGTCACACATCTTGGGAGATCTTAGGTCCCTGACCAGGGATGAAATCTGGGCTCCAGCAGTGGAAACACAGTCCTAACCACTGGACCACCAAGGGATTCCCAGAAAGCAATCAATATTTAGTTGTTTATAAATGAACGTGTAAAGCAATATTCTAGTTTAGTTTCTCTCTTCTACACCAAATTTTTCCCACTAATGATTCAGATTTGTAAAGGCCAGTTTTCATTCCTATCTAATGGTGCCTCCTTAAAGTATTTAGCCACTGATTCCAGAGATTTATGATACATCTCCAAGGAAATATGCAAATTCCAAATTTACTACATTTAGTGGATGTGTATTTTCTTAATATTGTTCTAGCTATTGTGTAATTACAAGTAAAAAAGTTTGCCCATGAATGACTTTATGTCTATTTTAACTATGTCATCATGAACTCCTTGATTGTTACATTCTATTGGAAAACTTTTAATAATTATATTAATAATTTTAAAAGCATTCATGAAAAGTGCCAAATGCTTGAGGAAGCCCCGCATGCTACTAGTGTGTATGCTTATTAAATAATAATCTAATGAACCCATTCTTCTTTTTTTTTATTTAAATACAGGATTTGAGGATTTCATGTAGGTAAAAGAAGGAAAAGTTATGCTTTTCCTTCCTCTTTTTCTGAGGTCTTCACTTTCTTTTTTTTTTTTTCTTTTTTTTACTCTTAAAGAAACAGGAAGAGAGAGATTTAAATATTGCATAAAGAAAACACAGAGGAGTAAGAGATATTGTTTACTCCATCCATAAGAGGAATAAATTTAAAGCTCTCCCAGAAATACACAGCCAATTACTCCCATCAACTCCAGTTTTCAGACTGGAACTCAAACACTTAGTGGATATTATCATTGTTTTTAGAATAAGAAGCTTTTTTCACTAAAAGGAAAACTGGAAATTAGATGCACTAGAAAATAAATATTAGATTATCATAGAGTACTAGTAACAACATTTGTGTATTGAGCTGGCTTAAAAATATTTTTGTGTGTTTTATTTTATGTAATCCCAAAAGTAATTCTGTGAGGCACGCTTTATCACTAGTCACATATGTTATAGACAAAAAACAGTATTGAAGAAGTTAAATGATTTATAATATTCATAAAACATTAATCAAAGCGACACCCTGAACACAATTTTTTTTCTCGATCATATGTTATACTTTCTGACTGAGGATAATTAAAAAACTGTTCTTTTATTAAATACATCTGAAATATGTATGATATCAAACACATTGTATTAAATGTTCTCTCAAAAATAAAGCTGAGTTATTTAACTACATATATAGAAATAATAGGCCTCATATATAAAATTTTATCTGTATAGTTTTTAGATGCACATATCTAACTGGGACAATTCCCAGGTGGCTCAGTGGTAAAGAATCTGTCTGCCAATGCAGGAGACAAGGGTTCGATCACTGGGTTGGGAAGATCCCCGGAGAAAGAAATGACAACCCACTCCAATATTCTTGCCTGGGATACCACATGGACAGAGGAGCCAGGTGGGCTATAGTCCACGGGGTCACAAAGAGTCAGACACGACTGAGCCCACAGCACATACAATGGGGCTTCTGACCCCCGATTTCATTAAAGAATTAATCGACAAACTATTATGATAAAAAAGCATGCTGCAGAAAAACATTTTTATGACAGCATTGGTGTTATAAGCAGATAATAAATTTTCCAAGAATATACTAAAAGTAACTATATTACATTTTGCAACTTATGTGTTAAATAGAACATTCTTGTATATAAGCATAATATTTAAAGTCTCTTTCTCTGAAGCTTTATGAAAAAACCTTGAATCTCCTTGCTCTAGAGAAATGCACTCTAAAATAGCAGGATATTTGCTAATTTTTTTGTTTTGCTAATTATACACCAGTGTTTCCTCACCCAGTGACTTTAGAGTGGAACATATACAAGATTAAGCAATCTGAATGTACATGTGCAAATAATGCAGGGGATTTTAGAATTTTGGAAGTCACCCTAAAAGCACACATAAAACACATATGAGAAGACTGGTTATTGACTCATTGAGCGAAAATTCCTTCCCTTCCTTCATTTCAATAACTAGATAACTTAATCTTTAAAAAACTACTTTATGTATGCATATATACATGTGCTTACAAATCTACATCCAAAACTGTAGTATAGATGCTACAAATATTATAAAAGCAGGCAATTAAAAACTCAAAATTTATGATTGCTATTTATGCAGATATTTTAATTTAAATATAGCTTAAATGCCCATAGAGTTTGCAGAAAATATATACTTTTATATAAGTAAATGTCAGGTTATGTTTTTAAAATATAGTTTTTATGTTATGATAGTTTCTGTGCTTATTTTGTATGTCTTTTGATACTTATCGTAAAACCTGTGCTTCCAAAGCGATGGTAGGGAACACTTTATAATGGCTTGCTGAGGCAATTAGGATTGGGTAGAGCATTTTAAAAATTTTATGTTGGTAAAATTTAACATTATACACATATAAGTCATTTCTCCCCTGGTTTTATTAACTCTTTTAAGTCAGCCTGATATCAAGCATATAATTTACATTTTCTGTTTTCATGTCCTGTCTTTTTCTAACTACACAGAGTTAGTTGCTTTGATTGATTTTTTTTTAATTTGATTGAGTAAATACTATGTCCCACCAGCAGCAAGATTCTAACCATAAAACGAGGTGAAAACATGTAACATATCAATAACTGAAACAAAGTATTTTTCCTTTTGCTGTTCAATATTTATAACTTGGGGAATATTGAGATATATTTACCTTTCTCAATTGGAATATAGCTACGTATACATGCTCTTTATGTGTCAGACATAAAATATGCATATATTAGTACTTAATCGTACACATATACATGTATGAACCCCTGCTCCCTACCTCTCTTATTTCTTCCCCATTAACCCCTTGAACTTAGACCTTATTTTACTTACAGGATTTGTGGCCACTAAGGCCTGGTTGTTGGCCACTGCAGTGAGATGAATGATTGTTATGACAGAATTACAAACGAAAGAGAAGAACAAATTTTTGTGCAGGGTAATCCTTTGGCAACTTAGGCTCCTGAAAGACAAGAGAAACCAAAGTGTGTTGACATCATAAAATGTTTCTACATTTTGTGTTAACAATCATTCAAATGAGATACTTTCACAATTCATAGCAGCTGTTCCAAATTTGGAAGAAGTATTTTTTCTCCCCAAGATTTACTCATCTTAAAATCTTAATTAGGGAAAACCTACAATTGCTTAAAACATAGAGACACATGAGTTGGTTCAGTACAGGTAGACATATATAAGGACAGGGAATTTGTACAAGGCATCTACATTCCCTTAATCTCTCATCATGATTAATATTCTGATTCATTCTGAAGATGTAGAAACTCATATTCAGCGAAGATAGATAACTGATCAAAAATCATGCAGCTAATTGATTTGAAACTTTGAAATTGTCATCAAATTCTCACACAGATAAATCTCTTTTCATTATGCCACATAGGCAGTTCTATTTATATAGTCTTTTTATGGTTATTTATGGTTGTTCTGTTGGTACACCTCCTGTATGGTAGCGGTGATTATGTAGACCAATCACGAGAAAAATAACATTGTATTTAGAAGAGACGAGTTTTTGCCATACATCGATATGAATCAGTCATGGGTGTACATGTGTCCCCCCATCCTGAACCTCAAACCAGCACAATATTGTAAAGTAATTAGCTCTAATTAAAACAAACAAATTTAAAATAAAAAAAGAAGAAATGAGTTGATAAAAATATAGATTTAGCAACCAATGAGATTCGTTCAGCTTTACTGAATTTCTTTTTTCAATTGGCCTAGCCATAGGTGAGACATAAAAATATTACCCCCTTTTACTGCAAGTTCTCACGTGTAAAACAAAATTTAAAAACTGGCTAGATTTATTTCTAAATCTATAGAAATAGATTTTAGGAGCAGATGTCATTAATGACAAGTACTGCTGCTCTTCAGCTTGAATCCACATATGCTCTACAAGATTGTATATGGTTGCCTTACCTATGATCAAAGACCCTCTCAAGTACTACCTCTTTTATGAATAATTATTATGGGTGAAGTTTTAAAATGATAGACAATAATAATAGAAACTGAATACTTAATATCAAAACAGAACATATATGTAGGAAGACATGAGAAATCATCTCATTAGAAAGACTTAAAGCTCATTTTCATTTTCACGCAATTATGCAATTAAGATGATCAACCTAGATAACCCATCCTATATAACTCAAGCCGATGACTTCTTTGGAAACTTTAAGAAGGTTTTAACTATCACCTTATATTAAATAGACTGTGTTCGCAGAATATTATAGTTAGGCTGGGATGCCAAGGTTTTCTATATTTTAAAATGCATAGTTTAAGCTATATTGTCTCTGAAATCTCTTGCAGCTATAGGTCTATGATCCTATGTATAGCTCTAGTAATTTAAAGGATTTGAAAGTGAATCCAATCCAAATCAAGATTTATGGAATTCCAATGCATGCCTTTCACAGAAGTGGGTGCTCTCAGGGAAACTTCTTTGAAAGGCTTCATGAACAAGATGGCCCACAGATCAATCACTGTGTGTGAGACAGTCACAGACCAACAACTGTGGAGTCCATCTGGAGTCCATCAAAACAGAAACAGCTGAGAGCTGCTGGTATTTTCATATTAGAGAGTCCTTAATTTGACTTGACTTTGCAATGCATGATAGTAGTGAGAAGCAGACAGTGCTCAAGAAACAGTGTAAAAATGATACTCTAAAAAGAAGAACACCCTTTGAAAGTTTTTGAATAAAGGAGTTGCATGAGTCTTGCTATTTAAGTGAAGACATCATTGAGGCAAAGATGGCTCTATTTTTGATAAAAAGCCACAGCAGTGATGAGTGTTTTGTGTTCAATGAGAGTGAAGAGAATTAATGAATATGAGAAGTCTAACAAAAATATTCTTTTTCAAATCATTTATGCACATTATGTGTAGTTTACTTCTCTTAATTTAGAACTCTTCTATGCTGAAAATTATGAACACAAAGAATTTGTCCACATGGTCTTATTTTTAAATGCCTGTCTTAAGTTTACCCTGTGTCTATGGAATACCAACTATTATTTAGGGAAAGACTGCTTACCCATGCAAATATAAAATGCCCATGCCCTTTTTTAGTAACAGAATTTAGATAACTCAGCTACCATCATGGGAAAAAAATGTTTTCCTTAACTGGGTTGTTTTGCCCTTTTCTGCTGAACACACTTATATCCAGGTCCATTGGTTAAGACATATATATATGTAAACAAAATTTCATAGTTTTCAAATTATGACCAAAAGAGTAGGAGGGTTTGCTTAGACAGCATCAGAAATATTTGTTAAGAACTAAATTGGAATGAATGAAAACAAACATTAAAAAAAGGTTTTCAAAAATAGCTGTTCATGATAGAAGTAGGAGCTGAAAGATATGAGCAAAGGAACATAAAACAAACAGCATTTATAACTGCTGATATTTATAGCATTCACATGTGAAAAGATTGAAAGTAAGTAAAATAAAATGCCAACTGTAGTTAGTTGGAAAACAAATTTAATTTTTCTTGTGTTCATTTAAACTTCCTTCTTTTCTCTATGATAGCTTGTATTTCTGTTTCTCTGAGAATTCCCACTTTTCTCATGACTCTACTATCTCAATCCAGCTTGAAAGTTAAAGATTTAAAAATGAGCTGCTGGTGTCTACTCTCATTTAAAATTGTGATTATTGTGAATACAGACAAAAAAAAACATGTTTCTTATTCTTTTACTATGTGATAAAAAATATACCACATTTCCCTCTAGACTCAAACAATGCCATAGGGGGCTTCCCCAATGGCACAGCAGTAAAGAATTCGTCTGTAATGCAGGAGACTCAGGAGACATGGCTTCAATCCCTGGGTTGGGAAGATTCCCTGGAGGAGAGCATGGCAACCCATGCCAGTATTCTTGCCTGGAGAATCCCACGGACAGATGAGCCTAGTGGGTTACAGTCCGTAGCGTCTCAAAGTGTCAGACACAACTGAGTGACTAAGCACAATACCATATTATGGGAAAAAAATTTGAAATGAGAGAATGAAATTCTGTTGTAAATGAATTATTGAAATCAAAGCCAAACAAATACTTGAAAGGACACATGAAATCATTTCAATAGACACGTAAAGCTTATTTTGAATGTTTTACAAAATTACCCTAATAATATGGTCAACATAGATAACCTGCCATATATAAGTCAAACCATATACTTCTGCTTTAGAAATCCTGATATTCCACTTCCTCTCTATATTATTGTAACATAGTGAACCATTGCCAAATCATTTTCAGGTTGTTTTGTATAAAATATGTCCTACTATCCACAACATTAGCCTATAGCTTGGGTTTCTTCTATTTCTTCCTCCAGGTTCTGTGCAACTTAAATGTAGACAAATGCTATCTGACATGATCTATATCAATATCTAGTGGTAAAAATGGTTCACATTTTTCTAGTGATGCATACTGTTTTCTTTTAAAATCATTCATTAATATATATAAATGCATTAGGCCAAATAAAATCAACTTGAAAATAAAAACCAAAATATGTACTTGGTAAACACGTTGGTTTGTTTAAATGAAATACTAAAATTGTTGGGTTTTTTTCAAATGCTAACCTGCAACCAATATAACCTATTCCAAATTTTTAAATGTGATTATTTAACTCTCTCTCTCTCTCTATATATATATATATACACACACACACACACACACACACACACACATATATATATATATAAACTGTTTTATAAGCTTAGAGACTGTTTTATGAAAATCTCTGTCTGATTTCTTGAAATATTATCCTAGTATAACCACAGAATAGAAAATGTGGTTTGTGGGTCTGGATTGTTTCCATTTCATATTCTCTACACATACTTATTTTAGAACACTATTTCAATATGCACTTTTGACAGAGTTATAGGCACTAAGTTATATGCATACTATGCACTAGCAGAGTTATAGAGGCAGTTGGCATAAGTGTGTCAACAAGCCCATTATACACCATGTGTAATGTAACCATGCCTTTCAATTTTCTTTTGGAACAACTAGAAGCAGGTAACATCAAGTCAGAGTGGGTTTTGAAACCTGACCTGAGATTAAATCTGGACTCTGCCACCTACTGAAAGTGTGACTTTGCACAGGTTATTTAAAATACATAAGCTTCTGTTTCATTTCTTTTTCTATAATGAAAGTGAAAGTGAAGTCGTGTCCAACTCTGCGACCCCATGGACTGTAGTCCACCAGGCTCCCCTGCCCATGGGATTTTCCAGACAAGGATACTGGAGTGGGTTGCCATTTCCTTCTCCAGGAGATCTTCCCCACCCAGGGATCGAACCTGGATCTCCCGCATTGTAGACAGACGCTTTACCATCTGAGCCACCAGGGAAGTTTTTCTATAATATAGGATAACAATAGTACTACATAGGATTGGTTGGAAGGTTAAATGAGTTAGATCATGTCTAGTGCTTAGTATAATATCTAACCTATAGTGAATATTCCAAGTTAGATTAACTATTATTTTCAACATAGTTTTCATATGGCTAATTTTAATTAAATTCTCTAATAGTTTTCTCTCACAAATAATAAAATTGCATCGTTTTGTGTGAGAAACATAAAACTACCCATGTTTTAAGTAATGCAATAAAATGGTGTATTGTCACCTTTTTATTAAAAACAGAAGAATTTAGCATCATAAAGATAATTTCCATGTGATAAAGAGCAACAGGTCAAGCAACCTAAAATTTCTTCCTTAGGAATTTTATCCTTCCTAGCATTGTCTGCAAATTACCACTTTCCTTACCATGCTGACCCCAGGTATCATGCTGCTGTATAGTCAAAGTTCTGTCACAGTATGAACGAAATACTTGCCTTTGTTTCCCATTTGTTTTTGACATGAGATAGAAATTTCCAAACCACTTTACTCAGTGCTAATCCTGAGCAAAACTATTCATGGAAGGAGGAAACGCAAGCAATGAAAGAATCGCCCATTCTACATTGTACTGTTTCTTTATGCTTATTTATCTGATTTAATTTTCCAAATGCTTAGCTTTTTCCATAAGAAAACACAAACCATGTATCCGAAAGAAAAGCCTGTGCCAATCAGAACAGTGCCAAAAACAACAGGCAGAAAGCAATAAATATATGGAAAGAATAAGCAGTATGGCTATCTTTTGTCTACTGGATACAGAACCTTGAGTTGATGGAATTACTTGGTTATATATGACACAAAGTAGACATAACCTCTAGCATTAACTCTCTTTGGAGGCTGCTGGTGATCCATTTGGTCAGATTTAGAAAGAGTCCAAGAGTGTTTCAACCAAGGTGCCCAATGAAGTCCTGCTAGAGAGGCCTCCATCACGGTCCCTCCTCCCATGCCTTTCAAGAGTGTTCATCTAATGTGACATGTAAGTACAGGCTGCATAAGGAATAGACATGCTCATTTTATGCGGCCAAATAGTTTGCTCTGAACTGCCCCAGTGTAAGTGGACTTCCTGGTCTCCTTGTGGGCAGAGAATTAAAGAAGAAATAGTCTGGCCTTCTAAATGCCTGTGATTCTTACACAATCTCCTGCCCCTCAAAACAAAACAAAAAACCAAGCAAAACCCAAAAAGACCCACAAAACTGCAAAAATCAAAATCAAACCAAAAACAACCCTTTTAGAGATAAAATTCATAACAACAGACATCATAAAATAGGAGCCTTTACAATATCCAAGCCACAGAGATGAGTACTTTACATTCATTATCTAACCCCTTGAAAATATCATTATCCCTTAATAAAATGGAGGTAAGTTTCTCCAGGTCACAATCCTATTGAGTCTCTTAATATTCACTTAGTTATTTATAACTATTTTTGATGCATAATAATATATTTTTTGTGCACTGTTTCTAGATAACTAGGGAAGCAGTTGTGAACAATATAGAGCAAGATCCTGATCTCGTTACTCATGGGACAGCAGAGGGTAAATGGATACATACATTATATAATGCGATTCTAGGTAGTGTTATATGCTTTTTAGAAGTTAAAATAGGATTATGAGATTGATAAAGGCTGTGGCCTTTTATACAGTTCATAAGGTTCTAACAGCAAGTATAATGGGGCGGTTTGCCATTCCCTCCTCCAGTATAATATCTCTGCTTTTCAACATACTATCTAGGTTTGTCATAGCTTTCCTGTCAAGAAGCAATCGTCTTATGATTTTATGGCCGCAGTCACCATGCACAGTGATTTTGGAGCCCAAGAAGAGGAAATCTGTCTCTGCTTCCACTTTTCCTCTTCTGTTTGCTATGCAGTAATGGGGGCGGATGCCATGATTTTAGTTTTTTTATTATTTAGTCTTAAGCCGGCTCTTTCACTTTCCTTCTTCACCTTCATCAAGAGGCTCTTTAGTTCCTCTTTGCTTTCTGTCATTAAAGTGGTATCATCCACATATCTGTGGTTGTTGGTGTTTCTCCTGCCTATCTTGATTCTGGCTTGTAACTCATCTAACTTGGCATTTCTCATGATGTGATGAGCGTATAGGTTAACCAAACAGGTAACAGCAAACAGTCCTGTTGTACTCCTTTCTCCCTCTTGAACTTATCAGTTGTTCCATACAGGGCTCTAACTGTTGCTTCCTGACTTGCATACAGGTTTCTCAGGAGACTGGTAAGATGGTCTGGTATTTCCATCACTCTAAGAGTTTTCTACAGTTTGTCATGATCCACACAGTCAAAGGGTTTAGTGTAGTCAATGAAACAGAGATCATTGTTTTTCTGAAATTCTCTTGCTTTCTCTATAATCCAGCGAATGTTGGCAATTTGATTTCCAGTTCCTCTTCTTTTTCTAAACTGAGCTTGGGCATCTGGAAGTTCTTGGTTTGCATAAGCTAAAGACCTTCCTAGCATGGGAGATGAGTGCGATTGTCTGATGGTTAGCACATTCTTTGATACTATGCTTCTTGGGAATTGAGATGAGGATTGACCTTTTCCAGTCACATGGCCACTGCTGGGTCTTCCAGATTTGCTGACATAATGAATGCAAAACCTTGATGGCATCATCCTTTAGGGATTTGAATAGTTCTGCTGGAATTTCATTGCATCCACTAGCCTTATTAACAGCAGTGCTTCTTCCCAGTGGTCATGTATGGTTGTGAGAGCTGGACTGTAAAGAAGGCAGAATGCCAAAGAATTGATGCCTTCGAACTGTGGTGCTGGAGAAAACTCCTATATGTCCCTTGGACAGCTTGGAGATCAAACCAGTCAATCTTAAGGGAGATCAACTCTGAATATTCGCTGGAAAGACTGATGCTGAAGCTGAATCTCCAGTATTTTTGTTATCTGATGCAAACAGACAAATCATTGAAAAAGTCCCTGATCCTGGGAAAGATTGAGGGCGGAAGAAGAGGGCATCAGAGGATGAGATGGCTGGATGGTATCACCAATGCAATGAACATGAACTTGGGTAATCTCCAGGAGATGGTGAGGGACAGGGAGACCTGGCATGCTTCAGTCCAGGGGGTGACAAAGAGTCTGACATGACGGAGCAACTGAACAATAAAGACTATGGCCAGAGTGAGGGAAATACTCAAGATAGAACTGAAACTGGAGAAGACAGGCGAGAAAAACATTCCAAACAGATTCGGCATCCTGAGTCAAACTTTTTTTTTTTGTTTTACAAAGTTAAAGCTTAAGGTTTTTGAGCAGCAAAAAGGACAGAAAATGTGAATAAAGCACGAAGAAAAACTCCACACTGTTTTTTTTAATATTAAAATTAGGAAAATTAAATTTAAAGAGCATAAGTTACTAAATGACTTTTTGATTCTGTAGCTCATACTTTTATGTTACTTCTTAATGTTCCATCAGCAAATGCTAACTAGATAAGTAATACCTAATCATTCTTGGGTTTTGTTTTTCCTAACTACTAAGAAGATGCTATAGATGGAAGGGCTTACTTTGCTTTCTCCTTGTATATAGTCATATCAGTGAATATGGTCAAGAAAAGTCTACAAGAGTGGAAGGTTTGTTGTTTAGTCACTAAGTCATATCTGACTCTTTGTGACCCCGTGGACTGTAGCCTGCCAAGCTCCTCTGTCCATGAGATTTTCCACAGACAGAATGCTGGAGTGGGTTGCCATTACTTTCTTCAAGGGATCTTCCTGGCCCAGGATTGAAGCTGCATCTCCTCCATTGGCAGGAGGATTCATTACCACTGAGCCAAACGAGATTGCAAATCATATTATGATTTGGGGAAGAAAGATGTTACTTATGTGCCTTTTATTTCAAATTATGAAGTTTTAATCCATTCAAATAACGGTCTAGTTTTTGTACCAAGCAGCGGGTCATTTGCATTTTTAGAGCAATTTATCGTTTTGTTCCCATGAAAATTTACTTATGCTTAAATAGTAATTATGTTTGAATATACTTTATAAGTACACTTATAAATTGTTTCATATTTATAAAAATATCAACAGAAATATGTTATCTTTAATATATAGTTGTAGTTTAAATAATAAATTTATTCTTTAAAATAAGTCCAAATTCTTTAATTCAGTTATTTACTGTTTCCATACTTGGACTCCTCTATAAACTAGTACTAGCAATTACATTATAGAGGAGCTGGTTTTTGTTAGAGTAAATCCATTACTTCTTGTAACAGATTGTCCTTATTTAAATCTGATACGCTAATGTGGAAATGCAATGCTTTTATTATATAATTACACTGGACATATTCAAAAACCTTTCCAGCCAAGACTAACATTACTAAATAGGAATATTTCACCTCTCATCACATCCATTTTGAGATGGAAGGATTTTTCAGCACATTGATTAAATTAATTAATTTGGAAATGGACTCACTGAGCATGCCCTAATAAAACATTATACGAAAAACCAGTTAATTTAACAACATCCAGTGTTAAGCTGAAAGAAGCCTAGGATACATACGATAGAATAGAATGTATCTCAGAACCATAGGCACAACAAACCAAAAATGAATACACTCTTATCACAAGAGTGGAGCAAACAAGGATGGTCCAGGGCGGGCACTCATAGGGATGTTACTCGAGGACCACTACATGTCCATTCTGGACTCAGCCACTGTCAAAACTTCGTGTCTTTTTTTATTTTAAATTAATTAATTTATTTTAATTGGAGGATAATTACTTTACAATATTGTAGTGGTTTTTGCCATACATTCACATGAATCAGCCATGGGTGTACATGTGTTCCCCATCCTGAACGCCCCTCCCACTGCCCTCACGATCCCATCCCTCAGGGTCATCCCAGTGCACCAGCCCTGAGCACCCTGTCTCATGCATTGAACCTGGACTGGAGATCTGCTTCACATATGATAATACACATGTTTCAATGCTATTCTCTCAAATCATCCCACCCTTGCCTTCTCCCACAGAGTCCAAAAGTCTGTTCTTTACATCTGTGTCTCTTTTGCTGTCTCACATATAGGTCATCGTTACCATCTTTCTAAATTCCATATATATGCATTAATATACTGTATTGGTGTTTTTATTTCTGACTGACCTCATTCTGTATAATAGACTTCTAAACAGTGCAGATTTTCCAGATTTTACACAACCTATTTAAGTGATAGTTCTGATTTGTAAAAACAGGTACATCAGAGTATGGTTTGTAGAGGAAGACTCCCTTTTCTCTGTTTCAATGTAGGGTTTCTTTAAATAGTTAGCTTTGTTCAAAATCAATTTAAAAATTCAATCATAAATAGTTTTCAGGCAAAAAATTATAGCTTAAAGAGGAAAACCATACTTGTTCGAATTTCAAGAGATATATGAAGAAACTGGAAATGAGATAAAGGTTCACAATATTGATTGAATATTTTCATATATGATCTTAAAAAAAGGTGAGAATTGTTACCCTTGCCCTGAAAGCAGAAATGTAAGCATTAAAGGATCATTTTATTAAGCTGAGAAAGCTTTGGTCTATAAACTGGATAGATTTTTTTTTTGCTGAATTTTATTCAGGACATTATCTCAACTACCTAAAAATGATATCATTGTCTATATAGGTGCAAATATGCAACTTGGCTTTAAAATTATTCAGAAGCACTCCCTGAAATGTCAGCAAATTTAAGATGATTTTTAGAAAAAAGCTACCTTTTTCCACATGCAGGTTACATGTGCTCTTTTATGTGTAAGAAGAGGAAGTCCTTTGTCTAAGTAAATGTAACAGCAAGATTTGCTATGCTCTCAGATATTAAACAGTAACTAAAATGTAATTTATAGCTAATTCCAGTAAACCTTATTTATTTTTTTTATCTAAAGGGTTCTGCTTTGTTTTTCCAGGGATCATTATGAGTAAGAGTCATTACCTCTCAGGGCTTGGAAAATCCTAAAGGTCTGTCTCTCTCTCTTCCCCTCCCTTTCTCTTGCCTTTCTTTTTATCTCCCACTCTCTTTCCTTTAATTGATTCTAATATAAAACTGAAGTATATCTGGTAAATAGTGTTTCATGTTCTCTGTTTTTAATTTAAAGCATGGCTGCGTAGTAGACTTTTCTTTTTTCTCTCTAAATAAAAAATAACAAACAGCATCCTAAATCAACTGTTTGTCCTGTCTTGGTTTTTGTTAGGATGGACCAGTGACCTTCATTTAACAAATGAAAAAGAAAAAGCTGCCTCTACCCTCTACTAAGCAAGAATGACTGCAGTTTGAGGAGCTGGGTTCAGAAGCAGAAGTGAGATATTGATAGATTTTTGTACACAATGATTTTATGTGAAGCATCAGCTCTCCAAGGAATTGTTTCCAGGTTAGTTGGAAGAAAGTAAAGATTTCTATTGCTCCTGACTGTGTTAACACACTTTATTAACCATTCAGTTAAGCATTTTCTGAGATATCCTTGGTTTTCTTTGGATCTAGCTGCAGGGTATCCTATATTATTTTACACAGATAATTCTACTGGTTAGAATTGTAGAGTCTTAGTCTAATGTCTTTCTTTGTTGATGGAGATAAAGGAGGCCAGACAAATTCAAGGGACTTGTCCAAAGTCACAGATAAGTCATGGAAAATTCCATCCTACAAAAATGTTTCCAAACCCATTCATGTCTTCATTCCTTAAAAATGTGTTAAGTGCCTACTATGCACAAGATTACATACTAAGCCCTGAAACATGTAAAGAAACAAGCAGTGATGACTCCTGCTCTCATGGCTCTAACTTTGTCATGTGCTTTCCATTATTTCTTATTTTAGCACACAGTTGTTTTGTGTTGATAGTGGCTTTTCCTATTTTAATAGATAGTTCTGGGGAGTATGTAATAAGAGTGTGTTAAAATCAAAGACTACAAATTCAAGTACTGAGTCAGCTATGTGGTATATTGTGGACATAAACAAAGTTTTATTATTTTTTACTAATTTATTAATACTTAATCACAATTTTTACTGACACAATTATACAACGAATTGTTCATTCATTGTGTATTGATTTTGAGGTAGGAGATAGACGGGCTCCAGGTTGGACATTTGCAATCAACCAGCCTCACTACTGCCTCACCAAGATCAATTTTTCTATGGGAATGTTATAACAATTTCTTTTAAAAATGTGGCACACATAAAACTAGAAATTGTGTTCTTTAATTATATTTTTAAAGAGCTCACTGTTAAAATATGTCCATCAGGGCTAAATGTTTATATAAAATCTTTCAATGGACTAATAAGAGAGAGCAAAAGTGATAACTGTGCCAGCAATAGTGTTTTTTAAATGAGACTCTTTCACTTAACAATGCATGCATATCATCTCAATTACAATATAGATAATAATAGAATCTGCATTTTAAAGATGTGAAATTGACGATTAGAGAAATTTAAAAAGTTATTGAATGCTAGGCAACAAGAAGCTGATGAAGGTAGAATCTGAGACCAGATATGCCTGTTTAGAGAACATACTCTTAACCACTCATCCGTAATGAAGGATGTCTAAATCAGAAAAAGGCATTTAGAATTCTATACCCAGGTCAAATTGGATCCCGGTTTCCCATGTTTTATCTAAAGCCTGAGTTTGTCTAATAAAAAAGAAAAATGAATCTGAAGCTTTGCTTCTTTCTGGTCAAATTCTCCATTTTTAAAAGATAAATAAAGACAACATTAATAAGCCAAACAGAAGTACACATATGGAGAGGAACCCTAGGTAGCTTAATTAACTATGTAGAATATAAGTAAAACTAGGCATTGAGTTAGATGATCTTTTCATTTCTTATCTTACAATTTCTGCTTGTTTAAGTTCTGCCCTTTATTCAGCACTTGTTTCATTGAGTTTATCACCTTAGGAATCTTCTGACTCTGTGAGTCAAAATGAGTCGTTCCTTCAATGTCTTACCATAGCTCTCTGTTGCTCCACAATAATTTTTTATTGTTTTTGATTTTTATTTTGTATTACTGACTCTACACATGGACATCACCAGATGGTCAATACCAAAATTAGATTGATTATATTCTTTACAGACAAAGATGGAGAAGCTCTATACAGTCAGCAAAAACAAGACCGCGAGCTGACTTTGGCTCAAATCATGAACTTCTTATTGCCAAATTCAGACTTAAACTGAAGAAAGTATGGAAAACCACAAGAACATCCAAGTATGACCTAGATCAAGTCCCTTAAGATTATACAGTGGAAGTGACAAATAGATTCAAGGGATTAGATCTGATAGACCTAGTGCCTGAAGAAGTATAGATGGAGGTTCATGACATTGTACAGGAGGTTGTGATGAAGACCATCCCTAAGAAAAAGAAATGCAAAAAGGCAAAATGGTTGTCTGAGGAGGGCTTACAAATAGCTGAGAAAAGAAGAGAAGAGAAAGGCAGAGGAGAAAAGGAAAGCTACACCCATTGGAATGCAGCGTTCCAAAGAATATCAAGGAGAGACAAGAAAGCCTTCCTCAATGATGAATGCAAAGAAATAGAGGAAAGCAATAGAATAGGAAAGAGTACAGATTTCTTCAAGAAAATTAGAGATACCAAGGGAACATGTCACGGAAAGATGAGCACAATAAAGGATAGAAATGGTATGGACCTAACAGAAGGAGAAGATATTAGGAAGAGGTGGCAAGAATACATGGAAGAACTATACAAAGAAGATCTTCATGACACAGATAACCATGATGGTGTGATCACTCACTTAGAGCTAGACATTCTGCAGTCTGAAGTCAAGTGGGCCTTAGGAAGCATCACTACAAACAAAGCTTGTGGAGGTGATAGAATTCCAGTTGAGCTATTTCAAATCCTAAAAGATGATGCTGTGAAAGTGCTGCACTCAATATGCCAGCAAATTTGGAAAACTCAGCAGTGGCCACAGGACTGGAAAAGGTCAGTTTTCATTCCAATCCCCAAGAAAGGCAATGCCAAAGAATGTTCAAACTATCACACAATTGTACTCATCTCACATGCTAGCAAAGTAATGCTCAACATTCTCCAAGCCAGGCTTCAACAGTACGTGAACCGTGAATTTCCAGATGTTCAAGCTGGATGTAGAAAAGGCAGAGGAGCCAGAGATTGAATTGCCAGCATCTGTTGGATCATCAAAAAAGCAAGAGAATTCCAGAAAAACATTTACTTCTGCTTTATTGACTATGGCAAAACTTTGACTGTGTGGATCACAATAGACTATGGAAAATTCTTAAGGAGATGGGAATAGCAGACCACCTTATCTGCCTCCTGAGAAATCTGTATGAAGGTTGAGAAGCAACAGTTAGAATTGGATATGGAACAACAGACTGGTTCCAAATCAGGAAAGGAGTCTGTCAAGTCTGTATATTGTCACCCTGCTTATTTAACTTATATGCAGAGTACATCATTCAAAATGCCAGACTGTATGAAGCACAAGCTGGAATCAAGACTGCTGAGAGAAATATCAATAACCTCAGATATGCAGATGACACCACCCTTATGGCAGAAAGTGAAGAACTAAAAAGCCTCTTGATGAAAGTGAAAGAGGAGAGTGAAAAAGTTGGCTTAAAGCACAACATTCAGAAAACTAAGATCATGGTATCCAGTCCCATCAATTCATGGCAATAGATGGGGAAACAATGGAAACAGTGACAGACTTTATTTTTTTGGGCCACAAAATCACTGTGGATGGTGACTGCAGCCATGAAATTAAAAGACGCTTGCTCTTTGGACAGCATATTAAAAAGCAGAGACAGTACTATGTCAACTAAGGTCCATCTAGTCAAAGCTATGGTTTTTCCAGTAGTCATGTATGGAGGTGAGAGCTGGAATATAAAGAAAGCTGAGCGCTGAAAAATTTATGCTTTTGAATGCTGATGTTGGAGAAAACTCTTGAGAGTCCCTTGGACTGCAAGGAGATCAAACCAGTCAATCCTAAAGGAAATCAGTCTTGAATATTCATTGGAAGGAGTGATGCTGAAGCTGAAACTTCTTTGGCCACCTGCTGCGAAGAACTGACTCATTGGAAAAGTTCCAATGCTGGGAAAGATTGAAGGCCGGAAGAGAAAGGGTTGACAGAGGATGAGATGGTTGGATAGTATCACCAATTCGATGGACACGAGTTTGAGTCAGCTCTGGGAGTTGGTGATGGATAGGGTAGCCAGGCATGCTGCAATCCATGGGGTCGCAAAATGTCAGACATGACTGAGCAACTGAACTCAACTGAACCATTATATAGGTATAATATTAGATGACTAAGTAAGTATAGTCTACATGCCTACATGACTGATACCGTCTAAAGGCAAAATTTGTTCCTTTTACCATTTATTGGAAAATCGCTATATGCCATGTACTTTGTGAATCTTCTCTGCCAATATTTCAAATAATGATATGACTCATTATAAGGAAACAGGCTAACTGAAAAGCATAAATCAGAATAAGTCCATAATATTAGTAAGTGTGAGATGGCAAGATTTGCATATATCCCATCTTTTTAATCACTGTATTTCACTATCCATTAGAATTAACTTGTGCCTGAAATCAAGAGTATTGTGCTAACTCACCATTAAAGAATCTTTTTTACCTTTGGTAGCTTGATAGGGATTGCATTGAATCTATAGATTGCTTTGGCTAGTATACTCATTTTCACTATATGGATTCTTCTGATCCATGAACATGGTATATTTCTCCATCTATTTGTGTCGTCTTTGATTTCTTTCATCTGTGTTTTATAGTTTTCTATATATAGGTCTTTTGTTCTTTTAGGTAGATTTATTCCTAAGTATTTTATTCTTTTCGTTGCAATGGTGAATGAAATTGTTTCCTTAATTTCTCTTTCTGTTTTCTCATTGTTAGTGTATAGGAATGCAAGGGATTTCTGTGTGTTTATTTTATATCCTGCAAGTTTACTGTATTCATTGATTAGCTCTAGTAATTTTCTGGTGGAGTCTTTAGCATTTTCTATTTAGAGGATCATGCCATCTGCAAACAGTGAGAGTTTTACTTCTTTTCCAATATGGATTCCTTTTATTTCTTTTTCTGCTCCGATTGCTGTGGCCAAAACTTCTAGAACTATGTTGAATATCAGTGGTGAGAGTGGGCACCCTTGTCTTGTTTCTGACTTTACGGGAAATGCTTTCAATTTTTCACCATTGAGGATAATGTTTGCTGTGGGTTTGTCATATATAGCTTTTATTATGTTGAGGTATGTTCCTTCTATGCCTGCTTTCTGGAGGGTTTTTTTTTTTATTATAAATGGATGTTGAATTTTGTCAAAGGCTTTCTCTGCATCTATTGAGATAATCATGTGTCTTTTATCTTTTAATTTGAATATGGTGTATTACATTGATTGATTTGTGAATACTGAAGAATTCTTGCATCCCTGGGATAAAGCCCACTTGGTCATGATGTATGATCTTTTTAATATGTTGTTAGATTCTGTTTGCTAGAATTTTGTTAAGGATTTTTGCATCTATGTTTATCAGTGATATTGGCCTGTAGTTTTGTTTTTTTGTGGCATCTTTGTCTGGTTTTGGTATTAGGGTGATGGTGGCCTCGTAGAATGAGTTTGGAAGTTTACCTTCCAATTAGAAGAAATAATTTCACAATTTGTATGGAATTACAAAAAACCTCGAATAGCCAAAGCAGTCTTGAGAAAGAAGAATGGAACTGGAGGAATCAACCTGCCTGACTTCAGGCTCTACTACAAAGCCACAGTCATCAAGACAGTATGGTACTGGCACAAAGACAGAAACATACATCAATGGAACAAAATAGAAAGCCCAGCGATATATCCACGCACCTATGGACACCTTATCTTTGACAAAGGAGGCAAGAATATACAATGGAGAAATGACAATCTCTTTAACAAGTGGTGCTGGGAAAACTGGCCAACCACTTGTAAAAGAATGAAACTAGAACACTTTCTAACACCATACACAAAAATAAACTCAAAATGGATTAAAGATCTAAATGTAAGACCAGAAACTATAAAACTCCTAGAGGAAAACATGGGCAAAACACTCTCTGACATA
The DNA here is from genome assembly GCA_024291935.2 of Okapia johnstoni. Taxonomy (NCBI): domain Eukaryota; kingdom Metazoa; phylum Chordata; class Mammalia; order Artiodactyla; family Giraffidae; genus Okapia; species Okapia johnstoni. The sequence goes on from CM044308.1 coordinate 140,855,541, forward strand.
AATCACAGCAGGATCCTCTATGGCCCACCTTCCAGAGTAAAGGAAATAAAAGCAAAAATAAACAAATGAGACCTAATTAAACTTAAAAGCTTTTAAACAACGAAGGAAACTATAAGCAAGGTGAAAAAACAGCCTTCAGAATGGAAGAAAATAATAGCAAACGAAGCAACTAACAAAGAATTAATCTCAAATATATACAAGCAGCTCATGCAGCTCAGTTCCAGAAAAATAAACGACCTAATCAAAAAGTGGGCCAAAGAACTAAACAGACACTTCTCCAAAGAAGACATACAGATGGCTAACAAACACATGAAAAGATGCTCAACATCACTCATTATCAGAGAAATGCAAATCAAAACCACAATGAGGTACCATCTCACGCCTGTCAGAATGGCTGCTATCAAAAAGTCTATAAACAATAAATGCTGGAGAAGGTTCAGAGAAAAAGGAACCCTCTTACACTGTTGGTGGAAATGCAAGCTAGTACAGCCACTATGGAGAACAGTGTGGAGATTCCTTAAAAAACTCGAAATAGAACTGCCATACAATTCAGCAATCCCACTGCTGGACATACACACTGAGGAAACCAGAAGTGAAAGAGACATGGGTACCCCAATGTTCATCACAGCACTGTTTACAATAGTCAGGACATGGAAGCAACCTAGACGTCCATCGGCAGACGAATGGATAAGAAAGCTGTGGTACATATACACAATGGAATATTACTCAGATATTAAAAAGAATGCATTTGAATCAGTTCTAATGAGGTGGATGAAACTGGAGCCTATTATACAAAGCAAAGTAAGTCAGAAAGAAAAACACCAATACAGTATATTAATGCATATATATGGAATTTAGAAAGTTGGTAATGGTTACCCTATATGGGAGACAGCAAAAGAGACACAGATGTAAAGAACAGACTGTTGGACTATGTGGGAGAAAGCGAGGGTGGGATGATTTGAGAGAATAGCATTGAAACATGTATATTATCATAGGTGAAACAGATCACCAGTCCAGGTTCTATGCATAAGGCAGCGTGCTCAGGGCTGGTGCACTGGGATGACCCTGAGGGATGGGATGGGGAGGGAGGTGGGAGAGAGGGTCAGGATGGGGAACACATGTACACCCATGGCTGATTCATGTGAATGTTAAAAACCACCACAATATTGTAAAGTAATTAGCCTCCAATTAAAACAATAAATAAATAAATAAATAAAAGCTGAAGAAAAATTTAAAAAAATAAAAAAAAGAATCTTTTTTAGTTTTTTTTGAAAAATGAATAGTTAACTGTAGTTTCAAGATAAACTCTAAAAGTAAGCAATGTAATTAGTTGAAAATCTTAATTTTTCTTTTATGCAGAGGCCAAGAACCAAACTCCACATACTGGCAAGATATTTATTTGCTTTCATGAGTTTTTGCCTATGTAGCATACCACAATTTTTTTTTTTTAAAGCTTGGAAATTTTTGACATTTAACACACACACACACACACATACATATACATTACATATAGTATTCTTGATTTTTTTAATAAAAGAAAGCCTGATTTTTTTTTTCTGAAAAAATAAAGGTTATTAATGTGTTGAACATGAATACAATATTTAGGACAACATTAATTTTTTTAATTTCTCTTTTAAAATGAGAAATGGGTCTACAGTTTGTATGTTTAAAGCTAAAGTACTTTGTATACACATAATTTCAGTTTTTATAAGTCTTATTTCCATGAAGAAAATAAATTAATTCTGAAGTTCAAAAGTTTAAGTCTTAAATTAAAATTTTAAATTACTTGTGAGTATTGGTTGAATAGTATTGCTTTTAAAATATAATATTAATATATGCAAATACAATAAAAACATTGAAACAGATTTTCTTTCAATTCCTAAGCAATAATAATATAGATTATCTGTGTAGATTGCTTTCAGGCTGCAAATTTTTTCACAAATGCTAACTTTCCTGATATTAAAATTTTATATTTTGTTTAAAGTATATAAAGAAATTGAAGAAAATAATATCTAAATTATAGACTTGGCATTGGAAGTAGCATTACAGATCATTAGGTGCCGCTATGAACCCAGTAGAGAAGTCACCTATCTCAAAATTCCTAATCTAATTGACATCTAATATCTGAACATCTTGAGTGACAGGGAGGTCAGCTGGTCAGCTGATGGTTCTTTCTATTTTGTTTAGCTGTTAGAGTTTATTTTTTTTTAATTGAGCCAAATATTTTTTCCCTATATATTTTATACAAACTCTATTCCTAATTATAACATTTTGGATTATTGAAGTCATCTGTTGTTCCCTGTTTACTGTGTCCTTTGGCTTAACATTTTTGGTACCTTGACTCCCTGATCAGCTGATATTATTTTCTTCAATTTCATTACTGTCCTGGTAAGTCAATTTTTATGGCATCCTCTTTTCCTCTTACAAAGTCAGCCCATAGTGGACAGAGTAAATGACTGGTTTAATTAGAGATTTAAACTGGATACTTTGCATTTATGTATAGTTTGGCCTGCAATATTCTTTTCACTTGGCAGTCCCACTATTGCCTTATTAGTCCACAGTAAGCATTTGCTCAGTTAGATCAGGTTCTTTCATAAAGAAACTGTTAATTTTGCAATTGGTTTTATGGAATTAATTCAGAACTTTATTTATATACTTAAAATTCAAACTTGCCTGCCCCATAGTGTGTGGAATTCTAGGACACTCTTGTTCTCTTTTTAATTACTCATTTCATCATGCAATACAACTGCTATTCTTAACTTTCTGTCCTTCAGAAATTTAATGTGCCTGAATATTTTGGCTTATTACATGCAAAATAAAAAGTGATCATTTAATCTGGAGAGTCTCAGCTGTATTAGTATTAAACCTGCAGAGATGGTGGGCTCATAAATGGTAGTTAAAAATTTATTCCATATCCAGCATAAACTAGTTACAGTTTCAGAAATACTACAATAAAAAAAATCACAGCGATTTCACTGAGGAAATAATTCTAAAGCTTAGATCTGAAAGATGAATGCATTTAACTAAGCTAGAGGAATGGGGGGGAGAATAGAATATTCAATTATAGGATACATTATTGACTAATTTTATGTAAATTTTTAAAGCAAGGGATGACAAAATCAGATCTATATTTAAAATAAATCTTTGAAAATATTCTGGCTTTCCGCTTTGAATTGAATGAAGGTGGTGAAAGTGAACATACTGAGGCTGGATAGGATAGGTTGGTGGTGGTAGCAGAAGAGATGAACCAAATTGGATAGACTGAAGGGCTGTTAGGAGGTTTTATCCACAGAGCATGAGAAGAGAATGATGAGAGGAAAATTAAGAAGATATTGAAGATTGCTCCTAAATGTATAGCTTATGCAACTAGGTTGCTGGTGGTGTTGTTTGTAAAGATGGGTCACTCTGGAAGAAAAACTGCTTTGGGTTATGAGAAAGTAGATATCATGAATTTGTTCTGAACATGTTGATTTTGAAATACTTTCAAGATGATATATTTCAAGAGCCATAGAAAGATATACACCCTTTTGTAAAGAAATCACAAGTCTCTGGGAATGTAGCCTAAAAAAATAGTGTAAAATATGGGAAAAGTTATGGCTGAAAAATGTCCATTGCAGTGTTTATTATTAATAAGAAAAACTGGAAACAGTGTTAATTTTCAAAAATTGAAGAATCATTTCATAAACTTCTGTCAGCTTACTAAATGGAATATTAGTTAGCCAATTAAATGTTTGTTTAAAAAACTTCTTAGGAAGAATTATATAAAACTAAGTTGTAAAAATAGTTAAAATAACTTGTACATTATAAATAAAACTGAGTAAAACCAAATGAGTATGAAATAAAACTGAGAAAATACATGAAGTTGCCCAATTCATATATGTTTCTTTTATGTATTTAGAAAGAAAAAAAATAGTTTTCAATTTTTAAAAATATTTCAAATTTAAGTACAATTCTTTTTTCTCAAGGTTATAGGTTTGTTTTTAGTTAATATTTGCATTCTTCTTCCTGAGGTTAGAAATATGTAGAACATAACTTTTTTTCCAAGAAGATATTTAAAACAGTCTTAAATAACTCTTACAATCTCTTAGGGTAGAGGCTGATCTATTTTATTCCTAATCATAGTCATAAAATGTCCACGTTAAAAAAATAATTTTATGACCAATAAATGCATGAAAAGACGAGGTATCACCTCATATTAGTCAAAATGGCCATCATCAAAAACATCTACAAACAAATGCTGGAGAGGATATGGAGAAAAGGGAATCCTCCTGCACTGTTGGTGGGAATGAAAACTGATACAGCCATTATGGAGAACAGTATGGAGATTGCTTAAAAACTGGGAATAAATCTACCATATGCCCCAGCAATTCCACTACTGGGCATATACCCTGAGAAAATCACAATTCTAAAAGACACTTGTATCCCAGTGTTCATTGCAGCAGTATTTACAATAGCCATGACATGGGAGCAACCTAGATATCCATTGATATATAAATGGATAAAGAAGATGTGGTACATATACGCAATGGAATATTACTTCATGATAAAAAAGGATGAATTTGAGTCAGTTGTAGTGAAGTGGATGAACCTAGAGTCTATTATACAGAGTGAATTCTCTCAGAAAGAGAAAAACAAATATTGTATTTTAATGCATATATATGGAATCTAGAAAAATGAAACTGATGAACCTATTTCAGGGAAGCAATAAAGATAGGGATGTAGAGAATGGACTTGTGGACACATCAGGGAAATGAGATGGTGGAATGAATGACAAAAATAGCATTGACATATATACACTATCATGCATGAAATAGATAACTTGTGAGAAGTTGCTGTCTAACACAGGGAGCCCAGTCTGGCACTCTGTGAGACCTAGAGGAGTGGAATGGGGAGAAAGTAAGGAGGCTCAAGAGGGAGGATATACATATACATATATGTATATATACACATATAATTATGGCTGATCTGCATTGCTGTATGGCAGAAACGAACACAACCTTGTAAAGAATTTTTCCTCCACTTAAAAAATAAAAAAGAATCTTAGCTAATATTAGTCACATTTAAATTAATCCTCTCTTTGTGTGTTTGTATGTGTGGTAATGTATAATTTTAATGAACTAAGTATCTGAGTTCTTGAGTGCATGCTGAGTCTCTCAATCGTGCCTGACTCTTTGCAACCCTATGGACTGTAGCCTACCAGCTCCTCTCTCCAAGGAATTTTCCAGGCAAGGATACTGGAGTGAGTTGCCATTTTCTACCCAAGAGATCTTCCCAACCCAGGGATCAAACCAGCACCTCCAGCAGCTCCTGCACTGCAGGTGGATTCTTTGCCACTGAACCACTTGGGAAGCACTGCATAGATTTCAGGGTATCATTTAGTTCTAAGATCCAAGAGAGTCGTTTTTTCAAATTTAGATACATTTATAAATTGTAAGGATTTTGCTTTCAGGAGCAAAGGAGAAAAAGGAACCATATCTTTCTTAAACTAATAGTGAGATGTTGAAATTTTAATTTCATTTTGTGTTTTAAAGTTACAAAATTAAATATTAGCCAAGTTTTACCACCATATTTAACAATAAATTTGTTAACATCAGTAGCATTATTTCAGTTTGTCAATTGGCATAATTTATCACTGTAGAACTGAGAGCTTTCTTTAAAAACTGTCACTTTGGAAAATGGTTTATTTTCCATGTTTTAATCTATTAGTCATAATGAAGCTTCTCATACTTCAAAGTATTCATTTCAAATCTTACATAAGCTAAGAATATATTCAAGAGTAAAGACATGAAGTTTCATTAAACTGTATATAAGCAACTGATATTATGTAATAATTATAAAGGCAGTGATTAAGAATTGACAACTTGTTTTGAGCAAGAACTTTTTGATAATTTGTTACAAATTATCTAGAGATTGTATCATAATTTCTGTTTTTGGAAACTTGTGCCTTAAGAACCTTCAATATGAGTTACTTTGGGGAATTTTAATGGCAATTAAATTCAATTGGCAATTGAATTCAAATGGCAATTACATCATAATGGAAATTTAAATTAAATTAAATTAATTGTAAATTTAATTCTTTAAGAAATGTTTTCCATATTTGCGGGTAAAAATTCTCTTTAACTTATTTTGATACATTTTTATACAATTTTGTAAGAAAGTCACATTTTAAAATGTACACAAATGTTGAATTAATTTTATTCAGAGTGGAATTTTTTTAGTTTCTAATGATGCCTAGATAATGTCTTAAATCAAAAGTGCCATTAAAATTCCCAAAAGTAATTCATATTGAAGGTTCTTAAGAAGGTACAAGTTTCCAAAAACAGAAATTATGATACAATCTCTAGACCCTATGATTTTGAACCCATGAAAGATAATCATTTAGTTCATATATTATTTGCTGTACTTTGAATTATGATGAACTGTGGGCTAAAAGCTGGTGTTCCAGTTAAAAACAAACCTAACATCCAGTTATCTAATAATTTTTGGATTTGAATTATTTTGATGTGCTATTACTGTAGTCGGTTCTGAATCATGTTCAAAAATAATTGTTGAAGAAGATATTGTATGCATGTTTTAGAATTTACTTTCCTATCAATTCAAAAAATCACAGCTAATGGATGGAATTAAGAAATTAGAAGAGGAGGGTAAAATGGGAATTTAGGATTAACAGATAGCACTACTATACATAGAATAGAATAAGGTCCTATTGTATAGCATAGGGAAATATATTCAGTATTTTGTAATAACCTCTGGTAGGAAAAAATCTGAAAAGAATATGTGTTTGTATATTGATGTTGTCCAGTCGCTCAGTTGTATCCAACTCTTTGTGACCCCATCCCATGGACTGCAGCACGTCAGGTTTCCCTGTCCTTCACCACCTCCCGGAGATGGTGAGAGATGGTGTGTGTATACATATAAGTATGCATATATACTGGAGATGGTGAGAGATGTGTGTGTGTATATAAGTATGCATCTCCTGGAGACGGTGAGAGATGGTGTGTGTGTGTGTGTGTGTGTGTGTGTATACATATGCATATATTTGGGTTTCCCTGGTAGCTCAGCTGGTAAAGAATCTGCCATCAATGCAGGAAACTGCAGTTCTATTCCTGAGTTGGGAAGATCTCCTGGAGAAGGGATAGACTTCCCACTCCAGTATTCTTGGACTTCCCTGGTACTCAGATGGTAAAGAATCTGCCTGCAATGCGGGACACCTGGATTCAAACTCTGGGTTGAATCTGAGTGACTAAGCACAGCATAGAATGTGTATATATATTGTATATATACATGCATACATACACACAGGCTTCCCAAGGAGGGTGTTAGTGGTAAAGAAACTGCCTGCCAATGCAGGAGACAGACATAAGAGACATAGTTTGGATCCCTGGATCGAGAAGATCCCCTGGAGGAGGGCACTGCAACCCACTCTAGTATTCTTGCCTGGAGAATCCCATGGATAGGGGAGCCTGGCAGGCTACAGTTCATAGTGTCACAAAGAGTCAGACATGACTGAAGTGACTTGACACACATTGCCACATGCACACACATACACACACACACACACACATGGACACCTGTATGTACATATAACTGAATCACTTTGGTGTATACCTGAAACATTGTAAATCAACTATATTTTTATTAAAAATTAAATTGGAACTGACTCTCCCTCTAGCTCCCAAAAGAATAAACTGCAAGTAAAATTCAAATCATAATTTAACCATTTTAAAGATTATCCCCCCAACACCAGGAAAATTAACCTAACCACAAATATTGAAATTATTATTTTTAATAGTATATATTAAATGTCATTGCTATTTTTTGCACAAGATATAGTTCTTACAATGTACCATGTATACTGATAGTAAAATTGACCAAGAAGTTGAAAATTTAATTGGGAAGGCCTCTAATATTTCACAATTTCCAAAGCAAATACAGATAGGTTTGCATATTGATTTTGGTACCTTTCTTACTGCATGACAAGTTAAGCTTCAGACAGTTCATCAATCTCCTTTCTTTATATTTTATAAAGTCAAGACAAAGTCAAAATATTTCAAATTATTTTAAATATCAATTTATTTTAAACATTATAAATCATCTATATTTCATGTATTTTATCAGCATATGACATAAACATGGATATGACACAGCATTCACCAAAGATAATCAGTAAATTAAAAAAATATTTTGCATGTACTTACTTGAAATAAAAGAATATGCCAAGTGAGATAAGCAGTGATGCAATAGATAATACATGTCCAATTATAGTCAGGTAAAACAAATTCAGTGCAGTCTGTAATTTGTATGAATAAAAAAATAATTAACGCTATTATCAATGCTATAGTTCTACATGTGTATAAGCTTCAAATCAATAAAATAGCATCTGTTTTTAAAAACATGTGATCTGATAACCTAAGCCTTTAGCAAGCAAGCCAGTAAGTATTTGAATACACCTTGAATGAAGAATATCTATAAAAATTTATCAGGTGATATCAAAATTTATAAATTGCTCTTTTTATTTAAGAAGTTAGGAGTCATATTAAACATATGAAGAAATAAATTTATTGACCTAGGTTTATAAAATGTGAAACCAGCATTTAAATTTTGGAGGACATTGACAATTTTCACTCCACCAGTTTGTGCACCTTAAATTGATGATTTTTTGTTTGTTTAATTTAGATGCCAGGTAAGGCTTCTTTCCCAACTAGGTTTCTTTTTTCCATTTGACAAATTTGATACTCCAAAACAAATCTCACTATAATAATGTATAAGGGCCTCTGATCTGTACAAATACATTATTTTTCTTGGTTTTAACTTTATCTCTTTGATTTTTGTCTTTATTCTATTGTAACTTACCATTTTAATGTGTATTTATATATATATATGTTCAAACCCTTCTCTGAATAAATAAAGAGTACATGATTTATAATGAGAGCTGGCAGTTATCAAATGCTTAACATAGGCTTGTTAGTTTTCTAAATATTTTCCTTGTATTTAGTCAATTCCTGTGAAAACCTTGAGGATGGGTTCATTATCCTCATTTTACACGGGAAGGGACTGAGGCAGATGTTATAGTTTGCCCAGGGTCGCAGTTGATAAAGAGCAGAAACAGGAAGTGAGAAACCAGAACTTAGTTTTAATCACTGTGACAAACTGTCTCCACATACACACATGTGCAGATACGTGCAGGCACTCTGTATCAAAACTTTATTGTTATGACAAACTATGCTAACCTTGACTTTAATGTATGATGGACGTTAAAAGTGGGAATGCCAGTGAGGGTGACCTAACAGCCAGTCAGCACGAAAGTCTTTGGCTGGGACAGATAGGTCTGTTTAAACCCCTCTGGGCTTGTCTTTTTCTCTTGAACACAATTCCTGAGTGTAATTATAGGAATTCCACCACAGATTAAAATGTCTTTTTTCTTACACTTTTAAAGTATGTTTACTTTGGAAAATTCTAAACTACAGTACTGAGACATTGACTTGTAAATAGACAACTACTTAGCTGGATTGCTTCTGCAGTGTAATGACTAAATGTATAATAATTATTTCTATGAAGATATTTTTCTTGACTGTTTTTATTATGAAAAGGCTTTACAGTGGAATTAATGAACACTAGCTAAATTTTCTCTGATATTGTATCAGTAACTAACTTTTAAAGTAGATAGTGTAAATTCAGTTTGAATTTATAATTATTACGTACCTTCACTTTCTCATGTGTGTTAACATTACATTGGGTATAATTTGTCCACGTTCTGTTGCTTGCTGGATGTCTAAACCAGTTTCCATCTTGGTCACAAATTTTTGTAACTTTTTCTTTAATATTGAAAAGGAAATAGTAATTTAGTTAACTGAGGGTTTATTAAATAGATGTCAAGGAGATTTCTTTATAAATTTCTGCTTTTACCTGAAGGATCAAAATCCTGAAAGTAATCAGGGCAGTGCTGCATTGATTCCGTCCCTGCAGCAACATCATTCCAGCACAGCCATCCATCCCAGGTTCTGTTACAATAAATGCCTTAAGGAGAGAGTAAAAATTAGGGCTTACTAACCTCCCTCTAGTTATACAGAAACACATGAAGTCTTCATGGTTGACTCACACTAACAGGGAATACAGACTGTCTACTGAAAATGAAGACATCATATAAAATCTTTATAACAATTACTTGGATTATTCACAAAGTAATTATTAGAATAACTAATTGTTAAATTTATAAATATCTAAACAAATATATGTTTAGCTTTAATTCTCATTCTCAAAGGTAGCTATCTATCCAATAAATTACATGGTCTCTGCTGGTTTTCCTTAACCATAAAGTATTGGTTTATTAGTGTCCCTATTTTTGGAATTCAAAAAATATGGGAAATTGGAAATGTGTTTTATTTTAGAAACTGTATTCTCAGGGCAAGTTATAGTATTTTTTGAGGTGAACAAATGAACATTCCAATATTTCCTATTTTACTACATTAACCCTGACACACACTTATTTAGGCCCTTCCACCAAATTCTAGCTCTTATTTTCTTTCCTTTTCTTTTCAAATGAAGTAAAAGTATTTAATCTCACATTCTTTTCTTACCTACATTAAAAGAAAGAACCTCTTACATGAAAAAAACAGTTTAAAGGCATAGAGAAATAAAATGACTAAAACTTTCTAAAGTTATATAACAGTCTGTAATCAGGGTAATTTTTTGCCATAAGCATACATAGATAGAAACTTGAATGTTGCATGAGCCGTTTATTATTATGAACAGATTTGCACAGCAATCTCAGAATCAATCGAGGCCTCACAGAAGTAGAAAACATTCTATTGACCTGAAAATCTAAATATTTCTAATCAAAAATAAAACTCATATAGTCTGTTTTCCCTCCTGTGATTTTCAAACTCTTTATTTAAATAGCTTGCATCCACATTATTACCAAATAAAATGCATTTTGTGCCCTATCAGAGAAAATTTTCCTGATCCCATTTTAGAAAGCACTTTAGACAAGTCCTTACAGAGTTCCAAATGATTCCACAACACTAACTACATGATAGATGGAAAGGTCTAGCATTTTTCCCAGCTGTGTTATATGGCATTTGAGTGCGACATGAAAAGGTTTTCTGTTAAAAAAGTTTTTGTGGTCAAATAGATTTGGAAAACACAAAGTTAAACACATTTCTTTATTGCAGGATTTTTTACAGTATTTAAAATTACAGAGAACGTTATGAATCTCCAAGAGGATGATTTATTATGTAGTGATCCTGAACTTTATCACAAAATTATTTTATTATAAAACCCTCATAAATATATTCCTATTATTAAGAAATTAGATTTGAAGCTAGCTTGTACACATATCTAGATCATTTGGAAGGCATTAATCCAATAATTTTAAACTAATAACACTTAGACTTTAATGGAATAAAGTGAGAAGCCAGATCAGTTAGCACAGAATTTGTACACAGATTTTAACTATTTGATAATGCTGCTGCTGCTGCTAAGTCACTTTAGTCGTGTCCAACTCTGTGCGACTCCTTAGACGGCAACCCACCAGGCTCCGCCGTCCCTGGGATTCTCCAGGCAAGAATACTGGAGTGGGTTGCCATTTCCTTCTCCAGTATTTGATAATGCAGTCCCTACTGAACTAATATCAGATAGCTTGTCATTGTCTGACATATTTTAGAGATATGTTTTAACTGGATATATATTGTAATAAAAATATTTGGACAGATATATCAAACTGCTTTTAAGTTGGACAATTTATATTGGCTAGATTAAGATTCCAAGAGTTGATCAATACAGAAAAATTCCTTTTTTTTCTCTTTCTCACAAGCAAGTTCATTTTGACACTTACAAATATTAACAGTAACCTACTTTTAACATATCATGTATATAACAAGTATGTTTTATACTATAAATATTTTCTCCCAAAATTATTTGTTTCTACTGATTTAAAAATATCTAAATATCTAAATATTTTACTTTGTTCCACTATGAGTTTTGCATTTTATATTTTAAAGATAATCCTGTCTTTAAGGTTGCCAGGTAAAATACATTGCATTTTTGTGCTTTGGATTTTCTTTTTGGTTTTGCTAAATCTGGCAACTCTACTTGTGCTACTCAGAATTAAGGCATGTATGTGACACTTAGTAGGCCTTCAATAAATCTTCCAAAAATACCTTAAAAATATCTAATGGAAACAGAAATTCATGGATTTCATTAGCTTTGCTACCAAATGTACTATACATAGTATGTGTTATGCAAAAAAAAAAATTGTCACTTTAAGCTCCTATCAAGAAGTTTGTTATAAAAAGAAATATAGATCACATAAACTGAAGATCAAAGTCATTGAACCTAAGGGACCTGCAATGATGTAATGGGTAGTTTTCTTATAAACTATAACAAATGCATTTAAAGTTAGTCATGTTTACCTTCTGTTTGTTGAACAGGGTCTTGCATAATTTTTTGGTAACATTCATATTGAGCTGTCATGATTTTATTTCTAGTAACACCCAGCTGAATTAAGTCACTGGGGTTCTCTTCTGATTCTGCTATAACAAGAATCTAGGGAATTAAAGAAAATAAAATTTCAGAATTGTGAGAATGTTAGAGACAGTCTGTCACAGTGAAAAATAGTAAGTACAGTGATGTGCTGCATGGTCAACAGGCTCTGGGGGGAACTTTCTGACTTTCAGTGTTTGCCAGTTTCCATGGTGTAAATATCCCCACCACGTCCAATATCCAACCACCACCAAGAGTTGCCACTGGCAGCATTGGGAAGTACAGTCCACAGTTTCCCCTCAGAGCCTGTGGGGGCCAGCTCCAGGCCAGCTTTCTGGAATGCAGACAGCTCTATTCAAACTCCACCTCTCCTTTTTAACCTGGCAATGTAGAAAAGATATTTAACCTCCACCCTACCACACAGCCCCACCAAAGCCTCTGCTTTGTTATTGTAAAATGGGTTAAAATAGTATCAAGATAACGAAGGGGAAGTATCTGGCACATGGTAAATGCTCAAAATTGTTGCCATTTTTATATTTACATTTTGATAAAATAATGACTAGTTCATTTAAGCTGTTGGTCAATAGAATTTTAATTGTATGCACATCAATAAATGTTTTAGACAAGGTCTATATTTATATTCTTCCACTTTAGTAGCATTATTTTAAGCTTCACTTACACTTTAGTTTCTGCTGCTGCTACTGCTGCTAAGTCGCTCTAGTCGTGTCCTACTCTGTGCGACCCCACAGACGGCAGCCCACCAGGCTCTCCCGTCCCTGGGATTCTCCAGGCAAGAACACTGGAGTGGGTTGCCATTTCCTTCTCCAATGTATGAAAGGGAAAAGTGAAAGTGAAGTCGCTCAGTCATGTCCGACTCTTTGCGACCCCATGGACTGCAGCCTACCAGGCTCCTCCGTCCATGGCATTTTCCAGCAAGAGTACTGGAGTGGGTTGCCATTGCCTTCTCCGACTTTAGTTTCTACATGACATTTTTTCCTTATTTCATAGCATGAAGCCTATATAAACCTCGCTTCAGCTTTATTTCTTTTTTGCATTTGCATTATTCCTATCTATTTTCCATAAACAGTTATTTTTCTATTCCTATGTTGATTCCTTATTCTTAATTTTCTTACTGCTGTTCTCTAGCAGTAAGTTGAACTTAATTTAAATGTAAAATAAATAGTAATAGTCCGTAAGTGTGTGATACCACTCTAGTTTTCCCATCACCTCACTTAGACGAGATTATGTCTCTCAGTTTCTCATACATATGATAAGAGTATTTGTTGTTGTTGTAGTAAGAGTATAGTCACTGCTTTAATAAGGGAGAAAAATGGGAACAAAATATTTCTGTAAATAAAAATAACATTAAATGTATAAAGCATACAGCCCCTCTAGCACAGCAATTGCTTTTTAGTCATCTTCAGTCTACCCTCCACCTCCAGCCCCACCTCCCCTGCATATACATGCAGAGGCATGCAGGAGTGCACATACTCACATGCACATCTGCCCAAAACTTAGCATCAATGCCTGTCAGAAAACGGACATTCAATACTTATTTGAATGATTGGATGAGGAAATGAATTTAAAACATAGAGATTGGTTCCAAAATGCTTTTCAGTCAATACAAGTCAATCAGTTGGCAGAATGGGAAGAAAATCAACAGGCTGGAATTGCTTTTTTAACATAGCACACTCAGAATCAGCAGGTCTGATTGAAAATATTTCATCTCTTATGTATAACTGTGCTATACAGCCATTCCATTTTTTTTTTCAAACTCTAGTAATTACTTTCCTCTGGTGTCTGCACTTTTGTATCTAACATACTTCCTCACTTTGATACCACCCCTCCCAATGCAACATAATACTAGGGTGCCTGTTACAGGACTAAAGGCCTATAAAGGGTACACTGAAAGAAAATGCATTATTGCTGTGTTGATTAGATATAAAAGTACACTTAATTTATGCATCAAATAAGTATATGTATGTAATTTTGTATTATTAACCTTTATCAATGATGGGTATATTAGAAGTTAAAACAGAAATAATCATAGGTAGGGGGATACATTAGAGAAATTTATGCTTACCATGAAAAAAGGCAAGAGGAACAGAAAAGACAGGAAAAACTTTTTCTCCATCATTAAAGCCAAAATGAAATATGCTATATATATAAATTAAACTGCAATAGAAAATAAAAAATATAATTCAGTAATATGTATCAAATAAATATACATGGCTCTCAATGGAAATTTCTTTTAAACCTCATGATAAAAAAAAACAAAAAATAAAACCAACACGATAATTTAGTGTTAAGGATTCGATTAACAGTTTTATGAATTACAAATATTAAGCGCATCATAGTTTAAATTGCTAAAGAGCTAAATTAAATACATTATAATTTAATTTAGTTAGCTTTTCAAGCAGGAAAGCCTCTTACAGATGTAGTTTTAAATAATTAGAAATCATCTTATTTTTTTTGATTTCTGTCAAACATCAACATGATTCAGCCGTAAGTATACATATGCCCCTTCCCTCATGAACCACCCCATCCCACCCCTCTAGGTTGTTACAGAGCCCAGGTTTGAGTTCCATGTCATACAGCAGATTCCCACTGGTAATCTATTTTACATATCCTTATCTTTACCAAAATTTGGATTAAAAAATTAGGATAAAATGATAAAAAGTATCAAAGTCTCACAAGACACAAAAGCACTACTTTTGATAGCATATTTTACTATGAAGCTTATTTATTTCCAATAAGTATTAATCTTATTTTTAATTTTATGACTCTTCAACAGTTTAAGGGAAAAATTGAATTTGGGCCCATTCCTTGAAAGCTAGCATCTGTAAGTCATAAAAAATGGGCTTTAATAGAAATTACTCTTTACTGCAGGGTTCACTTTTTATAATAAAAATAGTTCCCTAACCCATCTATATTACTAAAGTAAGTTTAAAGGATATGGACAATAGCAAATAAAAGTATTTCTGTCAAGTGTTTGTAATGTTAGATATAGATCCCTGCTAACTTCTTAATTCTAAGAGGCAAACATTGCAGGAGTAAAGTGTATGGCACTTACTCTCCAAAAGCTCCCTCAGCAATCTACTCTGGTAGCATTTTAATGAGATATAAGTGACCATGGTTTAGTCATAAAATATAATTTAGCTGAGTTAAAAATATTTTTCAAAGGAGATAAAAATCTAATCAATAGATATTTGCCAGTGAACTATGAACTTAGATTTCATTTCATTAGGAAATGTGATTTCTATTACAGGGCAAATGTTAGAATAAGAATTATAAAAATCTTTTCTTCATTTTACTTATCATTTGCATTATTGCATGCAATGAGAGCACACCATTAACTAGCACACAGAATCTATGCCACTGCTTGACCTCATCAACGACTTACCTAAAAGAAACTTCTCTTTTTTTTGTAGCAATCTTCCAAATAAAGTTTTCTTTTTGGTCAGCTACACTGGGTTTTTAAGATTAGCTGAACTTAAGAAAATACAACCAAAAAATAAAGTATTACATTAATTTAAATTAAAAAAATCATGTTGCAATAGAGAGAAAACAATGAATCAAAGTTTTTGCAATTTAATGATTAATGAGTTGATATTTTAGTTTTTATTGCATTGTACCATGAGAAAAATCTAATTTTCTGATACTTACATTCACAATTGTCTCCAGACTCAAATCACATTTTCTCTTGGATCATATTCAAAATTGTCTTGAAGAATGTCTTAAATCTGGAGGTCATGACCTGAAATATTGATATAATAATTTTATCTCAATGAACAAAATCATTTCCATGATAATTTAAAATTTTCAAAGAAAATGCCGCTAGTAAGATGATATTTTTATTAAGCTACTCTGATTTTTTAAAATCTCTTGCTTACAATATTTGAGTTTTTTCACAAATATTTGTTCTTTTCCATTATATGGAGAAGTTTATGTCAATTTTCACTTATCCAGGATGGTTGAAACACTGAGCAATTGACTCTTTTAAGTAAATATCAAAAAACTAGAATACAATAAAAGAACTTTTAAATTAAACTGTCTTTGAAACTTCCTTTGAATAATTTGAGCTTTCGTGGTGGCTCAGATGGTAAAGAATCCATCTGCAATGTGGGAGACCTGGTTTGATCCCTGGGTTGGGAAGATCCCCTGGAGAAGGAAACGGCTACCCATTTTATCTAATATTTATTGGAATGTGTTAGTCTTGATTATTTAAATCTAATTCCCTAGCTGATGTGGTTCCTCACAGACAGAAACCATATTGATCGCTCTTTTCTTTGTGTCTGGAATAAATGAAACAATGAAGCAATCAAGTACTTTAGGAGTTTAAGCTTACAATCAGGAGCACTAACCGTAACTATTAGTGAATTATCATTTCTTTTATTAGAAGACTGTAAGTAGTGTTTGAATCTATACTGACACTGCAAATTGAGGGGAAACTTCAGCATGTTTACTTTCTTACAAAATAAAAGTCTTTTATTCAGTTTTTGAGTTCAGTGGTTGGTTGGGTATTTGGATTGAATAAACAGTAGTTTACCGTACTGTCTTTAGAAGTCATAAAGCTTAAGCCAAATTTAAAACATTAGTAGTCCACGTTTTTTCTGTATTAAATATGTATAAAATAAAAAGTTGCAAATGAAAATGTAAAGGAATATTATTTAATTTGGAAATCAGATTTTTATGAAACAATGCTTTAATGATTTACACAATGCAGGATTGTATTACCCTCAATGTGTACATGGGCTCAAAAATTGAAGGAAAAGTTGCCTCAAAAAACATGTTTGAAGTTTTCCTACATCCAACATATTTGAAAAACATTTCATGCAACACTAGCAGCTATTTTTGTTGCTTAGCTAATGGGTTTCAAAATCAGAATTCCAAAAAATATCTTAGTGAAATATCTCTTAGTGTTCAAAGGATCATCCTGGCACCAATAATTAAGATGAGTTTATCCAACTCATAAAATATTGGTCAGTGCAAGTAATTCCACATTTGTAGCTTTCTTACTTCACCCTATTCCCTAGTGATCTGGAAAGTGGGCTACTAAGAACAAGATTGTATTCTGTACTGTGTAAATTTGTAGTATTCCTAATCAAGGGGGGCAGGTTTATGATCCCTGGTTTTATCAAACTTCTAAGCAGCAAGTTTGGGTGGCAGTTTCTCAACAACATGGTGGATACTTATTTGTACTCTTTAGATCTGGTAATGTCTATTTCATGCAGTGATCCAATTTGCTTGAGTCTTCTACCCTACAAAGGATTTACCAAATTTCCTTCCTGGCAGACATATGGCATGAAAATGCTAGTGATGGAAGAATCACCCCTTTTACCAAGATTCTTACATCTTACATCAATTCTTAACATCAATAATGTAAGAATCGTGACTGGGCATACAAATAATGCCACTGCAGATACATCTGAAGGTCAGTTTAGATTAAGCCTCATATTTATGAGTATAATGGCATGATTATTGTCAGGAGTATGCTTAACTGTATGCCTCAGCTTACAATTAATCATACTTAACCGACTCACTGGTTCTTTGTATATAGCTTCTCATATGTTCATTTAGCAAGTGGTTCTCTCCTCTATGTTTAGCTTATTCCAGATTTATCTTTCCTGAAGTTCACATTATATTAATTGACCAAAGATGTTAAGTAAATCATTGTAAATTTCTCATATCTAGTTAAATTATTTATTGACAATTGAGTTTCACATTGCTTGCTGAAATATAGTAGTTCCCATTTAATTTTGAAGAAAGATCAAGTACATAATTAAAGGAGGTCAAATTAAATGACTAATTCTGCCAGTGGATTTTTCCAAGTGAGCTCAGGTTTGTTTAACAGGAAAAGCACTTCTTCAAAACTGAGAAAGCTCTAATTTAAACTTGTAAGTGAATCTGTAATCACAGTGGTACTAGTAGTAGTTACTGGCATTTTCTCTTTTTAACTGCTAGCCTAGTCTCACAGATCCTGTAAATACTATTATCACAGCTCAAAATTAAAATAGAAGATTTGGTTTTACTATTAGAAATAAAATAACTTTCTTTACTGTATACATAAAATAAAAAATAGTTTATAAATAATCTGCAAGCTTCTTGCTCAAAGAATCACCAAAATAAAATTTAAATGACTTATTTCATCACAAAAAGAACTTTGACTTAAGACCTCAAATAACTTTCGAAATATAGCTTCCTAGTCACTCATTGCTTTGTGTAGCATCATTCTGGATTCATTTCTTAAAATTGCAGTAGATGAGCAACACAAGGCAGTTCTCCATTTTTTTTAACAGTTTTGTGTTTCCAAATCCACAAAATTTAACCAATCTTCTTGGCTTGATCAGTGTAAAAAAAAAAATGTTTTATTCTACCTAAACATAATAAATCAGTGTGACTTAATCATTTACCAGAACACAAAAACATAAATCCAGTGCCTTTCAAAATTGCTTCTTATTTTCTCAAATTTTTATTATACATGTACACACTTTTCATAAATTTTTCTTAGTAAAAATTCTTATTTTTAGTTGGCTCATCTAACCCTAATATTAAAAGTGTATGTTCACTCCAAAATTAAGACAAAAAACCAACTTTCATCTTCCACTCCTCCATTTCCAAAATATCTTGGATTGTCACAGGCCCTAAGCCATGTTCTCTCCTCCATTTATTTATCCAGTTACTATAAAACTGGCTAACAGAAGCATTTCCCACAAATATCTAATTTGCCATTAAGTATCCCGAAACTTTGTGTGAGCAAAGTGAGGCTGTTTCCTGTCCAAGTACACGCCTTCCTTTATGGCATATTAAACAAGCTCCATTTTTCTGGATTCAAAACAAGGAAAAAGCACTCTTCACTCCCCATATCTTACATGTCCATGGTAAATGCCAACTTCTTTCTCTCATCCACACTATGTGGAACAGACTGTGCCCGTAGAAAAGTGTTCAAGTACAAGATCCTGGTTACTTTTTATCTTCTCACTGCTTAGTTTTTGGCAAAACCTAACTCTTTGTGCTAGAATGATTCCTGCTAATTACCATCTTTACTCCCACTAGAGTCTTTGAGAAAGAAATGCCCTGTAAGATTTTATTTCCCCACCGCCATCCTGACCTGGACTGTTCCTAACACTTTCAATACGTGAAGCAGTAAGAAAATTAAAATATAAAGAGACCTTCTCTTTCTTGAAGATCTGTTACTGGGATGTAAGAAACTCAAACTATTAAGCCTTTTTTTTTTTTTAATAGTAAGTCTTGAGGCTTTCATTATTGAATGAACAAGTTACAAATCACTTTTGTAACATACACCAGGGTTCCACAGAGTGAGGGTTAACGGATCACCTGTATCAGAATCATCCCCAGAACTTGCTGAACACGTTAGAATGTCTAGGCCCCAGAACAGAAACTTTGAATCAGAACCTTCAGAAGAACGTGGGAGTACTTTTTGTACGCATCCGAGGAAGTTCTTGGCTTGCTGAATTTTGGGAAGCACAATAAAAACACATCATCCTCATTTGGCCATGCTGAAACCTGGACACACTTATATTCCTCTGTCTCTATGTGCTGGCCAGACTATTTTAAAAGTGCTATTAAGTATAAATCAAGCAAAATATTCTGCAGTGTTCCCAGGCACAATTACTACCTCAGAACTTCCAGGGCAAGTTATTCAAATATATGTGTTAAAACATTGCATGTAATATAATTATTACTCTATACTGTTCGTGCCTCTGGATTGTGAGCACATGAAGAATGGGACGTGCATCATATTTGTTAGGTAGTTAGGATAGGAAAAAGGAGTCCAAAATAGCAGTGGCTAAAAGACAAAGAAGGGAAAAACCCACAAAAATAGAATAAAGGAAGGTCCGAGGACCAGAGTGAGGACCTCAGGTGAAGCAAACAGCCTCTAGTTAGCCTAGTTTACATAGGGCAGGCTCAAGGGGAGGAGAAAAAAACATAAAGAGAGGAGCCAAAATTGAGCTGGGGTCTTCTCTTCTCTTCCCGTCTTTTGGGTCAGCTGCCCTCATGCCTTGAGACTGTATTTTCCTTCGCTTTCTAAATAAAACTGAGCTATAATACTGGTAAGTCCATCACTTCAAATTTTTGCTGCAGTGAGACAGAACCAAGGAAATTACTCCCCGGACATGTTCATCCCTGTGACTTTAAACCCTAGCAAATTGGGGGTATAAAGGGGTTACACAGATAGTAGGTTTTGAGTAGGTTATTTACAAAATGAATTCAATCAAGTTGAAGAAATCTGGTGTTGTAGGATGTTCTCAGCTGTCTCAAACATATTATAATTTTCTGACACCTTTAAAAAGTCATTGCCCGGATTGTACTCCAAAAGATTCAGGTTCAGTGCATCTTGATTGTGGCCAAGGGATAAGCTTTTTATCAAGTTTCCTAGGTGATGCAGGAATATGCAACTTGAGTTGAGAACCAGTGTTACAGACAGAATCTTGTGATAGGCAGAATAATGAGCCTCCATACATAATCCCCAGAATCTGTGATTTTAAGGTCATGGATCTTAAAATAGGAAGATTATTCTAAATTTTCATGAATTATCCTGGTAGGCCTAAACTAAGCCCTTCAAATAGAAGGGTAACGTTGAAGAGTCCATCAGAGCAGTGCAGCAGAAGGAAGGAAGCAGGAGATAAGAGCAACAAAAAGGAGTTCATCCACTGTTGCTGGCTATGCCATGAAGGAGCTCATGTGCAAGGGCCAGAAACCAGACTCTAGGAGACAAAGGTGCCCCTTAAGCCAACAGCCAGCAAGCAAATATGCACCTCAACTGGCCATCCTCAAGGAGCTGAATTTAGCAACAACCTGAATGAGTCCAGAAGCATATACTCTCCAGGACATTCAGAAGAGAACACAGCTCTGCCAACACTTGACTTTGGCCTTGTAAGACTTAAAATAGAGAAACTAGCCAAGCCCATAGGGCTTCTGACCCATAGAACTGTGAGATAATAAATATGTGTTGTTCAAACTACTAAATTTGTGGCAATTTGCTAGACCTGTGAGAAAAAACTAACTAGAAATCCTTATCCTTATAAAATATTACTTTTCCCATCAAAACTAAGTGGTAATTTTCTGCTTGCCAACTGGCCAGTCCTTCCTCCTAACTTTAGAATGCAGATCTTTTTCAATTTATCATGGCTTATGTCCTGATAAATCATAAATTGAAAATATTATAAGTTGAAAATGCGTTTAATTACATCTAACATACCAAATACCATAGCTTACTTCAAACATACTCAGAACACTTACATTAGCCTGCAGTTGGGCAAAATCATGTAACAAAATTACTATTTTATAATCAAGTGTTGAATATCTCATGTAATGTATTGAGTGTGAGTGTTAGTCACTCAGTTGTGCCCAATTCTTTGCAATCCCCTGGACTGTAGCCCTCCAGGCTCCTCTGTCCATGGTATTCTCCAAGCAAGAATACTGCAGTGGGTTACCATTTCCTTCTCCAGGGGATCTTCCCAACCCAGGGGTTGAACCCGGGTCTCCTTCATTGCAAGCAGATGCTTTACATCTGAGCTACTAGGGAAGCCCAATGTATTGAATACTGTACTGAAAGTGAAAAACAAAAAATTGTGTGAGTACAGAATGGTTGTATCAGCTGTTTATCCTCATGATCTTGTGTATGACTGGGAACTTTGGCTCTCTGCCCTGTCCAGAATCACAAGAGAATGTCATACCACATATTGCCAGCCTGGGAAAAGGTCACAATTCAAAAGAAAGTAGGGTTTCTACTGAATGTATATTGCTTTCACATTATCATAAAGTCAAGCTATGTTAAGTTGGAGACTGTCTGTATATTCATTAATACTGCAAGGCAATCACATTAGCTAAGAGAATTTCTTTCTAGCTGCCCTTAAATTGCTCTATGATTTGGAGAAAATCAACTCAACTTTTTTCTGCATGGTTTATCTAACTAGAGTAGAAAGTAGGTGGCATCACCGACTCGATGGACATGAGTTTGAGCAAGCTCCAGAAGTGGTGATGGACGGGGAAGTCTGGCGTGCTGCAGTCCATGAGGTTACAAAGAGCTGGACACAACTGAGCAACTGAACTGAACTGAACTTACCCAACTAGAGAATAAATACTCAACTTGATCTTTAGCTTCTTATTTTCTCTTGCATCCTGGTTAGAAGATGTATGCTGGAGTAAGAGAGCCATAACTACAAACTTAAGCTTATACAAACTTAAACTCACTAAAGTCTATTTCTTGTCCTCAAAGTGGGTGTACAAGTAGTGGTGGAATCAATGCTTCCTAGAATTTTTTATCATAACTCATCTTGTCAGTGTGTTAAATTGCATGATAATGTAAAGAATCTGTTTTATAATAAATACCCAAAAAGCATTAGCTCTTGCTATTATCATTATTCCTGAAAAAAGTGAAAATGTTAGTTGCTCAGTTGTCTTTGACTCTTTGCAAACCAATAAATTGTAGCCTGCCAGCCTCCTCTGGAATTCCTCCAAGGAATTCTCCAGGCAATAATACTGGAGTGGTTAGCCATGCCTTTCTCCAGGAGATCTTCTCAACCCATGTTAGGACAATTTGTTACTACAACACTAATCTCGACTGAATGAACTAGGAAAGTCTATCATACATATTTTAGTGACTTGGCCAAGGTCACACAGATATTTAGGGCTGACACCAATTTAAGAACTCGGAATCTCTGACCCTGTATCTCGGCCCCTTTGCCCTGGACGATCATGACTCAGAGGATTGAGTCTTTTATTTTGATAATTAAGGATTAATAAGTGCAGAATACATTTATATTTTGCCTTTTCAGTTATTTTACTTAACCATCCATTCATGCATTGCATTTTATTTTTATTCATAAAGCACATTTTTTCATACAATTTCTTAATTTTAATTTTTTCCTTAGAAATGTTGTGACTTTTTTTTAACATACATTATTTAGAAATATTGTGATTTTTTTTTTAACTTACATTAGTAAATGGCTTGACAATTCAGACTTGCCATTCTGCTCAAGTACCCAAATAAAAAGCATATGTATTGTCTCACTCTTAGGCACTTTAAAATGCAACTTAGATGATGAAATGCCTCTAGAAATTCAGTTTGTCATCTTACCCTATTTATTGAGCAATTACTTTCACCTAATTTGTGCTGTCAATGCAAATATTCATCAAGTTAGAGAGTGGTAATTTTACACTGATTTTGGAGACTTAGTTCAGAGCTTATATACACAGTCCATAAGAGACATTCATGAAATTCTAAAAAGGAATGATTTCACAACATTTAAGACAAGAAGCCAAGGCTGGGCCTTAGGCAGTACACTGTCAGTCAATGAGTCTGAGCAAGTTACACACCTTCCCAGGTGTCTCATTTGTAAAACAAAGGAGTAGGATATGATACATATTGAATAAAGGTTCAAAATTTATATCTAAAAAGATAGTTAATATAGGAACAGTTTTGTTGAAAGTAACCCAAGTCCAAAATATTCTTGAATCAAAGTCATAACTGACACTGTTTTTCCTGGCTCAGGAAGACTTTCCCTAGGTCTCCTACTACCAATTACCCAAAAAGAGTGAGTTTGAATCTAAGGCAGTGGAAAGTGGACCACTTGGCTAAATGCTTTTTCTTTTGTTATATGAGAATTCAGGGAAAACGTATCTAGGCCAAAAATAAATAGAAAAATCACCTCTTGATTTCACCTCTTTATATACTGCCTCTTTTTAAGAGCCAGTATTACTTTTGAAAGACCATTTACAAAAAAATCTAGTTCTCTCTTCTGCACTGCACAAAACTGAAATTAGAAAAGCAAACATACTTCATAAGCCCTCTTGCCAAACTTCTCAGAATGGAACCTGATCAGTTCATCTAGGCCAAGCTAAACTTATTACCATCATCATTGGAATAGCCTTAATGCTTCTAATACTGGAAACCAACAATTTCTGAAATTTGGCTATATTGGGTTTTTATCTCTTTTTCTCTTAACAGAAATAACCTAGGTAAAAATTTAAAAATCATAGGGTGCCAGAAATTATAGCACATGTTAAGGAATGATTCAACAATATACTCAACAAGTTAATTAACGAAAAGAGTAAGATTATTACATGTAATTCATCAAAATCCTGTGCGTTACTTAGCATATAAAAGCACATCTAATATTTAAAAAGGCAATAAAAACTCTCATAAAAAACCTCTAGAAAGTAGTTTTGAAGAGACGAACACAACTGTCTAACACTTATTTTAATAATAACTATTAAACTCCAAATGCTAAGAAAACATATATTGTAAATATTGTCCCATTGACTAACGATACCGTTTTCCTTTTTCCAGAGAGTGACCGAAATAAAGTAACACCCAACTGATATTTATAATTAGCATAATCAAGGAACACTGTGTGATATCAGTTACAAGCAGAGGCAGTAGTTATGCTGGCCACAAATATGACTTAAAACTTTGTGATTTTAAAACCCAACTCAGCCTCACACTTGCAAGTTAAACAACTTCAATAAGAATAGTTTTTTCATTTGCAAAATAGTTTTAAACCAGAAAGCTATTGTGAAAATAAAATGAGATAATATACATAAACAATTTACAACTCAATAAGTGTTAGCTGTTTTTATTATTATTATATTACATTAAAATGTTTGAAATAGAATTAAGTTTAAGTTATTTTGTTTAAGCTACTATAGGTTTAAGTTATTTGCCACAATTGTAATAACATAGGTGAAAATTAACCCTATATTTCAAGATGATTGTCATAAGCATCTTGATTTTTCATATTATGCAGAAATGTTTCTATTCTGTAATTAAGTCAGTTATGAAAATATCAAATTAAGTGAGTGATAACAAGTCTATTCCCAAATATGTCCTAGTTAATAAATAACTTCATATTTCCTAATACTGCTCTAGCAAATTGTCTGTACACACTATAATCAGTCACACTGTAAAGAATATAACATTAACCCAATTAAAAACAAGATATAAAACCTCTCAAATTTGACTTTAATTTTATTTTAACTGTAACAGTCTTTACTAACAATGTATTGGAACCAAAAAGAAAAACATTGACTCTGTGCTTACTTGCTTATCTAATGAACATTCCAGGTTGAATAGTTGAATAACCATTAACAAAAGATAATATTATGATTAAATTTTGGACTTCATTTTACACTCTGAAGTACTTACTCACAGGAATTATTTTCCCATTGTGGGTATGATTAGCCATTTCCGATGATTTTGGTCACCTTCTTTTTATTTGAAAGAGGCAAGTGGCCAAATATCAGCCCAATTAGTAAAAGGTGGGAGGGAACCTAAAAAAATGCTTTGTACTTGATGGGACACTTGTTCCAGGTGATTTAATATGGAAAGAACTGCTTGTCCAAGAGCATAGAAATGAAACACATCTTTCCAGCTCTTTGGATCACAAGCTTTATATCTACTTCTCCTTGAAGTCAGGAGTCAAGTTCTATGTGAAAACATGTTTTCTTCCTCAGACAATAAAATCAGAAAATATGCAATTCTACTGAAATTTTAATTTAAATTAATATAGTAGTCCATCATAAATGTTACGGTATTTTTGTTTTTTGATGTTTTCAATTTCTCTCAAATCAAACATGCATACAGCACCTACTAGCATGTAGGAAGCATAGGAACTCTACTGATATGGTCAGTCCAGCACATTTTCTCCTTTTTCCCTGATAAAATGACCCTTTCTTTCCTCTGGAAAATCTTCCCATGGACAAGGACCTGTACAGTTGTGGGGTAGCAAAGTGAAGCATGACAAGCATGAGATAATCAGCTGAGAGCTGGAGATTGGTAGAGAATCCCATGACATTTTCATTTTCTTATAGAAGTGAAAAACTGATAATTTATATACAAAAATGCAGATTTTTTAATCCCATTTGTGGCATGTTTTAATTGTGTTATTATAAGCTATAACAAAAAATAAACAGCATACAGGAGAATTAGCAAGAAAGAAAAGAAAAATTATTGAACTATAATTCATTCCTGGAAATAAACCCTGGTTAAAATTCTTATATCACAAATATTTCCCTTTTATGAAGTTATTAATAGGTTAAAAAATGTGAAAGGAAAAAAAGAAAGAAGGAAGGAAAGGAAGGAAAGAAGGGGGAGTGAATAAGGAAGGAAAGAGAAAATCAATGTGTGTGTATCCCAGGTAAGTGCATGTTTTATTTAAATTAACTCTATTTTTTCATTACTTTTCTAAAATATCAAACAGAATGTTGATAATACTGAAATTTGTACCATTACAAAATTCTTTTTCTCACAACCATTAAACATAACTCCGTCTTAATATTTTTAGTATACTCATTCATTCATTCAAACATTTATTTAAATATAAAATTTCTTTGTTTGAAATATATATTTCAAAACCTATGCCAAGTACTAGAGATCCAGAAATGCTTTAATTTTTTATCTTGAGATAGTAAAAAATTTTATAGGGGAAAAAGATATACAAATGTAGTTAAAAAATTGTGCATGCATGCTCAGTGGCTCAGTCCTGTCAGACTCTTTGCGACTTCATGAACTGTAGCCTGCCAGGCTCCTCTGTCCATGGAATTTTCCAGGCAAGAATACTGGAATGGGTTGCCATTTCCTACTCCAGGGGATCTTCCCAAACCAGGGATCGAACCCATGTCTCCTGTATCTCCTTCATTAACAGATTGATTCTTTACCACTGCACCACCTGGGAAGCCCAAAAAAGTGTATAGATAGTCAATAAATATTTTTTAGTGTTTGATCAGAGAATGGTGCATTTTACATGGGAGAAGTGTGTGTGTGTGCACATACAGGCATGTGTTGAGGGAGAAACAAACACAATTTGACACTTAAGTAGAGTTTCAATAAATCTGTAATTTGATGGACTCCTTGGTGGCCCAGGGCTTAAGACACTTCCCTTTCACTGGAAGGAGCATGGATTCCATCCCTGCTTAAAGAACTAAGATCCTGCATGCTGCATGGCATGGCCAAACATTTATTGTTTCTTTTTAATTCAGTAATTTGAAAATGTCAGGTACTAAACAGATGCAAGTATATACGAGGTAAGAGCTTCTTGAAAGACAGGGATGCAAATTAAACATGGTATCTTCTGTCATGTTGAAGAGTTTTGATTTGATGCTGTAAGCTAGAGATTTTCATCTCTGTGCCCACTCTAATTGCTGATGATGGCAGGCGGCACTCTTGCCCTGAGCAGTGACTGGGTTGCGTCTCGACTCAGTGAGCTTCCCTGAGGCATTGGTGATGTCTGCCGTGGGCATCACCTGAGAAGTCATGACGTATTTTCTAAAAATTTGCTAACCCAGCTGCAAAAAAATAATAATGATAATTGTAGAGGAATTAGGCAGTAGAACACCATCTCAAGATTTTCCTTTTACAAAGTAGGAGGATTAATTCAAAATGGTGACAAGGGCAGCTCTACAGAAAGAGACAAATTAGAATACTGCAATGTCTTCTAAGGAAATGAGGCAAGAAAAGAATCAGGGAGGCGGAACTAGGATTAATAATGATGGGCATGATAGGAATATTTAAAAGTCAGAGACAGAATAAGAGACAGATGCATGGAACAGTCTTATGGACTCCGAGGGAGAAGGCGAGGGTGGGACGTTCTGAGAGAATAGCATTGAAACATGTATGTTATCATATGTGAAACAGAACACCATTCCAGGTTCGATGCATGAGACAAATGCTCAGGGCTGGGGCAATGGGATGACCCAGAGGGATGGGATGGGGAGGGAGGTGGGAGGGGGGTTCAGGATGGGGAACACATGTAAACCCATGGCTGATTCATGTCAATGTATGGCAAAAACTACTACAATATTGTAAAGTAATTAGCCCCCAACTAAAATAAATAAATGTATTAATAAATAAATAAATAAGTCAGAGATATTAAATAGATTTAATCTATGAAGATATGAGAATTCAGCTGAGTGTAATTAATGAAGTCCCTAATTGAAGTCCTTAAAGGAAGTCCCTCAATTCTAATATGAGTCTCTGGCTTCCAATAAGGAATATAGGGAATACAACGGAGGAAAATAGATGCTGGGAAAATACATGAGTACAGATGAGACTTTGACAAAGAAAGTGCCTGAGTATTTGTCTACGTAATTCTGAAAGTTAGTAAGGAAGGGCCTCGAAATAAAATGTTCACACTCATCATCATATAATAGAACAGCTGCTGCTGCTGCTGCTAAGTCGCTTCAGTCGTGTCTGACTCTGTGCGACCCCATAGATGGCAGCCCACCAGGCTCTTCCGTCCCTGGGATTCTCCAGGCAAGAATACTGGAGTGGGTTGCCATTTCCTTCTCCAATGCATGCATGCATGCTAAGTCACTTCAGTCATGTCCGATTCTGTGCAGCCCTATGGAAAGCAGCCCGCCAGGCTCCTCCACCCACAGGATTCTCTAAGCAAGAATACTAGAGTGGGTTGCCATTTCCTTCTCCCAATAGAACAGCAAAAGGTGCCATTTTGTCCAGAAAAGTTGTCTATAATGTGAAGAGAATAGACAGTGTACGCTAAGAGATATATATGGAATTGAATTAGAGCACATTTCAAACACTAGTGGAATTTTAGACAGTCTTTCCTTCAAAAGGAAAACTGTGTGTTAATAGACAGTATAGGTAGAGCATTCTAGGGACTAGGAACTAGGAACACAAAGGCATAGGTTCCTGAAAGAGCAAGGCTTGTGTGAGTAGGGTAGAGGTGCCAGCCTGCAGGAACTTGAGGGTCGTTAGGGAATCAGTGGGGGGAAACCTGGATATGTGACTTGAGACATTTCCTAGGCACCCAGTCCCGTGATGCTCTCTACTACTGCTGTAATGTTGCACATACCAAACAACTTATTTTTAATTATTTAGTCCTGTGACTAAATCTGGGTTGTAATTTAAAAATAGATTTTCCAGTGCAAGAGAAGTTGCACAGGAAGACGCTCCTTGCTGAATTAAGCCATGCTTAAGTGAGACGGCTGCTTAAGAACAACACGTTCCCTGTGAAAAATTATGGCAAGTCCCTTTCAACGAGTCTAACCTTTACGAAGTGCTATTATCAACTCAATTGTATGTTTTTTCCTGTTTCACAAACATGTTCCCAAAAGACTTTTAAAATAGCTTTCTTTCCTGCTAAATTGTTGTGCCAAGCACTTTTTCTGAATCTTAGCCTTAACTGGACCAGGATGTGTTAAAGGGGGAAAAAAAAATGCCCTGTCACACTTGACATGGTGTAATAGGTCTTAACAATATCAGTAAAGCATTTTTCTAACCTGACTATCCCTCCTCTCACTGAATCTTAAGACAGTGCATCTTCATGAAAATGCAAAATACCCTGAAGAAACAACAGAAGAAACAATTTACCAAAAAAAGTCATCATTTTAAGTCAAGTGAAAAATCTGTCCACTGAAGTAGGAATTTCTTCCAAATAAGGAGAAAAAAATCACTACAGAAAATAAATGCTTGTTTTGTAAAGTTAAAATAATCTAAAGAAAATAAATTAATCATATGAAAAGCTTCTTTAGGTACCCAGTATGTTGATCTTTCTCTTTTTCTTTTGGAGGAAAAGGAAAGAATCATAATATCCTGAAATCTGTCTTGGTCACTTCAAAACGAATCCCATGCATTGCTGGGGCACGTCTGTCACACTGCAACTCAGGTTGTTGTGCTATGTAAGTCTCTCTTTCCAGAGAGAAGTGTTTCCCCAGCAAAAGTCTTTGTAAACAGTAATAAAAATAGCAATCTCAGAAAAGAAAAAAAAAAACAATAAGGAGGAGAGGAAGAGAACTAGGAGGAAGAGGAGAAGGAATAAGAGGAAAGTAAATAAAAGATAAACATAGCTTGAAGAGCCACTTTTTTACCTGGGTTTCTGTAGTTCTCAGGTGAGCATAACATTTCTATCTTCAGTATACTTGTGATGGTTAAATGTAATAACCCACATAATCACCTATTGCTATCTGGGAAGCGATAAGTACTAAGAAAGTAGTGGTCTCTCTTCTCCCCTGCAGCAGAAGAGAATGCCAAGGTTTGCTTTAATTGATCCCAATGACAAGACTTGCAATTTGGGGTAAAATTATACGTGAATATTTAACAATGCCAACTCTCTCCACTTTCTGTAAAGGAGGAGATTATTGGCCATCAAAGTCATGGGATTTAACATGGTCAAAAGGAAGCGACAATGAATATTATATCCAAAATCATTTATGTCTTCTTATGAAAACTACTACTTTGCTCTCTACATAACACTGCCAACTCTTGCTCTGTTAGGAGGTGCCATTTCATGTATATACACACACATACTGTTGTTTTTGTTTAGTCGCTAAGTTGTGTCCGACTCTTTCGTGACCCCACGGACTACAGCCCACCAGTCTCCTCTCTTCATGAGGTTTCCCAGGCAAGAAGACTGGAGTGGGTTGCCATGTTATGCCCTCCTCCAGGGGATCTTCCCGACACAGAGATCAAACTTGAGTCTTCTGAATTGCAGGTATAATCTTTACCGCTGAGCCCCCAGGGAAGCACGCTATTTTAGGGGGCTTTAGGGGGCTTCCCTGGTGACTCAGCAGTAAAGAATCCACCTGCTAATGCAGGAGCCACAGAAGATGCTGGTTCGATCCCTGGGTCAGGAAGATCCCATGGAGTAGGGCATAACATGGCAACCCACTCCAGTATTCTTGCCGGGAGAATCCCATGGACAGAAGAGACTGGCGGGCTATGGTACATAGAGTCGCAAAGAGTTGGCCATGACTGAAGCGACAGCATCCATGTATGCATGCATATATGAAAATATGTATAAATATATTAATCGGGACTTTTTTTTGAGAAACTAATAAACACTGGCACTCAAGTCTCCTCTTTAGATTCCCAGGACAATATTATTAAGGAGGTAAAATCTTTTTTGCTTTGTCACAAATACATACCTTATGAAGATTTCTGCATCTGCATTATCAATTGTTGTTTTTGATTTTCTTAATTCCTTGATTTAAAAAAAGTAAAACTGACAGTGTCAGATATATTATCTGGAAAGAGCAGGGAGTTATTAGGTGGAGACAGAATGGTGCAAAGATATAATATGTAAATAGTTGAAGGAGAAAAAAACGCAGCAGTTCTTCATTAAGCTTACTTTGTGGTCAAAAACAAAATTTAATACAGACATATAAACACAAAATAAATTAATAATTTATTATTTATTAATTAAATCGTACTATTTTGTTTTAAAACATAATGTTCCCTCTTAATATAAAATAGTATGAATATGGGGCTGTAAGTAGCGGGACTTTATCATTTTCCTTCTTATTGTCAAACTTAATTCTGGACCACCTCGAGACCATCCCCAGCCAAAATAGAAAAAGAAAAGAAGAAAAATGTTGATATGTTTATTTGTGGCAAAGAAACAATAAATGCAATACTTCATCATCTAAAATAATTTTAAGCTAAAAAATAATTTGTTGTTCTGTAAAACTGCATATATTTGGATTTAACTCTTAATATGTTATGAAAATTACATGTAATTGTTTGATTTAGCTCAGTATTTCATGAAAATTATATGTACTTAAAAATTGGAAATAAATTCATTAACTAATGAAGATGTTTAGAATATTACATTCACAATTCAAACTGAAATTTTCTGTTAAATATCTTTATTGTGAAGAAAATCTTATGGGGATTCCACCCCTGTATAATGGTGGGTACAATTGATAAGAAAAAGGAGGAGAAAAAAAGAGAAAGTATTGGGGATCTTAACATTATTTGTTAGTCTGCTTGTGTGTGTGTATCTATGGTCTCTTAAAGTAATCATTACTTAATGGAGCTGGAGGAATAAACATTCCTGACTTCAAATTATACTACAAAGCTATAGTCATCAAGACAGTACAGTACTGGCACAAAACAGAAATATAGACCAGTGGAACAAGACAGAAAGCCCAGAGATAAATCCAAGCACCTATGGGTACCTTATGTTTGACATAAGAGGCAAGAATATGCAATGGAGAAAAGACAGCCTCTTCAATAAGTGGTGCTGGGAAAACTGGACAGCTACACATAAAAGAATGAAATTAGAGCATTTTCATCATACACAAAATAAACTCAAAATGGATTAAAGACGTAAATGTAAGGCCAGAAACCATAAAGCTCTTAGAGGAAAACATAGGCAGTACATTCTTTGACATAATTCACAGCAAGGTCTCTATGACCCACCTCCTGGTGCAGTGGAAATAAAAACAAAAATAAACAAATGGGACCTAATTAAACTTAAAAGCTTTTGCAAAGCAAAAGAAACAATAAACAAAATAAAAGAAAACCCTCAGAATGGGAGAGAAAATAATTCCAAATGAAGCAACTGACAAAGATTAGTCTCTAAAATATATAAGCAGCTCATAGAGCTCAATGTCAGAAAAACAAACAGCTCAATCAAAAAAAAAAAAAATGGGCAAAAGGCCTTAACAGGCATTTCTTCAAAGAAGACATATAGATGGCCAATAAACACATGAACAGATGCTCAACATCATTATTAGAGAAATGCAAAAAAAAACCTACAACGAGTTATCGCCTCACACCAGTCAGAGGGCCATCATCAAAAAAATCTCCAAACAATAAATGCTGGAGAGGATGTGGAGAAAGGGAAACTCTCCTGCACGGTTGGTGGGAATGTAAACTGATACAGCCATTATGGAGAACACTACGGAGATTCCTTAAAAAAAAAAAAGCTAGGAATAAATATACCATGTGCTGTAGTCACTCAGTGTGTCCGACTCTTTGAGATCCCACGGACCATAGGCTGCCAGGCTCCTCTGTCTGTGGTGATTCTCCAGGCAAGAAGACTGGAGTGAGTTGCTATGCCCTCCTCCAAGGGATCTTCCCAACCCAGGTATCAAACCTAGGTCTCCTGCATTGCAGGAGGATTCTTTACCATCTGAGCCACCAGGGAAGCCCAAATCTACCATGTGACCCAGCAATCACACTACTGGGCATATACCTTGAGAAAACCACAATTCTAAAAGACCCATGTACCCCAGTGTTCACTGCAGCACTATAGTCAATAGCCAGGACATGGAAGCAACCTATATGTCCATAGACAGATGAACAGATAAAGAAGATAAAAAGTAATCACTGCTTATCCTGTGTTTGGTACTTAAAATAAGCAACTAATAACTTTTGAAAAAAGATGTGGTTTGGTTCGTGTGTGTGTGTGTGTATATATGTGTGTTCTTACATAGGAGAGAAAGAAGGAGAGAAAGAGGGAGAGAGACAGAGAGGGAGCAAGCCAAAACTGGAAGACAGAAGGACAGCATTTCTATTTTATTTCCTAAACAAGGAAGGGGTGATGGAATTTACATATTAAATACACACATTAACTAATCAACTGGAATATCTTTCAGTCAGCAGATATAAGAAAAGCAGAATTCTTGGGGGAAAAAAATAGAACTGTTTTGTGCAATAATGCGAATGATGCTTTATGAAGGATCTAATTACTGTATTTTCAGGGCTTAACTTCGGCTCTCTCATCCTGAAGAAACCCTCTCTGAACTTCTTACTTCCCTAATGTTCCCACCCTGGAGAGGCCCACCCTCTTGCAGCACACTATTACATTAGACTTAATTCAGTCTGTTTTCCTACTTTCTCCCACCAAATGTGAATGCTATTTGAGGCATTTGAGGGCCCTGCTTTACTAACCCTTGGGTCCCCAGGACGTTGCCTTGTGTGTCGTAATCTTTACCATTTTTCAAATGAATAAACAAATGAAATAAATATGCATCACAAATGTGTCTAATTGTAAAGATCAACATTGTTTTAATGATCTATAAAGTCTGATCACAGCAAAATTCAGGTGTATTTAGGGAGAGTATAAGACTAGTTACAACAGTTTGTCTCATTCATTCGTCAAATAAAGAAAAGCACTTCAACTAGTCCAAAAATGTTTTCTCTCATCCTGTTGAGGAAACTTTTAAAAAATTGGTGGGTGATAATATGGCAATTAAAATGGGCAAGTGGTGAAAACTTTCAAATGAACTACTTCTTTTAATTCTAAACCAGTGTATATTCAAAAGGCGAGTAAGTGTATTTTTGCCTGTAAATCCTAGAAAAGTGTGCTGACTTTTATATGCTAAGAGAAAAAATCTAAATTAAAAAATAAAAGAATGAGAAATCATTGGGCATAAATAAAGGCTGAGATACACACAGTGAGATATAAATATATGCCCAGTTCAGTTCAGTTGCTCAGTTGTGTCCCATACTTTGTGACCCCATGGACTGCAGCACGCCAGGCCTCCTTGTCCATCACCAACTCCCGGAGTTTACCCAAACTCTTGTCTGTTGAGTTGATGCCATGCAACCATGCACCCTCTGTCGTCCCCTTCTCCTCCGCCTTCAATCCTTACCAGCATCACGGTCTTTTCAAATGAGTCAGCTCTTCACATCAGGTGGTCAAAGTATTGGAGTTTCAGCTTCAACATCAGTCCTTCCAATGAATATTCAGGATTGATCTCCTTTGGGATGGACTGGTTGGATCTCCTTGCAGTCCAAGGGACTCTCAAGAGTCTTCTCCAAGATCACAGTTCAAAACCATCAATTCTTCGGCGCTCAGCTTTCTTTATAGTCCTACTCTCATATCCATACATGACTACTGGAAAAACCATAGCCTTGACTAGACGGACTTTTGTTGACAAAGTAATGTCTCTGCTTTTTAATATGCTATCTAGGTTGGTCATAACTTTCCTTCCAAGGAGTAAGCGCCTTTTAATTTCTTGGCTACAGTCACCATCTGCAATGATTTTGGAGCCCCCCAAAATAAATTTAGCCAAGTTTCCACTGTTTCCCCATCTATTTGCCATTAAGTGATAGGACCGGATGCCATCATCTTAGTTTTCTGAATGTTGAGCTTTAAGCCAACTTTTTCACTCTCTTCTCTCACTTTCATCAAGAGGCTTTTTAGTTCTTCTTCACTTTCTGCCATAAGGGTGGTGTCATCTGCATATCTGAGGTTATTGATATTTCTCCCAGTAATCTTGATTCCAGCTTGTGCTTTCTCCAGCCCAGCTTTTCTCATGAGTACTCCTTTTCCTATTTGGAGCCAGTCTGTTGTTTCATGTCCAGTTCTAACTGTTGCTTCCTGACCTGTATACAGATTTCTCAAGAGACAGGTCAGGTAGTCTGGTATTCCCATCTCTTTCAGAATTTTCCACCATTTATT
This sequence comes from Okapia johnstoni, assembly GCA_024291935.2. Classification (NCBI taxonomy): domain Eukaryota; kingdom Metazoa; phylum Chordata; class Mammalia; order Artiodactyla; family Giraffidae; genus Okapia; species Okapia johnstoni. Next base: position 140,891,195 of record CM044308.1, read on the forward strand.
GTGATCCACACAGTCAAAAGCTTCGGCATAGTCAATAAAGCATAGATATTTTTCTGGAACTCTCTTGCTTTTTTGATGATCCAGTGAATGTTGGCAATTTGATCTCTGATTCCTCTGCCTTTTCTAAATCCAGCATGAACATCTGGAAGTTCATGGTTCACGTATTGCTGAAGCCTGGCTTGGAAAATTTTGAGCATTACTTGACTAGTGTGTGAGATGACTGCAATTGTGCAGTAGTTTGAGCATATATACTACTTCATATTAAAGTTTTCTTTAGCATTAACCATATGTTTAGGTGAAATATTGCATTTAAAGCATTTCAATAGATTTGAGTAGAGTGTTGAATAAATTCAGGGTTTTAATTTTGGCCAGCCTGGGAATCACAGAGAAAGAGGAGTCTAGGCTGGCTCTAGCAACAACAGATGTGACCTAAAGCTTCTTGTGCATAGTGCAATACGATGACTAGGATTTTCACCTCTACATGTTGTCTTGGTTTCTGTCACTAAACAATCTCTATATATTTTGAACAAAATCTTTTATCTTTGGTAGTCTCAGTTGTTTTTTTTTTTAATCTGTAAAGTAAGAGTATTACACTAGATTTTTAAGGTACTTTGTGTTTAATTCTGTTTTTCTGAGGGGCAATGCTATAGTTTTTATATCTCAGTAATGCTGTATTACTGCAAATCCATTAAGTATTGAAAGCTAAACTAAAGGAAAATTTTCCTCACTAGTTTTTATAAGCATACAACAAAGTATTACAGTTTGCAAAATAATGCTATTTTGAGGTTTGATACTATATTGATATATATATATACACACATATATATGCTTAGAAAACTTATTTTTATATTTTGATTTTTAGCTGTAAAAATCTACAGTGTGTAGATTTTTTAAAACTCGCTAAAAAACTTCAGTGAATTTTTTTTTTCTCTTCCCAATGCCTTAATAAATAAGGCAACACTTTTAAGAAGCATGACAGTATACATTAAAGTTTATTTAAAACAATTAAGAAATAGACAATCTAGGAATAAAACTCAAAGATGCCCATGTGATATCCATAAAATTATATTACATACTATATATCTTTCTTTTTAAAAGGTAGGATGATATGGAAGCCTAAATACCTACTAAATGAAGTAAATCAATGAATTCACTATAATCTTGCACTGGAGTCTACGTCCTGTACGAGTGAAAATTTTAAACCTCCTTCAGCAGGTTTTTTTTTTTTTTCTTTTGTGCTGATCCAGAACAGATTTTCAATTTTATTGTAATTCGTATACAAATCCTCCCATCTCAGAAAAGCTACCAAAAATATTTTATAAAAAAAAAAATAATAATTTAATCACTGTAGGGTTGAGTGAAATGATTATACTACTCCAGTTACAGCTAAACAAGAGTGTGACCAAGAAAAAAAATAAGATTTACAAATGCAGGTTTTTCTTTACCATTTTTACTCTATTCTCTCTTACTTCATGCTCTGCATAGTTCATAATTAAACAACATTTTCTGGAAATATAGAACTTGCTTTTTCCTAAAAATTAAGTAGCAATTACTTTTTCAAGAAAGCACAAATAAATTAATTCAGAACACATAAAATGTTTACCATTCCTCTTGGTTAGAGGTCTAGTCTTTTCCTTTCTTCCCTTTGTGTCTCCTCCTAGTTTTCTCCCAGGACTGTAGCAATACTGTGAGCTCTTTGTAAAGGGAAGTTTTACATGTGACTGCTTTTAATTGACTCTGCTTATCAAATAATGATGGATAATAGCCTTGAAATCTCTGGGAAAATGTTTACAACACTGAAGTCTTTTTTTTTTTTTTTTCCTCCTTCTCCTCCATTGGATCAGCTTTTCAAACTTATTTGTTTTCATTTTGGAAAAAAACTTAGTAGTGTCAGGATATTCCTCAGGAACAATATAGGAGATATTGTGATCTAAGCATCTGTCAGAGAGAGAATGAGAGAGAGAGAGACTATTTCAAAAGGGGAAGGAACAAGTGCAAAAATATTTTTTTAAAGACAGAGAAAAGCAGGAATATCAAATAGGCACAGTCTTTACCTCTCAGAACTTTGACTTTTAAATAGATTTTGAAATTTAAAGAAGTTTTGCCTTGGAGTACAGAATGAAGCAGGGCAAAGGCTAATATTGCTTTGCCAAGAGAACGCACTGGTCAAACACCCGGAATCCAACAACACAAGAGAAGACTCTACACATGGACATCACCAGATAGTCAATACCCGAGTCAGATTGATTATATTCTTTGCAGCCAAAGATGGAGAAGCTCTATACAGTCAGCAAAAACAAGACGGGAGCTGCCTGTGGCTCAGATCATTAACTCGTTATTGTCAAATTCAGACTTAAACTGAAGAAAGTATGGAAAAACACTAGACCATTCAGGTATGACCTAAATCAAATTCATTATGATTATACAGCGGAAGTGACAAATAGATTCAAGTGATTAGATCTGATAGAGTGCCTGAAGAACTATGGACAGAGGTTCCTGACACTGTACAGGAGGCAGTGATCAAGACCATCCACAAGAAAAAGAAATGCAAAAAGGCAAAATGGTTGTCTGAGGAGGACTTACAAATAGCTATGGAAAGAAGGGAAGCAAAGGAGAAAAGGAAAGTTATAGCCATTTGAATGCAGAGTTCCAAAGAATAGCAAGGAGAAATAAGAAAGCCTTTCTCAGTGATCAGTGCAAAGAAATAGAGGAAAACAACAGAATGAGAAAGAATAAGATCTCAAAAAAAATTAGAGATACCAAGGGAACATTTCATGCAAAGATGGGCTCAATAAAGGGCAGATATGGGATGGACCTAACAGAAGCAGATGATAAGAAGATAGCAACAATACACAGAAGAACTATACAAAAAATATCTTCATGACCCAGATAATCATGATGGTGTGACCACTCACCTAGAGCCAGACATCCTGGAATGTGAAGTCAAGTGGGCCTTAGGAAGCATCACTATGAACAAAGCTAGTGGAGGTGATGGAATTCCAGTTGAGCTATTTCAAATCCTCAAAGGTGATGCTGTGAAAGTGCTGCACTCAATATGCCAGCAAATCTGGAAAACTCAGCAGTGGCCACAGGACTGGAAAAGGTCAGTTTTCATTCCAATCCCAAAGAAAGGCAATGCCAAAGAATGCTCAAACTACTTCACAATTGTACTCATCTTACATGCTAGCAAAGTAATGCTCAAAATTCTTCAAGCCAGGCTTCAGCAATACGTGAACCATGAACTTCCAGATGTTCAAGCTGGGGATTTAGAAAGGCAGAGAAATCAGAGATCAAATTGCCAACATCCATGAATCATCCAAAAAGCCGGAGTGAGTTCCAGAAAAACATCTACTTCTGCTTTACTGACTGTGCCAAACCCTTTGACTGTGTGGATCACAATAAACTGTGGAAAATTCTTGAAGAGATGGGAATACCAGACCACCTGACCTGCCTCTTGAGAAATCTGTATGCAGGTCTGGAAGCAATAGTTAGAACTGAACATGGAACAACAGACAGGATCCAAATCAGGAAAGGAGTAGGTCAAAGCTATATATTGTCACCCTGCTTATTTACCTTATATGCATAGTACATCATGAGAAAAGCTGGGCTGCAGGAAGCACAAGCTGGAATCAAGATTTCTGGGAGAAATATCAATAACTTCAGATATGCAGATGACACCATCCTTATGACAGAAAGCGAAGAAGAACTAAAAAGCCCCTTGATGAAAATGAAAGAGGAGAGTGAAAAATTTGGCTTAAAACTCAACATTCAGAAAACTAAGATCATGGCATCTGGTCCCATTACTTCATGGCAAATAGATGGGGAAACAATGGAAACAGTGACAGACTGTATTTTTTGGGGCTCCAAAATCCCTGCAGATGGTGACTGCAGCCATGAAATTAAAAGATGCTTGCTCCTTGGAAGGAAAGTTATGACCAAGTTAGATAGCATATTAAAAAGCAGAGACATTACTTTGCCAACAAAGGTCCGTCTAGTCAAGGCGATGGTTTTTGCAGTAGTCATGTATGGATGTGAGAGATGGACTATAAAGAAAGCTGAACACTGAAGAATTGATACTTTTGAACTGTGATATTGGAGAAGACTCTTGAGAGCCCCTTGGACAGCAAGGAGATCCAACCAGTCCATCCTAAAGGAGATCAGTCCTGAATATTCATTGGAAGGACTGATGTTGAAGCTGAAAATCCAATACTTTGGCCACCTCATGCGAATAGCTGACTCATTTGAAAAGACCGTGATGCTGGGAAAGATTGAAGGTGGGAGGAGAAGGGGACAACAGAGGATGAGATGGTTGCATGGCATCACCAACTCAATGGACATGAGTTTGAGTAAACTCCAGGAGTTGGTGATGGACAGGGAGGCCTGGTGTGCTGCAGCCCATGGGGTCACAAAGAGTCAGACATGACTGTGAGACTGAACTGAAATGAACTAAAACACTCATTCTGTTTTCCTTGACATTGTATGCTATTATATGTGATTACTGTCAGCCTTAGTATCTTAAACCTTTTAGGGTAATTGCTATTTAGCTGATGGCTGCTCTAGCATAGTTTTTATATCATACTTTTTAGCAGTTAATTAAATATTATCTCCCCCTCCAATATGAGGAAATCAAGAGAATGTTATAGAACTACAATATTATTTAAGACATTGTTATTCACATACCAAGAGAACAGTTTGGAGCAGACTAAGTTTTCAGCATATAATGAAAATCATTTTTCCTTACAGGAAGAAGAACTCTCCTAAGTATTAATAATTATTGTTGTTGTTGAGTCCCTAAGTTATGCCCAACTCTTTGCCATCCAACGGACTGTAGTACACCAGGCTCAGGTGGCCAAAATATTGGAGCTTCAGCTTCAACGTCAGTCCTTCCAATGAATATTCAGGGTTGATTTCTTTAGCATTGACTGCTTTAATTTCTTTGTATTCAAGGGACTCTCAAGAGTCTTCTCCAACACCAGAACTTGAAAGTATGAATTCTTCAGTGCTCAGCCTTCATTATGGTCTGTCACATTAAAGTCACTGTTTCAAAATTTTCCCCATCTATTTGCCATGAAATGATGGGACCAGATGCCATGATCTTCATTTTTTGAATGTTGAGTTTTAAGCCAGTTTTTTCACTCTCCTCTTTCACCCTCATCAAGAGGCTCTATAGTTACTCTTCAGTTTCTGCCATTATGGTGGTATCATCTACATATCTGAAGATGATTATTGATTTTTCTCCCGGCAGTCTTGACTCCAGCTTGTAATTTACCCAGTCTGACATTTCACATGATGTACTCTCCTTATAAGCTAAATAAGCAGGGTGACAATAAACAACTGTACTCCTTTCCAAATTTATAACCAGCCCATTGTTACATGTCCCGTTCTAACTTTGCTTCATGACCTGCATACAGGTTTCTCAGGAGGCAGGTAAGTGGTCTGGTATTCCTATCTCTTTACCAATTTCCCACAGGTTTTTGTGATCCATACAGTCAAAGGCTTTAGCAAAGTCAATGAAGGAGAAGTAGATATTTTTGGAATTCCCTTGCTTTCTCTATGATCCAATGAGTGTTGGAAACTTGATCTCTGGTGTTTTCTGCCTTTTCTAAGTCCAGCTTATACATCTGGATGTTCTTGGTTCAAGCAGTGTTGAAGCCAGGTTTGAAGGATTTTGAGAATAACTTTGTTAGCATTTGAAATAAGTTCAATTGTACAGTAGTTTAGACATTCTTTGGCATTGCCCTTCTATAGGACTGGAATGAAAACTGGCCTTTCCAGTCCTGTGGCCATAGCTGAGTTTTCCAAATTTGCTGACATAATGAGTGCAGACATCATATTTTAAGATTTGAAATAGCTCAACTGGAATTCCATCACCTCCACTAGCTATGTTCCTAAGACCCACTTGGTTTCACACTCTAGGATGTTTGGCTCTAGGTGAGTAACCACACTATTGTGATTATCCATGTCATTAAGACTTTTTTGTGTAATTCTCCTCTGTAGTCTTGCCACCTTTTCTTAGTCCCTTGTGCTTCTGCTAGGCCCTTACCATTTCTGTCCTTTATCATGCCCATCCTTTCATGAAATATTCCCTTGATATCTCCAATTTTTTTTGACAGATTTCTAGTCTTTCCCATTCTATTGTTTTCCTCTTTGTTTTGTTCACCTAAGAAGGTTTTCTTATCTCTCCTTGCTATTCTCTGCAACTCTGCATTCAGTTGGGTATATCTTTCCCTTTCTCCCTTGTCTTTTGCTTCTCTTCTTTTCTCAGCTATTTGTAAGGCCTCCTCATACAACCACTTTACCTTCTTGCATTTCTTTTTCTTGACCTTAAAATAATCTTTATCAAAGGGGAAACTTGTATGTTGACAGCACCTGAGTTGACACAAAAAAACTGTGATTTATGTCTCAATAGATATATTAATAAAATGAGCTTCCCAGGTAGCACAATGATAAAGAATCTGCCTGCCAATGGAGGAGATGCAAGAGACATGAGTTCTGTCCTTGGACACAGAAAGATACCTTGGAGTCAGAAATGGCAACCCACTCCAGTATTCTTGCTGGTAAAATTCCATAGACAGAGGAGGCTCGAGGGCTACATTCCAACTGAGCATGAACACACAAGATACAAAATACCAGAGAAGGCAAACCAGATTTGCTTTCTCAAATTTACGCCTTCGGGAAAGTGAAAAAGACTCTTGTTATAGAGTTAGTCACAGCTTGATGACGTATTTCTTTGAGCTCTGATGTAAACTGACACTATGCATCTATGCAACTTAGGCAAATCATTTTTTCCCTGTAACTTTGATATCTTACATAAAATGTGAATAATTATATCCTATTTAGGGCTGATGTGTTAGTATGTAGTGAGCTAACATTTACTGACATATTAGTGTGTATTCAAAAAATGTGACTTATTATTATGATATATTTAATATTGAATATCTTTAATTTTCACACAGTAAGAGAAATGGTAAGCACCATATCTAAACAGGGACATCAGCATAGCAAATATCTTATTTATGCAAAATTTCATTTATGGGAACAAAGTTCTCTTTTTTACCGTGTTTTATTAGGGTCACAAGTCTGGAAAGTTGTGTAAGTGTAGCTGCCTGAGGTTAATTAGCATATTGTTATACTAGGAGGTATTTTAATTCCTCAGTATTAGTCAATAATATTTCATTCTTAAATATAAAGTGAAAGTCACTCAGTCGTGTCCTACTCTTTGTGACCCCACGGACTGTCAGTCCATGGAATTCTCCATGCGAGAATACCGGAGTGGGTAGCTTTTTCCTTCTCCAGGATATCTTCCAAACCTAGGGATATAATCCAGGTTGAACCCAGGTATCCCACATTGCAGGCAGATTCTTTACCAGCTGAGCCACAAGGGAAACCCAAGCATACTGGAGTCAGTAGCCTATCCCTTCTCCAGTGGATCTTCCTGATACAGGAATCAAACTGTGGTCTCTTGCATTGTAGGCAACTGAGCTATCAGGGAAGCCCTCCTAAATATAAAAGTAACTTAAAAATTAAAGTTATAAATAGATGACCACACTTTAAACTCACTGCTCACATATTAATATAGGCAGCAGCATGTCATAATGAACTAATTTAAAATCTACTTTGCACTAAAAGAGATCATAATTATTAGCAGCTAGATCTATAGAATACTAAAAACATAATTTTTCTCTCATAATAAAATTAATTGTATCATAATTGAATAAGTAATGTCTAAACTCAAAGTGCACATGTGAATCTTGGTTTAAAATGGCATTTAAATGGTAAGCTATACACAACTGCCTTTGTGACTCATATGGTAAAGAATCTGCCTGCAATGCAGGAGATCCAGGTTAAATTACTAACTGTAGGTGTTTGGGTTTTTAAAACAAAACAATGTTAGAAGTATGTATATTCTTTTTGTACTTCCCCCATTCATCCAGAAATTTTATTTCCCAGAAAACAAGAAATACATTTTGTTGATTGATTGATTGATTTGGTTAGGAGTAGACACTGGTGATATCTCAATATTCTCTATGGTTAAGGGTTAATCTCACAAGTCCAGCCCCATGGGGAAGAAAGAAATGGCAAGAACCCTAGTGAAGAGGTTTTTACGCATTCTATTGATCAAAGGGTGAGAGTTCCAGATGATTGGATATAAGACATGAGGCAATTCCACACTAGAAAAATCTAGATAAATGTTTTCTAATATTGAGACTTGACTTAAAGTTATGCTCATCTGCTTGCCTTTAAACTTTGACATGAAAGCAGGTTTGATGAAGCCCTAGAAAACAGTGAGCATAAACAAGGGAAATTCTCAAGATGTCTTTTGGCAAGCAGATCTAACTTCAGACTATAATGAGCTAACAAAATAAAATAATTTTTTTTAAAAAAGGGATAGCTTTAAAAATATTGAATCACAATAGAAAGAGAAATCCTTCTGAAGAATCTGAGGAAGAGTATAGATTTCAAAAGTAAACATTAATATAAAAACATTTTTATAAGCTTCTGTCATATCTAATAGTGTCTATGACAAGAAACTAGCAGTGTTTCTGACATTAACTTGACATTCAGCCATGAAAAAGTTTCTAATTATGAATAGTTCATAAAATGTTGGCTGAAAGTTCTTATTGAAGGGCTGATATGTAAGAAGTTGTTACATAACAATTTAAATTGGGAAGTTACTGCTGTATAGAAAATATCGAGTGTAAAAATTAATAAATAGAATCTCAATTAAAATAGAGCCAGGAGGCCAGAAAGGAGAGCTCTCATGCCCTAAAATGATAGTAAAGCTCAAGAGGAAGGAGAAAGACTTCATCTTCTTTCTTGGCTCAGCCAACAAGAAACTATCACAACTTAGCCAATGAAAAGCCACAGATCATTCATTTACTATAGTTGTTCCTCCTCTATAAAAGAGATCTCCTCTCCGTTTTTGTGGGGAACTTGCATAAAACGAAGCACCAACTGCAAGGGTTTTTCAGGTTAGTTAGTTATTGCCAAAATTGGATTCTAAATTTCTCTCTTATGAACAAACTTCTGTATGCTTTATTCAACAACAGCAACATTGACCCAATTTTGTGGTTAAAAACTGGATGATACAACCTTTAAGACCGTAAAGAAGAGTCTGATGAACTCACTTGCTCTAGGGCATTTCAATGATCAGATTCCTTTTTTTTCTTTTTGCATATGAAAAGGAAGCAAATGTCCTTGGGGTGGTCACTCAAAAACATAGGGACCACCATTTACCCATAGGATACTATAGGCAGCAACCAGACCCAGTGGCATTGGGATACACTTCTTGTCTTAAAGCCATTACTACCACGGCCATTTTGGTTAAGGCTACAGAGAACATTGTTGTGGGATTTCTCCCTAACCATTTTTGTATCTCATGCTATAGTGGCTCTCCTGAATTTCCATCATACTTAACATTTCTCCACTAGTCAGCTCATCTCTTATGAAATCTTTCTTTAAACTACTCCTCACATAATTCTCTCATGTTGTAGTAATCTTAACCTTGCTACTCTTCTCCCCTCTGCCACTGACAAAATCCCTCACAACTGCCTAATATGGATGGATCACCTTCTGACTTTTCATGATGACCTGCAGGAAATTCCCTTGAGTAACACTGAATTCTCATGGTTCACCGGTGATTCTTATTTAAATGGTGACAATCGCAAATATTTTACAGAGTATGCTGCTGGAACACATTTTGGTACTGTTGAGGCAGCATCTTCACCTATGTCTACTTGAGCCTAACAGACTGAATCATACGCTCTTACATGGGCTTGTACTTTAGCCAAGGGTAAATTTGTCAATATTTATACTGAGAGTAGATATGCTTTCAGAATAGCTCATGATTTTGGAATGTTGTGGAAGCAATGTGACTTCTTTACTTCCAGAAAAAATAAAACAAAAAAAGTTCCTTATGTTCAGAAATTACTGTTGCAATATTTTTACTTGCTGCTTTAGCTATTACTAAGATTCCAGGGAATTCTAAACTTGACTGACCGGAAGTTAGAGGAAATCACCCTGCTGACATTTTCATAAGGGCTGCTTTCCTTAAAGGAACCAATGGTAGCCAAACTGCTGTCATGGTCAAAAGTGATATTTTCCCAAATGATAAGTTATAAACTGGCTAGAAAAGCCCAACAATTGGCTTCAGAAAAGGAAAAAACAGAATGAAAATTCAACAATTGTTGGTTTGATAAAAAGAGAAGGCTCTGGTTTGGATCAAATTACAACCCCATCTTTATGTAGACTCTCAAATTTTCACTCCTCACCATTGAACATGCATTAAAGCATCAGTTTACTGACAAAATAATAGCATTCATGAATCAATGAATGGGTAAACATTATTAAGGCTACAAAAAGTGTTCACCTCATTTGTCCCACTGTCCAAAATACAACCCAGGGTAGCCTGTCCGTATTGTTTCTGAACATTTTAAACTTCCTAATGGGTCTTTTGAGGTCTGGTAAGTGGATTTCATGCAACTTACTCTGTCTTATGGATATAAATAAGTTTTAATCAAGGTCTGCATGTTTTTACACTGAATGAAGCTTGTAGCAAAGTCATTTTGAAAAAAAATTATCCCCACCCAGAGACTCCTCTCAAATTTCATAATGATCCAGGAATCCATTTTACTGATCAGTTACTTTAACAAGTCTGTGTATTTGACCAGTTTTGCAACATTTCCACTGCATTTACTACCCTTAATCCTCTGGTTTAGTTGAATGCACTAATGTCTCTATTGCAACTCAATTAGCAAAGTTTGTGAGGTCCTCTAAACACCTTGGCCAAAAGCATTGCAATTGGTTTTTCTATATCTTAGATCCACTCTTTTGGAACTCATAAACTTTCACCCTTTGTGATAGCCAAAGGACTCCCATGCACTTGACTCCTGTCTCTTCTGACCCACAACTGATAAAAGGAAAGATACTCCAATATTACAAAAGTCTAATAGCTTCTATTTTTTTTTTTAAATCGTGTTTTGGTAGAGCAATCTTTTCACAGTACACTCTCAGGAAATGAAGATCTTAAGTATAATATTTTGAAAACTGGAAATTTTACCGATTGGAAAAGATACCCACAGAAGGTTCTCTTCAACCTCATTGGAAAGACCCCTATCAGGTACTGCTAACCAACCACGGTACTGCCAAACTCTAAGGAACAGACTCTTGGATTCATATGACACACCAAGTCCTGACTGACAGGCATATCATCTGGTTAATTGGAAGAAAAGATTTCCCGGAATTGAAGGAAACAACATCTGATGAGACAACTTTCCTCAGATATCCAGACCAGGCCTTTTGGAAGTTCATCTGCCAAACCTTTGATTAGATGACTATGATCTTGAAAACAAACGGGCTTTAAATAAAAAGTACATGAGAGATCTCCCTTCTACCACTTCTTTTTACTTAAATATGATCTCAAAAGATCCATACATTTTCCCTTTGACAAGGAATACTACACTTAGGAAAGATTCTTCCTGGCATTGAGGGACAAAAAGCCACTGAAACTGGAAAAATCTGACTCATAACCAGCCATGCTTTTAGAGAAAGACCTTGCTCAAAAAAAAGGGAAGTATAGAAATTGATAAACAGAAGCCTCAGTTAAAATAGAGTCAGAAGGACAGAAACAGGAGCTCTCACACCCTACAACTATAGCAAAGTCTAACAGGAAGAAGAAAGACTTCCTCTTTTTTCTTGGCAAAAGTTCAGCCAATAGGAGACTGTCATAACTCAGCCAGTGAAAAGCATGAACTCTGTTTACTATAGCCCTCCCAACTTCCTTTCTCGCACTATAAAAAAAGCCACTTCTCCATTTTTTGTGGGTGACTTGCATGTGACTTGCCATGATTTGTGTCTGGTCGCTGAGTCGTGTCTGACTCTTTTCAACCCCATGGACTGTAGCCTATCAGGCTCTTCTGTCTGTGGGATTACCCAGGCAAGAATACTGTCATTTCCTTCTCCATTGCCATGACTGAAGACCCTGGATTGCAGTTCTGTGCTCATCCTGAATAAATCCATTTCATGCTGTAGAAATAACTGGCAGGCTATTTATTTTAGGTCAACAGGATGATTATTTTTTTACTTAGGGAATCAACTCGGTTATTACCTAGGATTAGTTATAAAATTTCTACTAACTCCAACCGATTTCAACTCCATTTTCTTTGAAATAATTTCTTAGAAATTCTCAGTGTTGTGGAGTAAATTTTATCCCCTCCCAACTAATTTTGTTGAAGCTATAACCCCTAATCTTAGAGACAGGGACTTAAAGGAGGTTATTAAGGTTAAATGAGGTAATAAGTGTGGGTCCTTAATCTGATGTCTTTATTCAGAGAAAAAGAAACTCCAGGGATGCTCATATACAGAGACAAGACTGTGGTAGACACAATGAGAATGTGATCATCTGCAAGCCAATATGAGAGCCTCAAGAGAAACCAAACATGCCAACATCTAGATATTGAACTTCCAGCATCCAGAACCATGAGAAAATTAACTTTTGCTTTTGAAGCCTCCCAATCTGTGATTTTTTTTTATGGTAGCCTTAGCAGAGTAATACAGTTGGATTGAGTTAGTTCTCAGAGCTTGACTCTAAATAAAAACTGAAGAAAATTTTCTAAGAATTTTATAAAGGTATTTTAAAAATTATCTCATTTTAACAATTATCTTGTTAATAAACAGACCATTTCTTTTATTTAAAATTAAAAGAAATATATTTTCATTTGCTGAAGAGCTATTATTTAAATAAAATAGTAATTGTATGCAAGGTTAAATTAAAATGAATCAAAAAAGCCTTCCTTAGATTATTTTAACTAGAAGTATAAATCTACCTCTAAAGGATCTATGCTATCTGCCTGATAGCATTATGAAGATGAGTAGCATAATATTAAGCCATTAAACATAGAAGTTAAAAAAGTCCTATGATTAATAACTATTACTTCAGGAACCACACACTACTCTTTCTGGAAACAGAGACTGGCTCATATGTCAACTTAACCTCTGTTTGTCTTACTAATAATCAAATCTTCAGTTGCTACTGTCACCAAACTATACATTCCTGATAGAAATTACTCTAAAATCTACCAAACGAAGTAAATGCTAACATTTCTAAAAGAGCCTTCATTGTAAGAGAATTAAAAATCGTTTTCATGTAGTGCTCAAAATTAATCTGTTGATATTTCATATGTTTAAAGACGGCATCTTGGCCAGATGAATTTTAGAGAGGAGTTTCTGTCTTTTGCATCAAGAATCAGTCTGATTAAAAGAATCATTTAATGAACTAATTCTGGAATAGATGGAATTTCTTTCATGAGCTTATGACATACTCATCATGCATATCTTGGGAAACTCTTCTTTAATGAATCACTGTTTTTTCAAAGTGTAAAAATGACACTATAATGAAGCTGTTTGAAGGTAGAGCTCAAATAGGCTAATGGTCATAAGTATATTTCTTCTTCTGAATTTTTTTAAAAGGGAAGAATTGGATCAATAAGGAGAGGCAGCTGTCTTTATGGTGAAGATCACTGTAGACGATTATTCTTTGCCAAGTTTCACCTATTTGTCTACGGCCACAAACAAAGCTCAGGACAGGCTAAACAATTTTTTTAAAAATCTGTTAAAAGGATATATTTTATGTATCATCCCTTCTATGCAGAATCTAAAATGAAATGAGACAAATGAACTTATTTACAAAACAGACTTACAGAGGACAAAGTTATGGTTGCCAACCAGGGAAGAATAGGAGTAAGAGGTAGTTAGGGAGTTTGGGATGATACTGTTATATTTAAAATGGATAACCAACAAGATCTTGTCCATAGCACAGGAAACTCTGCTCAACGTTATGTGGCAGCCTGGAGAGGAGGGAAGTTTGGGGAAGAATGGATACATGTATATGCATGGCTGAGTCCCTTTGTTGTCCACTGAAAACTATCACATTGTTAAACAGCTTCACTCCAATATAAGATAAAACATTTTAAAAAGGGGGATACATTGAAAGAAAAGTGAAAGTAAAGTTGCTCAGTTGTGTCCAACTCTTTGCGACCCCATGGAGTGTAGCCTACCAGGCTCCTCCGTCCATGGGATTTTCCAGGCAGTAGTAAGGGAGTGGGTTGCAATTTCCTTCTCTAGGGGATCTTCTTGACCCAGGCATTGAACCTGGGTCTCCCGAATTGTAGACTGATGCTTTACTGTCTGAGCCACCAGGGAAGAAAGCAGATATGAATTCTTGTCAAATACTGGCTGGAGGAGGCCAAACCATTATGGGCCTCATGCAACTTAATTTGAAATCTAAACTTGGCAGGAGATAACATGAATTTACATTTCAGGAATACACATGTTTGAGTGGTATCTTGAGTGAAAAGAAAGAATTTTGAAATGTACACAGAAGTGATATAAGAAAGTAGAGGTGTGGGGAAAGGCTAGTGCTTAGAAAGGAAGATGAAAGAAAGATAATTTCTAGTATCCAGTCTTGGATTATTTCACATAAATACAAGTAGCAATACATGTCTTAAAGTTTATTCTAAGTAGGACTAACATATCAGAGGGAATCCCAGGTAGCTCAAATGGTAAAGAATCTGCCTGCAATGCAGGAGACCTGCTTTCAATCCCTGAGTCAGGAAGATCCCCTGGAGAAGAAAATGGCAACTCCCTCCAATATTCTTGCCTGGAGAATCCCATGGACAGAGCAACCTGGTGGGCTAAGTCCTTGGGGTGGCAAAGGGTTGGGCATGACTGAGCGACTAATACTTCACACTTCAACATATCAGAATATTGATTTAATATCCTGGGTTTTGAGAAAGGATTAAGTTATGGGATCGAACCTAGAACTCCAATATTGCAGGAGGATTGTTTACCATCTGAACCACCAGGGAAGCCAAAGAATACTAGAGTGGGTAGCCTATCCCTTCTCCAGGGGGTCTTCCTGACCCAGGAATCTAAGTCTTGTGTATTGCAGGCAGATTCTTTACCAGCTGAGCTACCAGAGAATCCCCAACTTGTCAGAATATTGATGCACTATTCTGGGTTTTGAGAAAGGATTGAGTTAACGGTTTCAAAGTTAATTGAGAATTTCCTCTGAACACTCTAAAGGGAGGGTATCTGTAAATGCTGACTAACAAGAATTTACATGGTACCTTTCTTAGATAGAATTATCTGAGCCGTGAATATATTAACCCTTAGGTATACATAGATCAGTAGCAGTACCTCCCGTGAGGAAGTAGCTCTATTCATTTTTTTTCCTATCTGAAGATAACTTCATTAAGAAATATCACATACCTCCTTATTACCAGGTAATGCATGTAAAAGCCCAAGGTACCTTAAATCAGCTAGGTAATCCTGTAGTTCACTTACAATTTTCATAATTTCAAACACTTTGAAACCTACTCTTGGCTCTATATTATTTATCTTAAGTATATCTAAATGAGCTTTTCCATCATTATTCTTGTGGCTGAAACCTTGTTAAGATGCAAAAACTTCTGGATACTAAATTATATTTTCAATAACCCCCAAATTTCTAATTTTGTCTGCACCTTAGAACTTGAAGCAATTTCTTACTATGTGCCCACCATCATGATAGATCCTATAGGGAGGATATTATAATAAATAATCTTCACCATTATTTACATTCAATTTTGATTCTTTGTTTATATTAAGAGCATTAAAGTATACTTCAGGAAAAAAGAATGATATTAAATAATGCTATGTAATTTCTACCTTGCAATTGCTCATTTTATGAGCAATTACATAAGACTTGAGATCTTCTGACCCCAGAAAGATCTCTTTTTCAGAATTAGCAAAACAATATAAAACATGACTTTCAGAAGTATAAGCATTGTGAATTTATTATTGTTTAAATATCATTTTTTTCATAATATAAAAAAGTCAATGTGGTACAAAAATTTACTGTATAGAGGACACTTAATACCAAAGAAGTGATATGTCTTGATTACATTCAAACAATAGGTTAAATATAGAGACTAGAAAAATGTCTCCTAGCTCCAATTCCTTTGGGTTTCCCTGTGTTGTCTCTGGGAATTTAGCCTAGGTATGCAAAATCCTGTGAAATGAGTTAATAACATCCTCAAGATAAAGTATGAACACCCAATTATACACACAAGTGATCAAGTGATCTTTATTACTGAGATTTCAGTTGCAAATTATTGTTTTTAGACTAATGTATTTCCATATCATTTCAAGCAGATTTAAAAATCAATGACTCAAAATAGTTATATTTAGTGAACAGTGTGAGCTTTATCTTTGTTTTTATCTGCTTCATCAGTGTTTGAATGATGCTCCTGCTAAGACATCCAGCTTCAACTTGTGTAATAAAATATGTATTTTCTCAATCCTTTTTCAATGTAAATACTTATTGCTTACTCAATTTCTTAAGGCCTTGGGGCTAAATAAGGGCCAACTTGCTATACAAAAAGGGAAAAGTAAAATAAAATGGCAACTGAGAGATCCCTTTTTGACAGGAGGCTTCCCTAGTGACTCAGATGGTGGCCTATAGACAGAGTGGCTACAAAGACTCTAAGCACATGTCTGTCCCCTACCGTCAACATATCAGGATTTGAAAACAGTTTCAGAAACTTATTTTATAGGACCAGGTTTTTTTTTCTTTAAATAGAAATATCAGTTATACTATTTATTTGATCAGGTTTGCACTGAAACTTCATGAGAGATTTTGTAGCAATAGCTACACTGAAATTTAAGACGCATCAGCATATTAGGTGATCCCAATGGACAATGTATAGGTCATGAATCCAAAGTGGAGTAGTTTTTTGAAGTCCGGATTTAACAGTATGTGACAACATGTTTTAGGGCATCATGAAAGAAGAACTTTCAAATCTGTCAAAAATATCAATGATCTTAGAGTAAATATCAAAAAATGCTTTGTTAATTTCCAAGTTAAACATAAAAGAAATTGTCGGGGAGAATAGGAGGAAAAATTAAATTTATACAAAGAATTAAGTGTTGCTTATAGATAAAAGGGACATGGGCATAGGTAGTTTGTGGGCATTTCATAGAATAGTCAGCACAAATATTTTAAAGAAAAATGCGTACTAACTCTGTGACACCAGATTATTATTTTATTTCTTTTAATCAGCCTTTTTATTTGGCTGTGTATCAGTTTTTCATTTAAAAATAATCAGTTGTATCAAAAAACTATAAGGATTCATCTAGTCCTACAAAGAATAGCAAGGAGAGATGAGAAAGGCTTCCTCAGTCATCAATGCAAAGAAATAGTGGGAAACAATAGAATGGGAAAGACTAGAGATCTCTTCAAGAAAATTAGAGATATCAAGGAAACATTTCATGCAAAGATTGGCTCAATAAAGGACAGAAATAGTATGGACCTAACAGAAGCAGAAGATATTGAGAGGTGGCAAGAATATACAGAAGAACTATACAAAAAAGATCTTCACGACACAGACAATCATGATGGTGTGATCACTCAGAGCCAGACATCCTGGAATGCAAAGTCAAGTAAGCCTTAGGAAGCATCTCTATGAACAAAGCTAGTGGAGGTGATGGAATACCAGTTGAGCTATTTCAAATCCTAAAAGATGATGCTATGAAAGTGCTGCACTCAATATGCCAGCAAACTTGGAAAACTCAGCAGTGGCCACAGGACTGGAAAAGGTTAGTTTTCATTCCAATCCCAAAGAAGGGCAATACCAAAGGACGCACAAACTACTGCACAATTGCACTCATCTCACAGGCTAGCAAAGTAATCCTCAAAATTCTCCAAGCCAGGCTTCAACAGTATGTGAACCATGAATTTCCATATGTTCAAGCTGGATTTAGAAAAAGCAGAGGAACCAGAAATCAAATTTTCAACATCCATTGGATCATAGACAAAGCAAAAGAATTCTAGATAACCATCTATTTCTGCTTTATTGGTTACACCAAAGCCTTTGACTGTGTAGATCACAACAAACTGTGGAAAATTCTTAAAGAGATGAGAATACCAGACCACCTTACCTGCCCCCTGAGAAACCTGTATGCAGGTCAGGAAGCAACAGTTAGAACGGGACATGTAACAGTGGGCTGGTTATAAATTTGGAAAGGAGTACAGTTGTTTATTGGACATGGAACAACAGACTGGTTCCAAATGAAAGGAGTATGTCAAAGCCCTATATTGTCAACATGCTTATTTAACTTATATGCAGGGCACATCATGGAAATGCCGGGCTGGATGAAGCACAACCTGGAATCAAGATTGGCAGGAGAAATATAAATAACCTCAGACTGGATGCAAATAGGAAAAGGAGTACGTCAAGGTTGTATATTGTCACCCTGCTTATTTAACTTATATGCAGAGTAAATCATGAGAAACACTGGGCTGGAGGAAGCACAAGCTGGAATCAAGAATGCCGGGAGAAATATCAATAATCTCAGATATGCAGATGCCACCATCCTATGGCAGAAAGTGAAGAAGAACTAAAGAGCCTCTTGATGAAAGTGAAAGAGGAGAGTGAAAAAGTTGACTTAAGGCTTAACATTCAGAAAACTAAGATCATGGCATCTGGTCCCATCACTTCATGGCAAATAGATGGGGAAAGAGTGGAAACAGTGGTTGACTTTTTTGGGGGGGGCTCCAAAATCACTGCAGATGGTAATTACAGCCATGAAATTAAAAGACACTTACTCCTTGGAAGTAAAGTTATGACCAACCTAGACAGCATATTAAAAAGCAGAGACATTATTTTGTCAACAAAGGTCCGTCTAGTCAAGGCTGTGGTTTTTCCAGTAGTCATGTACGGATGTGAGAGTTGGACAGTGCAGAAAGCCGAGTGCCGAAGAATTGATGCTTTTCAACTGCAGTGTTGGAGAAGACTCTTGAGAGTCCCTTGGACTGCAAGGAGATCCAACCAATCCATCCTAAAGGAGATCAGTCCTGGGTGTTCATTGGAAGGACTGATGTTGAAACTAAAACTCCAATACTTTGGCCATCTGATGCGAAGAGCTGACTCTTTTGAAAAGACCCTGATGCTGGGAAAGATTGAGGGCAGGAGGAGAAGGGGACGACAGAGGATGAGATGGTTGTATGGCATCACCAACTCAACGGACATGGGTTTGGGTAGACTCTGGCAGTTGGTGATGGACAGGGAGGCCTGGCATACTGAGGTTCAATGGGTCACAAAGAGTCAGACAAAACTAAGCGACTGAACTGAACTGAACAAATATGTAGATGACACCACCTTTATGGCATAAAGTGAAGAGGAACTGATGAGCCTCTTAATGAAAGTCAAAAAGGAGAGTGAAAAAGCTGGCTTAAAACTCAACATTCAAAAAAAACTAAGATCATGGAATCTGGTCCCATCACTTCATGGCAAATAGATAGAGAAACAATGGAAACAGTGACAGATTTTATTTTCTTGGGCTCCAAAACCACTGCAGATGGTGACTGCAGCCATGAAATTAAAAGACACTTGTTTCTTGGAAGAAAAGCTATATCCAAACTAGATAGCATATTAAAAAACAGAGGCATTACTTTGCTGAACAAAGGTCCATCTAGTGAAAGCTACGGTTTTTGCAATAGTCATGTATGGATGTAAGAGTTGGACTATAAAGAAACTGAGTGTCAAAGAATCGATGCTTTCGAACTGTGGTGTTTGAGAAGACTCTGAGAGTCCCTTGGACTGCAAGGAGATCCAACCAGTCCATCCTAAAGGAAATCAGTCTTGAATATTCATTGGAAGGACTGATGTTGAAGCTGAAACTCCAAAACTTTGGCCACCTGATGTGAAGAACTGACTCATTGGAAAAGACCCTGATGCTGGGAAAGATTGAAGGCGGGAGGAGAAGGGGACGACAGAGGATGAGATTATTGGATGGCATTACCGACTCGATTGACGTGAGTTTGAGAAAGCTCTGGGAGTTGGTGACGGACAGGGAGGCCTGGCATGCTGCAGCCCATGGGGTCACAAAGAGTCAGACACAACTGAGCAACTGAACTAAACTTGAGTCCTACAAAGCTATAAATCTAATGTACTAGAAAATTGAATATAGGACTGTTTAAAGCTCTGTGCTCAGAAACGGCCCAAAATATTTCCAAGCAACTGATCTTTAACAGAGAGAATAGAAATTACAATTTATATTTAGTTGGGACTTGTAAGAGAAAAAAATAACTCTTCCCTGTTCACTACTGAAAATTTTTGAAGATGCACTTAACTTTCAAAACAGTAATACAGAATGATAGAATTAACAATAGAGTATTAGAGAATTGTTCTGGCTACAAGTATATACTTTTTTAAACTAGGCACTAGAAAATGTGAGCCAAAAATTTAGTCTTATTCTTTTTAATTTAATATATCTTTATAAACAAACACACTTGTTTGTCTTTATTTTCACTGCATGTTTTTTTTTCCTCAGAATACATTTGAATTTCAGCTAATGTGTTTCAAGCTACATGTATGTATGTATATATGTTTGTGTATATTCACATACCATTTCCACCAAATATTCTATGAAATACCAGGTAGAATCTGAGAATTTATAAAAGCATACAGTGTCATTTTCCCCCAGTAAAGGAAACACAGAAACTATCTTAATTGGATATGTTGAGGAATATATTTATGATTTGGCTGAAAGATAAATTCTAAGGTCTGCTATGGTTCTGAAAACTTGCTCTTTTGATAGTAAACTACACTCTAAAGTATTTTGTGGTTTTATGTGTATGCATGCATTAGTGTTTCCAGTGATATGGCAGTCTTTGTGTCACAGGATCCTTTATTTAATGTCCAAAGGCTTTGGAAAAAATTGAGAGTAAATAGGGAATAATAAACTTTTCCAGGAAATATGTAACTAAGATAGGCACACTGTATAAAATGGAATCTTAAATGATTTGAAGTTAATTTGTTACTAATTATATAGTAGTAAATGTGAAAAACAAGTTTATATGTGAGATAATAAAGAATAATAAATTCAGCATGGCCATAATTTTTACTTATAGATAGGCAGGTCTCTTGCTTAAAGTCTAAAAGTGTAGCCAAATGTGACTTAAAAGATGTAGATATGCCCAGTGAGGTCGTTTTTACCTTTGTCAGTTGATAGTTACTGTTTACTCGAATTTCTCTTACCTCAGGTGGTATTTGGTGTCAAACAGAAAAACATTTGACAGAGAAGTGTTGAACTTTCACCTGGAGGTTTGGTTTCTGTAAAACAGCCTAAAACAGTAAAAGTGCATCTAAAGGCTTTCTTGAGTTATTCTTGTCAGGTCTACTTCCCAGACTCATTGAATCATAGCACTCATTTTCTTTAAATCCAGGATCTGTTTCTCATTGGCAGACATATCTAGATTCAGCAGATTAAAAGCTACCAGTTATTTGTGTTGCATTTCCCTTTGTCTTATTTCTAGTCTCTGAGACAGCAAAGAACTTTTAGTCACAGCAGGAACTTCCTGTAAAATACAGTGAATGACTGTGTTTTCCTCCTATGCCACACCCTTTATTCTTTCTAGGTGCTGGGCATTTCTCCGTTACTTTAGGTCACTTAAATAAAAGTCAATAAACGTAAATGTATTTTCATTTATTTTCAATAACTAGTAGACATATAAATATCATTAAATATATTAGCAAGACTTTACATTAAGCAAACAAGCCACAAAGTGGAAAGGCTTGTCCTATTGCTGCTGCTGAGTCACTTCAATCATGTCCGACTCTTTGCAACCCTATGATCTGCTGCCTTGTCAGGCTCCTCTGTCCACGGAATTTTCTAGGCAAGAGTACAAGAGCGGGTTACTATGCCCTCCTCCAGTGGATCTTCCTGATCCAGGGATCGAACCCAGGTCTCCTGCATTACAGGCGGATTCATTACTGCTGAACCACCAGGGGAGCCCAAGACTTGCCCATCTGGGCATTTTTAAGTATATTGTGACTGATGGGTTAACACAGACAGAAAATTAGGTAATCTAGGAAAGTTATAAAAATGGGCAATTTAGGAAAAACTGGCTTGAAGTTAAAAACTAGCAAAATTATAACCCTGACAGGTATAAATGAACTGTGGCATAGGCTGATTGAAAATTTCACTTTGATGTGTTCATGCTAGGGTCTGCATAATTTGGGAAGAGGGAAAATTTTATCAAAACCGATCTATTCCATAAAAAGATAATTAACTTGCTTTGAAAAGAAGATTAAGGTGGACTTGGGAGATAGGATAGAAGACAAAATGAAACAATAATAAAGTATCTAAATAAAAGAGGCAGGGTTTTCTACTGGGGGAGAAGGGTGCTTTCTTTTTTTTTTTTTTTTTTTTTTTAATTTGGGGTTTTCCTACAGAGGGGAAATCCACACCCTAATGACTATTAGAATTAATCTGGAGTTTAATGAACTCTGCTGAGATTTGGCAGAGGGGTTTGGTTCTTAATTATAAGTATAGATCTATTCCACTAAATGAGCTTTTCTGATATGACAAAAACCTCTTTCAAGATAGGTACTCTTTGTTCAACTGATTGCTTTTTTATGGATCATTGCATCTTGGAAAAAGACTAGAGTTTTTCCAAATCTAATGACAAGCTCTTTTGGTTTTGGAAATGCATAATATTCTTCATTATCAAAAACTAAACTTCATTATCAATAAATAAATGTAAGCTATTTATTAATCCTAAACTACAAATATAAATTATTATACATAGAGGTAAAATCTCCGGTTGCAAAGGACCTTTCTTAATCTCCTTATAATTTATTATCCTTAATGACAAAAGAGAAATCCTTATGGCATCTTCTAACCCACTATTTGCAAAGCCTTATATTTATTTTCTTACTAACAACATCAAGAGCTCATTTCCATGTGATACATGTAGTATCTCATCACCTTATCCAGATCCAATACATTCTCCTGTAATTATGTCAAGTTAAGAACATGAGGTTAGTTGTTTTGGTTACAACTTCATGCTACAATGAAAGGTACAATATTATAATTCATCATATTTTCATAGTAAAATGTTATATGTATATTTATTAGTAAACTTATTTTAAGTGTACTTTTCATGGAAGAGGGAATGCAAAGATGAATTAAACATGCCAAATCTAGTGAGAGTGTTCTTCTAACTTTTCTGTTGATTCTATTTCTAAAGTAATTTTAAAACTTCATCCATTTAAGTTACTAGGTCATTTGTAAAATGTAATATTTGGCATATTTCAAATGTTGATATTTTAAACTATAACAGCTATATTATTTTTAATGAAATATATGTGCAATGACAATTTAATACCTACACAATCACTCATAGAGAAGTGAGTGTTCTCTTGACAGCTGAAAATTTCTTAATCTCCTTGACATCATATTCCACTCCACTATCCACCTTTTGCTTACAGAATTTTATTCTACTGCAATATATTTTTTAGTTTTCAAATTCTTTTAAGTGACTACATTACAGGAGAACCAGGAAAAATCATAATAGAGAAACAGAATGAGTAAAGACAGAGTGGAGGAGGAAGGATGAAGGGAAGAAGAAGTAGATCACTGAGTGAGCAAGTGATGTTTAAAAACTATAATCTTGCAGTATCTTCCTTTTCCTTTGAAGTATTTGCATGGTTACTATGCAAACTTCTAATCTTTTCCTTGGAAAATTTTCAATGAAGTCTTCCCTGATCAAAATATTTTATGCAACAAAACATATACCTAGGTTGAAATTTCATTAAAAAATTTACCTGTCTGAATGAGTGTTTTAAAAATCTTTCTCCATTGCTTGACCATTGCAATTTTATTAGCATAATAATAATAATAATGATAATAGTAGCTAACGCAAGACTTACTCAAGTCTAAGCCGTGATCTAAGTACTAAATATTTCCACCTCTACTTCTATCGTGTTTCCCTGGTGGCTCCAATGGTAAAGATTCCGCCTGCAGTGCAAGAGATGCAGGGATTTCAATCCCTGGGTCAGGAAGATCCCCTGGAGAAGGGAATGGCTATTCACTCCAGTATTCTTGCCTGGAGAATTCCATAGTCAGAGGAGCCAGGCAGGCTACAGTCCATGGGGTTGCAGAGTCAGACACGACTGAGTGACTAAGACTTTCACTTTTTCAGAACTTCTATCAGTTCTTATAGAGAGTGACTACCAAGTCTGGAAACACCAATGATACATAATAGATGATGACCAATTTATAATACATAAAAATGTAATATTTACCTTTTCAATCTTTTTGATCACATTATTAAAATATATATAAAATAGGTACTGTTTATCCCAGTTTACCTATGTGGAAACTGAGGCACAGGTAGATTTATTAACTTAACCAAGTGATCAAAAAAACTATTTGATTCAGGATTTGAACCAGAGAGTTTGCCTCTAGAGTTTATACTCTAGATCAGAACATGATAAATTCATTACAAAATTTGATACATAATTTTTAAACACAAAAAGTAAAATTTTATTAGAAATATATCAAATGAGATGAAGAAAGTAGAGAGGCCATGTGTACTTTTGAAAAAGGTTTGGCAAACTTCAGTGTATCCATTGTCTCTGTACTCATTTTCATGGCCTCGGAGATTGTTAAGTCCTGCAGAAATGTTTTGTATAATATTAATAGTGAGACTCAGAAGGGCAAAATAGTATGTGTGTGTGTAAAGAAGTAAAAGGAAAACTATGAAGTAAAAAGTGAAAAGGATGACTGGGTGGCAGCTTAGACCTTAGGAATTTTGGATCTGGAAATCAATTTCTGTACAACAAGCATTTCCTGCCTACTCCTTAAGTGTATTCATAACCCAGTTTGTAGATCACTGATCTAAAGCGTAAGACATATGAAATAAAAAAATTCAATCTTACCAAAAATAAGAATGCATTGCATTTGAAAACTATTAGGCTGAGAACTGTAGTCAGAAAAATGAATAAAACAAATTATAATTTAATGTAAAGCAAATGTGAAAAGGAATAAACAGGTAAATGTATGAAAGCTTATAGTATCTACACTACATAAAGGGCTTCCCAGCTGGCGCCAGTGGTAAAGAACCAATTCAGAAGACTTTAGAGAAGTGGGTTCAATTCCTTGGTCAGGAAATTTCCTTGGAGGAGGACATGGCAACCCACTCCATTATTCTTGCCTGGAAAATCCCATGAACAGAGGAGCCTGGTGGGCTACAGTCCATGGGGTCACAAAGTGTCACCAGGACTGAAGCGAAGAAGCATGCACGCCCACTACATATAACATGTACTGTGCTGTGCTTAGTCGCTCAGTGGTTTCAGACTGTGACTCTTCCAGTTGCCATGCCCTCCTCCAGGGGATCTTCCTGACCCAAGGATGGAACTTGCTTTTTCTCCTGTGTCTCCCTAATTGCAGGCAGATTCTTTGTCCACTGAGCCATCGGGTAAGTCTGCATATAACTTGGTTCCCATTAAACTTCCATGATAACTTACTTTTACCTATCAAATATTAAATAATTGTCATTATGAATAGATTGTTATCATAACTCATTACATAGTTACCATTAACACTAATACCAGAATTTCTCTTACTGAAGGAACTATTTTTTGTATGTAAAATACATAAAAAATAACATATGATAGAGCAGATACATAACAACAAATGTTTGCAGTTGCTTAAATATAAAAAGAAAAATCTCCTCTCCATGAATCAATGTTAGAAAGTGTATTATTTTCACTGTTATAAAGGAAGCAGGAAAATGAGTGATAAAGAGGAAGAGAGAGGATCTAGAAAGATGGCGAGAGGCTGGAAATAGATAAGATATTGGAAAAGCCAAGTGATCTTTATAAATGATGATGTCTACCATTTGATCTGAAATTGTTTACATTACTAATATGTGAATCTCTACTGAATATTTCATATGAAAATATTCAATGCAGTCTATTACATGCAAAACAATTTTTGTGTCTGGAATTTTTTATAGAGATCAAAGGAAGAACTACTTCAGGCATCAATACAAAAGAGAACAACTCTATGCACTAAAATAGAGTCTGATTAAAAGTAAGGTAACAAGGAGATTTCAGAGAAGTGTATTTGCAAAGAATACCACCCTTTATAGGATGCCTTATAATATGGAAATCTCTTACAGATTAGAATACTTGTAGATTTTTTGGCACTGAAAATGAGACCCCCAAGTTACTGGATCAAGAACAATACTGAATTACTGAAGTGGTGTATTATACTTAGGTTCATGCTTTATTTTGCATGTGAGATATGTAAGCTAACATAAATGACAAATATATATAGCAAATGTTACTCATCAGTTGTGCTAAACTCATTTTGTTGAATCCATAATTTTTATTTGAATGATTTTTATTGGAAACAGCTAATTACACAGAAAGATAAGAATTGGTATTTTTTTGAACATTCCAACTATTAGAAAATTGTATCTTTTAACTCTTTAAAAAATTACATTTAAAATATATGCTATATATTTTTATTCTTACTCTTTGTAACAGATCATTAATTACATCTTCTAGAATAATGATGTCCCCTAGTTTACCTGCTTTCAACTCTGAGCAATAAGACAGTGTGCTATTTATTTTTCAAGGGATGGTAAGACAATTATGCATGAAGTTGATCTATAAGAGTAATTTAATCACTAAAGATATAATTTTGGGGGAACATTTTAATACAATTTGAGTTTTGAGTTTACAGGCAGGATAAGGTGTACTACACAGAGGTTTAAAATAGCTGTTTACAAATGCTTCTTTAATGTGGCTCAAGGACAAGAAAGATGGACATAACAAATTAAAGGAAAAAAGTAGAATGCAAAATGTACCCTTTGGAGATGATGATTAAGCCAAGAGCCAAAGTGACCAAGAAAAGTTAGAATTAAGGAGAATCTTAGAGTTTATTTTTATTTTGAGCAACTCTCTCTCTCCCTCTTTTTTTTCTTTTTCTCAGATTTAATCTCCTATTTTACAGATAGGGAGATCAAACTCCAATCTACTTATGTGACATGCAAAGTCAAAAGCTTAACTAGGAGAGATATGCTACACAATGGACCCACCCTCAGTGGCCAGCCTCTCCACCACCAGTGGCCCTTTTGCTCCTTGTGTACCCTTACCATCTTACCAGATGAGAGGCAGTAACCAAATCACTGACAACTTGGGGACTTATACGCTATGGTCTTGGATTAGAGAAAACTAATATGCTTATAAGATTTCTCTTTAAAAAAACACCATATCATAAACACAAAATTAAATCCAGGGTCCTGAAAGTGTCTTATTTGAGTTAAAGTTTTATAATTTGTATCATTAGTTTAGTGGAATACCAATACCTTTTTTTTTTTTGTAAATTTACCTTAATTTAGTTCTCACTGTTCTAATCAACCTGACTCTCTCCTGATTCTCTGACCTATTCATAATATTTGCTGAGAAAAATTTCACATTGTTCTGTGTAAAAGTACATTCTGATCATTAAGAACCAGGCATTTCTCCTGTCTTAAGAGCCATTTTGAAGAAGGTATATAATTATTTCATGGACATAAAATGATTTTTATTAAAGAGACATTTTTATTAATGTATATAAAACTAAAATGTATAAAGATGCTTAATTTTTCCCCAAATGATGTATAAATGTAATGCAATCAAGGTAATGAATAATTTTAAGGGTCAGCTAAACAAATAGCAATGGTAAGAAAAATAGACCCTAGAATCCAAACCAGTTTGTTAATATCACTTAGCAAATAGAACAATTTAGTTATGTTTTAAGTCAGTAATAGAATGGATGCATTATTTGATAAAAAGCATTGCTACAACTGTTCATCAGTTTTGGGAAAAAATTTGTATGTGAGATTCAGTTTCAATTGGCTTAAGACTTAAATGTGAAAATGGATCTATTAAATTATTATAAATTTAAAAGTTAATATTTTTACTACCATGCAGTCAAAAAGAATTTTCAGTAAGAATATAAAATTTTAGTGATTAATAGAAATGGATCCTTCTGTTGCCAAAATTCAGTCTAGCCAGAGATATTCTCCTTGATTTTTCCTCTTTCTTACCTTTTACCTATTTGTCAAGTTTCAGAGTCTACTGAATGATTATGTAAATTAAGAAATGAAACAATATTTGGAGTTAGAGGAACTGAGCTATTACAAATCACATTATTTATTACAAAGAACTTCAAATGATATTTTATTTCCAGCTCCTGTCTTTAATTCAGAGTGATTACAGTTAGAGGACCCAGAATTTCAGAGCTGAAATGGACCTGAATGTCTCACAGTATAACCTGCTCATTTCATAGATTTAGAAGGTGCGAGTTCAGGAATGTTTGGTGATTTGCCTCATATCCCCCAGCAGAGGCAGATGAACCAAGAGTAGAGGTTTTCTTTCTTAAGTCTCATTTCTGGGCTTCTTGTATTAGGTTAAACTTAAACTGCATGTGAGTCAAGCTAATATGATAGCAAACTGGTTCTCAGTTATATTTTTTCATTTTTCAGAGATCATTTTTTCAACCTCTTTCTTGCTAGAATTTAAATACATATCCATCTTAAACTCTTCATGCTAGAAATAAAATTTTAAAAATTACCATCAGGGCTATTGGTGTCTCACAAAAAATCTCACCGATACACTGCAAGTCAGAGATCAATTTAATGAAGAGAATGCAGTTTAAATTCAGACTTTTCATTTTCAAGCCATTTCCAAATTATCTCCTTCAAACTAGCCAATATATGTTAGAATTTATAAGCTGGAAAGACAGAAAAGAATGGGTAATCCTCTTAACTTCCGTGTGAGGATGACTGGTACTCACAGATAGTGGAAGTTAAAGTCAGTTTTTGCCCAGTAAGTGAATCTTCTTTCATTTTATGCTCTTTCTTACATGTCTTCAATAAGCAAAATTGGGGCTTTAAGAAATTGATCTGGCACCACTTCACATAAAAAAGTTCAGGAAGAAAAATTCAACTGTCAGTTAGTTATAAGTAGGCATTTCAAGCGTTTACACCATGCTCTAAGGAACAGTGAGTCATATGAGATTCAATGTGCAAAGGAAGCTGACACATAAAAGGATAGAACAACAATGATGAGTTCCCAAAGACATGCTGTAGGACAAAGAATAATTATAGAGGGTCTATTTTTGGTCCAACACAATGACTTGGGAATTTAAAGTCAGAATAAGGAATTAATTCACTCAGCTTTGAATTTAAGATAAAATAATTCACTAGCCTTTATTTTTCATTAATGCTATTATAGTTTATTGGGATGATGCATTATTGAATTGTTAAATACTTCACAGTCTAAAAATAAGAGAGGACAGGAAAGCTACTTTAATTTTGTCAGGAAGGAGGATGTGAGGTATAATAATAATCACATAATTAATATTTTATCTGATATGGAACTACAGTGCTAAATATAAATAAGAGATATCTGTCTTCAACAGTAATCTTTTTGGAAGCACCAATGCCCCTGAAACTTGAAATTAATGCCTACAATTGAAGTTAAAACTGCTCTGCCAGGGAGTTCTAAAAACAGTAGCTAGAGCAACTTAAATCTTTAATTCAGCTAACCACCATTTTCCTGTTGCCTTATTTATAAATGATATCCTATTACATTCCAATTATGGGAAAGTTTTATAGCCATTTGTAAGAATATAACAGTGACTATGTGAATCAGAAAGCAAAGAACTTTACAGAGGAAAGGAATTTAGTTCAAAAGAGCAACCCAGCCCTATTACTTTATACATGAAACATAATTTGTTATATATATATATATATGCTGCTGCTGCTGCTAAGTCACTTCAGTCGTGTCCGACTCGATGCGATCCCAGGGCGGGAGCCCACCAAGCTCCCCGGTCCCTGGGATTCTCCAGGCAAGAACACCGGAGTGGGTTGCCATTTCCTTCTCCAATGCACGAAAGTGAGAAGTGAAAGTGAAGTCGTTCAGTCATGTCCGACTCTTCGCGACCCCATGGACTGCAGCCCACCAAGCTCCGACGTCCATGGAATTTTCCAGGCAAGAGCACTGGAGGGGGTTGCCATTGCCTTCTCCTGTTATATATATTTGTGTGTGTTTGTGTTTTTGTGTGATGTTTTTGGCTAATACTACCAAATTAAGGATATTAATAAATCTTATAAGAGCCATTTGTATTAATTTAACATTCCTAGTCCTCTGGCAAGGGAACAAAAACATGTGGGATAAGTTCATACCCAAAGGTCCCAAGGAAGTGACTTTGTAAGTTTGACAGATGTCCATAAGTCCATCTTTGTCAGTAGTTTGTTACATTACTTTTCAAAGTTTTGCTTTGTTCAGAAGTTATTTGGAGTTATATTATGTATCATTCTGTGGAATCTTTCTTATGACTGTTAGCATAGTCACATTGTCCTCAGCTTCGCTGCAAATCTAACATGTTGCTTTCATTAAATCATGAATGTCCTTTTGTAATATATTCATATGCAGTACCTGAAGGCAGGGCCATCCGTAGTTTTGACTGGTGGTAGCACAAGTGGTTGGTGTATCATCGTGGGACCCTAGATGACAAGAGAACATTCTTGTGAATTCGGTAATAATATTAGTGGATAGTGGGATTTTACATAACTTAAAGTTGTATACTAGTGTGTTTTCTTAAAATCACAAACATCTATTTTAAATGTTTCATTTTAATGGGAAGTTGGAAGGTATTGTTTCAGGTCATTTAGGTTGCTACCATTTTAACCTGAAAGTAATCAAGAACTTTGTTCTTGGACCTCATTTGTTAAGAATAAGGATTTTAAGGCACACGTACAGGGAGGATGGTGCCTGTTCAAGATCTGAGCACTAGGAAGAAGTGGACGTCCTCAAATGTTCAGGAGAAAAGTTGTTCCTGGAGGAAAGGGTGGCTTGGTCAATGATTCTGAAAATGGAATGACATGACTGGTTCAAAGCATATAAATATAGGGTATCACTAACAAGTGAGATTCATCCACTGCCAAACTAAGAGTTAACATATATATATATATATGTGTGTGTGTGTGTAGTTTACATGTCTCTTTTCAGACTCAAAATAATATTTAAGGCAAGATATACCTTGATTTGCATTTACACAGTACTATTTGTTTAAAGTACTATTTGAGCTTCCTTGTAGCTCAGTGGGTAAAGAATCTGCCTGCAGTGCAGGACCCGGGTTTGATCCCTGGGTCGGGAAGATCCCCTGGAGAAGGAAATGGCAACCCACTGCAGTATCCTTGCCTGGAAAATCTCATGGACAGAAGAGCCTGGTGGGCTGCTGCAGTCCATGGGGTCACAAAGAGTCGGTATGACTGGGCAACTAACACTTACTTACTTACTTACTTGTTTGAACTTACAGTACTTTATGATCTCAAATTTGCATTTGCAATTTTTTACCTCCATTAATTTATATTGAGAGGCTTTTTGAAAAAAATAAACTTGCTCTTATGGATCATCAATTTGCTGCTACTTCCAACAATGATTCTGAATTATTGTAAAGGATTTTCATGAAGTCACTAGAGATCCTTGCATGAAAACTCGAAAGTATAAGAAGCTTAGTTAAAAGCAATCTCTGTAATAAAATCTTCTTTTATATAAATAAAAAAAAATTAATTAGTTTGTAAATTTTTATACCCTCACATATTTTAATAATTTATATTATAAATGGTCTCACATATATTGTCATTAGCATAGTGATCATCTTAAAGAGATGTGTGTTTTTACATAAACAGACACTCTGCATATAGTAATCTGGATTTTCTACTAGCTATTTTGGAAAAAATAACAAAAAGTCTTGTCAGTCTCAGACTTTACTGGCATTCATATGGAATTCACAAGGTTCAGAGTTAAAGTTTATTTTGAGTACTTTCCCAACTTGCTAGAAAATGCCACTAGAAGCAGACATGAACACTGAGTGTTTTTTCCCCCCCTGGATGGTTCTAGAAATTTCAATTTTAACCCCAGCTGAAAATGCTGTGAGAGAATATTTCCATTCATTTTGGTGATAATCTTTAGTAGAAAACAAAAATGTCAACAATTACTTCTGCTACCAGTGAATGTATCGATGAGATCATTTTGGTGAGTAAACATATTGCATATATTAATACAGTATAATGTATATGTCAACATGGTATTACTTCCACTTTCCTCTGAAAATATCAGTATCTGCAGTGCCAAAAACTACAAAGAAAATATTATGAAGTTTTAATGAAAATGGTAAAGATACCTAGAGAAAATTCAAAAGAAAGTTAATCTTGCGCAAGCAGTACCATTGGCTGAAGTGTTTGACAATGAAATCAAAAACAGCTAAACCTTAGAAACACAGTAAATAAATGTATTACATAAGAATGTTGGATAAACCTTCTTGATGTACTGTTGCCATGGTGAAGCACAATAATGAAGTTAAAAGAACAAATACACAAACCTAAGTATATTTATTAAGAGGAAATCAGAAACTTGAAGAAATATATTAGTTAAATTCAGCCAATGGATACAAAGGCAATCAAGTGGTTTCCAAGATGAGGAATTACATGAAGACACAAACTGCAATGCCTTCCAGGATAACTTTATGTTTAAGTAATTTTACAACAGTACAAAGAGAGACATGACTTCCTACAGAGACTTGTAAGCACTATGAATGATTTAAAACAGTTAAAAGATTATTTTTAAAAGAACACATAATACATGTCATGATATATTTGTTATAATTCATAGAATGCATAACATCAACAGTGAATCATACAGTATTTTTTTTAACTATTTATTTCAGACTGGAGGGTAATTGTTTTACAATATTGCTCTGCTTTCTGCAATACATCAACATGAATCACCTGTAGGTATACAAATATCTCTTCCTTTTAAATCTCCCTCCCTCCTCCTACCCCATCCCGCCTCTCTGGCAGTCACAGAGCACAGGATTTTGAGTGGGTGTGATCTGTCAATATAGGTTAATTGATACTAACAAATGTACAATTTTCATAGGGGATATGAGTAATAGAGGAGAGGGTAGGAGGATGGGTTATGTGGAATATCTTTTACCTTCTACTCAGATTTTACAGAAATATAAAACAGCTCTTTTCCAATGAGTCAACTCTTCGCATGAGGTGGCCAAAGTACTGGAGTTTCAGCTTCAACATCAGTCCTTCCAATGAACACCCAGGACAGATCTCCTTTAGGATGGACTGGTTGGATCTTCTTGCAGTCCAAGGGACTCTCAAGAGTCTTCTCCAACACCACATTTCAAAAGCATCAATTCTGCGGCGCTCAGCTTTCTTCACCGTCCAACTCTCACATCCGTACGTGACTGCTAGAAAAACCATAGCCTTGACTAGACGGACCTTTGTTGGCAAAGTAATGTCTCTGCTTTTAAATATGCTATCTAGGTTGGCCATAACCTTCCTTCCAAGGAGTAAGCGTCTTTTAATTTCATGGCTGCAATCACCATCAGCAGTGATTTTGGAACCCAAGAAAATAAAGTCTAACACTGTTTCCCCATCTATTTGCCATGAAGTGATGGGACCAGATGCCATGATCTTAGTTTTCTGAATGTTGAGCTTTAAGCCAGCTTTTTCACTCTCCTCTTTCACCTTCATCAAGAGGCTCTAGTTCTTCGCTTTCTGCCAAAAGGGTGGTGTCATCTGCATATCTTAGGTTATTGATATTTCTCCCGGAAATCTTGATTTCAGCTTGTGTTTCTTTCAGCCCAGAGTTTCTCATGATGTACTCTGCATATAAGTTAAATAAGAAGGGTGACAATATACAGCCTTGATGTACTTCTTTTCCTATTTGGAACCAGTCTGTTGTTCCATGTCCAGTTCTAACTGCTGCTTCCTGACCTGCATACAGGTTTCTCAAGAGGCAGGTCAGATGGTCTGGTATTCCCTTCTCTTTCAGAATTTTCCACAGTTTATTGTGATCCACACAGTCAAAGGCTTTGGCATAGTCAATAAAGCTGAAATAGATGTTTTTCTGGACTCTCTTGCTTTTTCGATGATCCAGAAGATGTTGGCAATTTGATCTGTGATTCCTCTGCCTTTTCTAAAACCAGCTTGAACATCTGGAAGTTTACGGTTCACGTATTGATGAAGCCTGGCTTGGAGAATTTTAAGCATTATTTTACTAGTGTGTGAGATGAGTGCAATTGTGCGGTAGTTTGAGCATTCTTTGGCATTGCCTTTCTTTGGGATTGGAATGAAAACTGACCTTTTCCAGTCCTGTGGCCACTGCTGAATTTTCCAGATTTGCTGGCTTATTGAGTGCAGCACTTTCACAGTATCATCTTTCAGGATTTGAAACAGCTCAACTGGAATTCCATCACCTCCACTAGCTTTGTTCGTAGTGATGCTTTCTAAGGCCCACTTGACTTCACGTTCCAGGATGTCTGGCTCTAGGTGAGTGATCACACCATCATGATTATCTGGGTCATGAAGGTATTTTTTGTATAGTTCTTCTGTGTGTTGTTGCTATCTTCTTATCTTCTGCTTCTGTTAGGTCCATCCCATTTCTGTCCTTTATCGAGCCTATCTTTGCATGAAATGTTCCCTGGTATCTCTAATTTTCTTAAAGAGATCTCTAGTCTTTCCCATTCTGTTGTTTTCCTCTATTTCTTTGCATTGATCACTGAGGAAAGCTTTCTTATCTCCCCTTACTATTCTTTGAAACTGCATTCAGATGGGAATATCTTTCCTTCTCTCCTTTGCTTTTGCTTCATTCTTTTCACAGCTATTTGTAAGGCTTCCTCAGGCAGCCATTTTGCTTTTTTGCATTTCTTTTCCATGGGGATGGTCTTGATCCCTGTCTTCTGTACAATGTCACGAACCTCATGCAAAGAGTTGACTCATTGGAAAAGACTCTGATGCTGGGAAGGACTGAGGGCAGGAGGAGAAGGGGACGACAGAGGATGAGATGGTTGGATGGCATCACCAACTCGATGGACATGGGTTTGGGTAGACTCCAGGAGATGGTGGTGGACAGGGAGGACTGGTGTGCTGCAATTCATAGTGCCGCAAAGAGTCGGACACGACTGAGTGACTGAACTGAACTGAACTGTAAAACAGCTCTGAAAAATAAAGTCTTTTTTTTAAAAAAACACACATACATCTGAATGGAATTATTCCCTTTCCTCCTATTTTTAAGAAGATATGTATTTGATGGGATTTTTTAATTAAAGGAAATGGAAATTTGAGGGATTCTAGGCATTATCATCTAATTCTAGGCATTATCAATCTATATTCTTGGTCATGATGAGAAGTGCTGCTTATCCATACCTCGCTTTAAAGCAATAAAGCAATCTTTCCTTTCCCTGAACCCCCTAACCAAAACTAGTCCTTTCCTCAAAAACATACAAGCAAAAAGTGGTTTTACTATAATTTTACATCCAGTCACTGCTACCCAATTAGAAACAAATGTTTCGGGGGAAATTTTAATTTGTTTTACATGCAAAGTTACCGTGATTCATAATTAGGGCAATGCAAATTAAAACCACAATGAGATACTATGTTACACCCACTAAGCTGGCAAAAATTAAAAAGTTTGACATTAACACAAAGTATTGGAAAGGATGTGATGCAATGGGAACCTCACACACTGTTGGGAGAATAAATTGGTATAAGAATTGCTAGGATCCTTAAATCCTGCTCATAAATGTATTCCCTAAAGAAACTCAGCCATGTGTACCAAGGAAATATGTTAAAAAATGTTCATTGCTTCTTTGTTTGTAATAGAAAAATTGTAGACGCAATCCAAATGTTCTCCACGGAAAAAAAGATAAATGCATTGTGCATTCATACTAAGGAACACTGCAGCAGTGAAAAGAACCACAGTTAACACATTAATACAGATGCATCTTCAGAACATAATGCTGAATGAGAAGTAAGTCTCCAAAGACTATATTCAGAAGGATTACACTCTCATAAAAATAAAACTAAAACCATAGAACTAAATAATACATTGCTTAGAAATACATATGATTACGCTGCTGCTGCTGCTGCTGCTGCTGCTGCTGCTGCTGCTAAGTCGCTTCCGTCGTGTCCGACTCTGTGCGACCCCCATAGACGTCAGCCTACCAAGTTCCTCTGTCCTTGGGATTCTCCAGGCAAGAACACTGGAGTGGGTTGCCATTTTCTTCTCCAATGCATGAAAGTGAAAAGTGAAAGGGAAGCCGCTCAGTCGTGTCCAATTCTTCACAACCCCATGGACTGCAGCCTACCAGGTTCTTCCGTCCATGGGATTTTCCAGGCAAGAGTACTGGAGTGGTTTGCCATTGCCTTCTCCCACATATGATTATGGTCAAGCCATCAAGTAAAGCAAGGGAATGACTAGTACAAGTTTAAGCTAATGGCTTACTTCTGGGCACACACATATGACTTAATTAGTGATAAATATGATGGACAAGATGGGTTCTGGGTATATAGGAATTTATTTATTTAAACAGTCTATTTTAATAATATTTTATATGCATGAAAATTTTAAAATATAAAAAGGTTTTATAGGACAATGTGCAGAGTATGATTCCTTACTATGGAATCAAGAACTTGTTATAGCTCTATGGATCAAAATATATAAAAATGCAATGTATTTCAGGGAGGTCTTGGATGTAGGGTGGGAGATGGAGATGACTCACACAGAACTGATCAATTTTAAAGTTTACTTCCTTTTGTCAGAATATTGTTAAGATCAGACCCTTTTTAAGATGTTATAGCTAAATTATAATATATGCACAATTTAAACACTTTAAATTTTACAAATGTGGTTTAGGTGTGTGAATTCTCTTTGACTTTAGGTTAGTTTTGAAAGAACAATGATGAACAACCTGTGAATCTGTGTGTATGTTTGTATTTGTGTGTGTGTATACTTCCCCTTGAGGCTAGTGAAAAAAGAAAGGATGAGTAAAGTTGTACTTAGGATTATTACTAAGTTTCTAAGACTTTTAAGTTATAATGATTCAGACATGGAAAATGTGCACCTCAAGTCACAAAACTAGTAATTCTTTAAGCAAGAATGAAAAGGGAAAACAATATGTATCTTGTTATATATGTGTAGTCCAGTGTGAATTTATACTTATTTTTTCATTATTTAGAGAATCACTTGATTTAAACACATGCCTTGTTCACTCTAATTTTGTTATTATAAATTTGCACTCAATCATATTATCATCTCTTATTCTCACAAAATCCAAAGTAAAGAGAAAGCTGTTTTCAGAGCATGCAGGACTCATTTCAGCATCACCTTCCTACGTATGTTGAGCCACCTCGGATTGATTTGGTAGATTTGGAATGAGCCAAGAGATGTGCCGTGACCTTCCAGATGTTCAAGCTGGTTATAGAAAAGGCAGAGGAACCAGAGATCAAATTGCCAATATCCGCTGGATCATCGAAAAAGCAAGAGTTCCAGAAAAACATCTATTTCCGCTTTATTGACTATGCCAAAGCCTTTGACTGTGTGGATCACAATAAACTGTGGAAAATTCTGAAAGAGATGGGAATACCAGACCACCTGACCTGTCTCTTGAGAAACCTGTATGCAGGTCAGGAAGCAACAGTTAGAACTGGACATGGAACAACAGACTGGTTCCAAATAGGAAAAGGAGTACGTCAAGGCTGTATATTGTCACCCTGCTTATTTAACTTACATGCAGAGTACATCATGAGAAACGCTGGGCTGGAAGAAACACAAGCTGGAATCAAGATTGCCGGGAGAAATATCAATAACCTCAGATATGCAGATGACACCACCCTTATGGCAGAAAGTGAAGAACTAAAGAGCCTCTTGATGAAAGTGCAAGAGGAGAGTGAAAAAGTTGGCTTAAAGCTCAACGTTCAGAAAACTAAGATCATGGCATCTGGTCCCATCACTTCATGGGAAATAGATGGGGAAACAGTGGAAACAGTGTCAGACTTTATTTTGGGGATCTCCAGAATCACTGCTGATGGTGATTGCAGCCATGAAATTAAAAGACGCTTACTCCTTGGAAGGAAGGTTATGGCCAACCTAGATAGCATATTGAAAAGCAGAGACATTACTTTGCCAACAAAAGTCTGTCTAGTCAAAGCTATGGTTTTTCCAGTAGTCATGTATGGATGTGAGAGTTGGACAGTGAAGAAGGCTGAGCACCGCAGAATTGATGCTTTTGAAATGTGGTGTTGGAGAAGACTCTTGAGAGTCCCTTGAACTGCAAGGAGATCCAACCAGTCCATCCTAAAAGAGATCAACCCTGGGTGTTCATTGGAAGGTCTGATGTTGAAGCTGAAACTCCAATACTTTGGCCACCTCATGCGAAGGGTTGACTCATTGGAAAAGACCCTAATGCTGGGTAGGATTGGGGGCGAGAGGAGAAGGGGACGACAGAGGATGAGATGGTTGGATGGCATCACCGACTCGATGGACATGGGTTTGGGTAGACTCTGGGAGTTGGTGATGGACAGGGAGGCCTGGCGTGCTGCAGTTCATGGGGTCGCAAAGAGTCGGACACGACTGAGCGACTGAACTGAAGAGATGTGCAGTTAACCAAACCAGGTCTGCTGTTTTAAACGTGGTATGATTAAGGAAGCCCAATTTCTGGGCTGCCTTTTGAGAAACTATCCTAGACAGACTAAGATGTCCCAGTGGGTCAGACTCTATGAACCTTTCACTTTTAAAAGTAGAATCTTGAACAATTAGGCCCAACTTTTAGAACATGATTACCATCAGGATGTGGTATTTGCTTCTCACAACTTCTTCATAAATACTTGTCACCTCTTATGAGAGGAATAACCCTTAAGCTTAACCCTCAACCCCATTCTTCAAACAAAAGGGCAGTTATATTTTCCTATCCAACATGTTATACCCAACAGCTAGAAGGATTTGCATACTAACTTTTTGTCCACGGTCATGTATCCAGAGTATCTCCATCTTTTAATTGATGCAGTTCAGTGCTGGATTTTTATTTCCTAAACTTTCTGGCAAATAATATGTCTTATCAAACCAATTTATCTTCCTTTAGAGCCTCTCCTTTTATCTTCTCCCTCTTATCCTTTCTTGATTCTGTTTACCCACCTTCTCTTTTTCTGCTTTCTTTTACTGACAAATCACACCCCTCACTCTGGCTTTATATCGCTTTTTGACTCAGTAAGCAATGATTACTAAGTTAATTACATTTTTACATATATATATATTTGTCTCTAGATGATAATTTTTCTGAATCTTTTCTGTTCTCCTGAGTAGTTCCTAACTCTCTAATCTTCTTCCTTTCATTCATGGTTTCATCAACTTCTGGGTGAATCTCGAAAGCTTTCACCTTGCCTTTTGCCTAGACACTGTGACCAGATCTGACCTGGTCTTACTTCAAGGAAGAAAAGTTTAGGGTTTGTGTACTTTTTAAATTATACGTTTAAATATATACAATGAGAAAATATGATCCATGTAAACAAGGAGAGCACATCCACTCCTTTAGAAACAAGTGAGGTGAGGACCTAGTAAGAGGAATTAAAATAGAAATGATTAAAGAATTGCTAATAACATTTGTTTGTGGGCAACATCATGGAATACCAAACTGATTTACAGTCATATTCCATGCTGTAAGTTAGCAAGCTATGCTTCTAGAAAAGAGACACCTAACAGAGTTAAGGAGATCCAGCATATGTAAGAGCTGAAGAACTGCTCTGAGAAGGCAATGGCACCCCACTCCAGTACTCTTGCCTGGAAAATCCCGTGGACAGAGGAGCCTGGTAGGCTGCAGTCCATGGGGTCGCCACGAGTCGGACAAACTGCTAAAACTGATAATGAATTTTTGGCCTGTACCCTTAAATCCAATATGCAATAACGAGTCAATGACAGTAATTGGAGAAATTATTTTAAGTTGACAGCAATTTTTTTAGACTTAATTTATTATTAGACAACTATTCAGGCTTCAAAATAGCTTTTTCATTCTACAAGCAGCACTCTATTAGAAAAGGTTCTCAGGAATACATGGTACTTCTGCTGAATCTAGATGAGAGTAAACAAATATTTTGGCACTGCCTTTTGCTGAACAGGACTACTGGGAGTACCCATTTTTCATTGTAGGGCATGATTTTAGCTTGAGAAAGTGTGGTGTCTCTACTCACTGTGAGAAATCAGTTATTTTTGCACTCCAATTTTATGTGCCAAGTACCTGAACTGAAAATCCTATTATTCTATTATTATGTAAAGTTTAACTGCCCTTTCTACCATTTCATCAAGCCCTTCTAGACTAGTAATTGTCCCATTTTGGTCTTTTTAAAGTTATTTTTGATTTCAGCTTTTATTATTATTGTTGTTTATTCTAAGCTACATGGGAAAAAGAAAGTGTGTTGTAGAATATTGGATTGTCACATTATATATGGTGTTTCCCTAGTGGCTCAGATGGTAAAGAATCTGCCTGTCATGCAGGAGACCACATTATATATAAACATATCATATATACGTAAACGTATATACATATATATAAACATATCAGAATGAATGTAGAATAATTCTAAGACAAAATACAATTTTTGTTAGGGCATTATTATTATTTATGTTTTATAATAGTAACTTTATTATAAGTTGGTGTTTGCATGCTCAGTTTGCAACCCCGTGGACTGTAGCCCACCAGGTTCTTCTGTCCATAGGACTTCCCAGGCAAGAAAATAGGAGTGGGTCTCCAGAGGATCCTCCTGACTGAGGGATGGAACCCAAGTCTCTTGTGCCTCCTGCATTGGCAAGCGGGTTCTTTACCTCTGCGCCACCTGGGAAATCCCTTTGATAACACCACATTAAAGTCAGAAAGATGCTTGCTCCTTGGAAGAAAAGCTATGACAAACCTAGACAGCATATTAAAAAGCAGAGACATTACTTTGCTGATGAAGATCCAGATAGTCAAAGCTATGGTTTATCCAGTAGTCATGTATGGATATGAGAGCTAGACAATAAAAAAGGTGGAGCACCGAAGAACTGATGCCTTCCAACTGTGGTGCTGGAGAAGAGTCTTGAGAGTCCCTTGGACAACAAGGAGATCAAACAAGTCAACCCTAAAGGAAATCAACCCTGAATATTCATTGCAAGAGGCTTTCCTGGTGGCTCAGATGGTAAAGAATCTGCTTGCAATGCAGAAGACCTGGGTTCAGTCTCTGGGTTGGGAAGAGTCACTGGTGAAGGGAATGACAACCCACTCCGGTATTTTTGCCTGGAGAATCCTACGGACAGAGGAGCCTAGCGGGCTATAGTCCATGGGGTCGCAAAGAGTTGGACACAACAGAGCGACTAACACAACACTCATTGGAAGGATTGATGTTGAAGCTCCAATACTTTGGCTACGTGATGCAAAGGGCTGACTCATTGGAAAAGACCTTGATGCTGGGAAAGATTGAAGGCAGGAGGAGAAGGGGACAACAGAGGATGAGATGGCTGGATGGCATCATCGACTCAATAGACATGAGTTTAAGCAAACTCCGGGAAACTGAAGGACAGGGAACCCTGGAATGCTGCAGTCCCTGGGGTCACAAACAGTCAGACACGACTGAGTGGCTGAACAACAACAACAAAAGTTAGAAAGTTCAAAAAGACTTAAAGAACCCATTTCATAGCTTACTTTTATGTTTTGAGCAGTACTCCATTGAGTACATAGAGTTGTTTAATACGAACTAGTATGTGGTTTAAAATCCAGTCACACAAGATATGTTGAAGAACAGTAAAATTACAGCCTTGACCAGTGTAAAAGTGTTAGTCATTCAGTCATATCTGACTCTTTGTGACCCCATGGACTGTAACCCACAGGCTCCACGGAATATAAATATAAATATCCATGGAATTTCCCAGGCAAGAATACTGGAGTAGGTTGCCATTTCCTTCTCCAGAGGATCTTCCTGCCCCAGGGATTGAACTCGGGCCTCCTGCATCATAGGCAGATTCTTTACCACCTGAACCACCAGGAAAGTCACAGCCTTGACACATTCATATAAAATGTCTATATATACACATACATATTTTTTTCTGAATACTATGGACATAAACCCTTGGAGAATCTAAATAGAAAAGAGTTGTTAAAATTTATGACTTGTGTCAATTAGGAAGATATATTTTGTGAAAATTTATCATGAGCTTTCAAACAAATCATGATTATATTTAATGACAATTATATGTTTTAATTTATAAAATAGTCCTCTGGCTTTAAGTTTAGAAAACTTGAAGAACTATACAATGATGAAAGGGCATTGACACTTGGCTCTCTTTTTAGAATTATCTTTAAATATTTATAAATCAATACTTAAAAGCTTGAGAAATTACAGATAAAGAAATATGTAACTCATCAATTATTATAGAGATATATAATTTTTTGACAATCAAACAGGATTTGTATCCTACCCTATATGCTTTTCTCTAAGATTAATTTACTTTCTTTCAATTTCACCACTAAGTGTTCTTTTTCTCCTTCTATAGACATTTTAGTGCTATTGTCCAAAAAGGCAACAAATAATGGAGGAAGACTTTTGTTGGGAGGCAACAGTGGGCAAGTCTGCCAGTTTCAACAAGAAACTTCTGCCAATTTCAGCCATTGTTTGGCCATTTAGGGAAATGCTTCAACATTCTCTGTTAAAACACTGAGCCTTCTCATTTACCCCAGTTTGAAAGGTCATGCCTTGGAATTCAGTGAAACCTGAACACTAAATACATTACCAAAACATCTTTATTAATTTATCTTTCTTTATAATGACAGTAAAGGGGTAAATATTAGGTTGACTTAGAATAATAAGACAGTCATTAGTCTCTTAATATTTTCTCTTTGGCAATATGTAGTGACTAACATCTTCAGAATTTCAGCTCTGGTATCTATTGTGTACTGCATACAAAATCACAGAGTCACTATCAAGTTTCCTGGTAGAAAGAAGCATTCATTCACTTAATCATTTATTAAACAGTTTTTAAGCACCTACTAATGTAAACACTTGTAGAGCTTAGGGGTTAAATGTCATAGACAGAACATAAATAATAACAGAAAATATGTAAATTATGATAGATGGTTTGTTGCCAGGTGATTGATTTTATAGTAAAAAAGCAAAGACATGCTAAAATAGGTAAAGATGAACAATAGGGTTGTAGTGGTATGTAGTGCTGTAGTGTCAGTCACTCACTCCTGTTCAACTCTTTGGGACCCCATGGATTGTAGCCCCCCAGGCTCCTGTGTCCATGGGATTCTTCAGGCAAAAATACTAGAGTGAGTTGTCATGCCCTCCTCCAGGGGATCTTCCAGACCCAGAGATTGAATCCCAGTCTCCTGTATTGCAGGCAGATTC
This sequence comes from Okapia johnstoni, assembly GCA_024291935.2. Lineage (NCBI taxonomy): Eukaryota > Metazoa > Chordata > Mammalia > Artiodactyla > Giraffidae > Okapia > Okapia johnstoni. The sequence goes on from CM044308.1 coordinate 140,934,306, forward strand.
TTTACCATCTGAGCCACTGGGGAAGGGGTATAGGTATAGGTGTAGGTTTATTTGAAATAGTGATTAGCTTAAGCCCCAAAGAACAGCTTTTATCTGAGCAAAGACTACAGAGAGGAAAGAGACTTAGGCATATGGCTATCTGGGGGAAAAGTATTCTATGCTCCATAAAAGAGCCTCAGATAAAATTTAATCTTATCTTAAATAATGTGTTGACCTTCCCTTAAACTTACACCAGTTGATATCAGAAGTACTAGCAAAGAAATCAACTTATTTGGAGGTAAAGGACTCAGTAAAAGAAAGAAGAGCTATTAAATTACAGACTCTAGGAACTATAAGCCCACAAATAAGAACAATTAGTGTTTTGTTTTGTTTTGTTTTTCATATTCAGGTGCTATAGTGATGCATATGTGATGAAGAGTAGAGAAAAGAAAACATAATAAACATTAATAGAAAGTTACTCAATTAATTCATTCAAATAAGTATTCCTTCATTAATTTCCATTATAATTTTATATCAGTAAAGTAATATGATACACAATGATCTTTGTTTTATTTATTGGCCACACTATGTGGCTTGCAGGATCTTAGTTCCCCAACCAGTGATTGAATCTATGCCCCTTGCATTGGAAGTACAGTGTCTTAACCACTGGACTGCCAGGGAAGTCCCTGATCTTTGTTTTTTACCACAAATGTTAATTCCAAAGAGTTATTTAAATTGGAATTGATATACTGTGATAGCTCTCCAGATAGAAAAGCTTACATATTGTGTTTACAGACTATTTTCCTCACATGATAATAAAATTATGCAACTATGTGTGGAAGAAAAAAGGACCAGGGTGTAGGAAAAATGATTTAATGGTTTTGAATAATTAGGAGCAGGGTGTTGTCTCAGTGTAAAAATTTAGCTTTTTTTTTCAAGAGTACATGCTATTTCAAGACCTACATCATAGTCACACTTAATGAAACCCTCTGAGGACACACTAAACTGAAATCTCCTGCTTCTAAGTTTGGATCCCATAAACTAGATTTATTTATCTTATTCTGGCTTCTAGCAAATGGCAACCCACTCCAGTGTTCTTGCCTGGAGAATCCCAGGGACTGGGGAGCCTGGTGGGCTGCCGTGTATGGGGTCACACAGAGATGGACACGACTGAAGCAACTTAGCAGCAGCAGCATTGGAAACTACATGCAACATTCAAAGTTTTGAACATATAGTCTTTTATGGTCTGTATGGTACTATAACTGAGAAAATTGAGATTTTGTAGCCTTAAATACATAATCTCTTATGGTACTAGACTTGTAACAGTTGAGAATTTCATGAACTGTGAGTTTTCAGGGTTAGTCTGAAAATTCACACAATTAGTGAATTTTTGAAGGATGTTTGACTTATACAAAAACTCTAATATAAGCTCTTTGATTTTAGCATATTTATTTTGAAAGAAGTAGGATGGAACCTGCTTCATTAAATATGGAAAAATATTAATTTATTATCAAAAGACTTAGTAAGAACTCTAATAATTTTTGAACTGATAACATGGAATACAGTTGGGAAATCCTTTTGGAAACTGTATAATTGAAGAAGTTAATTCATGTGAAAAATTCAATTAATTAACATATTAAAAAATATTTAGGAAAATTATTTTATGGATTTCACCCCTGCCAGTTTGCTCTAGACCTTAAACCTTGTTTATATCTCATTTGAAGGACTTCCTGTTCAAATTAATGAGCCCAAACATCCTTGAAAGCTTTATTCTTAATGATATCACTTTCTTTAACCACATTCTTTTTAGCGTAAAAAAATGAACAATTTCTGCTACACAACCATGTTAGTTTGGGTGGATTTAGATGCAAGGAAATCTTTCTGTTAAAATTTAAAATGCCAAAGTTACATCAGAGCAGTTAAGAAAATATTTCAGAATATCAAAGCACATACAATTGTGAGCCTAGTAGAATCCATTAGGTTATCCCTTATTTCAGGCTTTTTTCTTTCAATCTATAATCTAAGGTTTCTTAAATATAATAAATATATGCAGAGTCAGAATTATATAAGTCTGACTCATAAATACATGAGTCAGAAAATATCTGACTCATCAGGTTTTATCATTTTAGAAAACATCCTAGTTAAGGATGATCTTGTGACAAGATGAAAAATGCAGTGACAGCCAGCAGTATAGATTAAGAGTTAATAGGTTCTTTAGTCAGTGCTGTCTTACACTGTGCTGAGGTGGAGCTGATGTTGTCCAGACTCTGGGTCTTGTCTTGCTCACCTTTAACCTCTAACATAGGGCCTGGCATATCACAGATGCTTGCAAAACTGAGGATCATGCTGTTTAAGCCTAGCACCCTTGATAGCAATAATGGCACAGCCACTGAGTTAAACCATGGCTATACTCTGACCAGATTAAATTCTTGTGTGAACAGAAATTTTCCCAAATAAATTTTATTGCAGTGAGAACATATTTTAACTTGATAAGAGGAAGAGCAACTTGGGAAGGTCCTAGGGGAACGTTCCTTTTCCTTAAAATGTGGAAACTTTATATCATGTCATATCTCTTTAATGTCCCCCATTTATAATAAAAAATATTTTCATATTATAATAATATGTATTATATTTCCTTTACATATATCCTCAACATACATTTAAACCACATCAGACTGCCCCTATCATCCCTCTAAAGAAAGTCTTGAATAACTAGAGAATATGTACCATGCTCAGGGTCGGATGGCATTAAGATGTCAGTTCTTGTCAGTTTAACTAGCAAATTCACTATAGTTACAGTTATCATTCCAGAAGAAATTTTTGAATTACTTTCCAAATATGAAAATCTAAATCACTTTGGAGAAAAACAGAGCAAATATAGATGAATCCCCCTAACTAGTTATTATGGTTATTTTATGTGTTAACTTGGCTAGGCTATGGTGCCCAGTTGTTTGATCAATCAAACAACTAATCACAGTTAATCTAGATGTTGCTGTGAAGGTATTTTGTAGATGTGATTAACATCTACCATCAGTCAACTTTAAGTAAAGCAGATGACCCTTGATAATGTATGTGATAAAGCCGCCCAATCATTTGAAGGCTTTAAATATTGAGGTTTCCTAAAGAGGAAAAAAATTTTCTTCAAGATTTTTTCCATGCTTCTCTTGACCATCTGAGGCCAGAAAGTAGCTGCTGAGTATTTGGTTTAGAGAAGGGTGAGGATTAGGCAGGTGCAAGTGAAGGTATAGAAACAGAGTGAAAGGAAAAGGGAGAGAAGATAGAAAATTACCAATTGCAGATTCCACTACTGTGTAGTTTTTCCTAGAGCAGTTTTTCATGCAGTATTGTGCTCTAGTTGATGAAAATAATCTTATAGGCCATTTGTTTCTGATTTTTTAAGTTTGTAGGTACTTATAAATGTATCTGAGATATATGAAAAGTATATACATATAATTTACTTCATTCTAGAAGAAAAATTGTCATTTGAATTAATTAGCAAGTTTTATAAATGAGATCCACAGCTCTTACTGGATCCATCAAAAAGGGAAGTCCCTTGAAACTCAGGCAACTATATGCACAATGTGAGCCTCTATGACATTTATCTTATGAATACAGATTAGTCGCTTTTGTACAGGAGAAAGAGTTTGTAGTTTTCATTATATTCTCAATATGGGTCTTAATTCATATAATATTCAAAAACAGAATAAATTATTTTAAACTAAAGCCTAAATGAATGTTAGCAATCTTATTGTACAGGTATTCTTTCATCATATTTCTGAAATATAATACATAAGATAAGGTAAGTGGGTACCATTAGACAGTAATAAGAAGGCCCTTCAATAAAGACATTTTTAAAAATTAAAATAACCATCAGAAACTTGGAGTCCTACCAATGACGTTTAATTTGATCATTCTATATGTTCTTTAAATTTTGAGTTTCTACAGCTGCTATAAATGGTCAAAACTAAAAATTTCTTGACAGACATCTAAATTTATATGTAACATACCACCGTATTTCACAAAGTTCACATAAGTAAGATGATTAAATCTTTTTGTATTATCTTAAGTTAGAAGAAATTGAGTTTGGAACTGGTGGATCATTATTGTTATTCAACTTTGAGCAACATTTATAATAAGAGATCTAATAAAATATAATACACAAAAGTGCAACAAAATAGTTAGGATTCAGGATAACAGTAGACATACGTAAAAACCAGAGCTTTGTCAATAATGACCATTTGACTTTGGGAACACCATTTACTTCATTGGACTTCATATGTAAAAGAAGGAAAAAAAAACAATAATTTCTATATAATATACATTTAAAATTATTAGCATGAAGATATCTTTTAAGTGCTCAAACTTTGTAGAAATGGTGGTTAGCAATGTCAGTTTTTTTAGGTTCTGGCATATGTTATATGATGATTGCAAAAGTGTGATTAGTCTAAAAACATTACAGATCACACTTGTTCACTCTCTCTGTCCAATGAAGGGGCTATATTCTAATTCTCTGTATGTTGATTGAAATAAGCTTTTGCAGAGACACAGGTTATGTCCTCAGTTATTTCCTCTTGTTCACGAAAAATTTATGATGAGCACTAAAATGTGTTGAATACCTACTAAGTGCCAAGTGCTGTGCTAAACATTTTCAATGCATTGTTTCTTGGATTCCTAACAAAACCTTATAAAGCAGTATGATTATCACTTCCATTTGACACAAAAGGTAGCTAAGTAGTGGCGAAGTTTGGGTTCATACTTGAGTAACCTAAAGCCAAAGTCCATTAAGCTTCACATCTCTAATTTGGCTCATATTTTAATTGATATAATAGCTTTTTATTTTTGCAACAGATAAAGGTGGTAAATAAAAAAGATACTTAAAAATTAAACTCATGGAGTAACCTGTAAAGCTAAGCTTATTTACTCCATCACTGCTTTGAAAGAATAACAATGCACTCTACACTTAATGTGGGTCGACAGTGGCCTCCTGTAGGGTCAGGGGTACTGAGTGTGGCAGTGCTTGTATGGGATCTTTTGAAGAAGGTCCTCATTATCTTCATTACCTCCACCATAGTTTGGCCTCAGGTCAAACAACAGGGAGGGAACACAGCCCTGCCCATCAACAAAAAATAGGATTAAAGATTTATGGAGCATGGCCCATCAGAACAAGACCCAGTTTCCCCCTCAGTCAGTCTCTCCCATCAAGAAGCTTCCATAAGTCTCTTATCCTTATCCATCAGAGGGCAGACAAAATGAAAACCACATCACAGAAAACTAACCAAATTTATCACATGGATCATAGCCTTGTATAACTCAATGAAACTATGAGCCATGGCATGTAGGGGCACCCAAGATGGACAGGTCATGGTGGAGAGGACTGACAAAATGTGGTCCACTGGAGAAGGGCATGGCAAACCACTTCAGTATTCTTGCCTTGAGAACCCCATGAACAGCATGAAAAGGCAAAAATATATGACACTGAAAGGTGAGCTCCCCAGGTCGGTAGGTGCCCAATATGCTATGGGAGATCAGTGGAGAAATAACTCCAGAAAGAATCATGGGATGGAGCCAAAGCAAAAACAACACTCAGTTGTGGATGTGACTGGTGATAGAAGTAAAGTCTGATGCTGTAAAGAGCAATATTGCATAGGAACCTGGAATATTAGGTCCATGAATCAAGGCAAATTGGAAGTGGTCAAACAGGAGATGGCAAAAGTGAACATTGACATTTTAGGAATCAGTGAACTAAAATGAACTGGAGTGGGTGAATTTAACTCAGACGACCATTATATCTACTATGGTGGGCAAGAATCCCTTAGAAGAAATGGAGGAGCCATCATAGTCAACAAAAGAGTCTGAAATGCAGTACTTGGATGCAATCTCAAAAACGATAGAATGATCTCTGTTCGTTTCCAAGGTAAACCATTCAATATCACAGTAATCCAAGTCTACGTCCCGACCAGTAACGCTGAAGAAGCTGAAGCTGAACGATTCTATAAAGACCTTTTAGAACTAACACCCAAAAGAGATGTCCTTATCATTATAGGGGACTAGAATGCAAAAGTAGGAAGTCAAGAAATACCTGGAATAACAGGAAATTTGGCCTTGGAGTACAAATGAAGCAGGGCAAAGGCTAATAGAGTTTTGCCAAGAGAACACACTGGTCATAGAAAAGACCCTCTTCCAACAATACAAGAGAAGACTCTACACATGGACATCACCAGATGGTCAACACTGAAATCAGATTGATTATATTGTTTGCAGCCAAAGATGGAGAAGCTCTATACAGTCAGCAAAAGCAACCCAGGAGCTGACTGTGGCTCAGATCATGAACTCCTTATTGCCAAATTCAGACTTAAATTGAAGAAAGTGGATAAAACCACTAGACCATTCAGGTATGATCTAAATTAAATCCCTTATGATTATACAGTGGAAGTGAGAAATAGATTAAAAGAAGTAGACCTGATAGACAGAATACCTAATGAACTATGGACAGAGGTTTGTGACATTGTACAGGAGACAGGGATCAAGACCATCCCCAAGAAAAAGAAAAATGACTGTCTGAGGAGACCTTACAAATAGCTGTTAAAAGAAGAGAAGCAAAAAGAAAAGGAGAAAAGGAAAGATATACCCATTTGAATGCAGAGTTCCAAAGAATAGCAAGGAGAGACAAGAAAGCCTTCCTCAGCGATCAATGCAAAGAAATAGAGGAAAACAATAGAATGCGAAAACTAGAGATCTCTTCAAGAAAATTAGACATACCAAGGAAACATTTCATGCAAAGATGGGCTCAATAAAGGGCAGAAATGGGATGGACCTAACAGAAGCAGAAGATAAGAAGATAGCAACAATACACAGAAGAACTATACAAAAAATACCTTCATGACCCAGATAATCACGATGGTGTGATCACTCACCTAGAGCCAGACATCCTGGAATGTGAAGTCAAGTGGGCCTTAGAAAGCATTGCTAGGAACAAATCTAGTGAGGTGATGGAATTCCAGTTGAGCTATTTCAAATCCTAAATGATGATGCTGTGAAAGTGCTGCATTCAATATGTCAGCAAATTTGGAAAACTCAGCAGTGGCCACAGGACTGGAAAAGGTCAGTTTTCATTCCAATCCCAAAGAAAAGCAATGCCAAAGAATGCTCAAACTACCACATAATTGCACTCATCTCACACGCTAGTAAAGTAATGCTCAAAATTCTCCATGCCAGGCTTCAGCAATATGTGAACCGTGAACTTCCAGATGTTCAAGCTGGTTTTGGAAAAGGCAGAAGAACCAGAGATCAAATTGTCAAGATCCGCTGGATCATCGAAAAAGCAGGAGAGTTCCAGATGGCTTCCTCTGATGGCTCAGCAGTAAAGAATCCACCTGCTGATGCAGAAGACTCCATTTGGATCCCTGGGTTGTGAAGATTCCCTGGAGGAGGGCATGGCTACCCACTCCAGCATTCTAGACTTGGAAATCCATGGACAGAGGAGCCTGGTGGGCAACAGTCCATGAGTTCCAAGAGTTGGACACTACTTAGCAACTAAACAACAACAACAAAATCCACTAATGCATCCTTCATTCAATAACACATCCTCATCTTATAATGTCAAGGATCAGGAAGCAAAGCAACCTAACAATAAATATATGTAATTACTCAAGTAAACCTGACAATTCCAAGATATTTTAGTTAACTGGGACTTTAATAAAATTGTGTTTAACACATTTAAAATGTAGCAATGTCTTTACTAAATATAATATGATTGTGGTCTAAAACATACTCCATTCCAGGGAATTGCTTCAAACAACAACTATATCTAAATTTCTAAAACACAACTACAAAAGTTATATTTTTGCCTTAGCCTATAAAGTTTATTGTCATGTCATAAAAAAAGATTTGAAACCAAAACAATTTCATTGAAATAATTTTTTAAAAGAAATATGTAAATTGATTAATAAAATATTTAAGCTTGTTACCCTAATATTAGGTTCACATTATCTAATAAAAACAAGTCTCCTATTTTGCCTCATATTTGAAATGAACACAATTAAGAAAAAAAATCAACAATTTTGTATTGCTGGCATTCTTTTCCCACAGTTTTAATCCTCCTTATTTTCTGCTATCACATTATTTATTCTTCTCTAGTACTTAGCAAAGTTCCAATTTTCCCTTCAAATTATCCTTGGAAGAGAAGCAAAATTGAGGTTCATGCACAGATATCTGCATAATAATTTGTGTCAGGTTAACTAATGGTTATGGGTTCAAACTAATACTCATTTGTAAAATGTATCAAATTGGTTCATGGATATAAGACAAATTTACTTAGTTTCCAATGATAAAACAAAGTCTGTGTGCTCATGAATATGCTAATGACCCCCCACTGACTAGGCTGGAAGGAAAGGGACAGACACCTTGTAAACCTGCTAGCTGCTATTTCACTATACCACTTGTTCATGTCACTATGGTTTATGAGAAGCACAATCGGGTCTGAGTTAACCTAAGCCTGAATAGAGAATTAATGACAGATTTATACAAAAGTTTATGCCATATTAACATTTTTTATTTAAAAAATATGTTCCATGTTAAGACGGGTAAGATTTCTCTGAAAATTGGGCTCCATCCAACAACTGCAATAAGGTATAAAACCTTAATACCACAGGGTTGGGTTGGTTAATTGTTTATTTAGATTTATATTGGGTTGAGTTTTTGTCCTACTAATTGGTTGTAAGGTAAAAGCATACGATACATTTAATTAAACCATGAAGGAAGAAAAGGATTAAAACTTGATTTATATTTAAAAGTAAATACACACCTTTGAACATTTTTGCAAGCGATAATATATTGTGTTAGTTTTGCATGATACTGTCTTTTTTAAGTAAAGAAATTTAAGGGGAAAAAAGGAAGAAATATGTTCTAGTAAAGTATTTGCAACTTATCTGATAATAATACCAGTCACCTAATAATCATAGAACCTAACTCTGTCACAGACAATGATTCCATTTTACTTTTTAATATTAAGAAGACTTTTATTGGGTCTTTAAAATCCGTTTATTCATTTTTTGTAAATAACATTAAAGTTAAAAACAAATTAATTTGATTTTAAGCTAACTCAAATATGAAAAATACAGATTACTTAATTTACTCTGATTTAATGAACAATATTATAATTCAAATTAGATATGAAAAAATAATAATCTGGATTTATTGAGGATGGAAAGTTTAAGTTGTTTAAGCTGGAATGACAATAGTATGTATAAAAGAATATCTTATTATTTAAATGGGTTTTGTTGATTTAATTATCATGTATCTAATCATATGTTCTTTTTCCTTAAATCACACTAGGTCAATATTTACATTCCAAATTTTACAATTAAATGTATTCTATATTATGCATTGAAAACAAAATATTGCTATAATTGTTATAGATATGATCTAAATTAGAAATATGTAATAATACTATTAACTGAATTCTGATTAGATTTCACATGTTTATCAAATAATTTTTCCACACTAACATAGAGCTTATAAGGTAACCTTCCTGTTCTGATATTACTTGAATTTTTTACTGAAGTAAATATCTATTATGCATAAAAGAGTGATAAAATATGTACAAGTGAATGTGAAGGTTCTCCTAAGTATGCTAGTGTGTTGACTCAATTTAAACTTCACTATATCCTAGGCATCACCAGTGAGAAAAGTACATACACCTACCTTGGCCATTCATTTAACACAGTCTTAAAATTACAGACCCAAGTCTGATTTCTTTTTAATATTTTGTTATTCACTGCTTTTCAAAGTGAATGAAAGATCTTATGTATTCTAAAAGTTTACATATTTTATCTAACAAATTATATTTTGGCATGTGCCAAGATATACTGGGGAAGAGGAGAGTTGTAGCAATAACCAAAAGCTTATTCTTAAAGACAACCAAATATTGCAGGTAAAACATATTTTAGCTCACATTACCCATGTAATTTCTCAATTCTATATTTGATCTTACATATTTAGAACTGGCATTAGATTCTGTGCATTCATTTTATGATCTTATAGGGTAATATCATCCAGAAAAATAAATTAATTCTTTATGGCTGAAAGCATGTGTCAGTGCTCTGATATTTCCTTACCATTAAAGAAAGCAAACTGTAGAATATAATAACATGAATTCCTATTTCAAATTTTCAATGATTTTCTCAAATAATAAGTCTTTTCCAATTCCTGAATATTACACACTATTATTTGAAAATAAAAATTATACATCATTATAATTGTTACCAAAGATAAGCTATTCAAGAAAATTATGGGGTTTTGGTTAGCAACTAGAGATTAGAGAATTTGAGGAAATTTGTTATTATAAAATATGATATGAATTTAATGTAATACCTCCTTCTAAGAAAATAAGCTAAAATAACTGCTATTTTTAGTTTTTGTTACTATCCCATGACATTGGGTTAGGCATTTAATGTGTTCTTTCCATTTCTTCCCCTAATTATCTAACAGCTATTTACAAAGTTACATTCAAAAACAATATCCATTTCCACAAATGTGTCAGGGAACTTAGTACAATTAATGAATGACAGGAGATAGGAAACCAGCCATAATATTTTTAAAGAATCACAAAAATAAGACTTAATTGAAGTTTCCATTATTTGGAGAAACATATGGAAGAATTCAGTAGAAACTTATGAAGGAATTACTCAGAATGAGTTGGTGGTCCACTGTTAATGTGCCTGATTATGGATGATTAAGTACAGGATTTCTCCATGGAAAGACATTTTGCAGATTATAATTTCATTTGGGTATGAAAATACACTAAAATTATGTCAATCAATATAATTTGAACCCAAATCTGACATCTAATTTTCCTCAGCAATAAATTTGTCATGTCTCTATACAAACATCTTATAAAGTAGATGCTAGTTTCTTAAATTGTCCAATTGTCTGTACTGTTGAAAGAAGCATTAACAGATGTTTCATCTCAACATTTCAGTAAGTTCTATCCTGGAAATTATTTTTTTTTTAAACACACTTTAATTTCTCTTTAACAATCTGATATAACCAATTGGGAAATCTTTGCTATTTTCTTTGTTATCTCAATATCACACCCTCCCGTAAAAGCTTGCAGAAGGTTATCAGACAAATGGAAGCAACACATTCTATTACTTATTAGCTATAAAAAGCTTTGAAATTAGAGTTAATATAGAAATACCAACATTTTCTCAACCCTAGTTGTTTTTTTTCCTTTGTTGCCTACCCCATGATCCAACACAGAGGAAGCAGTTCAGTGTTAGTAAAAGAGATTTAAACACATCTGGCAACAGCGAACAATGAAAATTCCATTAGTTCAATAGTTCGAGAGGTATGTGTAAATAGAGGTAGAAGGCAAATAGAAGACAAATATAATAAATCCAAAGTTATTACTTTTCCTTAGATTCTCCATTGTGTTTAACAGCAGAGTGAGTGAGGCTCCAAGACCCCTATAAGTATTCTCTCACCCTCCTTTTTAGAATACTGATTATATGGAAAGTTTAAAGACTCTTGTGGAGAAAAAATGTTTTCCAGCTGTCAAAATTTAAGCTTAGCTAATAGTAGAGCTAATTTTAAAAGGCATTGTTCCCTGATTAAGATATTTGTTCAGAAGTATGACTTTAAATCCATTTAGATGTTTTATCACTTCTCAAATTTATTTTCTAGAATAGCACTGTACATAATATTATCTAGTAGAAACAGGTATTGTGTACATCTTGGGGAGATATACTGTCGTTTTTCTAACACGTGAAATAAATGAAAATTGTTTAAACATAATTTCAATGTCACTAACTGAGTTCTATAGTAGAAACATTGTCAAACGACTTGAGAATACTACTCTGAATAAATATATTTATTTTGAATAATGCACTTACCCAGAACAGCTCCTAAGGAAATTCTTGGTGAACTATTCTTAGGGTGGAATTTGATTTTCTGAGATTCCGCAGAAGAAATGTACCCCCAGGCAAGGTGGGGAAGGGTGAAAGCCTTGCAATATGATCCTGCAGGCAGGGTGAGGTCCAGTTAGCAGAGCTTGATGATCCTAAGGCAGGAGGTGACACTCTGCTGGAGAGAGAGTGTTGTTCTGAGTAGACTGGAAGGGTTGTCACATTCTATGTGCTCAGCAGCAGAAGGGAAACATCAGAGCTTCCTGTTACATCACTCTGACCCCGCCTGCAGTTAGTGTTAGGTTACTTTCTTTCTCAAATGGCATACCCCAGGAAAGCAGCACTCCTTTTTCATTCTGAGACAGGAGCAAGAAGCAGCCTGAACAGACACAGATCATATGCTGTATGAACACATTGTTAGCAGCAAAAGCTGGCTGGATTTCACCTTGACTGAGTTCTGTTAGAACTTGTCAAACAGAGCTGCCTATGGTTTGAAGGAAATCTGAATACAGTATTCTGCTCAAAGAATTAAAGGAGTTAGCGTGTGTATGTGTGTGTGTGTGTGTGTGTGTGTGTGTGTGTGTGTGTGTGTTGAACTATACTTTACAAAGCATCAAGGGAATGTTTTAATGTAATGTCTTGCTTCATAGAGGAACACTGAAAAGTAATAACTATTTTTCCATCATGATTAGTTGTTATGTGATCTAATTCTTGTTAATTTGGACCTCTGATAATCAGAGCTATTCCCTGATCAGTTTTCCACAATTAAACGATGAAACTCTTTCCTGAAGATTTTTTGAACATTTTTTTTTTATTTTGTTCATGACATAATAATATGTCCTAACCAGAACCATTGTGTGTGCATGTGTTGTGTGTGTATAGATATACAAATATAATTATTTTTCATTATATATAAATATATATTTTAGAGACAATAACCTTGAGAACACTTATACATTTAAATGATTGCACATATTTTTAAATATTTGACTTATATTATCACCTACGAAGTAAAAAAGTAATTAATACCTTGTACCTCAAAATAGCCTTAACAAAAATGCAGATAGTTTATAAATATAAATTATGAAACAAGGTAAATTACATAACATACTTTTACATTTTACAAAAACGTTTACCTCAAAACATAATCTTATTCTAAAATGTGTTTAATAAATCATTGGAAGTTATCAGGGAAGAAAGCTTTAAATTTGAAATGTATTTTTTTAAACAATATAGTATATCTGTGAAATACAACAATAATTATAATTTCTGAAACCTAAACAGCACTAAAAGTCCCTTGCTTTGTATGGATATCAATTTTCTCATCTGTAAACTAGAAGAGATGTATCAAATAATATCTAAAATTCCTATATTTTTAACATTTTCAATCAACAAATTAGGTAACATTTAGAAACAGATATGATATCATGATGATTTCTCAATTCTGAGTAAATTTGAGATCAGAAGCACTGAGATATTGGTGTTACTGCAATTCCAGAACAAAATGAGATGCTCAAATTCCTTGCAAAATTAACAAAAGACCAGGCAACATAAATTAAAGAAGATTCTTGTTTTATAAACAGTATGTTCCTGCTGACATTTTTATTACTTGGATCCACAGAAGAAACTTATTACATAATTGTTGATTTTATGATCAATAGGATCAAGGTCAATAAAAATAAATACATATAAATAGGATACATACTAATCTCTATCAAATTATAATTATAAAGCTTATAAGAAACTAACTTATGCCTATTTAGTTATTGGGAGATAGAAAATAACCAGGGGTTGCAAGGTTGTAGAATATCATTATTTGCAGTTAGGGCCTGGTTTTGCTTTGCTTTGGGAGGTTGCATTTTGAGTAATTTATTTCAGGCCAGGATAAAAAAAAAAGTCCAAGTTGCAGACTGTGACTGACTCCACAAACAGTGGTTCTTTAATCCGAATACTGACGTGGATATTGGCAGGTGAAAGTTTTCCTGAATCCTGCTGTGGAGTGAATACATTGTTCAGGGAACCACTAAGAAGACAGAAAAAGCACTAGGATTCGACCAAGAAACAAGAAATTCCAGTCCTGGTTCTGATATTTTCTAGTGCAGCCTTTGACAAAATTTAAGTCTTGCTGTTCCCAACTTAAAATTCAGAGCAAAATAAAATACTAGACTTTATTATGTGCCTGAATGATCACTGTTCATGTCATCTCAACACTCACTCTTGGCTTATCATCTGATTCCTAGAAAGAGATCAATATATAGCTTTTGAATTTAAGTTATGAAGAACTAAAACTTTTGCCAGTAAGTTTGCAGAAGATGGTAATTATTTTATTTTCAAGATTCACCGTTCATTTGCCCAATACTAGTAGACTCTAGTGAATGAAAAAATCTATGCTGTAAATTTACGTCCTAAAATACTGAAACTATTACTCTTTTTCTTCTAGTTTACATCAAGTTCTATACTAAATAGGAAGGCTAATAGAGATTATAGTATTTATATTTAACTTATTGGTCAGGCATGCTTATACTCCATGAAGTCCCTTGGATTTTTATTAGTTATCATTTAAAAGCTTCATTTAGAAATAACAGACAAACTGCGTGCCTCTAATCAAATTCTTCAGAGTCGCTGTTTTATAAATTCCAGTTGAAATAAATGGCATGAGGACTCTCAGAGAGCCACTCTGGGTATGAAGGGACAGGTGAAAATATGGATCTCCACACACACATGACAACAAATATGTGGAAAAATGCAGTAGAACAAAATGAAGATATTTTAATAACCAGTGAGGTAATTCTTGGCCAGTGAGACATTAATCAATATATTAATTTAGCCTTATGTATTGTATTTATTTATAAAATAGCTTTTCCAGAACATACGTTTAATGACACTTGCAATCATTTAATTAGTAGTGATCAAACCTTTATTTTGAGCTAGATACTGTACTAGTTGTGTTGGGGAATTAAGAAAAAATAGGATGTATTCTGTTATCTAGTTGTTTACAACATAGATTGTGTAGCACATGAAGAATCAAGTGCTGTATTGTCTTCAATTAGCAACTAATGCTACCAACACGGTCTAGATGAGACCATGCAGAGCACTATCAATAAAGTTTTCTGTAGAACTCAGGAATGACGCTCAGTGAAGAATGACATACATAATAATAATTAATCATACTTGTCCATTTCAGAATCCTACAAGAGAGATTGTGCTTACATTTGTGGTTCCATGGAAGGCTCACAAGAGCAACAGTCCTTGAGTAAGAAGTACTAATAACCACTCGAAATGCACTTTGACTAACACTCAGGAGGAGGCTATCTAAAAATCTCTGGATTACTGTTTATTTTATTTTACTAACTTAGTCATGGTAGACCGAAAATGCGGTTTGGTTTGAACTGACCACTTATTTTGAAATGGTGTGGCTACTGCCTTGGAGCACAGTTCTGCCCAACAAAACAAAACAAAACATTGTTAAACAAAAGGTGTTATGGACAGACTGTCCCTGGTAAGAATTTTACAAATTGTTTCTATGAAGTTTTTCAGGTATTATGTTGTAAATTAATAATTCCTCTGTGTTCTCAATTGTCTGAAAGTCATTGCTTACAGGTAGATAATTTATGCATCAAGGAAATTATGTATACTATGTTTTGTTTAAAATGCACCAATAATTTGAGGACACAATTTTTATAAACTTAAAATAAAAACAATCCTAGTAGGGAAGTAGGTTGACATGACCTTCTATTATTTTACCTAAGTTGCTCAGCATTTTTCAACTTATTTTATTACTAAATGAACTGCAGGTAGTTAAAGGACCCAGGTCTGATGGCAGGGCCATTGAGAGTGAATATGCTATTTTCCATTATTAAAACCAAAGGGCTGATTTCATTCTAATTGTACACATAAGCTATCAACAAATCGATGTTGCTTTTAAACTATTTACTATAAATACAAATTTCAAAGGAGCAGAAAACTTTAAATTTGAAGTGAGTACCATGACATCAGGTCCATACATATATGTATAATTAAAACTATTTTACTAGCTTATACATACTATTTCTCTTAGTATTTTATAATGTGTTTTCCCAACATAGGTAAACAACATATCACTTATAATTAGCTGAAAACTTTCCTATTCTTTTCATTAATTCTTATGAAGTTCTGATGGATTCGGATCTTCCAAGGAATTCAGTATTCTCTTATATATATCAAAGAGTGTTTGAGCCTCTCCTCCTCTAAAAGGGCTGCCTGTTGATAGAAGAGCTAACACTGGTAAATGAGATATGTCATGGACTGTTTAAAAACTAATTAAAAAATACAACAAATTCATAAATGCTCACAAAATGAAATTCTTAAGGGTGAAATCCCCTAATCAGGGTGATCATATGCCCCAGTTTGCTAGAGCAGTTCAATTTATATTTTATGCTTGAAAGTGTCCTGGATTGGATGAAAAATTATGTACGGTCACCCTAGCAATACTTATCCATACTGCACTGACGAGTGGTACAAAATACTAAGAGTGAGTAATTCGTCTGGGAAACTCGAATCACTTTTCCCAAAAGTTTAAAATAGTTTTTATTTCTAGGATAGCATTAGTTGGCATTGAGAAAGATGCTCTTTTCATTACTGGATATTTATTGTGAATTTATTCTGAAATGCACCTTATTTGCTATCAATCTTCATTGTGAAAATAAATGGTTTATTTAACTTTGTGTTTACTCATGTTGACCTAAGCAGCATTTGATTAACTGATCACATCTTTATAGTTTGGTTAAAAATTTAATCATTAAGTTCTAAGAATGTCAAATACGATGAAGGTTTTCCCAGAACAGACTATTTTATTCAGCTATTGTCATATTTATATAACTTGTAAAATTATTAGCAAGTTATATTCTCTTTTCAATAATTTATTCATGTTTAACATCACTGTATTGTATACAGTGAAAACTCTTAAATATAAAGGAATATGGAACTATATGCTGTGCTGTGCTCAGGCACTTAGTCGTGTCCAACTCTTGCCACCCTATGGACTGTAGCCCGCCAGGCTCCTCCGTCCATGGAATTTTCCAGGCAAGAATACTGGAGCGGGTTGCCATGCCCTCCTCCAGGGGATCGTCACAACTCAGGGATCGAACCCAGGTCTCCTGCATTGCAGGCAGATTCTTTACCGTCTGAGTAAACAGGGAAGCCCAGAACTATATATAATGCATATATTAAAGAAGAATGTATTAAAGAAGAATACAGTGTATTTGCCTAAGAATTCTTGGCACCTTTGAGAAAGTATTGTTTTTTATAGTGTTGAGGAGTTGGGAATCTGTAGTGTCATCCTGCCATCTAGTGTTAAGCATCCTCAAATTGCCAAAGTTGCTCTCAGTGAAATAAAAAAATGAAATTATTATTGGTTTTTTTCTTTAAATCAAAATATCAATAACAGAAATATTCCTAAGAAAACATTCTGATGCACATGATGGCTAGAGTTATAATGGGCAGATACTTAGTGTATACTATACAATTAAGGTATCATTTTATATACAGTGAAAAGAATATGTACTTCATACACTATTTAGATGCAAAGGCAAAAAAAAATCATTAAATAAACGTTGAAACAATATAAATGAAATACTTCAAATTAAAATGACATACTAAACTACCTTTTATCTTCCAATGAGTATACATACATGTGACATACATATATTTAAGCATTTGAAATGATCTAAAGCTAGACAACTCTGAACCTATGGCTAGGTTAAAGTGGATTAACTCCTATGTGATCAGGAATACAAATCAGATTTTCAAAATCTCGGGGTAAAAAGTGTCACATCTGATAAACAAGGACCTCACTATATTCAAGCATGAAAAATCTTTGTTTTACCACTGTGTGTTAGAAAAAAAAATCAGTGATTAATTGATTATAAACCTGCTCTGGCTTAATTCAGCTGACATTTGAGACACAGTGTTTCGGAGCATATTAATTACCCCTGAGATATATCTCTTTAAACAGTTATGTCATCAGAAAGCAGAGTTTCTGAAGTAGAGCCATCCATTTGGATGCTAATTGATTTTCATATTAATTGATCATCTGCTATGTGCCCAGCATTTGGATAGATACTGGGAGTAAAAAGCTTGATAATAGAGACATGGTCAAGGAATTTACTTTGTATCTTCAGGTAGACATTTATTAATAGAAAAACACTTATTTTTACTCATATTGCTCAAATACTCAGATTGGTAAAAGGCAGTATGTTCAATGACTGAAACAGACCAGGGCTGAGTAGATAGGAAGGGAGGGACAGAGGGAGGACATACTTTTTGTAGAAGAGCATTTCTGAAGGTAATAATTACTCTGGAACCTAAAAGTCAAGAAATAGGAGGTATTCTGCAGATTAGAAAGCAATCTGTTCTACATAGGGCCCAGGAGCAGGTCTTGAGAGAAGGATTTGAGCTCCCATAACTTACTGAATAGCAAGGAGAGATAAGCAAGCCTTCCTCAGCAATCAATGCAAAGAAATAGAGGAAAACAACAAATTGGGAAAGACTAGAGATCTCTTCAAGAAAATTAGACATACCAAGGAAATATTTCATGCAAAGATGGGCTCGAAAAAGGGCAGAAATGGTATGGACCTAACAGAAGCAGAAGATATTAAGAAGAGGTGGCAAGAATACACAGAAGAACTGTACAAAAAAGATCTTCATGACCCAGATAATCACGATGGTGTTATCACTCACCTAGAGCCAGACATCCTGGAATGTAAAGCCAAGTGGACCTTAGAAAGCATCACTACAAACAAAGCTAGTGGAGGTGATGGAATTCCAGTTGAGCTATTTCAAATCCTGAAAGATGATGCTGTGAAAGTGCTGCACTCGATATGCCAGCAAATCTGGAAAACTCAGCAGTGGCCACAGGACTGGAAAAGGTCAGTTTTCATCCCAATCCCAAAGAAAGGCAATGCCAAAGAATGCTCAAACTACCGCACAATTGCACTCATCTCTCATGCCAGTAAAGTCATGCTCAAAATTCTCCAAGCCAGGCTTCAGCAATACGTGAACCATGAACTTCCAGGTGTTTAAGCTGGTTTTAGAAAAGGCAGAGGAACCAGAGATCAAATTGCCAACATCCGCTGGATCATCGAAAAAGCAAGAGAGTTCCAGAAAAACATCTATTTCTGCTTTATTGACTACGCCAAAGCCTTTGACTGTGTGGATCACAATAAACTGTGGAAAATTCTGAAAGAGATGGGAATACCAGACCATCTGACCTGTCTCTTGAGAAACCTGTATGCAGGTCAGGAAGCAACAGTTGGAACTGGACATGGAACAACAGACTGGTTCCAAATAGGAAAAGGAGTACGTCAAGGCTGTATATTGTCACCCTGCTTATTTAACTTATATGCAGAGTACATCATGAGAAATGCTGGGCTGGAAGAAGCACAAGCTGGAGTCAAGATTGCCAGGAGAAATATCAATAACCTAAGATATGCAGATGACACCACCCTTATGACAGAAAGTGAAGAAGAACTAAAGAGCCTCTTGATGAAAGTGAAAGAGGAGAGTGAAAAAGTTGGCTTAAAGCTCAACATTCAGAAAACAAAGATCATGGCATCTGGTCCCATCACCTCATGGGAAATAGATGGGGAAACAGTGGAAACAGTGTCAGACTTTATTTTGGGGGGCACCAAAATCATTGCTGCTGGTGATTGCAGCCATGAAATTAAAAGACGCTTACTCTTTGGAAGGAAGGTTATGACCAACCTAGATAGCATATTAAAAAGCAGAGACATTACTTTACCAACAAAGTTCTGTCTAGTCAAGGCTTTGGTTTTTCCAGTGTTCATGTATGGATGTGAGAGTTGGACGGTAAAGAAAGCTGAGCGCCAAAGAATTGATGCTTTTGAACTGTGGTGTTGGAGAAGACTCTTGAGAGTCCCTTGGACTGCAAGGAGATCCAACCAGTCTATCCTAAAGGAGATCAGTCCTGGTTGTTCATTGGAAGGGCTGATGTTGAAGCTGAAACTCCAATACTTTGGCCACCTCATGCAAAGAGTTGACTCATTGGAAAAGACCCTAACGCTGAGAAGGATTGAGGGCAGGAGGAGAAGGGGACGACAGAGGATGAGATGGTTGGATGGCATCACTGACTCAATGGACATGGGTTTGGGTGGACTCCAGGAGTTGGTGATGGACAGGGAGGCCTGGCGTGCTGCGATTCTTGGGGTCGCAAATAGTCGGACACGACTGAGCGACTGAACTGAATTTACTGAAAAGCATTAAAGAAGGGAATGAAGCTGGACTGGAAGAAAAATGAGGTGAGCAAGCATGTGGTCTCAGGTAAAATCTGGATTTGGCCTAATGCATAGGATGAGGGCTTTGGAGTGTAAATTGCATGTAAGATTTGTCCTCTCTTGATGCACGGGAGTTTGCCTTTCATAGCTTCTTTTCAGTCCTTGTATGAGCCACTCTGGGAAGTGTAATTTCTAGGGAAATTAATTACTATCAGCTGGGGACAATTTGAAGAACGATGCTGGTGGGAGCTATTAGCAGTCAGTTCTCCCAACAACAGGGAGAGAAATGCACCAGCTCATTATGGGCTGGGGGAAGGGCACCAAAGCAGACTTTATAAGGAATACTAGTGCAAGTAAGCAAAACCTGTTCAGGTGTGGGACCTTAATAGTTCCTAGAGTCCAGTGACCTGTGAACAAGAAGAGAATTCCACCCAAGTACACCAGGACGCTGTAAGTAGGATCACATAGATTGTGATAAGAAATTTGTATTTTAATCTTTTTGCAATGGGTCATGCACTCAAATCAAGTTTGATGCTTTGTTCTGTGTGGCTAGGTGAGGCTGGGGTGGTGGGATGAAGTAAGTAAGCAAGTATGAAAATCTTTCCCTGGGAAAAGTTTCTATGCCTTTTCTGCAAAGTTAGTGTTCACAGTGTTAACCATGGTTCTTTATATATGGTGTCTTTGACTTGCATTCTCATGGTTATTTGTCACTATTCAGAAAATTAAAAATACTATGGTTGGAGGACCCTCTTTTGGGGGGTTAATTGTAAGGAAGCATAAAAACAAATTCAACTTTGTGTGGTTACCAATTAGTGTATCTGTAAGTACTTAGTAGCGCTTCTGGAAACTTCCTTCTCTTAGGATAAATTGAGGAGGAAGTGTAATATTGTTGATGACTGGCATTTTTCCAGAAATATGATATGTGCTTTAGATATTTTCTTTAACTCTGAATAAGATTTTATTTTTACTTTCAGATGAGAGAGTAGAATCTTAGTAAGTTATCATAACTGGAAATTGGGAGAACTGGAATTTGAAAATTAAGGTGTTTAGTTTTGGAATCAGTCCTCCTTTACAACATTATGAGCAAAATATTTAATCTGGCAGACTACTTCAGGTATTTCTGGAAGAAAATTATATGGAATATAAGTAAAATGATATTGGTTACTAGAGTTTCAGTTAGGTGTGGCAAACTGAGAAATACTAAATAATGAGTATTAGCAATATAGACAAATAACACAGCATTCAGAAAGAAAGTTAATTATTTTTCCATTCAGATCAATTCATAATCTGCTTTCTATTCAGAGCATACATTTCCAATATTATTCACATGTGAATAATAGTATAACTTTCTGAATATTTGGAAGGATGACACAGGGAATAATGATGGTCATTTTATAAACAACATTTCTTAGCAACATAAGATGTATTTAAATATTTTAGGATGAGTTTTACAAAAGTTCATTAGAAAAATTAAAAGAACATTCACTAGTTTGTACACCTTTTATCCATGTTCCATATTAAAAATATTATTAGCACCTCTTAGGCAGTTATCTCAAAAACAATTAAACTTTGTAAAAAATTTTAAAATATACAATTTTCTGTTACTAATATTGTTAACAGTAAAACTACTTATAGTGATATCATTTTATAAAATTGTCACTTTGGCAAACAAAATTTACCTAAAATTTCCTACTCTAACTTTTAATTGTCTAAGTTATTTGAATAATTGTTGCAGCTAAACAACTACTTCCCCCAACTATATTCTAAAACTCTTGGAAATAATAAACATCCTACAAATTGTAATATCAAAACTTACAAGGTAGCAAACACTATATTATGCATGTGTGCTCCCATTTACCTTTGTAATCATTTCACAGACAAAGAAGAGTCAGGCTAATTGAGTGCAAATCCAATTGATTTGAATCCAAATCCTATACTCATTATTATTGCATATGATTGGTATTTCATGTTTTTTCTTTCATAATACTTACATTTTCTTCATTTGTGTCTGACAATTTATTGGCAGCCAGTATAGATAAGGGATGGGCTTCCCAGGTGGCGCTAGTTGTAAAGAACCCACCTGCTAATGCAGGAGATAAAAGAGACATGGGTTCAACCTCTAGGTCAAGAAGATCCTCTGGAGGAGGGCATGGCTATGAGAGCACCTGCAGCTTAAGAGAGGTCAGCAAGTTGAAATTATAATCTTTATGAAAATACAGATTAAATATGGGATAAAACCCCAAAGACATCCAGGTTCAAAACTGACTTAGCTGATGTTACTTCATCATAAGAAGAGCAAATTAATAGCTGTGTTGACAAGAATGGGTTAACTTTGGTCCAATGGGATTTGCTTAAAACATATTAGAATAAATTGTAGATTGAAATAAAATATTTGGTACTAGAAATAATTTACTCTTCATTAAATTTTGCTAGCTCTTTTAAGAATGATTATTAAAAGAGACAGTTCAGTTCAGTTCAGTCACTCAATCATGTCCGCCTCTTTGTGACCCCATGAACCGCAGCACGCCAGGCCTCCCTGTCCATCACCAACTCCCGGAGTCCACCCAAACCCATGTCCATGGAGTCGGGGATGCCATCCAATCATCTCATCCTCTGTCGTCCCCTTCTCCTCCTGCCCTCAATCTTTCCCAGCATCGGGGTCTTTTCCAATGAGTCAGCTCTTCACATCAGGTGGCCAAAGTATTCGAGCGTCAGCTTCAACATCAGTCCTACCAATGAACACCCAGGACTGATCTCCTTTAGGATGGACAGGTTGGATCTCCTTGCAGTCCAAGAGATTGTCAAGAGTCTTCTCCAACACCACAGTTCAAAAGCATCAATTCTTCTGTGCTCAGCTTTCTTTATAGTCCAAATCTCACATCTACACATGACCATTGGAAAAACCATAGCCGTGACTAGACAGACCTTTGTTGACAAAGGAATGTCTCTGCTTTTTAATATGCTGTCTATGTCGGTCATAACTTTCCTTCCAAGGAGTAAGCATCTTTAAATTCATGGCTGCAATCACTGACATCTGCAGTGATTTTGGAGCCCAGAAAAATAAAGTCAGCCACTGTTTCCACTGTTTCCCCATCTATTTGCCATGAAGTGATGGGCCCAGATGCCATGATCTTAGTTTTCTGAATGTTGAGCTTTAAAGCCAACTTTTTCCCTCTCCTCTTTCACCTTCATCAAGAGGCTCTTTAGTTCTTCTTCACTTTCTGCCATCGCTTCCAAAATTGTTTCAAAATGTTTTATGAGCTTAAAATGCCTCAAACATTTACTATCAATCAGAAGGACGTACATTATTTTCTCTAGATTGTATACAATCTTAAGAGGGAAAAAAATGATGGTTCAGAAGTTTTTTTCGCATAAGCAAAAGTCAAATATTAAGGCGTTTAGAATCTTCCAAAGCAGGGCCCCTGTAAAGTAGTCCTTTTGGAAGCTTCTCATAAAACAAAAACAAAACCCTTTTGTTGTTTAGGGACTAAGCAGACATTGAATGGGCTTCCCAGGTGGCTCAGTGGTAAAAAACTTGCCTGCAATGTAGGAAACACAGGAGACAGGGGCTCGATCCCTGGGTCTGGAAGTTCCCTTGGAGGGGGAAATGGCAGCCTGTTCCCAGATTCTTGGGACTTTCCTGTGGCTCAGACAGTGAAGAATCTGCCTGCAATGCGGGAGACCCAGGTTTGATCCCTGGCTTGGGAAAATCCCCTGGAGAAGGGAATGGCTACCCACTTTAGTATTCTTGTCTGGTAAATTCCATGGACAGAGGAACTTGGCAGGGTACGGCCCTTGGGGTCGCAAAGAGTTGGACATGACTTAGCAGTGAGAAGGCGGTGAAAAAGCAATCTGCTACAGGTGTAGTCAGTTTGAATAAGGCAAGCTTTGGAGAAGTATAGCAGATGAAAATGATCTCTTTACCTTACAAGGGATGTGGTTATTACTAAGAGAAGAGCCTAGACGATGTTGACTTTTGTTTTTTAATCACAGAATATCTTTACAGTTGTTTAGCTTTTAAATAGAGAGCATTTTCATAAAATTCTAAAGTGCCAAACTAGAAAAATTCTTATAAGCAGTCAAATCCAAAGCACTGTTTCTAAATCTGAGTCAATGTGTGGTAAACAAATCAGATGACAAATTCACCCAGCAGATAGTGGCAGTCTGAGTACAAGTAGCAATATCTCTTAGCTCACAATCCAGAACATTTCCCCACAGCCTCTGATGGAAAGGGAAAACCTCGAACAACTTTACATTTGTTTTAATTAACTTCTATTTTTCAGCAAAGCACTCCAAGCATGTAACTGAAAGATCAGTTAGCACTAAATGTATGTAAGAAAGTAAACATCCCTCAGACTTCCACATCCAACTTTATTCTGGCTTCCTTCCATTCTTGTCATTGAGATGCACAATACCTTTTTTATTCCTACTTATCTATATGTGACCTATTCCTTCACATTTTCCCCTGTCCTTTAGAATTTTCTCTTCATCTCTGAAAGTGAAAGTGTTAGTCACTCACTCATGTCTGACTCTTTGTGACCCCATGGACCGCAGCACATCAGGCTTCCCTGTCCATCATCAACTCCTGGAGCTTACTCAAACTCATTTCCTTTGAGTCAGTGATGCCATCCAACCACCTCATCATCTGTTGTCTCCTTCTCGTCGTGCCTTCAGTCTTTCCCAGAATCAGGGTCTTTTCAAATGAGTCAGTTCTTCACATCAGGCGGCCAAAGTATGGGAGCTTCAGCCTCAGCATCAGTCCTTCCAATGAATATCCAGGAATGATTTCCTTTTGGATTGACTGGTTGGATTGCAAGTCTCTTTGCAGTCCAAGGGACTCTCAAGAGTCTTCTCCAGTGCAAAAGCATCAGTTCTTTGGCACGTAGCTTTCTTTATGGTCCAACTCTCATATCCATACATGACTACTGGAAAAATCATAGCTTTGACTAGGTGGACCTTTGTTGGCAAAGTGATGTCTCTGCTTTTTAATATGCTGTCTAGGTTGGCCATAGCTTTTCTTCCAAGAAGCAAGCGCCTTTAATTTCATGGCTACAGTCACCATCTGTAGTGACTTTGGAGCCCAAGAAAATAAAGTCTGTCACTGTTTCCATTGTTTCCCCATCTATTTGCTATGAAGTGATGGGACCAGATGCCATGATCTTAGTTTTTTGGATGTCGAGTTTTAAGCCAACTTTTTCACTCTCTTCTTTCACTTTTATCAAGAGGCTCTCTAGTTCCTCTTCCTCTATGGCTTTCTGCCATAAGGGTGGTGTCATCTGCATATCTGGGATTATTGATATTTATCCCAGTTATCTTGATTGCAGCTTGTGCTTCATCCAGCCTGGCATTTTGCATGATGTACTCTGCATGTCAGTTAAATAAGCAGGGTGGCAGTATACAGCCTTGATGTACTCCCTTCCCAGTTTGGAACCAGTCCATTGTTTCATGTCTGGTTCTAACTGTTGCTTCTTGAACTGCATACAGATGTCTCAGGAGGCAGGTAATGTGGTCTGATATTCCCATCTCTTGAGAATTTTTCACAGTTTGTTATGATCAACACAGTCAAAGGTTTTAGCATAGTCAATAAAGCAGATGTTTTTCTGGAACTCTTGGTTTTTTTATGGTCCAACAGATGTTGACAATTTGATCTGCAGAAGAGAATGGCAAGCCACTTTAGTATTTTTGCCTTGAGAACCCCATGAACAGTATAAAAAGAAGTTGTCAAACTGTCTTCCAAAGTAGCTGTACTGTTTTGCATTCCACCAGCAAAGAATGAGTTGCTCTTGCTTTACCACATCTTTTCCAGATTTTGGTGGTATCATGCATCTTATTTTAACCATCCTAATGGGTGTGTAGTAGTAACTCATTGTCTTAATTTACATTTCCATGATGACATATGACATGGAACATCTTTTCATAAACTTGTTTGCCATCTCTATATGTTTTTTTAGGTGTCTGTTAAGGTCTTTGATCTATTTTTAATAGGGTTGTTTTCTTATTCTTGAGATTTAAGGGATTTTGTATATTTTCAATAGCAGTCCTTTATCCAGTGTGTTTCTGCAAGTATTTTCTCGTAGGTTGTAGCTTGTCTTCTAAGCTCTTGATACTGTCTTTTGTAGAGCAGAATCTTTTCATTTTAATGAAGTCTAGCTTATCAATTATTTCTTTCATTGGTCATGCCTGAGGCCAGAATTTTAATTCAATTCTTTGAGGTAAGAGAGTTCAAACTTTTCTAGAAAACTTCACTCTGAGCTTAAAGGGACTCAAATTCTGGAAGTCATCTTGAAATCTTTGAGGCTAGAAAATAAAAGCAAAAAAAAAAAAAAATGTTGGGCAGCAGAATTAGAGGTGAAGAGAGACCGAGTTTTGATAACAATATGAGATCTTAAATCCATCAATACCGAAGTCAAATACCTTTGACTTTTTTAATTTTGTAACAAAAAACATCCATCTTTTGTTGCTTCTGACTGTGTGAGTCAGAATTTTTCTCATTTTTAAGTAAAGTGATGAGGAGACCATATTCATTGTCCTAACTTATTGTTACATTATACAATTAAATGTACATTTTTCTTTCTTTGGTAAAATGAATTATTATGTATTTTTAAAGTAGTATAAATACTACTTCTTTAAAAGTGGTGTTCTAGTCAAGACTTCAGCTATGTGATTAGAGTAGTTCAGAGGTTGGGCCTGAGGGGCTGATAAGAATCAAATTTTCCTAAGCATAGGAGACTTCAGGGAAGTCAACTAAGACCTGTTTTTGCTCAAGTTCTTGAGAAAGAAATTGAAAAAATCAGAAAGTCTCTTAAATTGTTGGTTACTTTAATGTCATTTTCTTTCCTCTGGTATGAAAACTGGTCAGGCTAGTCAGGATTGGAAGTCATTTATATAATGTGTTGTCATATAATATATACTTGAATAGATTATATTTATACAATTAGATGATGGGTAGAAATACATATGGAATAGAGTAAATGTAGAATATATTGATTATAAGGAATAATATACTCATTTCTTTGCTGAGTAAGAAACCATAATACATGGATGTCCATTTATAACTGAAAGGATTATTAGCAAATTCCAATTAAAGGAGGCAAGTAGAATGGAGCTTGTGGAATGATTTTTTTCTTTGTCTTAGAACTCTTTAACTGAAGATCATTAATTTTTATTTTTTTTAAGTCTAATATAACAGTCACACTTTATTATTTAGGATAATATATTTTATTTCTTATACTGTAAAAAATAAAAATCATTTTATCCATTTTCAGCATAACCTGTTAATTTTGAACAGAATAAACAAAGTCGGTAAATAAACATTAGATGCTATTTAATGTAATTCTATATAAAATTCACAGTTAGATGCATTCGATTATGCGAAATATTGGAAGACAAAACCACCAGAGACAATCTTATTTAAAAACACAGTAAACATAATATTCACATGCATTAAACATTGCAAACCATCTCTCAGTGTATGTCTTTTGACTAAGTAATGAAGTTTTGAATAGTTGTTGGGGAAAACAGTCAATATGCTTTTATATGTCCTCGGTGGCAACTTGCCACTTGAGCTAAGAAGACTTTACCTTTTACTTAAAGCTGTTGCTGAACCTGTATAAAATACAACAGACATATTTCACAAGAGATTTTGATTTCAAAAAGTTTCAAATTCCATAGAAGACTCAATTTAAGGCAGTTATTTACGTGCTTACGTACTGAATGTTTGAAAAGAAGATATAAAAATTTTCTTAAGTGAAAAAATTGACATTATTTTGTAATGATACAATTTTTATGACCCAGGATGTACGTTAGGAATTTCCATATTATGCCTCAAAAGACAGTGATTTTATAGTTCACGTCAACTTGTCCCTGATTTCACATGAATGATCTGAAAGCAAGCGTATTTTAAAAATATGAAATCAGCACGAATAAACTAAATAATGAGACATATTTTCAGTGATCTACGAGTACCATTTTAACTAAACTGAAGTAGTCATGAAAGAGTAGTGTAGATAAGTACAAATACATACATTTGTCAAAATTAAATTGGGGGGATAGAGTGAAGGTAAGTACCAATTAATGAGTCAGTGAAGGATTCTGAGTAGTGGAGCAACACATGAGTTAATTCTTAAGAATTAAATCAGTAATGATGTGAAGAATGAAGTAGAGGTAAAAAGACTGGGAGTTAGATGAACTTTATGACAAAACAATCAATAGTGTTTAGAGAATGATTATAAGTTGTATATGAGGGAAAATAAGAAACCAAAATTGGGGTCAAACTTTCAAGCCTGAGGAACAGGCAGAATTTATTTACTATTACTAGAGAGAAATCATTAAGCTAAACTAAATGGACAAAGTGGTTAGCTGTTTCTAGATGACAAGTTCAAATTTAAATGTGAAATTTGAAGTGAAGACTGTAGAATCTAAAGTTATCTAGAGGCTCTTGAGATCTCAAACTGTACATGACTCAGCAGAGAAGGAAAGGTATGGATCTGGATAAACTGAATTAACTCCAGGGAAATGTTAAAAGCCTGAGAGTGAATAACATGCATTTTTCTAGGAGACTTTTCCTTGCTGATAATTTTGTCTTCCTTTTTACAGAAATAGTATGACATTTTTTAAAGCATGAATTACTGGTTGCATTGTGTGCAAAGCCTAATTATAAATGAGTAGGTTTCAGGAGGTTTATATATTCTTGCCGTTTTGGGGAAGAGAAAATTTTGTCAAACAATAAAATTAGAAAGTACATAAATAATTTCCTTCAGATTGCCAGTAAAAACCTCTTTTCCACCAGGATTTTTCTTATCATGATCTGTAAACACACAACTATTCAACCCTCTTTACTGATAAGATGGGCCAGAAGCACACAAGTTGCATCAATCAAAATCAGGCAGGCACATGACACAGAGTTGACTCTCTTTGTTCAGATATGATTTGGCTTAAGATTGTTTGAAGTGCTGGTTAATGTAAAAGGAGCAAAAGTATGTCTAGGGAGTGAATCATGTGATAGAATTCTGTTGTTACCAGCTCTTTCCAAATGTATTATTGAGTGGCCTTAATCAGAAAAAGATGCTTGCCACCATTTTAGATGTGAAACCCCAAACCACTTGATCTTTAATAGTTATATTTGTTAATCTGAACATAGGCTGTAAAGAATATAATTGTGTACATGATAAAAACAAACAAGTGATGACATATTCTCAAATAGATAACCACCAGATGGTAAAACAGACTGACTCAATGGGGCCAGCAATATGATAAATTGTAGTTAAGTGGCAGATAGTCAGAAAGAAATCAAAAGAATAATAAACTCATAGTAGACAGTTAATAAGTTATAGCCACAGAATAAGTAATTTGATTAGATTAGAAAAGGAACTCTGATGCAAACGTATTAATAGCAGGTAATATATGCATAGAAGATTCATGAATGTTCATTGGAAAGATTTCAGAAGAGAAACAATAGGAATCATAATGAAAATGTTTGTCCAAAATATTTAGTAGAAATAATGCTGTAATGTAACAAATTTATATCTTTTTCACAATAATTTCTTCATATACTATCTTCACTGGATGCTTCTTTCTTTTTCTTTTGGTTTTAATTAATCCTTCTTTTGATATTCTTTGGATGAAACCTAGAAAAGGAAGGTAAATAAATTTATACATGATAAAGTAACATAACAAAACGTAATCTAAAATTTCTTCAAATTTTCTTTTAATGTTTAAAATCAAAAAAGTGTAATTGGTTTAACAGTCATTTGCTTATTTCTTTGCGTAAACATCCTCTTTCTCAGGATGTCAGTTTGCATAAATGGGGAAACATTATTGATTTGTATTATTCGTCTTCAGCTAGAAATTAATGCTTATTTTATTAAAGTGGACATGTGGCTGTATATGATTAGTGGAGTTATAGATGATTTTTATTTACATATTAACACCCTATAAATGGGCTTCCCAGGTGATGTTAGTAGTACAGAGCCCACCTGCTAATGCAGGAGCCTTAAGATACTCGGATTTGATCCCTGGGTGAAGATCCCCTGGAGGAGGGCATAGCAACCCACCCCAGTATTCTTGTCTGGAAAATCCCATGGACAGAGGAGCCTGGTGGCTATGGCCCATGGGGTCGTGAAGAGTTAGACATGACTAAAGTGATTTAACATGTACACACTCTATAAATATGGATCATTTTTATTTCCAGAAGAAAATAAATACATTAAATTTCTATGCATTAGAAAGCTTAAAGATATTTTGGTATAATCTTTTAAAATGAAAGCTTAGTATATAAATATTAAAAAATAAAATGTTTTGTTTAAATTTTGTTGGGGGGGAGGAAGATACATTGAAAGGAACTGCAGTTAACGTAACTGGCAATATTATCAAAATGTAGTTGAGAAGACACAGTTAAATCAAAATACTGTTGCTTATCATAAATAGAACTAATTTCATCCTTTCACAGATTAAAATTTATTCATGATTTCAACACAATTATTATCTTAAACAGTAGTGAGTTAATGGGAGAATACCCTCTATACCTTTTACACAAGTCCTAAGACATGCTTTTTTAGAGGTAAAATTGTTCTCATTCCCTCCACATCCACTGTACTTGAATGGGCGGCATTTCCCAATGACTGAATTGTAGTAGAATCTGCTCTCATTGGCTTGACACAACCCCCTGTCTGCTGGGGTCAGACACCAGGAGGGGCCATTAAATTCTAAAAAGATAAAGAAAACATAGTAAGTCATATATAATAGTTAGTCTGAAACTTTCATATTTATTGTTTGTAGATTAGTCTTATTAGGCATGTTTATGTGAAACAGTAATCTGAATGAATAACATAAAATTCATATATTTCAATTCCAGGAAAATGTTTAGCCAGTCTCCAAGTGTGCACTATACTGAGACCTTTCTTCAGTAAATATGAAAGTAGGTACATCTGTTAAAGGGAAGTGCCAGGATTACTCTTCATATGACAAAACTAGTTTTACATAATATAAACAACCACTATTCAACAATTTATGAAAATTTATTAACCATATCCATTTGAAAATAATTATCATTTCTTACATATCATTTGTTCATGAGTGTTCAACGTTGCAAATAAAGTCCTGATGAGCAAAAACTTTACTCACCGTATGAAACAAACAGAAGCTAAGGAAGAGGTCATTCCCTGACCAAAGTTCTGAATGACAACATATGACAATTTAAAGCACAGGGATTCGGGTATAGCAAATTCTAACCTTAAGCTTTGGAAAGTGAACCCAGATGATTTAGCTTAGTAAAAAGTTTTCTGTGTGTGTGAATTAAACCAGCAGTTCTAGATGAGTTAGATATTTTTGCAAAGGAAGGAATATTGCTAAAGGCAGGTAAGAGCACACATTTACAAGTTTAAACGAAACAGATGGGCTGGTCTGTCAATGGGACCAACCACTTTCAAAAAAAGAAGAAAAAAAATACAACTGGGGTAATGAAAGGATCACTCATTTCCTTAAGACAAAGCACAGAAATGGTTTCAGCCTGATGATAGTTTTCAGCTCCTTCTGGAATTCCTGTCAGGGAGGGGAAGCTGGTAGTCTTTTTAGTTGTAGAGCTAAACTGCTTGATATTATTAGTAAACCAAAACTGCAGATAACTTGGTGAAAGGCCAGGAATCAATATAGCAAGACATGGTACAGCAAATGCAGATGAAGAGGATATGCTGAATGTACAATATTGGCAGAAAATGGAACTTTGAGTAATTCAGTAGCAATGAAGGCAAATAGTTTGTACAAAAAGCAAGAACTGGTCTGATGGCAAGTGAACCCTAGGTGAACACACTAAAAAATAAATAAAACAATTTGAGAAAAAAAGTGAAAAAAATCTTAAATCGATAAACAAAATTTTATAACCTTCTACTTTCCAGATATTTAAATAAAGATTAGAGTGTCTAGATAAAATGTCTCATGTAAAAGAGAAATTCTTGAAAATATAAGAGAAGCATTGAAAATATTATAGGAAGAATTTATGATAAACACTTTAGAAAGGTGACATTTTGTGTCAAAATCCAAGAACTGAAATCACATTAAAATTGTATTACTTAATCTTTAAGTAGGTGTATAGACACTGATTTAAAAGAAACTCCTAGAATTTCACAAAAAACTTGACTAAAAATCATGTAGTCTAATTTATGTTTTGCCTCACCCCATTTAGGGATTATAGAGCATTATTACTGCCATCTTAAAATATAATTAAAATGTACTTGGTGAGAATGTGTGCTTAATTTTCTGAAAATGTTGAGGTCTTTTTTCTCCAAAAATGATTAATGTAAGAGGAATTTGGTAACAACCTAGGAGAGATATGCTGTACATTGAGCCCAATATTGTGCAAGCTTTTCCAATGGGTAAGTTGTGTATTCTCATCAGTCCATAGCCAAGAATATAACATAGTTATCAACTGCCATTGCTTCTAACTCCATGACCTTTTAAAATCATCACCCATACTCAGAAACAAATGAAATACCCCACAAGCAATTAGCCTGATTTGAGAAACAGAAAACAGAAGAAATTGCTACTCCTTTGAATATTATTCTCAAAAAGCACCCACAGATGCCTCATAGTATATATGTAAGTAAGTATCATGGTATGATTTATACATCTATTCTACTTTAGCATTTTGTACACAAAATATATTAGCCCACAATAAGTTGAAAATAATAATATATACATATATTATAGATATCCTTGTAGTATACTTCTTTACAAATGTTGCTTATTCTGTCTTAATAGCAGTGCTCTAAAGCTCCTTATTCCAAGACAGACAGAAATTTCTGATTACAGGGAACAAATCATCTCTTTTTGCCTAACACACAACCTAAAGTAAAACTGGCCCCATAACAAAATCAGTGTTATTTCAAAGTGAGGACAAATTGGCATAGTATATCTAGGGCTATAGTTCCTAGGTTAAAGGTAACAAGGAATGTGCCTCTGCTATCATAGACCAGGAGCCTGTAACATCACTTGAAAGCTAGAACCAAAACAGTCTCTCCACTGGGATCCGAAACCACAACTATGGCCATACCACCCTGAACACTCCTGGTCTCATCTGAAACCATGGAGCATATACCACAGTATACACAGACGTATACACAGTATACACAGTATACACAGTATACACAGACGTATTTCTCTGTCTTCCTTTGATCACCCAGTCTTCCAACAGTTTGCCACTGACCAAACTGCTCAAAAACCAAGGGAAAGAGCAAGAAGAATGCAGGGGATAAGTTTGAAAGCAGACAGTTGACAGTACAGATTCATCAAAGAGTTTCACTACCTGCTGAACTGTCCTAAGCATCAAATTACCTCTGCCTGAAACTCTTTGTGACTTCTGAATCAGAGGATGTGTGGAATGCCGCTTCTGACAGTCTGGGATCTAGTGTGCAGACTTAACTGTCTCTCTTAGCACATAGCAGCTCCCACTCAGAAAGTATTTCTCCATGACTGATCTGATGACTATCTAATTTGTTTGTCCTAT
Source organism: Okapia johnstoni (assembly GCA_024291935.2). Lineage (NCBI taxonomy): Eukaryota > Metazoa > Chordata > Mammalia > Artiodactyla > Giraffidae > Okapia > Okapia johnstoni. The sequence goes on from CM044308.1 coordinate 140,967,956, forward strand.
TTTAATTGCTACCTAAATAGATCATCAGACTCAACTCACATTTGACCCCGGTTAATATAGAGAGATAACAGCATTTTCGTAGGGAGGAACACTAAAAAGGCTGTATTGGGTAAGCCAGTTGGGAAGTTTTTATAAGGACATTACTCTTTGGAAACATGAATTATACCCACCTCATAAACTATTTCTCCTAAAATCATTTAAGCTCGAAGCAGTTAAGACTATCATTGAATTACTCTAGTATAAAAAACAGAATTAAAATAATGAAGCAGATGGTTTCTCAAGGACATTATAGCTCCAGATTTTTTGAGTCCTTGAGTATCATCTGATTCAAACTCTAAAGGTATAGGAAATAGAAATGTTTTGCTCCCTTTGAGGAGATAAACTTGACTATTTTCAATTAACATATTTATTCTAGATAAACACATGGCACTCACCTATTCAAAATCCAGACTTTGATATCTACAATGAAAGAAAATATAAAGGTTTTGCACAATGTGATATTTTGGTCTAGATTATAATTTGTGGAAATTTAAGATTGAATAAAAGACACTAACCTGACTTCTGTCCATTTCCAAAGGGAATTTAATAACCAAATGCGCTGTCTTGACTTCACCATTAATAACAAGTTGGATAGCTTCCATTTAGAGGGTCTATGATAGATTTCAGAATTCAGAATCCATTCATATTCTGCCAGGAATTGCAGTTGATATAGTATGACTGCTAGACTATAAAATGATGCTCCAAAAGCCGTTTTTATATGTAAACTGGCTTATGTAATAGCTTTGAAATTTATGCAGTAAACTTTTAATTTTGTACTTACATTGAATCTTTATGTGCTATCTCTGTTTCTGTACTATTTTACATGCCTATATTGAGGCTTCTATTTTACCAACAAACTTAGGTTTTAGGAACCACCTCATCACTTTTTGAAGAAATTTCTTTTTGTCTTCTGAGATTGTTTCAGGGAACTGAATAACAAATCTTTCCTTTGAACAACAAATTTAGACCAAATTAAGAAGGTCTTTGAATACTAACATATTTGATTTTATGATGTAGACATTAATAAATGACTGAACATATAAAAGGATAAAAGAGGCTATTATTATCTATCTTTATACATAAAACAAATTCAACCAGTTATGTGTCAGCTGAATACAGTATGAGACATGAATAAGAGCAGAATATAAGAGAACCCTAACTACAGCAGTTATAGCGGGAATGGCTAAAATTAAGCACCAGAGTGAATGTGGGTAGGGAGGCAGATAGAGAGAAGGCAAATTCTATTATTTCTAGATAAGTTGACTTAGAAGATGGAATGTTTTCTAGTCTATTTTGAAATGTAATTATATTATAAAATATAGTCAATAGCTTCCAAATTTGTAATTTTGTAATCATGGCTTTATTTCAATGTGGCTTTACTTTAGAAAATGGCTTCCCAGGTGGCATAGTGTTAAAAGAATCTGCCTGCTAATGAGGGGACTCAGGAGACACAGATTCAATCCCTGGGTCGGGAAGATCCCCTGGAGGAAGAAATGGCAACCCACTCCAGTATTCTTGCCTGGAAAATTCCATGGATAGAGGAGCCTTGCCAGGCTACAGTCCATGGGGTCACAAAGAGTCTGACATGGCTGAACAACTGAGCATCGTACTTCAGAAAATTCTCTGAATGAAGACGGAATTGTGAACTATGCCTGTGGATTAGCTAGCACCTAGGCAAACAAACCCAAGATGTTAAAAGATAAAACCCAAGATTTGAGAAGACAGAAAATTTTAATTTTGACATTCTTCAATGGAAGTCAACATCAAGACTTTGTCCTCCCTTAACGCTTACTCAGGTCTCTGTCTGAGCATATAATAGGACATTGAAAACATCTACATATGCCCCTATTTCCCAGGCATGCCAATAAAAGACAAAACCACCTTCTGTTTACTATTATTAGACTCCCAATCTGCATGACAAATCCTCATATAGGAGGCCCTCAGTATGTTGAAATGAACCAAAATTTAAAAGTATAACAAATCCGTATCTCAAGTCATAAGATTAACTTGGAACACAGGTTTGATATTCTTCTGATTAGAAATAAGACCCAAAGACATGAAACATATATTGGTATTTTATAATTATGTTTGAATTTTACAAATGCTTTATGTTATTCCAGGTAATCATAGTATTAAATATATTAAATGAATAAACTTCAAATCAAGGTTATATACTTTAGTTGTATTAAAAATTTATTATAAAATGTAATACGAATGTAATAAAATATACACAAATGGTATCCCTTATTATTTCATTTTTTTCCAGCTATAAACCTCTGTTGATACTGGGTAATCACTGATACCATTATCATAAAAAACTTAAAACATTAATACCTTTGAGTTATTTGTGTTAAATACTGAGTTTAGTCATCACAATCTTCACAAAAATTTTATGAGATATTACTCTTCACATACAACAAATGAGGAACTTGAGGCTGAGAGTGGTATAATTTTTTTCAAGGCCAAAAACAGAGTCTGCAAATAGCAGAACTGGAATTTAAACCCACGTTTTTCAGCCCATAAAGTCAATGTACTTAATGGCTATGACATGTCATACAAAAACTCTAAAAACTAACTAGAAAATAAAAATAATTGAGCAAAGATATTTTAATTATTATCAGGTAAAATGAAAGTAGTCACAAGTTCCCCTTTATATTTGATTCTCAAAGTCTGTCTTCTTTGAAGCTCAGGTTCAGAGTATCTTAGATGCTTCTTACCCTCAGCTATATGAGTGAAGTTAGAATTTAATAAGTCTGAATAGGAGAAAGATACCTAACAAAACAGGTTTATCAAACAAGAAGGCTGGAAAGTTTTGGAAGTAACAGTCTGAGTCAAACAGCATACAGAGAGCTCAAATATTTAAAGGGCAAGAATTATTGAGTTGTGATGTTCAACCTGGGCAGATTCTAGAAATAGACCAAAGCATTAGGATTTTATGCCCTCTCTGATCATATCTGCACTAGTCAGTCAGATTTATTTAGTAGAATTAATAAGTGACAAACTAGAAAGCTCATTCTGCTGTGTCCCTTGGAAAGATAAAGTTGAGATTTCCCTACACTACACATGTTATATCAATGCTTTTCAAATTCATTCCTGTAAAGATTGCCCAGCATTCAAACAGAAAAAGGGCGGTAAAAGAATTACAACATAGAATAGCACAAGCTTTTCTAACCTGTTCCTATCTCATTCCTAACCTGTCCTATAGCAGTCCATACCAAAATCATGTTATAGAGATTTTTCCCGATTAGCAAAAAACATGTGCCATCAAACAAATCAATTAGTATTATTAATTTATTAGTTTTATTATTTATTATCATTATCAATTTACTTGTAGTTTGTATTATATTTATTTGTGAATGAAATTCCCGATGTTCAAGCTGGATTTAGAAAAGCCAGAGGAACCAGAGATCAAATTGCCAACATCCACCGGATCATCAAAAAAGCAAGAGAGTGCCAGAAAAACATCTACTTTTGCTTTATTGACTACACCAAAGCCTTTGACTGTGTGGATCACAACAAACTGGAAAATTCTTCAAGAGATGGGAATATCAGACCACCTGACCTGTCTCCTGAGAAATCTGTATGCAAGTCAAGAAGCAACAGTTAGAATTGGACATGGAACAACAGACTGGTTCCAAATCGGGAAAGAGGTACATCAAGGCTGTGTATTGTCATCCTGTTCATTTAACTTATATGCAGAGTTCATCATGCGAAATGCTGGGCTGGATGAAGCACAAGCTGGAATCAAGACTGCCAGGAGAAATATCAGTAACCTCAGATACACAGATGACATCAACTTATGTCAGAAAGTAAAGAACTAAAGAGTCTCCTGATGAAAGTGAAAGAAGAGAATGAAAAAGTTGGCTTTAAACAACATTCAGAGAACTAAGATCAAGGCATCTGGTCCCATTACTTCATGGCAAATAGATGAGGAAACAATGAAAACAGTGACAGACTTTACTTTTTCTGCCTCCAAAATCACTGCAGATGGTGACTGCAGCCATGTAATTAAAAGACACTTGATCCTTGGAAGAAAAGCTATGATAAACCTGGACAGCATATTAAAAAGCAGAGACATTACTTTGCCAACAAAGGTCCATCTAGTCAAAGCTATGGTTTTTCCAGTAGTCATGTATGGATGTGAGAGTTGGACTATAAAGAAAGCTGAGCACTGAAGAATTGATACTTTTGAACTGTGGTGTTGGAGAAGACTCTTGAGAATCCCTTGGACTGCAAGGAGATCCAACCAGTCTATCCTAAAGGAGATCAATCATGGGTGTTCATTGGAAGGACTGATGCTGAAGCTGAAACTCCAATACTTTGGCCACTTGATGCAAAGAAATGACTCATTTGAAAAGACCTTGATGCTGGGAAAGATTGAAGGCAGGGGAAGAAGGAGACGACAGAGAATGAGATGGTTGGATGACATCACCAACATGATGGACATGAGTTTGAGTAGGCTCCAGGAGTTGGTGGTGGACACGGAGGCCTGGTGAGCTGCAGTCCATGGGGTCGCAAAGAGTCGGATATGACTGAGTGACTGAAATGAACTGAAGCTTGATTAAGAGTTGTATAATGGTTACATGCCTAAGAAGTTTATTCCTACCATTTTACTTGTTCATATAAAATTAATATTCACAAAATGGAGGTCTGTGCATTTTCTCTTTTAAAGGTGTCTGTAACATTTCTCTGGAGGAATTTTACAACAAAATCTTTTGATAAAATAATTAATCCTTGTTAAAACCAGAGATGGGCCAGGAAGAAAAGGATTAGCAAAAAGTAGTCAATGGTCACCTAGGGTGACTGTATTTGGATGGCAGCAATCTTGGTAGAGATGAAGTGCTACATTTTTGTTTCTCACCAGCGCTCCTGCCAGGAAGTAGGAAGTCTGATGGATACTTACCACAAATTTTTGTCAATTTTTGTAAAGTCAGCTCAGTGGCACCAGATTCATCATGTAGACATGTTTAGATTATGAGGGAAGTTTCTGTGTCTTTTGATCTGAGAATACCATATGAAAAATACGATATTTCTTTGGGACTATGGATATGAGTTGTTGATTGGGGTTTTTGAGAGTTACTGACAGTGCTTAGTGATTAACTGTGGTATACAGCTAAGTGCATAACTCTTTACTTGATGGGGATTATTTTCTTTCCAAAAAGTGTCTATGGTTGTAATATTTTTCTTTATATAATCACATTTTCAACAAGAGGCCAAATATGTGACAAAATTATATTTCAAATATTAAATTGACTTTATCAGTAATGGTGTTTGGTGTCAAGCAGGCAATTTGTGAGTGTAATATCTCTTCCAGAAGGCTAATGAGAACTAAAAAATTTTAAAATATCTGTGTGTGTGTTTCTTTTGTACCCATTTTTTTCACAAATATATATATGGAATCTGGCACTATGTCATACAGTGAATACAGTCAGGAGAGAGACAGAGTTCCAGGTATCCAAGTGGCCTTCAGAATACCACCCAATCACTCTCCCTTGACTGGAGGCTGCCAGGAAGCAACACAGGACTAGGTCAGGTATAGAGATGTTCCTTTTCTCAGTCAGACAACAAGTATCAGACTGGGTTGGCAATAGTCTTTTGAAATATATTTAAATTTTTTTTTCCCCAAAATATCATATAACTCGGGTAGTCCCAAGACAGTTGATATACAGAAGAAAGTCAGCTATGAGAAGCAGAATAACTCACTTTTTTCATGAATGAGTCAGGTTTACTCAAAAGGTTCAGAACCAATATGAATACTTGAAAACATTAGTTTTTTTTTGCTATTTAGACATTTACCAAAGAGATATATGGAGAGGAATATATTAACTCTCTCTATATAAATATTCAAACATTATTCAAATGCTATTAACAGGACAGAATGGAAGGCATCTGTACATATGCCATATGTATCAAAAGAAATATCAAAAGCACAATTATTAACATATGAATAAAATGGTATAAAATCTTAGAATGAACATGGAGCATGAATGCAGACGATGTTCAAAAAGACCTGGCAAGTGTGATCAGCATTCTTCTAACCATCATTTGTTCTTTCTGTTGTAACTGTGGATTACAAAATTAATAAATAAAAATATATAAGTCGTTTCTCCAGGGCCTAACAGTGGGATAAACACTGAAGGAGGGAAGTCTACAAAATACAAAATCCAGTGTTTCTTCCTTTAAAAAACTTGCCATCTAGTCAGTAAGGCGGAGCTGACACAAAAATCAAACAATTTAATTATTAAGTGAATCGAAATAAAAAGCCAAGGGAGAGAGAGGAATAAGTCTTCCTTATGGAAGGGGAAAAGACTGAAGGCGGGAAGAGAAAGAGATGACAGAGGATGAGATGGTTGGATATCATCACCGACTCGATGGACATGAGTTTGAGCAAGCTCCAGGAGTTGGTGATGGACAGGGAAGCCTGGTGTGCTGCAGTCCATGGGGTTGCAAAGAGTCAGACACCACTAAGCGACTGAACTGAACTGAACTGATTGGTCTATAACATCTGGTTTGTCTGAGCTAGCACTGGTTCATACTTATTTTTTTGGTATATCATATTTCAACATATATATGATTTTTGAAAAAATTGTAATGCACTTTAAAATAAAACTATGTTATTTATCTGCCAAAATCACAATCCTAATTTTCTATCTATAAATATATATTGTAAATAAATAAATGCTTTTTAGCATCCTGCTTTGATTAGCATCCCAGTTTGGATGACATATGATTGTTGAGGTAATCTAAACATGAAGGAACGATGGTCTGAACAAAATAGGTAAGATTGAAAATGAAGAAGATAAGAATGGACATTTCATCAGGGAAAGTAATAAAATTTAATGACTGACGAGGAGAGAAGTGATCAAGAGTGATTACCAAATGCTCAAATGGGAAAATGGCGGCAGAACTCTGAAAATGTATAAAGTTGGAAATGTATAAAATGTAAAGAAAACTTACTCAAAATTCTTTTGCCCCAAAGCCCCACAATACTTCATACCAGTATTCTTTAATTTGTTTCTAGGAAACACATTTGAACTGTTTAAGTTTCCAGATATGTATTAATTTAGTTCTGTTGTGAATTCTCTTTTAAAGGTTGATTATCATTTTATTATAGTATATGTACTGAAGAACTTTATCTGAATAATTAGAGATTTTATAAGTGGCTGAAATATCACCTTTTCCTGAAAATGGGAACTTACAAAGAGTTGTTTTAGAGATGAGAAACTAAGGCCTGGGAACTAAGGCTTGTATTGCTGTGAATCATATGGATTAAAAATGATTAATCATATTTATGTAGCACTGAAGAGGTATCAGGCACTGTCCTAAGCGAGCTATGTATATTGAATGATTTCACCTTACAATAAAGGCTATGAGGTAAGCACTATATTACTACCATCCTCATTTTGTAGTAGGAAAAAGTAAGGTTCAGAGAGGTTAAGAATTTTAAGGTTGCACAGGTGGTAAGTGGAAGAAATGGGATTTGAGCCCAAGTCTTCAGACTCAGAGTCATTTTTCTTATCCACTATCTTATAGTGCCAATCACACCAAGAAAGTCAAGAAGCAGTTGTGACAGTCTTTCATCCTGAAGATCATACACAGAACTGCATACATTTAGAGATATTGTATTAGAATTATTTCTCTCCTGCATGTATGGAGGATACATTTCTTGTAACTACAAGGAAATCCTCCTAATTCAGAACAATAAATCAAATAATTTTCTCTCACTTGTGCACAGAAACCTCTTTAAGGAAGGGCATGTTTCAATCTTTGAGGTCACCCGTGTAGCCTATTGGGCTTTCCTGGTGGCTCAAACAGTAAAGAATCTGCTTGCAATGCAGGAGCCTATTAATATTGTAATACGGAAATGAAAGGAGAAAATTAAACCTCAGTTGTGCTTAATATGGAGAAGGAAATGGCAACCCACTTCAGTAGTCTTGCCTGGAGAGAAGCCTGGCGGGCTACAGTCCATGGGGTCGCAAAGAGTCGGACACGACTGACTGACTAACACTAGTGCTTAATAAGCATTCAAATATCTTGAGTCAAGAAGGTTCACTGGAAAAAACATATTCTCATGCTAATTTGCAACACTGTGTTTGAGAATAGCAATTTTAAAAATTACCAAGTCATTTTCTAGTGACATTCAACAATATTTCTAAAATGTTTTTCTATCATCATCAGAAAGAAACATTAAAATTGTATTTGCAAATATTTCACTTAACAATAACACAATCTCACAGTATTTTTGGAATATTGAAATACCTAAGGATTATTTTCAATGACAAAAATTTTAAATGAATGCTATTCTATTTGTATTGTGGGGCATGTTCTATCACTGTATGCTGAATCAAAATCTTAAAGGATTTACATCTTTTCAAAAGAATCTAACATCTACAGAGAACCTTTTACATTTGCTAAAACCTTGAATGAGGTCTTACTGTAAACATAGAACTGTAGTTTCTTAAATTATTATAACATGTATTAATATAATTGCAAGCAGTGATGGATGTAATACTTTTTGATTTGGAATATCAAGAGTGTCTTTATATACCTCCACAAAGCCTTTTGAAGGGACGAGAGAGAGAGAGAGTCTATGTTTGGGAAGGGTGGGGGCGCAGTTGCCTTCCTACACTCTGCTGCTGGATGGGATGGAGAAGGGATCATCTAGGTCTTAGATGATGGAAAGGCGCAGCTGCATCTCCACCTGCCTCATCTTGGATGGAGCAGACATGGGATCATGTAGGTCTTAGGAAGATTAGAGGCAGAGCTTCATTGTCACCCTTTACATGTTTAAGCCACCGGAGAGAAGTTATTGCAACACTGTTTCATGTTTTAAATTAGGAATGCTGCAAAACAAAAGAATAAGAAAAGAATGCTCCCAGGAAAAGAGGGTAAGGGGTCAAAATGGCTAGAGGAGTTTAGATTTTGAAGCAAATACAAACCCGAAAAAATAAAATAGTTCTCTAGACAAAAATGGAGACCATTTACCTTAATTTTAAATGCAGTTACTATGAAAGAACTATCCCTCAAATGTCTATTATTTGAAATTAAAAAAAAATCTCTTAACATTGTTTCCCTTTAAATTTATGGTGTGAATGTTACTGCTTCCTTAGTTAATGATATGCTCTTAAAACCATTAATTTGTTTAATATACTTTTTTAATGTGCATCTACATAAAAACTTGGGAGGACATTTAGCAGACAGTATTTAAAACATTTATTTTCTCACATTTTTCTTTATTTTCCCCTTTCTGTTTTTCTAGCATGCCTGCTAAAAATCAAGTATTATACTCCAAGGCAAAACCATCTCCTAACCGACTCTATTCATTTTAATGGTAAATAACTAATGATCTCTATTTGAATTAGTAAAGTAACCCAAACAAAAATAATTGAAACACATTAAAAACTAATTTCATATGTAGATATATTTATCACATGTATCTTTACATTCAATAATATATTTGTTGTTAACTTTCACATCTTTCACAGCAATAAGAGTTAGCATGCTTTTCAACATGGGATAGTTAACTGGATAAAATAAAATGTCACTGAAAGACACAGGGCTGGAAGGACACAAAGAAACAATGAAGTGAAATTACTTGATTTCACAGATAAAAAATTAGAAGTACAAAGATACTTATGATTATTATTATTACAAAGCAGTATTTAAAAATTAGACTCTTTTCATTTGGTGTTGAACTCACTGCTCTAATTATAAAATCTAAGGACCTGAAAGCATTTTGAATATACCACAGTGTCTAACACCCTCTGAAATTTTGCATGCCCTGTATGCCATCTCAAGTGCTGCTGGAACACTGCGTCAGTGCCTACCGTTTGGGGACTTTACTCCCTGAGGCACTCCTCCATTTCTGAAGAACTCACATTAAAAAGAAACACTTTTACAGAAAGAAATCTGTGCTTTAGATTTCATTCAGTAAACCTAATTCTTAGGCTGGGTTGAGGGAGATAAGGAACCATGTCAGGGCGTGTGAATAGGGAAGACTGAAATAGGGAGGACTGAGAGAGGCATGTACAGGTTTGAATTCTCCTTTCACATGACGGTGTTTCAAGTACCAAGAGCATATATAATGTTCTCTCAGGCCTCACATCTTACACTTTCCAGTCCTTCTAAATCACAGTGTGGTGACTGTAATGTATTGCATTCAGGGCTGAAAGAAGTCCGCAGACATAATCAGGTCAATGAAGGTCTATATTCCTCATTCTAGATAAATCAGTCAGTATTATAGTCTCTTAAATCCATCTGGGCAGAAGTTTTGCTTGCTTATTTGTTTTTTGTAAAGAAAGATGCTCAAAGACATTCTGAATCTCATCTGTTTCTGACACATGACTGGGGTGGAAACAGTATGTCTCTTTTCACCTTAAGGTTGCAATTTTAATGTTACAGAACTCTTTGAACAATGCAAACTTTACATTTAACAATTTTATATGGACTGCTTCTAAGCAAAATCTTCAATTTCTGAAAGAGCACATGTGATTTTTTAAATTTAGTAAGGACCTTACATTCATCCCATTAACCTCCAACTTTTCAGGTTGTTTCTGTCTGGTTATTTGCTGTGTCTGGTTATGTTTCCCAGAAGTTTCACATTTCTGCTTTTTTGCGGGCCTATTTCCTGTATGCTTCTTTAAATTCTACAAATATGTTGACAGGATAGAGTCCAGAAAAAGAGTTCTGCATACCTCCAAAAGAAAATTCCCTTGGAGTGACTTAACCTTAGGGATGGCTAGTCACCAAATTCCTAATCTCTCCTGTGACTGACACCAGAGACCTAGGCCAATGCTAGGCTCAATTTAAGACCATTCTAGGCTGCCATCACAAACCTTTACAATTAGGCGCTGAAGCTGATAACCCCTAGCCATTATTTTATAAGATAAATTTAGCATAGAGTTAAGTATCATGTAAAAGTTCTCATGTGGTATGTAATCAAAAACCGACTTCAAAGCATACTTCAAAATAGATTAGGAAAATTATCATTTTTCTGGGACTAAAGGTCTTAAGCAGTTTTGAATCTCAGTACTTCATCCACTATTATTTCTGAAATAATAGTACTGATATAAATACTGAAATATTCAGTATAACTATTGAAATAAATACTGAAATACTCAGTATTTCATCATATCTATTATTAAAGAACAAGAGGTATAATTTTCCGAAAAACATAGTTCTCATACACATTCTTCTGTTGTTACCATGATAATATTTTTCTGGCAGTAATTAAAACAGAGTCTTACCAAAGAAGCTGGGTTCCTTGCTAGGCTGGGGAGTCAAGGAGGCATTATTCATAGCATCAGTCTGGGTTCTATAATCATCCACCCGGAAACCATTCACTGGAAAACATATGTAGCCAATTAAAATAGAAGACATTGTCACAAGCTCATAACTGTACACATAAAACAAAGCACGGAAGTTGTTTAGAAAAGTAAATGTCTAGAAATTTTATTCATGTTGCTTTGTTAAATTGTGCTGCATGCTCATTCGCTCAGTCACATCTGACTTTTGAGACGCTATGGACTGTAGTCTGCCAGGCTCCTCTGCCCATGGGATTTTTCCAGGCAAAGATACTGGAGTGGGCTGCCATTTCCTCATTCAGGGGATCTTCCTGACCCAGGGACCAAACCCGAGTCTCCTGCATCTCCTGCACTGGCAATTAGATTCTTTACCACTGAGCAACCTGGGAAGTGGTGAACAGTGAATCTTTAAACCTATCTATAGTTATATCTTATAATATTTCAATGAGTATCTTTGATGTTCTTTGTCAAAACAAAAGGGGGTAACAGTTAATGTTTAAGTCACTCCTTTAATTAATTTTATAGCTAGATAAAACTGATATTCAGTGGTAGTTTCCAAAGAACCATTTTCCCTCAAATTGTTATAAATCTAAGGGATTTTAACAGTCCTACTCTTGTGCCTAAATTTTACTACAGTATTCTCAGAAAGGAAAATTAAATAATCTAACCTAAAAAAATTTGTTTCGATGAAAATCATTTCCACTATAAATTTCTTAGGGCTTCCTAGGTGGCACTACTGGTAAAGAACCCACCTGCCAATGCAGTAGACATAAGAGACACGGGTTTGACCCCTGGTTGGGAAGATCCTCTGGAAGAGGGCATGGCAACCCACTCCAGTATTCTTCCCTGGAGAATCCCATGGACAGAGGAGCCTGGGGGTTACAGTTCACAGGGTCACAAAGAATTGGACACGACAAAGAATTTAGCACACATAAATTTGTTAATTCTCTATTTCTTAAAAAAAAAAATTAAGATAGTGACTAATTTATATCAGATTTAGAGTGAATACAATGGGTCTTCACTTGCATGGCTGCAATAAAATCTGGGTAAATCTGAACATCCTTTAAGATGTCTTATTTAATAAAAAAATGTCTATAAAATGAAGTAAAAGGAGATGAGAAATAAACATACATGTGTCTTCACAGGTGTTCTTGCATTCTTCTAGTGATTCAAAGTTGTTGAGATTACCGAGGCACCCACCATACTTGAAACGTTCACACTGCTTTGATCGATTGTTATAAAAATACCTCGTAATATAACCTCGACAGATTCCAGCATCTTCTTTCAAAAAGCAGAAATCTGGCTTTTCTAGAAATTATTAAAACATCAGAAAGTAGTATTCTTTTTTGAGTAATTTAATTATGTTAATTAAAAATATAAACTGGTTAAGTTGAAGTTATTTAAGGAGTACACATGAAAAGATAAAGATAAAAGGTAAAATATAACATTATCCATAACTATATTTTATCCACTTCGACATTTAGAACAATGTATGTACAACTGTCATACATTGAGTCTATTGGAATTTCAAGTTCTAAATTTCTCATAGTCAATCAGTAGCACATTAACTATCGACTCTTTCATAAATTGAGAGAATAAAAGATATTGAGGTTTCATTACCCTTGGTTTGGAAATGTAAAGTATTATGGCAAAAATTTGGTTTATTTATTTTTGTTAATCTTATGTGCATCTACATTTAGGAAAGATCCACAAATTTCATAATTTTCAGATGTGCAATCTAATTTTAAAGTATACTGTGCTGCTTCATTATGAATGGTTTCAATTTTTATAAACAGAGAAGTTTTGAGGGGGGTGGAGGCTTTCACGGCTATACTTAGAAGCTCCTAAATTCTTATGCTGAAATTAATATCTGTATTAGGTATGACATCCTCCACCACTGTGTCTCTTATTTTTCTTCCAGGCATTGGAATGACTCCAATAGTGCAGAGGCAGAAAGGAAATACATGTTCAGGGATTGGAGAGGCTTTTGAAAAAGCCTAATACCCAATCTTTGATAGTGCTCCAATCCAGGCTAAACACAGCTGTTATAAAAGTTGTGCCACTGTGGTCTACATTACAAGCCTTGTTTACACGCATACTCATAAAGAAGAGCTTCAAATTATTTTCAAAATTATTATGATTGCAAGATATATTGTGCTTAAAATTTTAGGGAAAATCTCCAGCTTCCCCATTTCCTGGCCTCTCTACAGCTGTATATTACCATAAAGGCAAAAATGAACTGCACAGTGTTTTCACACCTTAAATCATGTTGTATCCATCTCAAGGAAGCAATACTCACGAGTGTTTATTTTAAAAAGAACATACATTTAATAATGTTAATGATTTCTGCAACAGTAGAAAAATCAATCTGCATGAAAAAATTATTTTATTAAGTAAAACATACTATTTTAATATAAAGTATCTATTTCTACGACTTCTCAAAGTACCAATTTGAAAATTGTTTTGTTCACTGTTTACTGCTTCTTGTTTCTTAAGGTGAATGTTACTATTATTTCCATGGTAACAATTTGTGGTTAAGTATGCTATATGAAATAAGGAAAAATTATACTTCCTTAAATTTTTATAATATACTATAAGAGAAAGAAAAACACATTTGATCACAAATTTGATTTGTTTAGATCTTAGTATGTACTTCTTATAAAACTTTAAATCATATTAACAAACAATACAAGAATTCTATGCTTAACAAAAGGGAACAGGTAAAAATATATTGACTATAAAGATGAGAAAATGGTAATAAATTATGCTGAAATGTAATTAAGGAATTACACAACTGGAAGTTGCTATCATTTATATGAGACCCCATTGTAGGACAGAAATTTATTTTAGAAGTTGATACTGCATACTTGTAAAATTATTCTGCTTAGGCCTACAGCTTAAAATATTTATGATTAAAAATTAAGAAATTCATTCCAATATTTCTCAGATAAATAAAGTTTTAATATTTGTATTGAATCTGTATATACAATTCTTGCTCTAAATTGATGCTCAGTTAAAACCTAGAATGAAAGCTTTAAGCTATATGTCAACTTCTATAAGTCACATGATTCTCACTCCTAACTTTTGTTCCAAGCTGCAAACTTGGTAACTGTCTGAAGCAAAACTTTCTCCCAAGACGCGTTGTAGAGAATCTCCATTGCCTCTGTAACTATTCTGATGCTGATGCTAGGAGGCATGTGACAAAGCTAACTTCAAATCAGTATGTTTAAAGGTTTTCACTATTGATTAATTTTAGCATCTGAACATTTTTAAACATAAATAGAATTGATAGCTTTATTATCTTTCATATGTAGTATCAAAATAGAATGAATTCTGAATCATTAAATATAAATTAAGTAGCATAATTTTCTAGTAAATTTTCCCTGCATATAATTTTTTCCTAATTCTACTGTTTTGAAAAAAAATCCTAACATTTAAATAGTAAAGATATCATCTCTTACTTGATGGACAAAAAAGCCTATTTATAAATATGATATTACAGATAGGAAGAATTTCATTTAATTGAGGTAGTGAACACTTTTGCAAAAATTAATTCAATATTTATAGAAAGTGATTTTGCAACTTGTAAATAAATACATTTACTTATGTTGGCTATACAAACCTTGCTGCTGAATTTATTTATTTAATAAAGTTTGATTGTAATTCTGGACCGTAAACTGTCTTAAGCTTATCAGCGAGTTGTAGAATTTTTCAGCCTTTCTCACATAATTAAGTCAAAGTCAGTAAAACTAAAATTCACTTTGAATTGTGTAGCTCTTTCATGTCTTAGGGCTTCCCTGGTGGCTCACTTTCTTTTATTTTCATGTCATGAGTTAAATAATTTCATCTTTTTGTTCAATATTTTCTCATTCCTATGTAAATGCTGTGAATGGTAATTGAGCAAAGTCATTTTCCAGATCTTTATTAAAAAAAAAGCATGTCTTTCTTGTTACAACATATTCACCAAAATGTAATTATTTTTAGTTAAAAACTATAAGTAAGATAATTTAAATCCCCAAATCAAAAATATGTAAACACTAAATAATGTTGACCAAAGCAATTATTTATCGTTAAATATCTCCACATATTTTTGCATGCAGACTTTTACAGCTCAAAGGCATATCCACTCAGGAGAGTACTGAATGAAACTTGCTAGAGCCACACAGTGCTGAGGTTATCAAAGGATTAGATATCTGAGAACTAAAGAAAGAATAGCAACATCTAAATCACCATTTGGGAGATGTTAGACTAGCATGCGCATAGCTCTGGATTGTAACTGATCTCATACCAGACAACACACTGCATCAGAATGAGTAAATACAGTGCTGAAGTCTTCCCTTATGAACTATCATGCATGTTGTTTCTCCTTTTTTATTATATCCACTGAAACAAAACTCTATTTCAAAAATCACATGGATTTATGGTGAATCTCTTATCAGAGAAAGCTGAGAATTGAATTTCCAAGTACCTTATGTAAATGCTACTAACTAGCACACAAATGAACATTCACCTTTTTGCAATGTTGTTTTTGTCTTTCTTGTCTTTGGATAATCTGCAAGAAAAACAATATATGTGTATCAATTACCACAATTTATCACATAATGTTATGACTTTCCATTTAGCAACTAGGATGATGTATTTATTACTATTAGAATTATTCTTATACAGAATGTCAATGAATAAATTTCTTTTTATTTTCTCTAGATATTAAATTAGTTAAATTATTACAGTATAACCATGAAATCACCTATGTTTCAATATAACAATGTCTCAAAAACTATTTTAAATCATTCTAACCCATTTACAAAAATAATAATTCATGGTGAACTAAGTTTGCTATTCAAAATATCTATGGTTAAAATAGATCTTTATTAAAATAATGTGAAATATGAAAGTAATTCAAGCAGACTACTTGGCCTGTAAAAACAGGTCATTTCTACAGAGGAATGGAAATATAGGTGAAAGGAACCAGAATTACCTCCTTTCCGGATTCTTTCTCCTGCTCATTATCTTAATCCAATTACAAATTTCATTATTATTTTCAAATACAGAGGAGGAATGAAGCAAAAGATACCTGTGATGTCATTTTTGGTTGAATCTCATAGAATAATTGGAATTACTCCACTTAAGAATTAGAATGCTATTTGTCTTTAACCCACTGTATTTCAAGTATGGAATCTAAATTCTAATTTAAATGATAGCTAATGAAATTCAAATTGATAGATACAGTTTTAATTTGTTCATATAAACATTAGGAAACTAAGTGGTCTTTTTTTTTTTTTTTTTGTATAATCATTTGTTTTATACAGAAAAGCTTTGGATAAGGCAGTTTATCACTATTTGTATGGCCAGAGAGACATAAAAGGTCAGGGGGGAAAAGAGGTCAGAGACAGAGAATATGAGTATGAGTGGGTTAAATACCCCTTTCAGCCAGTGATCAGTCAGGTTATTCTCTGGAGAATAAAATGTCTATGAATGATAAGGTGATGTGGCTCATCTCTTTTCTGAGCTTTACTTTGTTTTATTCAATACTCTTTTTAAAAAAGGTGTGTGTGTGTGTAAAATTCTAATTATATTTTAAATGTTAAGAAAATCTGATTTTTTTTATTGTAAATAACCAACCTCTAGTTAATGTTTTTAGATAGTGGATTGTCATAGTAAGCTTACGTTAAAATATAATGTGCAACTATTGTGTCATATTTTTAATTTATGAAAGGAGGGAAAGAATATAGAGTGCTACTGACAAGAGTCATAGAGATGCTTGATCTCAATGTTCATGCAATAAATATTAAAAGAGAACTTTGTTCC
The DNA here is from genome assembly GCA_024291935.2 of Okapia johnstoni. Classification (NCBI taxonomy): domain Eukaryota; kingdom Metazoa; phylum Chordata; class Mammalia; order Artiodactyla; family Giraffidae; genus Okapia; species Okapia johnstoni. The sequence continues at coordinate 140,985,106 of CM044308.1, forward strand.
TTGCTGGTTTCATCCTAAGTCAGAGTAATTCATCTGGTATATGTGTAACTAATTCAAATAATGTGTTTTAGCACATTCATGTTATAGGTATATTTAAATTATCCTCGAGAATTCTGAGAACAGCCACGGACACAAATTTATTTTTATGCCACTTATAGTCTGAACACATAGATAAGGTTCACAGTTAATTATCAAAGATATTTTCCTAGATTTATACAGAACATAACATTTATTAATGATGGTATAAGAAGTAATGGCAGTATGTTTTACTAATTATTTCAGTAATTCCTTGAATTCCAATGTATATGAATTTACATTTTAACTTTTCATTAGGAATATCAAAATTAATTCACAATTATCTGATTCTTTACCAGCTGAGCCACAAGGGAAGCCCATGAATACTGGAGTGGGTAGACTATCACTTGTCCAGTGGATTTTCCAGACCCGGGAATCGCACTGGGGTCTCTTGCATTGCAGGCAAATTCTTTACCAACTGAGCTATCAGGGAAGCCTGCTATAATTATTGTATACATTTTAACAATTATAAAAAATATATTTTTTGCCCTATTCTGTCTTCATCTGTTTCTTTTCTGTTGGGAATGGGAAGGATAAAATCTGAACACTAACTTTTAATGTTTCTTATTTGTTGAAGTCAGCCTAGAAATTTTCTAACTAGACAGGAAAAGACTCTATGGGCAGAATATTCTTGTTACTAGGTAGGTCTTTACTATTCCAAACAAATAAAACAGAAAATAATAAAATTAAAAATTAAGAGAATGGAAAATGTATTTACATACTCTTTAATTCCCTGTGGAGAAAACTCCCATGAAAAACCACAAGTCACAGTTAGCCTAGCCAATAAAATAGTAATTAATATAAACAGCATACTTGTGCTTATTCGCTAAGTCATTTCTGACTCTCTGCGACCCCATGGATTCTAGCCCACCAGGCTCCTCTGTCCATGGGGATTCTCCAAGCAAGAATATTGGAGAGGGTTGCCATGCCCAGGTCTCCCAGGGATTGAATACAGGTCTCCCGCATTGCAGGCAGATTCTTTACCAGCTGAGCTACCAGGGAAGCCCCCCTGGTATAATATAAACAGCATACTTACTAGAGCCTTTAAAGATGTTTTAGGAATTTATAGTCTATGATTTAATTGTAAACAGTCAACCCTGCTGCAGAGGTGGACTGGCTAAAAAGTTAAATGGGAATTTGATCTCTTTCATCTAATTCTTTTAATTTCCACACTCATACACTTATTTTTAAAAAACTAATAATCAAATTCAATGTTGTTTTAGGTGTTGTTGTTTAGTCGCTAAGTCTTGTCTGACTATTTTGTACTGTAGCCCACCAGGCTCCTCTGTCCATGGGATTTCCCAGGCAAGAATCCTGGAGTGGGTAGCCATTTCCTTCTCTAGGGGATCTTCCTGACCCAGGGATCGAACCCATGTCTCCTGTATTGATAGGTGGATTCTTACCACCGAGTCCCTAGAGGGGCCCTGTTTTGTTCAGGCTATGGGAAAAAAGCAACTAAACCAAAAGACAAACATTTTGAAAGCCATGTGTCTAGAAACCATTTACAAACTATATTCTAACTTTTTCTACCTTATTAACTTTGTTACTATGACTCTATTATTACACTGGTAAATACACCACAGAAAACTATACATATTTGGAAACAACTGATAAAACACCTTTACCTGCAAAAGGACAGCTGAGGATACATATCGAATTAACCCATTTATAATTCCTATTCTCTGAAATATTTGGCTTGAGTTTATTCTCAGGCATGGCAATTTATAAGTCATAATTTTCAATGGTATCCCAAATAAAACAAAAATTCAGCTTCAAAGATATAAATCATATACCTTATATAAATATAAGATACAAATCATATTTCTCCTTTAACTTCTATCAATTGTTTCTTTGAGTTTTCAGGTTCTACAGTTGAGGCATACACACAGCCAGTGAGTGTTATGACTTTTTGATTAATTGGCCCTCATTCCTGTAAAATATCTTCCCTTTCTCCTGCCAATATTCCTTGTCCTGTAGTTTACTTTTACTAATCATTTTTATGATCTGTGCTTGCAAGGTATATCTTTTTTCATCTTTTAACTTTTAACCTCTGTGTCCATATTTTTAAAACATCTTTCCTATAGACAACATGTAGTTAGTTCATGATTAGTTTTTTATATTGTCTACTATAAGCCTTTTCTTGGGGTGATAATATCATTAAAATTTAATGTAGTTATCATTATGTTTGCATAAAAATCCCTAGGTCTTTGTTTTCTACTTTTCATCTGTCTTCAGTTCTTGTTTTTCTGGGTATTTTTTAGAATTGGTTGAATATTTTAATAACAATTTTACCTTCACTATTGGTCAATTTGCTATATCTCTTTGTTTTATTTTTAGTGACTATTCTGGGACTTTTAATATGCATCTTTAATTCATAGCAATTTCCAGGTGATCTTCCCGACCCAGGGATCGGACCCCGGTCTCCCGCATTGTGGGCCAGATGCTTTACCGTCTGAGCCACCAGGGAAGCTCAAATGTGGATAATTCTTTGCCAGTTTCTTGTTTGCATATCTTCTGTCCCAACTGCCAGAACTCCAATTATACATTTTGACAGACTCCTTGATTTTGTTTCATGGGTTATTGGGCAGTATTATTTTTTGTTTGCTGGTTTTATACTCAGTGTGCTACATCTTGAACAGTTACTATTGTTCTGTCATTAAGTTTACTGATCTTTTCTTCTGTAATATCTAACGTGCTTTAAGTATATCAGATATAAAAATATATCAGATATATCAAATATATGTGTATATATATATACACATGTATATATATCTCATGATTATAAAAAACTAATCATGAACTAACTACATGTTGTCTACAGGAAAGACATTTAAGCATATATATATTCTTATAAAATAAAAAATTCAACTGTAGAACCTCAACTGTAGAAATTCAACTGTATAACCTGACAACTTTCAGAGAAACAATTGATAGAGATTAAAGAAGAAATATGATTTATATCTTCAAGTCTTTGAACCTGAAATTTTGTTTTATTTGGGAGACCATTGAAACCTAGACAGCATGTTAAAAAGCAGAGACATTAGTTTGCCAACAAAGGTCCATATAATCAAAGCTATGGTTTTTTCAATTGTCATGTATGGATGTGAGAGTTGGATTATAAAGAAAGCTGGGCGCCAAAGAACTGATGATTTTGAACTGTAGTGTTGGAGAAGACTCTTGAGGGTCCCTTGGACTGAAAAGAGATCCAACCAGTCCATCCTAAAGGAAATCAGTCCTGAACATTCATTGAAAGGACTGATGCTGAAGCTGAAACTTCAGTACTTTGGCCACCTGATGCGAAGAACTGGCTCATTGGAAAACACCCTGATGTTGGGAAAGATGGAAGGTGGGAGGAGAAGGGAATGACAGAGGATGAGTGGTTGGATGGCATCACCAACTCAATGGACATGAGTTTGAGTAAACTCCAGAAGTTGGTGATGGACAGGGAGGCCTGGTGTGCTGCAGTCCACGGGGTTGCAAACAGTCGGACACGACTGAGCGACTGAACTGAACTGAGAACTATGACTTGGATTTCTTATTTATATATTGTACTTTTCAGACATCCTGGAGTGTGAAGTCAAGTGGGCCTTAGGAAGCATTAACACAAACAATGTTAGTAGAGGTGATGGAATTCGAGCTGAGCTATTTCAAATCCTAAAAGATAATGCTGTTAAAGTGATGCACTCACTATGTCAGCAGTGTGGAAAACTCAGCAGTGGCCACAGGACTGGAAATGGTCAGTTTTCATTCCAAAACCAAAAAAGTGCATTTACTTCACTTTTATATATTCTACTTTTCTACTTATTATGTTCCTGTTTTCTTTAAATCCTTTACCATATTTATAATAGCTATTTTAAATAGCTATTTAATGAGTAATGTCATCTTTGTCATTTCCTTGTCTGTTAAGATTGAGTACTTTTTTCCTAATTATGGATCAAATTTGCTTCATCTTTGAATGCTTAGTATTCTGGGAAGGGGGAAATATAAATATTTTTGAGTATTATGCTGTTGGCTGCTGGATTTTATTGTCTTCCATCAAAGAACATTTTACTGTCATTCACAGCAAACACCTTCCTCCAACAACACAAGAGGCTACTCTGCACATAGACACAGCAAATGGTCAATACTGAAAGTAGATTGGTTATATTCTTTGCAGCCGAAGATGGAGAAGCTCTATATAATCAGTAAACACAAGACCTGGAGCTGACTGTTGCTCAGATCATCAGTTCCTTATTGCAAAATTCAGGTTCAAATTGAAGGAAGTAGGGAAAACCACTAGGCCATTCAGGTATGACCTAAATCAAATCCCTTATGATTATACAGTGGAAGTGATGAATAGATTCAAGGGATTAGATCTGATAGAGTGCCTGAAGAACTATGGATGGAGGTTCATGACACTGTACAGGAGGTGGTGATCAAAACCATCCCCAAGAAAACAGAAATGCAAGAAGGCAAAATGGTTTTCTGAGGAGGCCTAAAAAATAGCTGAGAAAAGGAGAGAAGGGAAAGGCAAAGAAGAAAAGGAAAGATATACCCATCTGAATGCAGAGTTCCAGAGTATAGCAAGGAGAGATAAGAAAGCCTTCCTCAGTGATCAATGCAAAGAAATAGAGGAAAACAACAGAATGGGAAAGACAAGAGATCTCTTTAAGAAAATTAGAGACACCAAGGAAATATTTCATGCAAAGATGGGCACAATAAAGGACAGAAATGGTATGGACATAGTAGAGCAGAAGAAATTAAGAAAAGGTGGAAAGAATACACAGAAACTATACAAAAAAGGTCTTAATGACCTGGATAGCCACAAGGGTGTGGTCATTCATCTAGAGCCAGACATCCTGGAATGTGAAGTTAAGTGGGCCTTAGGAAGCATTACTGCAAACAATGTTAGTAGAGGTGATGGAATTCGAGCTGAGCTATTTCAAATCCCAAAAGGTGATGCTGTTAAAGTGATGCACTTGATATCTCAGCAAATTTGGAAAACTCAGCAGTGGCCACAGGACTGGACAAGGTCAGTTTCCACTTCAATACCAAAGAAGAGCAATGCCAAACAATGTTCAAACTACTGCCCAGTTGCACTCACATCACATGATAGCAAGGTTATGCTAAAAAACCTTCAAGCCAGGCTTCAATACTACTTGAAGACTGATGCTGAAGCTGAAACTCCAATACTTTGGCCACCCAATGTGAAGAGCTGACTCACTGGAAAACAAGCTGATGCTGGGAAAAATTGAACGCAGGAAAAGGGGACAACAGAGGATGAGATGGTTGGATGGCATCATTGACTTGATGGACATGAGTTTGAGCAAGTTCCGGGAGCAAGTGAAAGACAGGGAAGCCTGGTGTGCTGCTGTCCATAGGGTCACAAAGGGTAGGACACAAATGAGGGACAGAACACAACAATTAAAGAAGTGCTTTTCTGGCAAGTATTTAATTATGAATTTTTAAGGCTTGGTTTAAGCTTTGCTATGACAAATGTAAAGTAGCTTTTACTCTAGGTCTAATTTCATTCTAGTACTAAATTAAATGCAAAATTTCTCTTAATTGTGAGAGCTCTGGGAGGTGTTCCACTTACAAATCCCTTTAACTAGTTTCTCAGTTCATGGAATTTCATCAAGGACATGCAGCTTTATTATTCACCAACAAACTCAATGGGACCCTTGTCCAGAATTTTTAGCTTTTTCACTTTGTATGTCCATTCTGTTTCACATACTGTCCCTCAGAACCTAGCCACATTAGTTTACCAGTCTCCAATCGCCACATCCTTCACCAGGGAGACTGGTGTGCTATGCTTGTACTTCCCTCTTTTAACTGTGGTCCAGAAATACCTTCATGCAGAACACTGGGGAGACTGGAAGCCTCACCTCACTGTTTCCCTTCTCTCAGAGATCACAATCATGTACTGCATTTTTATCACTGTCTGTAAAAAAAATTGCTTCATACATTTTTTTCCAGTTTTTAGCTGTTTACATTAGGAGAAAAATTCAGCTCCAGTTACTCCATCATAGCTGAAGATGGAATTTTCTCCTTCGGTGATTTCTTTAAAGTTTAGCAATTCTTCTTCTATATGTCAGCTATATTCTTAACTGTAGCTTACTATATAAAATACTCAGATGTTCAAACAAGAATGTTAATGACTTTTGAAGAGATAATGAGGAGACGGGGGCAAAAGATATACAGCTACGTTAGGTAGTAATGGTATTTGAGAAAATATTACAGCAGGACACTCACTGAAGAACAAAATGACTGTGTTTGATTAATTTATGAAAAAAAGGGTAACGTCACAATGATGAAATAAGAGATTTTTAAATTATAAAAGCTAAATAGAAATGTATTTCAGAAAAAAGGCCAGTTGATGAAAGTAAGTGGGCTGCTACGTGAGAAAGTGAGGATTACAAAGAATGAGGCAACCTGACCTCTAGCCAAGGTACTGAACTTGAGTGATACTCAATACAAAAGGATACTTGGCATGGTATGGAAGAGGACAAGGTATAGAAATCTGTGATGGATGGAAAATGACCAGGCAATCACAAAACCAAATGTACCGCAGAGAAACACTGAACTGCCTAATCTGTGTTAGTAACATTTCCCAGCACATCTATGGAGAAGAAGAGGGAAATAAGTGCTCTGAGATAAAGAAATACATTCACATCATTTCTTTTCTGTCAGCTCAGGAGCATACAACAATCAGAGGGGAGAAAAGCTCTCTCTTTTCACCACACTGAGATTTTTCCCACAAGCCAAGAGCATCACGATGCCAAGGCTGTTTTGTAAAAGTGGTTTGGGAAAGCATTATCAGTGTGAATATGCCAAGCCACCTGCTTTGCAAAAAACAAGACACCAGTGTTAACTAAAGATACCATCTATAGACTTACAATGTAATTCAACTCTAAGAACATGCAAGGCAGAAATCTGGGGCTAGAAACTGTGGAAATAAGGCCAACTCAGGATTTTCTCTCTCTCAAGTAGCTATCAATTCAGAAGAATAACATTAAGATAAAATTGGACAAGTAATTGTTCAGAATTTATTTCAGTCTAAAGAGAGAAAACCAAATAAAACATTGCAGCTTGTAGAATTTAAAAAGTTTTAATATAATTAAAATAATAAAAGCATTAAATTAAGTTTAATAACAGAATGTGATGTGCTTTTAAACTTATAATTTAGTAAAATATGAAAAGAAAAGTCAGGTTCAGTAAGGTCTTCATAAGCCACTGGAGATAACATTTTCTACATTATTCCAAGGTTCCAAAGAGTAGGATTTAACTCATACATATATATATATATAATTCATTATCTTGACACAGAACCAACTATGATATCATACTGAAAAAGGAAAGTCTAAATCACTGTGAATAATGATTTATTTCTTGTGAACTCATAGCTCCCTAAAGAGGTGGAATTACACTTAATTTGTTGCAGATATAAAATTGTTCTGCACACAAGAGTTTTTTTCCCTCTTCATTATGGAGATGTGTATCAGACAATAAGCTTAATGTATTTTATAATAACCGATACTAAAAATGAAAAACAGTAATTGTTAAAGCTGAGAAAGTAAAAAAAAAAAGTAAGATTCCTTGTAATGTTAAAATAGTTTAACTTTTTTCCTAAAATTATCAAATCTATGATTAGATCTAATAACCTGAAAAGTTTCTGGATGGTAGTGTCTCCAAAAACCTACCTCTTGTACATGTTTGTTTGCACTCTTCCAGAGTTTCAAATCGATTCTGATTTCCTTCACATCCTCCATATATAAATTCTTCACATTGTTGAGTGTGAATATTGAAAAAAAATCTCTTTATCATCGCTTTGCATGGGCCATCATCTGCTCTCATTGCACAGAATGAATGTACAACTTTCAATGGGGGCAACTCAGCATCTACAAGGTCAAAAGGAAAGAATAACATATAATCCTTCACCAACACTGTAATCATGTTACTTCCTTTTCATTTCCTTTTTAATACATTTTAATTTTAAGGAAAACTACAGCCATAATAAAACAGGCTGATATAAGAAACTATGAAAGTTATCAAAAAGGTAGATAATTATACAAACTCACCAAATGAGACGGCCCTTACCAACTTTATTAAACTTTGTTGATTATTAACCAACTATTAGGGGAAAAGGTTGAAATTTTTAATAGATTCTTGTTATTGCTTAAACTTGTACCAGTTGACCAATATGTAATTGAGTCATAGAGGTGTCTCCCTAATCAATAGTTGCATCATTTTTTACATATAAAACAAGTCTTTAAAAGCAACAATATTAGGGCTGGTACATGACTCCAAGCCTTATGAAAAAAATTAATAGGGTATCTATGTTCATATATGTGTGTATATATCATACTACATTAAACTATTTCCTAATTTTGAAAATTTATGTAATTTATTATAAATTCCAAATAATTTATTTTCTTAAAGTAAACACACAAGGGCTTCCCTGGTAGCTCAACTGGTAAAGAATCCACCTGCAATGTGGGAGACCCTGGTTCGATTCCTGGGTCGGGAAGATCCGCTGGAGAAGGGATAGACTACCCACTTCAGTATTCCTTGGCTTCCCTTGTGGCTCAGCTGGTAAAGAATCTGCCTGCAATGCGGGAGACCTGGGTTTGATCCCTGGTTGGAAAGATCCCCTGGAGAAGGGAAAGGTTACCCACTCCAGTATTCTGGCCTGGAGAATTCCATGGACTGTAGAGTCCATGGGGTCCCAAAGAGTTGGACACGACTAAGTGACTTTCACTTTCACACTATAGACACAAGAACTTCATTCTATAGAAATTAATATATCACAGCATTTTAGAGTATTATATGTAACTGTATATAAACAAAAAATGACTTATGAAAAAATATATAGTTTCCCTTTATCACTGAGTTACAATTGTCAATTCAAATTCAAAAATAAGTGAAAGCATTTTCTGAGTAATACATTTTTGCATAATTGTGAATGCTATTTATATTCCTATATTTACTTAAAGACTGATAATTCTATACTTAACATTCCAAGTTGTTAGAAAGTTGTGAGAAGTTAGAAGGCTTTGCATCAAAGACACTATGTGGTACATCTGACTGAGAGATGGCTCATCATGTGTCACTGAATTCTCGTTTTATGTTTATCTACTCTAGATAGGGCTGACCAAATTTTGACTTATCAGTTTTATAAATATCTGATCTTATAATCAGATCTCAGAATCTCAGAAGTCATGTCAATAATTTTGAGAAATGAGCTAGAATACAAATATTCTGACATTTTGAATTGTATAGGTATATTCCATTATTTCAGAAATTCCTAGGCCTTCCTTGGTAGCTCAGTTGATAAAGAATCTGCCTGCAATGCAAGAGGTCCTGGTTTGATTCCTGGGTCAGGAAGATCCCCTGGAGAAATGATAGGCTACCCATTCCAGTATTCTTGGGCTTCCCTGGTGGCTCAGATGGTAAAGAATCCACCCGCAATGCGGGAGACTTGGGTTCGATCCCTGGGTTGGGAAGATCCCCTGGAGGAGGGCATGGCAACCCACTCCAGTATTCTTGCCTGGAGAATCCCCACGGACAGAGGAGCCTGACAGGCTATACCCATGGGGTAACAAAGAGTCGGACACAACTGAGTGACTAAGCACAGCACAACACAGCACAGCACTTCTCATATAATATGATGGTCCTGATTCCCAGGGTACAGTTATTGTGGAACTTTACAGACACCAAATCATTGCAGCAGTGCTTCAGAAAAGCACCTTTAAAGAGGACACCTGTAGAATGTGGAAAGCATTACCTGAGTTGCCATATACTGTATATGTAGGCAAACTATTTCTTATAATAATTTTTATCAGATTTTTCTCACTGATAATTGCCAATGTTTCTGACTTTTCATGTATTTGATATTCTTTATCATCATGCCAAATTTTTATTTTACATTTTATGTTCTAAGGATGGAAGTACCAGCCTATTTTCAACCTGCTATTTAGTAATAGAGCCACCAGGGGGCGGTAGTGCACCGCAAACACAAAAGATAATCGCACGGCAGTTGTAGCAGTTGTCTCGGCAGGAAAGACAGCAGACGGTTTACTGAAATGACTGGGCGCCAGACATTTTGCAACTATGTTATTTAATAATCACAACAACCACCTGAATTAGGCATTTTTATCTCCACTTTGCAAATTATAAAATAATACTTCAAAAATTAATCTCTCAGTTCACACTCTAAGTGATGACTTTAGATCTGACCCCCAGATAATTTTATATCAGATATCTCACACCTTGTCAATAACTGAGTGATACAGTCACAAGTCTATGTGACTGAGATTCCTTAATTGACATTTAGATCAAGAACGTAGGTTGAATTTTACAATTTCTACTCAAAAAATTTTGCTAAATTTTACTTCATAAAAATTAGAATAGTGTCTTTTTTTTTTTTTTCTTGTTTTTCCTTTTTCTAAAAAAATTTTATTTTGTATTGGGGTATGGCCAATTACAATGTTCTGATAGTTTCAGGTGGACAGCAAAGGGACTCAACCTATACATATACATGTATCCATTCTTTCCCAAACTCCCGTCCCTTTAAGGATGCCACATAACATTGTAAAAAGTTTCAATGATGAAAGCAGGTAATGATTTTATAGCAATTTCCAAAAGAAAACACTAAGAATTCATTTGATTAACATATTTTACTAGTTATGATCTAATTATTCAATTTTACCCTTCACATTTTATGGTATTTCTTACACAAATCCTGCATTAGAATATTCTGTATTCTTTTTGCAGTGAGCTTGCAACCTCCCACTTGAGCAACATCATTCTTGATTGGGGGAGTGATCACAGGGCTCCTTTAAACACAAAGCCATGCCACTACTAAAATGGGTTGAAAGTCTGTCTTTTTCACTTTTTACTTTAGATAAACCTTTTCAAAAGTTAACAACTGTGTGCTGATCGTGGATGTCCGGCACCATGCTGTCATGGCAGATGTGACAGAAAATTAAGTGGCTGTAACCTCTACCCTATGCCCCCACTTCCTGCACATGCAGACACTCAGACTTACTTATATAAATAGTAAAGAACTTCAAGATGCTGTGACCATGTTTAATAAGATACTTAAGCTTCTCTGAGGGGGTCAGGGGTAACTTTCGTTCCTGAGACTTGAAGAAAGCACTGACTGTGACAAGGATCTACCTAAGGCCATACACCTGGAAAACGCAGGGCAATGTAACAGGAATTTAATCTGATGTATTGAAATAAACAGAATTATGGTTCATATTTAATCATTTTCATAATTAATTTCTTGTATTTTATTTTTCACAGTCTGAGGATTGCAATTTCACCCTTCCTTCCCCCTTTCCTGGGATATTGAAGGGAAGGCTCAAGATAATATTTGGGGATGTGTCAAGTCCTTGGTTGTTGGAATCCTCTTCCTCCTGGAATTTGTTTGGAAGCCTAGAGCTTAAAGGTAACTTACTACCTGGGAGTCTACATGCTACTTGACTCTCACACTAAAAGATTGGTTTCTCTGGAAAGGTAGAACACAGACATGTACTCTGCCTTCTCTGTGCTAGGAAATGTGCCGATGCTTTTATGCACTTTATATAACAACCATCTGAATGTAGTTATTCACATCACTTATTTATAGATTAGGATACTGGGAGTCAGAGAGTTTATATAAACTCATCTAATTTTGCAAAGCTGCCATGCAACAAACTACAAATGCATACTTAGGTCCATGTGATTCTAAATGTTATGAAATATATTTGTTTTTCTCTAAATGTTCCCTGATAATTTTGTCTCTCCTAGTCCAAAGGAATTTTTTTTAAGAAAGTTTTCACCACAATTTTTTTGTCATTTTTGTTTTATCAAGAAGTTTCTCTATTTCATCCTCCCTGCTGGTTGACTTAATTTTAAAATGTCTACTATTGACTTATGACAGAAGCCATAAAATCTCGTAATGTTTTTCAATAAAATACTAGTACATTGTTTCACTGAACTTCTATAAAATGATGGCATGACCATGGCATAATGTAATAGATGATATCTCCAAAACTGAATTGAGACAGACACTGTGCTTAATGACTCAGTTGAGTCTGACTCTTTGGGACCCCATGGACTCTAGCCCAGCAGGCTCCTCTGTCCATGGGGATTCTCTAGGAAACACTACTAGAGTGGGTTGCCATGCCCTCCTCCAGGGGATCTTCCAAACCCAGGGATTGAACCCAGGTCTCCCGCATTGCAGGTGGATTCTTTACCAGCTGAGCCACCAGGGAAGCCTACGAATACTGGAGTGGGTAGCCTGTCCATTCTCCAGGGGAACTTCCTGGTCCAGGAATCGAACCAGGGTCACCTGCATTGCAGGTGGATTCTTTACCAGCTGAGCTACCAGGGAAGCCCTGAGACAGTCAAAGGATCATGCTAACACAAGATTAATTGAAAACAAAACAAAAACAAAACTGCATAAGTCTTGCAGACAGTCAGCTAAGTGGTCTTCACATCTGGCTTTACAATCAAGATTTTTCCTTATCCAGCTGGATTTGGTCTGTATTTACCCAGAGATTTTAAACTTGGGTTTAATCATTGATGGGTTAATTCTGTTTTCTTGGTGGACTGTGGCAGTAGCAACAACTTCAGGAACCTCATGATTAACTGGCATGCACATTCTCAGCCTAATTGAGAGAACTTCTTGGACTAGGTGAATACTGGGAACACGTGGACTTTTTTTCCTCCCCCTTCCTAAAGTGGGATTGCTTGCTTTTCTCCTATTGGGATTTACTTTAATCTCCATATTCTTTCTCTACCTACCTCCAGAATATTAAAATTTTAGCCATCCCTTTTTTGAGAAATGAGCAGAATGAAGGATTAGATCTCATCTCATAGTGATGACATTCCTACTTTGATAAGACACATAATGGTTTTTAACTTTATCAAATAACATTCCATCTTTAGGGAATTTTCCCAACAATATATTTTTTCTGCTGGCATATAACAATAAGCCTTTACTTTTCACACATGGATAGGATGTGACTGACCCTTTTGATCCCAGCTGGGTTTGCCTGTCATCTACCAGTCAGCTGGGGCTGCTGTAGGCTGGGTTTACTTGGGCGGGTGGAATTCAAGCTGTGGGTCCAGCTGGGGCAGATCTTCAAATCTGCTCCCAGTGTCTGATTCTTGGGTGCAGGCTGAAATGGTGTAGCATGTACATCTGGACTTACCCGGGCCAAGCTCTCAGACAGCCACGTATAGATGAGCCCCCCTCTTCTTTGTATCAATAGCAGCACCCTATGACTCTATCACTTCACTTACTACACTGTACTGAAATAACCTGTCTCCCTTGTGAAACCATGACATTTTGGAGAACCTAGTCTCAGTCATCAGATCTTCCTTAGCATCTACCAGAGTTTCAGGCACATAAGGTGTATTTATTCAGTCTGTACCAATGGGAAGTACACTGAACAAAATCACACTAAAGAGCTGTTAGACATATGAAATAAAAAGGTATTTGTGGAGATCGTTTGTACATCACAAACACATACACGAATAGAAGCTTTCATTTTTTTCAGTCTCTCACTATTAACAATGACTTGAAGTTTCTAGCAATAATTTACTAATTTGCCACAAAATATTACTTTTAAGAAAGAAATAAATATATAATACTGATCACTACACAGTCTCCTCCTTGTTCTATTGCTTTATTGTTAAAACAGTTGACCCTTGAACAACACGGGTTTGATCTGCGTGGGTCCAGTTATACAGATTTTTTTTTTTTCAACAGTCAATACTGCAGTAGTGCATGATCTGTGGTTGGCTGAATCTGCATGCAGAACACCAGCCATAGAGGAATTGTGGATACAGAGGAGAGGAAAAAACTGATGTATTCTCATACATCTCTTTACAAATTCCATAAGTCATATTTAAAACATGTGTATTAGCATTCAGTATTGTAGACACACATACTTTCAGTGCTTATAGCTAATAATATTCAAATACACAGGTCATATTTCAGTCTTGAAAATACACACTTAAATAGCAATAATTGAGACATGGGTAATGCTAATCAACGTGACTAAGGACATAGTAAGATTCATTTTCATATGCAATTCTATTTGCCACATCTTTTTCATAACTATTCTTTTCTGAACTAATTTTATTTGAATTTTTCTATCATTTCTTGAATACAACTTTCAATTTCTGATTCCTCTTTCCCTTTACTACCATGTTCAAAAAAGAAACACATTTCCAAATGTTCATCTTTGTTTCCTTTAAAATATATTCCTGTTTTTATACAATTTCCTAACCAGGTTGTCTATGAGATTGCTAACAGAACTGTTGAAAAAAGAAATATCTTAACATTATAGCCAGTTGTTTGCCCCAGTTTTTCTCCATCAACTTAGGGAGTTATCTCATGCAAAAGAGTTTCACAGAAAAGCGACTTTAAGTGATAAATCAACACATTTACAGTCTATAGGAAACAGATTTCAGGAGAAGAGTGAGACTTCCTGTTTCAAAATTATTTAAAGATCCATAGCAAAAAATAATGGAAAAGCACATTTAAAGGCTATTTTTCCTTTGTGTTCAAAAGTGGAAGGAAATGTGTAATGTTCACGCAGCATGGGCAGAGAAAAAGAAGAGAATGCATGCACATACTCAGTCGCTGATGCCATCGGAATCAGGAAGGAAAGAGCAATGTTATCAGTACATGTTCATAAATGCAGGAACCGATATCCCATCAAAAACAACTTAGTATTTCGTTTGTGTCTATAGTGGATCACAGCTACAGTATACATCATTAAAGTGTAGTCTTAAATAATAAATAAAGTGATAAATGACAATTTGCATTAAACTTCATTAAAATTACTAGTGAGCAAATATTAACACATTTTTAAATTATATTAGGTAGCAGTGCTATATACCTTCTGCTGCTGCTGCTGCTGCTGCTGCTAAGTCGCGTCAGTCGTGTCCGACTCTGTGCAACCCCACAGACAGCAGCCGACTAGGCTCCTCCGTCCCTGGGCTTGTCCAGGCAAGAACACTGGAGTAGGTTGCCAGTTCCTTCTCCAATGCATGAAAGGGAAAAGTGAAAGTGAAGTCTCTTAGTCGTGTCTGACTCTTAGCGACCCCATGAACTTCAGCCCACCAGGCTCCCCCGTCCATGGGATTTTCCAGGCAAGAGTAATGGAGTGGGTTGCCAGTGCCTTCTCCATATACCTTCTAAATTATATCATAAAGTACTTGAATCCACAAATATATATATATATATATATACTTAAATGTATGCACAAATATACATATACACCATTGTGCTTTGACCAATATGGATTTGAACTATGTGGGTTCACTTATACATGGATTTTTTTCAATAGTAAATGCTATAGTACTACCTGATCTATGGTTGCTTGAATTTTTGGACTTGGAACTGCTGTTATACAGGAAACGCGAACATGAAGGAATTTGCATAGGAGTGCCTGGTCAAAACAGAATGACTGCTTTTCTTCATGGACTAGGTTCACAAAGCTTGAGCACAGAAATCAGGGAAGTGTCCCACCACTGAACCAATATGCTTGAGGTCAAAAACTACAGGAGATTAGCACATATTTGGTGGACTCTATAAAAGGGTCAGGAAATATGAATGTGTCAAAACACTGCAAATATTAATATAAATATCTGAGTTTAAGGGTGGAGTGGATAGGTGTAGCTCCCAGGAGAAGTGGGCTATTGCTTCCAGAAAAAAAGGGAGTTGGACAGAAAAAACTATGAGTGTGCTATTTAGCAAGCCATAGCTAATTAATGACTGATACAGATCTTGAATTCAAGTGAGCAAACTGCTAGTTCAGTGCTCTTTCTTCTCCACAACATTGCTTCTGAAAAGTGACCAAAAGCATTAAATAATACAATTTCTAAGAGCAATGTAGAAGACTGATTTGGGTTCACCGCTGAAAAGAAATAGTACAATGTGTTATAACATTCATAAAATTGTAATTTGTGGTGATCAGAGAGAACTGATTTAATTATACGTTATTGTAATTTACTTATTTTTTAAATTTCAAGATGCATTACACTGCAAAGTGACAAGATAAATAACAAACCCAAACTGAAGCTGTGTACTGATTGACTCACTTCTTATACATCCTTGTACCTTTCTGCACTCTACTGTCTTAATAGCTGGCCCCATTAAAAATATGTATTACCCAATCTAGTATCATACAGAAATATTGATTCTAGAGAATTCAACCATCTAAATGTGAAAGGTAAAACATTAAATGTTAGGAGAAAAAAACCCAGGAGAATATATTTATGAGGAAGTTGGCAAGCATTTTTGAATCAGGATATAGACAGCACCAATTAAATACAATAAAATACTGATAACTCTGTTTCACTAAAATCAAGAAATTCTGTTCATCAGAGGAAATACCATTAAGATATTGAAAAGGCAAGTTGTGAGGAAGTATTTGAAATTCATATATCTTAAGATTATATATTGAAAATGTATAAAGAGCTACAAATAAATATCCAATTAAAAATGGATTAATGATTTGTTAAGAAAATTAAAATGAGGAAGTCTTATTCAGGCTTCAGAAGCAGGACAGCAATAGCAGGCCTCTGACCTGCTTCTGACCTGCCTGCACACTGCCTGCATTCCAAGCCTGCTGGCAAGCACAGCAAGTCAGGCAGCACTTTAGATAAGAAATAGAGTGGGTCTTGGAATCTTTTAAGCCCCCAGGGCCTGGCCAGCTCCCCCCTGTCCCCTCTACCCTCAGGTCTAAGAAGTCTTATGACCTACAAAGTGAAAAAAACAGCATTGTAAAAGTTAAAGTTAAACCAGAGCTGCATTTTTGCCTGCAAGCCGATGACAGTATCAGGTTGTGCCCTGGGGCACAAGCAATTGCAAATCCCCCAAACAGCAATTTGAAGTCTTGCCAATGAGGTGGACACATCGCCTGGGACATTTTCCCAACTGGGACTCCAGATTAGTGTTAACTGAGGGACTTCCCAGCACTGTTCAAGTCTGGATATTGGATGGCGGAATTTAAGGATGTATGTGCTGTTGTTTTCTCTATTGTCTCTACATTTCCTCTTTTAATAATTGTATACTGAAATTAAGCTGGGCTTCCCAGGTGGCATTAGTGGTAAAAAACCTGCTGCCAATGAAGGAGACACAAGAGATACAAGTTTCATCCCTGGGTCAGGAAGATCCCCTGAAGAAGGGCATGACAACCGACTCTAGTATTCTTGCCAGGAGAATCCCATCGACAGAAGAGCCTGGCAGGCTACGGTCCATAGGGTTACGGTCATAGGGTTACAAAGAATCAAACATGACTGAAGCAACTTAGCATGCACGCATACTGAAATTAAGTCAAATAATCTATTAAATATCAAAATTATTGTGTGTGGTAAGTGGTTTCTTTTGTTAATGAACCCTTCAAACCTAAAATAAAAGTAAAATATCAGCAAAACAAGACTGTATAGGAACTTTTCAATAGATTATATACATATAGCCAATAAACACAGTATAAGATGCTCAACATTATTACTCATCAAAAAATACAAATTAGCACCATTGTGGGGGATACTACAACTAAAATGAATAAAAACTGACAATACAAAATGTTGGTTAGGATGTTAACATTCAATTGTTGGTTGGATTATGCTATGGTCTGACTGTGTTTCCCCAAATCTTAATGTAGAGTTCCAACTCTCATAGGTTTTGGTATTAGGAAGCATTTCAGAGGTAATTAGGTCATGAAGGAAGGGATTAGTGTTTTTACAAAGAGATCCCACAGAGGTTCCTTGTACCTTCCATCATGTAAAATCACAGCAAGATAGGATCTTCACTCTTAATAAATCCCATTGAATTTGTAATCTGACATCAGAAGTTATTCAAGCAAGAGTATATTGCATATATGTGTTGATTCAGTGACTAGTTGTATATAATAATATGTTAGACACTAAGGGATATTCAAAAAACTAGAGAAAGCCTTGACTCTTAGGGAATTTATGCTCAACCAATTGAATTCTATACACATGTAATGTTAAATGCCAAGATAAATTGTGAGAATATCTTTGCATATACTAGGCACATAGTAGTGGACAATAAATGTAATTATTTATCTTGAATAAAAATAGTATTTATATACTGGGGCAATAAGCTAGAAATTCTAAGTTCAGCACTGCCAGCAATCTAAGTAACCTTTGGAAATAGATTTATGTTTACGAACCTGATTCATAAAATGCAGGACTTGAAATAGATTGTCCTTAACTTCCATTTCAGTTCTAAAAATTTATGAAGTAACACGTTTTACTTACTTTGCAGAACAACTTATAGTTATGTTGCATAAGTTACCTTTTATAGTCTCTTTAATGATAATTTGTAGCATCTATTTTATCATTTTAGTCAAAGTATGTTCTTAGAATACCAGTTCAGCAAGATGTTATTAGTGTTATATTAAAAAGAGTTTTAATAGGCTGATATATATTTATATCAAAGTTTAACTTTTTATATAGGTTTCTCAACTATAGGACTTTTAACAAACACTTAATATGGTAATGTGCAATGGTGACCTCTATGGGAGATACGTAACTGCATTTCTAAATCTACATGTAAAGAGTCTATTTTCCCATAAAATATTTTTCGAAAATATCTTGAGAAATAATGTTACAGAAAAGAAAAATTCAGATTTTCTGAACCAGAAAAACATTATGTGATTTTTCTATTAACAAAATCCACAAAAATGAAGAGATGTTGAGAGGGCAAAATTATAATTGGAATTAACAGCTAGAATGCTGCAAATCAGATTGAAATTATGAATAGAGGGTTATCTGTGGAATTACAGATAAAGGGGCAGATATCTTGAATTACTATTGATGAAACTGAGTCATTGAATAGATTCATAATGTGGACAGAGGATTCAAGCATATCCTGAGTAAACTGTTGTGTTAGTCATACAACTTAGTAAGTTAATGTAAGTATTGATCAGTGTGCATATTAGGGAAAAATTTGGTCAGGACAAATTACATTTGAGATTGTTTTCTAAGTGCAACAATATTAAGGACAGTTAAAGACACAAAGCGGGAGCTGGGAAATGTTTTGCAATATTCCCAACATCATCATGAAGTAAGATCATTTCAACAAGGGAAAAGGAGTCCAATAAGTCACTCCCTTCTCCTCTGTCAACTTGATCTCCTGTCAGTTGTTTATTTTTTTTGTAATTACTTGACTTTATGGATACTGCCTACTAATCCTTTGGCTCCACTGAAGCTGTTGATTCTTGAGCAAACCATACTCATTCTAGATTTAGTACTTTAAATTTGTTATTGCCTATCATGGGAATACTCCTATACAAGATTCCAGAATGAAAGACTCTGTCCTTTTAGTCAGGACACTTGTCAGATATCCTCTCTCCAAATGATCTTCTTTGAGTACCATATTTAAAAAGTATCAACTACCAGTTCCTCTGTTACTGTCCAAATAACTTGAGTTTTTTTTGTTTTTTTTTTTTAAGATTCTTTGTCTCTTCATTATTGAATTGTAGGAGTTCTTTATATATTATGGACATAAGTTCTTTGCCAGCTCTGTAATATGAGCAGAGTTGTGTCCTCTCCACATTCATATGTTGATATCTTAAACCATAGTGCCTCAGAATGTGACTGTATTTGGAGATATAAGGCCTATGAAGAGATAATTAAGGATAAATGAGGTCCTTGGAGTGGGTCCTAATTCAATATGACTGGTGTCTTTACAAAAAAAAAGATTAGAACACAGACACACAGGGAAAGAATGACTACAAATAAACCAAGGAGAGAGGCCTTAGAAGAAATCAATGCAAGTGACACCTTGATCTCAAACTCTATAGCCTCCAAAACAGTGAGGAAATACATTTCTGTTGTTTAAGCCAGCTACCCACATTGTAATACTTTGTTCATGGCAGCTCTAGTAACCCAGCACAGACTATAAAGCTTCAAATACCAGTTGTATGACTTACTAATTATGTGAATTTGACAATATGTTTATCATTATTTTCTCTCTATTTACTAATTTATAGACTGGGTATTTTACTAAAACCTATTTCATAGGGTGTGAGGATTAAATGGAAGAGTCATTGGAATGATAACTAATTCCAGATGTTAGCTATCATAATCATTCTAAGTAATCCTGACGTCGTTTTGGGTATACTGTAAAAATGGAAGGACAATATTCATGGACCTTATTCTTTACTGAAAATGTATCTCAGACTCTTTGAAAATGGGATGACCAAGAGGGATGGGATGGAAAGGGAGGTGGGAGGGGGGTTCTGGAAGGGGAAAACATGTACACCCATGGTGGATTCATGTCAATGTACGGCAAAACAAATACAATATTGTAAAGTTAAAAAATAATATATAAACTAATTAAAAATGAATAAATAAATAAATAAAATTAATGAAGCCAAAATAAATAAATACATAAAATGTGATGGTACCTAAACTCAAAAAAAAATGAATAAATAAAATAAAAAGTTGGAATACAGCACTGATTTGTAAAGACCTTAGGCCCAAACTGAGAGACGTTTTGTTCTAATTTGATTAGGAATGGGAGTTGTCACGGTGGAGAGTTCTGACGAAACGTGAAGCTGTTGATTCTTGAGCTTCTTCTCCCTTCTTCTTCTGGAGAAGGGCATGGGAAACCACTTCAGTATTCTTCCCTTGAGAACCCCGTGAACAATAGGAAAAGGAAAAAGATAGGACACGGAAAGATGAATCCCCCAGGTCGGTAGGTGCCCAATACGCTACTGGAGATCAGTGGAGGAATAACTCCAGAAGGAATAAAGAGACAGAGCCAAAGCAAAAACAGCACCCAGTTGTGGATGTGACCGTTGATGGAAGTAAAGTCCAATCCTGTAAAAAGCAACATTGCATAGGAACCTAGAATGTTAGGTCCATGTATCAAGGCAAGTTGGAAGTGGTCAAACAGGAGATGGCAAGAGTGAACATCCACATTTTAGGAATCAGAGAACTAAAATGGACTGGAACAAATGAATTTAACTCAGGTGATCATTATATGTACTACTGTGGGCAAGAATCCCTTAGAAGAATGGAGTAGCCATCATAGTCAACAAGAGTTCAAAATGCAGTACTTGGATGCAATCTCAAAAATGACAGAATGATCTCTGTTCATTTCCAAGGCAAACCATTCAATATCACAGTAATCCAAATCTATGCTCCAACCAGTAATGCTGAAGAAGCTGAAGTTGAATGGTTCTATGAAGACCTACAAGACCTTCTAGACTAACACCCAAAAAAGATGTCCTTTGCGTTATACTGGACTGAATTGCAAAAGTAGGAAGTCAAGAAATACTTGGAGTAACAGGCAACTTTGGCCTTGGAGTACAGAATGAAGCAGGGCAAAGGCTAATAGAGATTTCCCAAGAGAACACACTGGTCATAGCAAACACCCTCTTCCAACAACACAAGAGAAGACTCTACACATGGACATCACCAGATGGTCAACACCAAAATCAGATTGTTTATATTCTTTGCAGCCAAACATAGAAAGGTCTATACAGTTAGCAAAAACAAGACTGAGAGCTGACTGTGGCTCAGATCATGAACTCCTTATTGGCAAATTCAGACTTAAATTGAAGAAAGTAGGGAAAACCACTAGAACATTCAGGTATGACCTAAATCAAATCCCTTATGATTACATAGTGGAAGTGACAAATAGATTCAAGGGATTAGATCTGATAGACAGAGTGCCTGAATAACTGGATGGAGGTTCATGACATTGTACATGAGGCAGTGATCAAGACCATCCCCAAGAAAAAGAAGTGCAAAAAGGCAAAATGGTTGTCTGAGGAGGCCTTACAAATTGCTGTGAAAAGAAGAGAAGCGAAAGGCAGAGAAAAAAAGGAAAGATATACCCATCTGAATGTAGCATTCCAAAGAATAGAAAGGAGAGATACGAAAGCCTTCCTCAGTGATCAATGCAAAGAAATAGAGGAAAACAATAGAATGGGGAAGACTAGAGATCTCTTCAAGAAAATTAGAGATACCAAGGGAACATTTCATG
Source organism: Okapia johnstoni (assembly GCA_024291935.2). Classification (NCBI taxonomy): domain Eukaryota; kingdom Metazoa; phylum Chordata; class Mammalia; order Artiodactyla; family Giraffidae; genus Okapia; species Okapia johnstoni. The sequence goes on from CM044308.1 coordinate 141,007,190, forward strand.
CAAAGATGGACATAATAAAGGACAGAAATGGTATGAACCTAAAAGAAGCAGAAGATATTAAGAAGAGGTGGCAAGAATACACAGAAGAGTTGTGCAAAAAAGATCTTCATGACCCAGATAATCACGATGGTGTGATCACTCACCTAGAGCCAGACATCCTGGAATGTGAAGTCAAGTGGGCCTTAGGAAACATCACTATGAACAAAGCTAGTGGAGGTGATGGAATTCCAGTTGAGCTATTTCAAATCCTAAAGATGATGCTGTTAAAGTGCTGCATTCAATATGACAGTAAATTTGGAAAACTCAGCAGTGGCCACAGCACTGGAAAAGGTCAGTTTTCATTCCAACCCCAAAGAAAGGCAATGCCAAAGAATGCTCAAACTACCACACAATTGCACTCATCTCACACGCTAGCAAAGTAATGCTCAAAATTCTCCTTGGAAGAAAAGATGACCAACCTAGACAGCATATTATAAAGCAGAGATGTTACTTTGCCAACAAAGGTCCATCTAGACAAGGCTATGGTTTTTCCAGTAGTCAGGTACAGATGTGAGAGTTGGACTATAAAGAAAGCTGAACGCCGAAGAATTGATGCTTTTGAGTTGTGGTGTTGGAGGAAACTCTTGAGAGTCCCTAGGACTGCAAGGAGATCCAACCAATCCATCCTAAAGGAAATTAGTCCTGAATATTCTTTGGAAGGACTGATGCTGAAGCTGTAACTCCAATATTTTGGCCACCTGATGCGAAGAGCTGACTCATTGGAAAAGACCCTGATGCTGGGAAAGATTGAGGGTGGGAGGAGAAGGGGATGACAGAGGATGAGATGGTTGGATGGCATCACCAACTCGATGGACATTAGTTGAGTAAACTTTGGGAGCTGGTGATGGACAGGGAGGCCTGGCGTGCTGCAGTCCACAGGGTCACAAAGAGTGGGACACGACTGAGCGACTCAATTGACTGATGGTAGTTGAAAGGTTAGACATACAAATCTTAATCTAAAGTGAATGTTTTTCTAAGAATAGAAGTCTTTTGGAGCTAGAAATATGTTGGTAGTTTAGCTTTGGTGCCTGGCAGAGCACAACTCAAATGAAATGGTATTGGGTAATGATTGAGAACTTGTGGCAGGCGGCAAAATGCAAAAAGCTCACCAAGAATGGAAGAGCATAGTAAGCTGGAAGGATGGTATTAAATTTTCACTACATCATTTTTGGAAAAGCATATAACAACATGGAGGCAGTTATTATTCTATTCTATCATTAGTTTTGGGTACAGTCTTGTTATTTTATCATCTTATAAATTTATCTGGAAAAATCACGTGTTTACGTATATATTATCATCACGCTTCTTATATAATTTAAACTTTTTAGTTTAGATTTTCTTTATCACATATCATTGAACTTCTCCTTTTTAAAAATTTTACTCTTAAAATTAAGCTCAATGAGTATTTGGCCATGTCTGAAAGAAATTTCATTTGGCTGCTTATTTATTTGCAGTATACCAACGAAAAGACAGGGAGACAAAACATGACAACCAGAAAAATACAAAAAACTATAACTTGAAAAATAATTTCAATTTTCTACTCAGCAGTGGCTAAAGTCATTATCTTCTTGGTTTTTATTACTTCCATCCACTCAATTTGGCTGATCCCTTCCAAAAAACTAGAGCTTATTCCTGATTCCTCGAGTTTTCTGAAATTTGCATAAATCTCAGTGAGAGGTTTGAGAGCCAGATTTTTCTCAGGAAAAAAGTATTTTCTAAATAAATACATTGTGAAAATGCAAATGTTTGGGCAGTTTCCCAAAAGAGATCTAAGGCTGTGTAACTGCACATTTGCTAGATACCAAATTTTAACAAGTCAGTACGGAGCCTTCTTTATCTCTTTATTAACTACCCACCCCTCAAATTACACATGCCTGAGGCATTGAGTCATCACTATAAGGGATATTTTGGCATCAGGATTATTTTTTTATGACCCACAATTAAAATTAAGATCAAATTTCCTGAGGCTCTGGCAGTATGGTATGTTCACTACATTCAAGAGTGATAATAGAAGTACAAAGCTATATCATAATGATTTATTATTTTTTCAAGTGGTTTCTTATTTACTAGGTTACTGTACCTTGACAATAATGCTGTGCTGCCAATGGGGCAGGTATATTGAATTTATGTTAGAGATACCATGATTTTTTTTCCAACTTCATATGTCTAGATGCCAAGTTCAGTGACAGAGGCAGGACAGGGTCCGAAAGCACCCTTAAAATAAACAAGATTTGTGGAACAAAGACTGAATATAATGTAGGAAACTAAAAATGTATTAATTACTTAGCCTATGTTTATTTCTTTTTGAAATATGCCTTTATTGTGACTTGAAGAAAGATTAGACAATATCACCATGAGAACTACAGGATAACAATTGATTTCTCAAAAAAAAAAAAAAACTGATTTATCATGTTTGCTAACCCCACAAGTACAATTAATTGATGAATGCAAGTTTTTACTGTGGTCACTGTTGTAGTTTTTGATTCAGTATGTTGCCTAAATGTTTTCTATTACTAGCTTTAATGCTACACTTCATTAGTGCTTATACATATTATTATGTAAATATTTCCACATAACTCTATCCATATATATGGGTAACGGCTTTCGGCCCAAGCTTTAGCAAACTATACAGAAGGGAATAGGTCATAACCTTAGAAAAACTAGGGGCTTGCCTCTCATATCTGGGAAAAGGACACAGAGGTTCACCATTGGTCAAAGCCTGAATGAATAGATTAGAACAAGCTTACACAAAGGATCATCTAAAAGAGGTACTTGGAAAATCTGTTAAGTATCATATTTTCGCTTTTTTCCCAAACTTTAGAAGAAAGAGAAACCACATATACATTCATTTTAAAAAACCTTGGCTAAAGATCAGAGTTGAAAAGAGCAAATTCCTGTTTTATTTAAGTCTCATTTCAAATATGTAATTATAGTCAGCTCTTGAGTTATTTGGGATTAATTTTCACATGGTAGATTATGTCTTTGTTTAGAATTTCTTTCTAGATGCCTGTTTTAAGCTACTTTTTCCCACATGGGGTGGATAAATTACTGTTTGTCGCTTCAAATCATAATGCAAAAAGCAGTTTCCAATGAGCCTTAATTATTATTTCTTTCTCATTTATATTTCACACTCCCTCTAGGAGAATATTGTTAATTTATCCTCATTTGTGGCTTGATGGGCATGAGTTTGAGCAAGCTCCAGAAGATGGTGATGGACAGGGAAGCCTCGTGTGCTGCAGTCCATGGGTTGCAAAGAGTTGGACACAGCCCATGGGGTTGCAAAGAGTCAGACACAACTGAACTGAGCTGACCTGATTGTCCCTGGATACCGGGAAGATTCAAAAGCAAAGGAAACAAAGTAAATCATAAAAGATTTTTTTTAAACATGCTTGATCATTAACCTAGGGGAATCTGTCCCACTGAATATGTTTAGGAAATACATAGAAACACAAGTTTCATGTCAATTTATACAACTTAGAAGTGCATATCCTGCATTTGAGTTAAAAAATAGAGATGTTAACAACCACAAAAATCTTCTACCAAAATTGTCAACACAGTAATTCACAAACAGGGATTGTTCCTTTTCAAGCTTCTTGTGCAAATGCAAAAAGTGTAAAAAGATTATTTCTAGTCTATACAGCTACCCAACAATTAAGTTCATATTTTTTAAACTAGCTCACATATTCATTGACCTGTATATCTGAAAAAAAGTACACTGTTTATACATATGTTGCTAATGGATTATGTTTTTCTTAATTAATGAAGCTGCGATAAAATGCCATTAAAACTAAAAGCCTAAATAATTCCAGCAAAAAAAAAGAAATGATGGTTCAAAATGACAAAATAACTTTTTTTAAGAAGACAACTTGTAAGTGGTTGTGTAGATGTATTAATTCTAAAGCAAATTCCTTAGTTATCACTTTATACTGTCAGATTAAAAAAATAAGTTTGGTAAAAGAAAATTTAAATATTAGTAAAGGTTATATTTGTACATCCCTCTGTGGATTAGTCGGAGAAGGCAATGGCACCCCACTCCAGTACTCTTGCCTGGAAAATCCCATGGACGTAGGAGTCTGGTAGGCTGCAGCCCGTGGGGTCGGGAAGAGTCGGACACGACTGAGAAACTTCACTTTCACTTTTCACTTTCATGCATTGGAGAAGGAACTGGCAACCCACTCCAGTGTTCTTGTCTGGAGAATCCCAGAGATGGGGGAGCCTGGTGGGCTGCCATCTATGGGGTCGCACAGAGTCCAACACGACTGAAGCGACTTAGCAGCGCAGCTGTGGATTAGTGTAATTTGTTGTAATAAAAATGGTAAATAAAGATTTGAAAAAGATACTGCAGATTTGATTAAGGCAGTTACCATCTTACAATGGGCTCATGCTCCAAACCATGTCAGTGGCTGTAAGTTTTTGGGAACTCTGAACATGAAATATTATATTATTATTATCATAATATTATTACATCATTTATGTTTATATGACAACTGGTTAAAAAAAGAATAAAAGAGCCTCAGTGTTTAAGGTAGGCAACCATCAATGACCTAGTCCAGGTTTGAGATCTGGCAAAAATGCTATGTGATAGTTGCTTAGTTGTGTCCAACACTTGGCAACCCCGATGGACTGAAGCCCACTGGGTACCTCTGTCCATGTAATTCTCCAGAGCAGGGGATCTTTCCAACCTACGGATCGAACCCGAGTTTCCTGCACTGTAGGCAGATTCTTTACCACCTGAGCCACCAAGAAAGCCCCAAAGAATGCTGAACTAGACCTAATTCAAGGTAGTTTTTCTTTGCTATCACTTCAAACCAATCAAAAAGGCTTGAATGGATCTTTGTTAGGTAAGGATACAAGTGATTTTGTGGATAAAGCTCACAGCAGTTATCTTAGTCTACTAGGGCTACCATAAGAAAATACCATGAGCTACTCAGATGGCCAAAATATTCATTCATATTTTTCCATAACATCTTATGGTAAAACACAAACGACCTTTTTTAACCAACCCAACAAACCACTTCAACAACAGAAGCAAATTTCTCACAATTCTGGAGGCTGGTAAGTCCAAGACCAAGGCATTGGTAGGATCAGGTTCTTGGGGAGAGCTCTCTCCTTGGTTTGTAGAAACTGCCTTCTATGTCCTTACATGGTTTTCCTCAGTGTGTGTATGTAGAGAGAGAAATAGCTCTCTTTTTCTTCTTATATTGTCATCAATTCTATCAGATTAGGACACCACTCTTATGACCTCAATTTAACATTAATTATCTCATAAAATGGAGAAGGAAATGGCAACCCATCCAGAGTTCTTGCCTTGGAAATCCCATGGACAGAGGAGCCTGGTAAGCTACAGTCCTTGGGGCCACAAGAGTTAGACATGACTTAGTGACTAAACCACCATCACCACCATCTCCTAAGAGTCCTATTTTCAAATATAATAATATTGGGTGTTATGGTTTCAATATATGAATTTGAGGTGGGAGGAACACGATTCAGTTCATAGCAGGAGTCCTGCTAGTTTCTTAAGTGTCTCTAAATTTGGTGAGTAAATCTGTTTCAGAAGAAGGGTAACTTCCCCTTTGCCATTAGACTGTGGGAATAGATATAGCAGCCCTGGAGTTTGGTTTTTAATGTATAAGCCAGTTCTTTTCTTTCTGCATAATTACGGGCCACCATGTTCTATTTCTTGTTGTTTAAAAATGAAGACTGAGACAGTACTGGCTATGACCTGACACATTCCTACATAAGAAGGATGCTTAGTACCCAGTTCTCCCAAATTATGTGTTTTTGTTGGATTTTTGTTGTTATTTACAAAGAGGGGATATATGTTTTGGGAAAACTGTTCTCTATAATCTCTTTTAGGAAGAAAGTATCAAAGTTCAGAAGTAGGGAAGACTTGGCAGGTAAAACAGACCCTCACTGCCTTCCCTAATCCCTTCTCTGCTTCATTCTTCAACTGTAATCGCAAATCATATGTTCCTTGTAACTTGAAATTAGAGAATAATGTTCCCTCAGCCAGTCAGTTTTGTGGCTAAGTATGAAATTACTAAGAATTTTAAGATTGAATTTTTTCATAATTTTGCATAATACAGTTTATTAAATTACCTTAGAGGCCTGAAAACTAAGATGTAGCATTTCTACAAGATTTCAGGATAATGAGAAGTTATGATTACTACTATGGAAAAAGATGTAGAGACACTCCCAACCTCAGCAGAGAGGAAATTCTGTGGTGAATCCCTATCACAGGATTTCCTTACCTCTCTACCCCTGGAATGATGCTCTGACTCAATCTCATAAATCTATAGGTATGTTGGTTTTGTATCAAATCTCTGTTCAAATGATATCTTCACATAATCCTGCCTCGAACACTTGAGACAGCCCCATGATATATTCTATTCTCTTTCACGTTTTTTTTTTTAATGATTACATTTCCCCCTATGTAACACATTATATATTTATTTACTTACTATCTGTTTTCTCTGTCCTTAAATGTAGCACTATATCCGTTCTTTCTGGTACCTAATAGGAGCTCAATAAATGTTTATGGAACAAATCAATAAATTAAGGATTCTGCAAAAATGAAAGTAAAAACTCACTGGAGAAATTTAACACAAACACACAAACTAAAATTAATTGAAACTGTATGAATGAAAGGGAACAGATGAACTTCATTACACCTTAAACTTCTGTTCAAGATGACAGTGAATATTCAGCTAATTATTTCTTCTTTTCTCCACCCTTAATTCTAAAAAAACCTGCCCATATTCTCTATTCATATTGTCTACTCTCCAAATTCCTAGTCATTGGATAATAAAGAAGTCACATTAGTATCTGATTCCTGCTGACTTGCCATAGTTAGATACCTACCCAGAATCAGATGATTTGCTGGTCTGTAGAGAGAGGTGTGGTATAGACTTCCAGAAAAGGTCAAATAACAAGAGCTCATTAGAGGGGCTGAAATGGTGATCTTAGTTGTTTACATACCAGTCTCTGCCCTAGTTCAGGACTGTATGTTCTCCTAAGTATTCCACAGTCTACCAAGGAATTCCAATTGTGCCCTTGAGGTCTTATTATATGTGTTGTTTACTTCATCTAAGTGAATTTTTATTTATGACACATAATTAAAATGTGATATATTTTGTCACCATAATTGACAAAATGGTCAATGTCTTTTATATTTATTAATATTAACAATAACAGTAAAGTAAATGTATTCACAGAATTTTTCTATGTGTATTGTGTAATAATTTAGTTATAATTTTATGATACCAATTTAATTTTTCCATTCAAAAATATCTACCGTATATTCTTATAACTCCAAGACTACAATAAGCTTATAAGTTCCAGGTACCTAGAAGTTTTATTTTTTTTCCATCTGTTCAATGAGAAAAATAAATAAAAAATTTAACAGTAAAACCATCCAGAAATGGTCTATTTAATTTGTGTTTGATACAACCTAGATAAAATATACAATTTGGTTTTCATCTAAGTGATAAATCTGTATAAGTCTAAAGTAGGTACTTTATGGTGGTTAGTAGTGGCTGGGGGATGGGAAAATTGGGGAGATGTTATTTAAGGGTGTAAACTTTCAGCCAGTAGATAAATAAGTCGTGGAGATCTAATGCACAGCATAGTGATTATTAATATCAAAGTCGCTAAGAGAATAGATATTAATTGTTCAAAGCACAAAAAAGGAATGATAATCATGTGACATGATAAAGGTGTTAGTCAATGCTATGGTGATAATCATATTGCAATATATAAATACATCAAATCAACACATCATGCACTTTAACTTTACACAAAGTTATATGTAAAGTGTATCTCAATAAAAATTTAAAAGTAAGCATTCTACTTGGTGTTACTAAAATAGTATGAATCTTAGGCAAAATTTTACAATGACTGTGTATTACTAATTATAATATATTTAAATAAATATTTTCATCCAGAGCAGAAGCATTTTAAATATTTGTGAGACATTCGTTGGAGCCACAAAATAAGAAGCTCAACATGTAGACATGGAGCTCATTGTAGACATCTCCATGGAAACATAAATGTGAGAAACAATATAGAAATAATTACTCCTGGAGTGCATGCAATTGATGTGATTAATAAGTACTGTAGCATTTGATATGAAGCAGGTGTTTTTCTAAGAGCTTTTACAAACGTTAATTCACATAATCCTTACAGTGACTCAATGAGGTGAGTGTGAGGACTGGGAAGGAACATCCTACAAGTTAACTGTGGAGAACAAGGATGAGGGAAATAGGTCTGAGAAGATTAAGAAATAGCCAGGGAAGCAAAAGGACATGTGGGAGGCTGTAGTGACACAGATGCTAAGGAAGTGAGTACTTCATACAATTGTCACAAGTTGACAATGTCTAGAACACAGAAGGTTCAAGTACAAGAGTTAAAGAAAAAAACACGCATGGGGTTTAGTGACGTGGTATTGTCTTTACCATTGCAACACTGCAAAATAATATTTGGCACAGAAGTGAGGGCGGCAGCTGGTGACCTGAGGAAGAAATTGGAACATAGGCTGTGAAAACAGCAATTAAAGATATCATTTTATAAATCTATGCAGAAAAGTGAGAGGGGGTGTTTGAAGGGAAACTTTTGTGGAGGACATAGTTTAATCCATTTCTGCCACTAGAGAGGCAGAGACAGAAGCTAAAAAGAAAATTGTAAACAGACAATGAGATCCTGGACACAAGGGAAGAAGGTGGCCTGAAGAAAAGAGGAACTTCTATTAAAATGAGATTTTCTTGGTGGGGAGAAAATCAGGATACATTTTCAGGTGTGTGTGTACATATGCTTTGTGATAGAGTTGTTGAAGAGCAGACAGAAAGCTGAAGATTTTCTTGCTGTGATTCAATTTTCTATGTGAAGAAGAGGTTGAGATTTTCTGTTCAAAATATCAAAAATGGTAGACTTTTTAAAAACATGAGGGTTTGACGTTTTCTCTAGGTAAGATAAAATGGCATACTGAAAACCTTAAAGGACAATGAGCTACTAGAGTCCCAAACTATGAATTCATAGTAATTGGTGTCTTCAAAATTCAGTACTGCTTCCTTCTAGATTCAGAAATTAAGCTTTTGAAGGATTCAGAGTTGGATTTTATCAACTAGACAGAGAAAAAGGATAAAAACTAAACAACAAAATAACAAAAGTACAAAAAAGGTAGAACTTGGAGGAGTGTTGTCAAGAGGAAGTATATAAGTGGCTTATTACTGAATCATCAACTAATAATTTTTCCTAAATGTGATACTTTCTTCGTTAAAAAATGTACGTGATACTTTAAGTTAGTGCTATCATGTCAGGAGCCTCCATAGGCATTACTGACAAAATGGAGGCACGGCCCCAACCCCCTCTCCTCATCCCGCAGGCATGGTCCCAGGATGAAGGAGTTAGGTTTTGTGATTCTGACTTGTCCTTTCCTTCCTCTGGTTGAGTTGGCTGGAAAGTATGTTATAATCCATAAAGTTAACTATTGACATTTGTTCAAGGATCTTTACAAAAAATACTCCAGAATGAGCACATAGGCTGCAGCTTGAGGCCATGGGAAACATTGTTATCTGAAACCTGCCTGTAAGGGGAATGTTTATGGCAAAAGAAGTTTGCTGAGTTTAGGGGTTAGGAATAATTAAGAATAGTTAGAAGCTAAAAGTTTAAGGTATGTTGTAGTGTTGGCATATTTTACTATAGCTTATAGAAACTAGGTATTTTAGAGATACTAATAGCTAAAAGCCTTTTTAGGAGATGATGAGCTTAAGTTACTAGGGGATAGCAGGATTTAAAGAGATAAGAAATAAACTGAGGAATGTATTATACAGCCTAGAGACAAACTTGAGTTATAATGTTATCACAAGGACACTTAAGAGGGAACTCTGAAGGACAACAATGATTTATGGAGACAGTAAATATGGGTGAGGGGAAACTGAAGATGTCATACCTCTGACCTAATGCTTTTGTAAAAGTATAAAAGAAAACCTGATGCTTAAAATAAACATGCAGCCCAGTGCTTTGGGCGAGAGACTGCATCATTTTCGTTCACCGACCCCGTTCATCCCTTCAGGGCGATTCCCTGGCTGCCGGAGCTGGACTCCGGCAAGTGGCGCCCGAACAGAGAACACCTGAAGGGTAAGTAATTAATCAAGTAGGTAAGTAATTAAGTAATTTCATAAATGCAAATCGGGACGGGTAGGATTGTGTTCGTGGGTGACCGGGACCCCTCTGCAGTTTAGGCAGGGTGAGGAGAACACAGAATCAGTAAGAATATTCTCTAGGAAAATAGGACTCTCTGCATCCAAGAATAGACAAATGTTTATTGAAACGTTACTCACATGTTAGCCCATAGAGGCGTTAAACTTCTAATTTTTGTATTCTCTAAATGTTTATTGAAATATTACTTCACATGTTAGCCCATAGAGGCATTAAAATTCTAATTTCTGTCCAAGAGCAATGCCCATGGTTTCCTGAGGAGGACACCGTAAATCTGAAAACCTGGGCTAAGGTTGGAGATCAGTTACATTTGTTTTTTACTTTGTGTGGGCCAGAAAAGTTTCCGGCAGATGCTTTTGCTCTGTGGAATATGATTAGGGACGACGTACTGGACCCTCGGCATGAGGCTGTTAGACAGCCTATGGGAGAGGCTGCAACGGTGGATGGTGAGCTTCCGCCTCCCGTGCAGATTATGTTTTCTGCCATTGGCAAAAAAAAGGAGGGAGACTGTGCTCAACCTCCCGAGGAAGGAAAGGACTTGCAGGACGCTGTGGCCGAGCGCCCTAGCAAGGCCCGTCCTCCTCTATGCAAACCTTTAAAAATTTATCCATCACTTTCTGATTTAAGGCAATCGCGGCCGCCTCCGTTTGCGCCTCCCAGGGCCCAGGAGTTCCCTACTTTGCCCCCAAAGCCTCTCAGAGCATTGCCTGAGGCTGAGAAAGATAAGGAGTTTTCTGAAACAAAGAAGCTTCTGAAGCAGACGCTTGCACAATATACAGAACATGCTCCTTGGAAAAAGCCCCTTCAGGGGGGCCTCACCCAGGCTAAAAAAAAAAAAAAAAAAAAAAGAGTAAAACAACAGGGAGACTTAGAATTCTCTATGGCCTTTCCAGTAGTTTTTACCAAAACAAAAAGGGAAGGCGAAGAAGCTCCTATTCCAACGGGAGTGGCTGGTCCCCTGCCTGAGGGCATTTTAAGACTTGTGCTCAGGCTTGGCTCGCTTTCTCTTCAAGGAATTTCGGTGGTGCCTGATACAATAGATTCTGATTATACTGGGGAAATTAAAGTTTTGATCTCGCCACCTACCAAAACTGTGCAAGTTAATAAAGGTCAAAGAATAGCACAGCTTCTGCTTTTACCTTATTATCAGATAGGAAAAACCTTGACTTCTCAAGCTAGGGGCCCCAGAAGATTTGGATCTAGTGATCTAGCCTTTTGGGTGCAAGAAATTACAGCTTCAAGGCCTTTGAAAGATCTTTTAATTCAAGGAAATAAAATGTCAGGGCTGTTAGATACTGGAGCAGATGTCTCTTACATTGCTAAAAAAGATTGGCCCTCGTCCTGGCCAACACGTCTGACCAATGCCAGCTTGGTAGGAATATGGTCAATGCCCTTGGTTGCTAAGAGCTCACAAATTTTGACATGGTCAGATGAAAAGGGGGCACAAGGCACCTTTTACCCATATGTAATTCCTTCACTGCCTTTTTCTTTATGGGGGAGAAATATGTTATCTCAGAGGGAAATGCTTTTATATATAGCCCAGATAAAAAAGTTACTAACCAAATGCTGCAAATGAGGTATAATTCTGACAAGGGGCTTGGTAAAGATCAACAGGGAATTGTTTCTCCATTAAAAACAATTTATTCCTAACAAGAACAGAAAAGGTTTAAGATATTCAAATTTATCCTAGAGGCTGTTGCTCTTGCTGCTGACCCTATTACCTGAAAATCTGATAAACCGATATGGGTGGAGCAATGACCCTTAACAGCTGAAAAGCTGCAGGCAGCTGAAGATTTAGTTTAAAAAAAAATCAACAAAATGGAGATTATTACAAGATTTGAGAGCTATAAACACAACTATGGAAGGCATGGGGGACCTTCAGCCGGGTCTCCCTTCCCCAGTAGCCGTACCTTTTCAATATAATGTGATAGTCGTAGATCCACAAGATTGTTTCTTTATCATCCCCCTGGCTGTTCAAAATTGCAAAAGATTTGCCTTCAGTCTTCCTTCAGTTAATTTTAAACAACCCTATAGAAGGTTTCAATGGAAGGTTTTGCCTCAGGGAATGAAAAATAACCCCACCTTGTGTCAGAAATTTGTGGATCAAGATGTGCAAAATGTTAGAAGAAAGTATAAAGATTTATATTTGATACACTGTATGGATGATATTTTGGCTGCCCATAAAGATAGAGCCTTATTGCAACAAATCTTATCTGAATTGATTGAGGCCTTAAAAAACTGGGGTTTGAAGATAGCTCCAGATAAGATACAAGTAAATACTCCTTTTTCTTATTTAGGAAGGGTGTTAAATACCCATAGTGTGAGTCATGCTCCTTTGCAGCTGCAAAGAGATCATTTACTAACTTTAAATGATTTCCAAAAATTATTAAGGGATATTAATTGGATATGCCCACATTTAAGACTGACTACTTCGGATTTAAAGCCTTTATTTATTGCTTAAGGGGTGATCTTCATCCCAATTCTAAGAAAAAATAAACTAGTGAGACAGAGTCTGCTCTTGTTAAAGTAGATGAGGCTTTAAATGATCAGTTAATTAAAATTAATATTAACAGAGGATGGGATTTAATTATTCTCGCCACAAAACATACGCCTATAAGATGCTTGTGGCAAGCAGGCCCATTAGAATGGCTTCATCTACCAGTGACCCCAAGAAAAATAGTTTTATCTTATCCCAGCTTAGTGGCACAATTAATTATAAAAGGTAAAAAAAAAGTGTGAAACTTTTTGGAAAAGAGGTAGCAAATATAGTGATTCCATTCAATAATGATCAACTGCAATTTCTTTTACAAAATAGTGATGATTGGCAAGTTGCCCTGATAGATTTCAGGGGACAAATTTTGTTTCATTTACCCTCAAACCCCCTTTTGCATTTTTTAAAAACTCATCCTGTGATTTTTCCGAAGAAATTTTCTATTTAACCTTTAGAAGGGGCAATTTTAGTTTTCACAGACGGTTCCTCTAATGGTAAAGCAGTTACAATTATTAATGGACAATCCCGTGTTCAGGTAACTGTAGAGACATCTGCCCAAAGAGCTGAGTTAAAAGCAGTTATTTGGGCTTTTCAGCATTTGAGAGACCATGCCTTCAATCTTTTAACTGACTCCTGATATATTGTAGGGTTGTTTCCTCATATTGAGACTGCTAATATTCCAGAAAATAAGACTACTATCTTCTCCTTGTTACTCGATTTACAGAAAGAGATTAAGTATAGAGTTGAGAAATATTTTGTGGGACATATTAGAGCCCATTCTGGCTTGCCCGGCCCTTTACATAAAAAAAATGCTTTGGCAGATGCATTAACTAAAGTAATTGCCTTAAACTTACACGAAAAGATTGACAAGGCTAAAAATTTTCACAAAATTCACCATCAAAATGCAGCTGGTGTAAGGCATGAGTTTCATATCCCTAGGGAGGCGGCTAGACAAACAGTCAAGTTATGTCCAAACTGCCCAACATCTAATCCATTAAGAGTAAATCCCCGAGACCTTACGCCTAATGCTCTCTGGCAAATGGACGTAACTCACACCCCGGTCTTTGGGAAACTGTCCTGTGTGCATGTCACCGTGGATACCTTTTCTCCTGTTATTATAGCCTCTGCCAGGTCAGGTGAAGCAGCGAAAGATGTAATTCAGCGCTTGTTTCAATGCTTTGCCCAAATAGGACTCCCTGAACAGACAAAACAGACAATGCCCCAGCTTATACTTCTGCTGCCTTTAACAGATTTTGTCAACAATTTTCTATAGTACATTCAACAGGAATACCTTACAATCCCCAAGGCCAAGCCATAGTGGAAAGGGCTCACCAGACTTTAAAAAATCAGATAGCTAAATTAAGACAGGAAAATTTAAGTATTTCTCTCCTCATCATGTTCTACACCATGCTTTGTTTGTAATTAATCACTTAAATGTAGATACACAGGGGCAGACTGCAATTATGAGACACTGGATTCCTGAGGGGGCTGCGACTCGGCCCCTGGTCAAGTGGAAAGACCTCCTTACCGGAGAGTGGAAAGGGCCAGATGTGCTGTTAACTTGCGGGAGAGGGTATGCTTGTGTGTTTCCGCAGGACTCCACTTCTCCTGTTTGGATTCCGGACAGACTGATTCGACATGTCCAGCCCCATGAGATCTCCAAGACCACAGAGACCGCTGAGGTCGCTGAGATCCCTGGAGTCCTAGAGTCTGAGACAATAGAGAGATCAAAAGTTTGTCGAGTCCGGACCTGAAGAAACCAAAAAAAGCCAAAGGGCGGGTGACCCTTCACCTGAGGCTTCATTGCTAGTACATCGCTTCAGGCACCTGGCACTTCAAAAGAAAAATGCTGATGGAGTCCAACCGTATTCTGCTCCACCTCGTCGTCACCGTCATCGTACTCAAGCAACTACCTCCAGCACGGTGCCAACATGGGGCCAACTAAAACACCTCGATCAGCAGGCTAAACAATTAATAGAAAGGGGGAGATATGAGGCCACTCCTATGGTAATGTTTGTGGCTCTGCTTGCAGTGTTGACTTGTCAGCCGAGGCCCTCCAGCGCAGAAAAAGTTCATTGGACCTATTTGCCTAATCCACCTTCTTTCCAGCCTGTAGATTGGATGAATGAGCCCATTCGTGTTTTTGTTAATGATACTCTTCTTTCGGGCGGGGCTTCCATCTATCCTAATAATGTTAAAACAGTGGTCAGCGCTCCCTTCAAATTTTTCAGGCGTGTCTGTTTACCCACCTATTTGCTTTGTCATACCTTCCTCCTTACCAGGATCAGCTTCAGTTTTGAATGGATGTGCTAGCACTTCCTTGAAAGGCATGCTTACTGATTCTCCGAGAAGCAATGACAAGAGAGACTTTTGGTCCTTACAGCTGCTGATGCCGGGGGCGCAAAAATGACAATATGATGCCATAAAACAGGCAGCCCCTCATTCAAAGGACTTTCTGAGCTGTGCACTCCCTGCCCCGGATTCTGATGAACAAGGACTACAGGCCTGGGAAAGTATAAGCAAAATTTCTGGCTTTCCTCATTGGAACGAATGCATGTATGCCCTAAAATTATTTATTCCCATTGTTGCCACCAGACATTCTCTGATTGAATGGGGGTGCCCCTATCTTTTGGATCAATGGTTAAATTTAATTTTTGAAGAACCTTATAGATCCATATGGAATAATTCGTTTATCCGTTATCCTTTAGCAATTACTAGGTGGCATGTTAATGGATGGGTTCCTCCTTTAGTGAGTTTCGATAAAACAGGTCCCATACAACCTAAATTATGGAGAACATTGGCTGCTATAGCACCTGTGATTTTACACAGACCTTTAAATGAACAAAGATATATTGTACGGGCCTGCATGCATTCTCCCTATGCCTTTCTGTTGGCCAAAAATCGGAATGATTTGAGAGTTCTTAAAGGAAAAACTGTTTATAATGTTGAATGTGTGAATTGTTTTATATCAAATTGTGTTGATGGGAACGATTATAGTAATTATAAGGCTGTGATGATTGTAAAGCAACCACCATATTTGATGGTTCCTGTCAAATTAGAGGGACAATGGTTTGATGATTATGCATTGAAAGTTTTGTATAAATTTAATGGCTTAATTTCTCGACCTAAGAGATTCATTGCAGCTCTGATTGTGGGAATAACTGCCTTGATTGCCACAATTGCTTCAGTTATGGTTTCTGCTGTTGCCCTGTCAAAAGAAGTGCATACGGCCTTGTTTGTTGATCACCTGTCCAAAAATGTCTCTGTAGCTCTTGCTACACAGGAAATTATAAATAGGAAGATAGAAAATAAGGTCAATGCTTTAGAAGAAGCAGTGCTGCTTGTAGGGCAAGAAATTACAAATTTAAAAATTAAGTTGTCTTTAAGGTGCCATGCTGAATTTAAATGGATGTGCATTACCCCTCTACAAGTGAATGATTCTGTGCATTCTTGGGAACGCATTAAAAACCATATTTTAGGCATTTGGAATCACTCAGATTTTAGTATTGATATTTCTAAGTTACATCAAGATATCCAGAATATGAACCAGGCGGAGTCTGACTTTTCCTCTCAATGGCTTTCTAATTCCCTTTTTAAAAATCTAGAGGGATATCTTTCCCATGGATCCTTTTTTACAATAATGATTAATGCAGCCATGTGCTTATGCCTGTTGGTTCTGATTTGTCTATTAGCCCTGTGCCTTTTCAGAATACTCAACTGAAGTGTTTCTGCTTTATCTACCGAGTTTCACACCTATGCTCTAAAAAATAAAAAAGGGGGAGATGTCGGGAGCCACCATAGGCATTACTGACAAAATGGAGGCACGGCCCCAACCCCCTCTCCTCATCCCGCAGGCACGGTCCCAGGATGAAGGAGTTAGGTTTTGTGATTCTGACTTGTCCTTTCCTTCCTCCAGTTGAGTTGGCTGGAAAGTATGTTATAATCCATAAAGTTAACTATTGACATTTGTTCAAGGATCTTTACAAAAAATACTCCAGAATGAGCACATAGGCTGCAGCTTGAGGCCATGGGAAACATTGTTATCTGAAACCTGCCTGTAAGGGGAATGTTTATGGCAAAAGAAGTTTGCTGAGTTTAGGGGTTAGGAATAATTAAGGATAGTTAGAAGCTAAAAGTTTAAGGTATGTTGTAGTGTTGACATATTTTACTATAGCTTATAGAAACTAGATATTTTAGAGATACTAATAGCTAAAAGCCTTTTTAGGAGATGATGAGCTTAAGTTACTAGGGGATAGCAAGATTTAAAGAGATAAGAAATAAACTGAGGAATGTATTATACAGCCTAGAGACAAACTTGAGTTATAATGTTATCACAAGGACACTTAAGAGGGAACTCTGAAGGACAACAATGATTTATGGAGACAGTAAATATGGGTGAGGGGAAACTGAAGATGTCATACCTCTGACCTAATGCTTTTGTAAAAGTATAAAAGAAAACCTGATGCTTAAAATAAACATGCAGCCCAGTGCTTTGGGCGAGAGACTGCATCATTTTCGTTCGCCGACCCCGTTCATCCCTTCAGGGCGATTCCCTGGCTGCCGGAGCTGGACTCCCGGCACTATCACACTTCAGAATTTAAAAATAAGAAAATGACTAAATGCATGATTAAGTTTTTTTAGAATAAGAAATGATATTATATTTTTAAACAATGTAGATATGCAACATTATGACAATTATTGGAGACAGCAGCACATCCACCTACCAGATGTCATATTACACAAAGTTAAGTTGGTAATGATAATGACTAGAAGACGAAGTAGGGGTTAATAATGGTTAATGTGAATTTTAAAAGCTGTATACAAAAATATAAGTATACACTGAGATCAACTAAGCAAAAATTGATGTTTATACAGAAAAATATGCTTCAAGAAGGGAAATTAGGTCAGTGAGATTATGGATATATTTTTGTCTTTTATTTTCAACTTTGTAAGATGTTGCAGTCATCTAATTTACTTATGCAAAAACTGTTCTCTGCCGCTTTTCCTTGATAGCAGGTAAGATGTATATATTCATAAGTCCAGTTCTCAGGGAATGATAGCCTATGCCCACCTAAGAACTAAATTTATAAATAATCAACTCTTCATTAACCCATACAGGCTTCCCAGGTGGCACTAATGTTAAAAAATCCACCTGCCAGTGCAGGAGATGCAAGAGATAGGTTCAATCTATGGGTAGGGAAGATTTCCTGGAGAAGGAAATGCAACCAATTCTAGTATTCTTGCTGGTGAAAACCCATGGACAGAAGAGCCTTGTGGGCTACAATCCATGGTGTCACAAAGAGTTGGATATGACTAAGCAACTGAGCATATACACACACACATAACCCACATTAATCATGGTAATTCCATTTCCCTTATAGTCATTGGTTTAGATATTTCTATATGAAAAATCTCTGACCAGTGAGATGAGAAAGGAAGCATGCTATCTTCCAGGACTGGGGAACTTTTGAAAAAGATCTTTGTTTTAAAGGAGCCATATGGGACAGGTACATGGTGCCTATCACTTGTTTTGTCTGTATAAGATGCCTATGACTGGAGTAACAACCTTGTAATGTTGAGGTGAATGATCCCAAGATAAAGATGACCTGCTGTTAATGATGGAAAAAAAATGATAGAAAGCACTTACATCTGTTTTGAATTAACAAATCTTGAAGCATCCTCTGAACTTTGTATAATGTGAACTAATATATGGCCTCATTTTTAAGCTACTCATGCTATGGATTTTTCCTTCTGGCAGCCAAACGTAATCTGACAATTATTTTGCTGTTCCTGCTTTCACAAACTGGCTATTCACTAATTTTTATTTTTTCAGTGTTTTTGATTGGAGGATGCTTGGAAGATGGGAAAATAACTTCATTATTTCATTACTATAATGCTCAGGTCAGAATTGCCTTTACTTAGCATTAAAATTGTTTTGTCATTAAAATAATCTTGATGTTTCATATATAAGAGTCAGATTTTCAGATTATATCTTAAAAATATACCCAAACTTATGATAAAATATGGGAAACAATGAAGCAAAACATTCTGAACATGATAAGTAAATTAACATTGGAAACAGAATAAAATATAACCAAAACAACAAAAAAAACCCCTCCCTAAAAAGTTGTAGACTATTGACTCTAATCATGTTTACTAAAAGACTGACCAATCCTTTATGTGACTCGTTACAGGAAGTCGTAATTCTGGAGAATTGCTCAATGTGAGATTCCTTAATGTTAGCTAATAGGCCAACTCATAACATTTATCTTTATTTCAGAGTGTAACAATTTCACTGATAAAAAAAGTCTGTTTCTTTCTTTTGGATAATGAAGTAGTTGTTAGGTATGATTTTATAAATCAGGGAAATTTCCTCTAGGAATGACATGTTAAAAGCTGTTTATTGTGGAGGCCTAATTTCTTGTCAATTATAATACTATGAGAACTAAAACTCAAAAAAAAAAAAAAAAAAAATCAGGGAAAAGAAATAGCAATGTCAGGAGAAAAATGTGAATATCTTCATGCTAATAACCAAACAGCATACAACATATGTAAACTAAATTTATTTTTAAAAATTTTAAAAAGCTGAAATGAAAGGCAAAGTCACAGAATGATATATGGCTGCTGCTGCTGCTGTTGCTAAGTCGCTTCAGTCGTGTCCGACTCTGTGCGACCCCATAGACGGCAGCCCGCCAGGCTCCCCCATCCCTGGGATTCTCCAGGCAAGAACACTGGAGTGGGTTGCCATTTCCTTCTCCAATGCATGAAAGTGAAAAGTGAAAGTGAAGTCGCTCAGTCGTGTCAGACTCTTCGCGACCCCATGGACTGTAGCCTACCAGGCTCCTCTGTCCATGAGATTTTCCAGGCAAGAGTACTGGAGTGGGGTGCCATTGCCTTCTCCGTGTATATATATGGCTAGAGATAAAGTAAAATACAAGGATAAGTATCTGAAATATGCTGGGGTTTTTTTTTTAATGAGGAATCAGAATCCCAGAAACTAATTTCCACCCCCAAGTATTTTATTTGCATATTGGCAGAGCTTCAACTCAAACACAGGAATTTTGACCAGCCCCCCAAAAGGGCAAATGCAAGCCTAAGACCCAAGTCAAATATTAGTCCCTCAATCATGTCTGGCTTTTTGCAACACTCTGGATTGTAGCCTGCCAGGGTGGCTGACCATGGAATTCTCCAAGGCAAGAAAACTGGAGTGGGTTGACATTTCTTCTTCAGGGGATCTTCCCAACCCAGGGATATGAACCTGGGTCTCCTGTATTGCAAGCAGATTCTTTACCACCTGAGCCACCAGGGAAGCCCAAGTAAGACCCACTATTTTCACAAATATTTTCTTTTTTTCCCCCTGAAGTGAATTTCAGATTATTTACATTCTCTCAGTTCAGTTCAGTCGCTCAGTCGTGTCCGACCCTTTGCGACCCCGTGAACTGCAGCACGCCAGGCCTCTCTGTCCATCACCAACTCCCGGAGTCTACCCAAACCCATGTCCATCGAGTCGGTGATGCCATCCAACCATCTCATCCTCCGTCGTCCCCTTCTAGAAATTAGCAATTCATCAAATCATAGTAGGGGATTTTTGGTCTCTGTTCTGGACCAAAGTCTTATAAGTAAAGTCAGTCAAAAAACTCACCACTTATTATTATTTTTTTAATTTTGTGTTTATATTTTGAAGAGGGAAAATGATCTCCCTCTAAATGGCAACAGGGAATATTAATTCTTATTACTAGTTTAGAGAAAAGAGTGAGAAATCTGGATGTGGAGAAGGAAAATTGAGAAGAAATAAGAGAGAGCAAGTGAGTACAGACATAAAGTTAAGAATGTGCCTGCTAAGTTGCTTCAGTTGTGTTAGACTCTTTACAACCCTATGGACTGTAGCCCCCCAGCCTCCACTGTCCAGGGGATTCTCCAGGCAAGAACACTGGAGTGGGTTCCAATGCTCCACTCTAGGGGATCTTCCCAATCCAGGGATTGAACCAGCATCTCTTGCATTGGCAAGTGGGTTCTTTACCACTAGTGCCACCTGGGAAGCCCGAAAGTTAAGAATAGGGGAAATGTATACATGTAAAAATATTTATGAAATTTGTAAGTCAATTTCAAAAAGAGTAGTGAATATTTTACTTTAAAATATAAAGAATAAAGGAAAGTAAAATAAAAATACATAAAAGAAATAATGTCAAAGATTTTCCATATATAGTTGCTCATTATCTACTAAAACTTGTTAGGAACAAAGGTGGGAAGTTACTCTGTCTAGATAAACTGTTAAATTTGCAAGATAAGGCTTCCCTGATGGTTCAGTGGTAGAGAATTCTCTTGCCAAAGCATGAGACATGGGTTCTATCACCGGTCTGGGAAGATCCCACATGCCACAGAGCAACTGAGCCCCTGTGCCCCAACTATTGAGCCAGTGCTCTAGAGACCAAGAAGCACCACTACTGAGCCACTGAGCTGCAGCTACTGAAGCCTGTGAGCCTCGAGCCTGTACTCCGCAACAGAGAAGACACCACAATGAGAAGACCATGCACCACACCAAAGAGGGGCCCCCACTCCCTGCAACTAGAGAAAAACCCACACAGCAATGAAAACCCATCAGCCAAAGTATATAAAATTATAAAAAAAGTATTATATGAGACAGAAAAAGAGACACAGATGCATAGAACAGTCTTTCTGACTCTGTGGGAGAAGGTGAGAGACAATCTGAGAGAATGGCATTGAAACATGTATATTATCATATGTGAAACAGAACGTCAGTCCAGGTTCGATGCGTGAGACAAGTGCTCAGAGCTGGTACAATGGGATGACCCAGAGGGATAGGATGGGGAGGGAGGTGGGAGAGGGCTTCAGGATGGGGAACACATGTAAACCCATGGCTGATTCATGTCAATATATGGCAAAAACCACTACAATATTGTAAAGTAATTAGCCCCCAACTGAAATAAATAAATTAATTAAAAAAATATAAGACATTTTGTCAAGAGAAGGAGACATTCATTTCTTTGAAAGAATTCATCTTTTCTCATCACAGGAACTCTTAATTTAATACAGTTTGAAACTGAAAGTTGCTCAGCCGTGCCTGACTCTTTGCAACCCCATGGACTATACAGTCCATGGAATTCTCCAGGCCAGAATACTGGAGTGGGTAGCCTTTCCCTTCTCCAGAGGATCTTCCCAACCCAGCAATCGAACCCAGGTCTCCCGCATTGCAGATGGATTCTTTACCAGCTGAGCCACCAAGGAAGCCCAAGAATACTGGAGTGGGTAGCCTATCACTTCTCCAGTGGATCTTCCTGACCCAGGAATTGAACCAGGGACTCCTGCATTGCAGGCGATTATTTACCAACTCAGCTATCAGGGAATCCCCCTAATCCGGTTTACTTAACAGCAGAGATCTTCATAGTATGCTGTTTTCATTTCTTTCCTTTAAATGGGAATATAAATAAATAGATGTATAAAAAAAAAACATGGTATTGTATGTCTAAACCAAACTGGAGATTTCTGAGAATACAATTCTGCTCAACTACTAATGTCAGTAACTCCAAATGAAAGGAAAAAATACAAAGAAATACAATGAATTTTTATGTGAGAGAAGAAAGAAAGGTTGTGAATATATTTACTATGTCTTTCTCTATTATCATTACTGTCCATAATAAGAAAGAACATTATACAGAAAGACCTTTGGCTACTTCTATTTTTTCTCCCATTTCTTTCTGCTTTTCTAGGCATTCATTATTTAGTAGGATAAGAAAATGGTATTTCACCAAAACCAGACAAAGATGCCACAAAAAAAGAAAACTTCAGGCCAATATCACTGATGAACATAGATGCAAAAAATCTTAACAAAATTCTAGCAAACAGAGTCCAACAACATATTAAAAAGATCACACATCATGACCAAGAGGGCTTTATCACAGGGATACAAGGCTTCTTCAATATTCACAAGTCAATCAAAGTAATACACCACATTAACAAATTGAAAGATAAAAACCATATGATTATCTCAACAGATGCAGAGAAAGCCTTTGACACAATTTAACATTCATTTATGATAAAAAACCCTCCAGAAAGCAGGCATAGAAGGAATATACCTCAACATAATAAAAGCCATGTGTGATAAACCCACAGCAAACATTATCCTCAATGGTGAAAAATTGAAAGCATTTCCCTTAAAGTCAGGAACAGGACAAGGGTGCCCACTCTCACCACTACTATTCAACATAGTTTTGGAAGTTTTAGCCACAGCAATCAGAGCAGAAAAAGAAATAAAAGGAATCCAGATAGGAAAAGAAGAAGTAAAACTCTCACTGTTTGCAGATGACATGACTCTCTACATGGAAAACCCTAAACATAACACCAAAAAATTACTAGAGCTAATCAATGAATAGAGTAAAGTTACAGGATATAAAATTAATACACAGAAATCCCTTGCATTCCTATACACTAACAATGAGAAAACAGAAAGAGAAATTAAGGAAACAATTTCATTTACCACTGTGACAAAAAGGAATAAAATACTTAGGAATAAATCTACCTAAAGAAACGAAAGACCTATATATAGAAAACTATAAAATCGCTGGTGAAAGAAATCAAAGATGACACAAATAGATGGAGAAATACACTATATTCATGGATTGGAAGAATCAATATAGTGAAAACGAGTATACTACCCAAAGCAATCTATAGATTCAATGCAATCCCTATCAAGCTACCAACGGTATTTTTCACAAAACTAGAACAAATAATTTCACAATTTGTATGAAAATACAAAAAACCCTGAATAGCCAAAGCCATCTTGAGAAAGAAGACGAAACTGGAGGAATCAACCTGCCTGACTTCACACTATACTACAAAGCTACAGTCATCAAGACAGTATGGTACTGGCCCAAAGACAGAAATATAGATCAATGAAAATAGAAAGCCCAGATATAAATCCACGCTCCTATGGACACCTTATCTTTGACAAAGGAGGCAAGAATATACAATGGAAAAAAGACAATCTCTTTAACAAGTGGTGCTGGGAAACTGGTCAACCACCTGTAGCAGAATGAAACTAGAACACTTTCTAACACCATACACAAAAATAAACTCAAAACAGATAAAAGATCTAAATGTAAGACCAGAAACTACAAAACTTCTACAGGAAAACATAGACAAAACACTTTCTGACGTAAATCACAGCAGGATCCTCTATGACCCACCTTCCGGAGTAAAGGAAATAAAAGCAAAAATAAATAAATGGGACCTAATTAAACTTAAAAGATTTTGCACAATGAAAGAAACTATAAGGTGAAAAGACAGCCTTCAGAATGGGAGAAAGTAATAGCAAATGAAGCAACTGAGAAAGAATTAATCTCAAAAATATACAAGCAGCTCATGCAGATCAATACCAGAAAAATAAATGACCCAATCAAAAAATGGGCCAAAGAACTAAACAGACATTTCTCCAAAGAAGACATACAGATGACTAACAAACACATGAAAGATGCTCAACATCACTCATTATCAGAGAAATGCAAATCAAACCACAATGAGATACCATCTCACGTGGTCAGAATGACTACAATCAAAAAGTCTACAGACAATAAATGCTGGAGAGGGTGTGGAGAAAAGGGAACCCTCTTACACTGTTGGTAGGAATGCAAACTGGTACAGCCACTATGGAGAACAGTGTGGAGATGCCTTAAAAAACTGCAAGTAGAAATGCCATATGACCCAGCAAAACCACTGGGCATACACACGGAGGAAACCAGAATTGAAAGAGACACGGGTACCCCAATGTGTACCTCAGTGTTCATCATAGCACTGTTTACAATAGCCAGGACATGGAAGCAACCTAGATATCCATTGGCAGATGAATGGATAAGAAAGCTGTGGTACATATACACAATGGAAGAGTACTCAGCTATTAAAAAGAACATATTTGAATCAGTTCTAATGAGGTGGATGAAACTGGAGCCTATTAGACAGAGAGAAGTAAGTCAGAAAGAAAAACACCAATACAGTATATTAATGCATATATGTGGAATTTAGAAAGATGGTAATGATGACCCTATATGTGAAACAGCAAAAGAGACACAGATGTAAAGAACAGTCTTTTGGACTCTGTGGGAGGAGAGAGGGTAGGATGATTTGAGCGAATAGCATTGAAATATGTATATAATCATATGTGAAATAGATCACCAGTTCAAGTTCGATGCATGAAACAGGGCACTCAAAGCCAGTGCACTGGGACAACCCTGAGGGATGGAATGGGGGGGTAGGGGGTTCCGGATGGGGGACACACATACACCCATGACTCATTCATGTCAATGTATGGCAAAAATTACTACAATGTTGTAAAGTAATTAGCCTCCAATTAAAATAAATAAATTAAAAAAAAAAGGAAATGGTATTTCAGAACCACCGTTTCTCTTATATGTCCATCAATCAATCAATCTTTGATTACATAATTAATCATAATTAATCTATTAATTAATGCTGAGTGTATTCATTGGAAGGACTGGTGCTGAAGCTGAAACTCTAATACTTTGGCCACCTGATGCAAAGAACTAACTCATCTGAAAAGACTCTGATCCTGGGAAAGACTGAAGGCAGGAGGAGAAGAGGACGACAGAGGGTGAGATGTGTGGATGGCATCACTGGACTTGATGGACGAGTTTGAGCAAGTTCTGGGAGTTGGTGTTGGACAGGGAAGCCTGGCATGCTGCAGTCCATGGGATCACAAAGAGTTGGACATGACTGAGAGACTGGTTCAAGGGTAATGATTGAAGTGAGGCTCTAAATTTAATCTCCTCCTAGGCTTTTCAAAAAAGATCTTTTCTCAAAAGTTTCTTATCCATAGGATAACTTAGGCATCTCTCCCCCACCCTTATTCATCCTATGTCAAGTTTATCAACCTTTGAAATCTTTATCTTGCCTTCTTCAGTATACTTGACACTCTTTTTTATCCTAATGCTTTATACTGGTTTCCTTGACTATTTAATCATGTTCAGATACAATTTTCATGGTTAATGTGTAAGATCCTGAGGGATCTGAGGAAAGCTATTGATTCCTTTCTAAGGAACAAATACACACATGGCTCAGATATTTCCTCATACATTTTTGAGGACCATCTGTGAATGCTCATTCACTCATATCTTTTCAGATGAGGCGTTCATCCAGGAGGATGGATGGTCACTTGTATCTCTTCGTTCTCTGAATAAGGAGATAGTAATATGGAATGCAGGCAAGAGGGGGTGGGAGAGCAAGGTAGACATAGTAGTGGCAGGGCAAACACTGGTATCTAAGGAAACTTTTACTTTCTTTAGGGCTGTAATTAATAAGTTTAAATAGATTTAAAGGAGTTTCAGCCAGAGTTTACCACGAATAGAAAAAAGAGCCCTCTCTTGCCATGGGAATTGAGGCTAATTTAAATTCTCCCTAGTTAAACACTTTTCTTCCTCTAGCATATTCTTCAGCAATTCCTTAAGAGAAAAACATACAAAATCTGAAACTTGAAAACAATTATTGCCACTGAAAGGAGAGCTTGAGTGTTCCTAAGGTAAATTGCTTATTGCTTATCTCATTTTTTATAAACCTGCATTAGTGCCTGGATGTACATGCTATAATGATTGCTTTATTGTGTACCTGTTTCCTTTCCTCATAGACTGTGTTAAAAGAGATCCAAAGAGATCCAAACCAAGAAGATGCACAGAAACTTGAATAATGTACACACTGTTACATAGTTATAAAAACAAATTCTAATGCTAAATATACATTGTTTGCAATGTTTGTCATTTGGGATTATCTTTTTATCTCAATTTGTATATATAATTAAGCAAGTAATACCTGAAACTAAGTTTCCTTTCATAAAAAGAAAAATATTTTAATTTGTGCTGTCAATGAACTTTCTAAACTTTCAATACATACAAATAACCAGGAATCAGGGGAGCAAAGATAATAGTGAGAAATTGTGATAGGACACTATCAGTAAAGCCGATCTTTAATTCATTACAAAACTCTTGAAGCTCTAGGTAAATAACACTCAGCACTCAATTTTGGAAATGCTTGTTGAACAAGTGACAATTTGAGTGGTTTTAAGCTAGTAGGATTAATTTGTCATCTAAAATAAGAGAGCAAAATATTAGTCACCCAAACAGCTACTGTTATCAGAAAATCATAATGAAACAAACTGCTTATCTGAGATGAAATAATTATTTTTTAGAAATAGTGAATTTATTCATTATATAAATATGTAAATATATTTACTCATTTAGCATAGTAACTGAGATATAGCAAGCAAAAAATATTTACCTTATCCAGGACAATCAATGAATTACAGTTTATGTACTCTTAAGATATGTCTATTTAAGTTCATTTTTAGTTTTTTAGAGTATCATTAAATTAGAAAAAAAAAAAAAAACGCTCTTCCACACTGCCATAAACAAAATGGAAAGATAACCCACATAATGAGAGAAAATATTTACAAATGATATGACCATGAAGGGATCAATCTTCAAAATATACAAATGGCTCATGCAGCTCAATATAAAAAAGATCTTTTATATATATATATATGTGTATATAAATATATATATAAAAGAGCTCATGCAGCTCAATATAAAAAAATACAGCCCAATCAGAAAACATAGACAGACATTTCTCCAAGCAAGATGGACAAAAAGCACAGGGAAAAATGCTCAACATTAACTATTAGAGAAATACACATCAAAGCTACAATGAGGTATGACTTCATGTCAGTCAGAAGGGCCATCGAAAAAATCTACAAACAATAAATGCTGGAGAGGGTGGCGAAGCCTCCTACAGTGCTGACAGGAATGTAAGTTGGTATAGCCACTAGGGAGAACAATATAGAAGTTCCTTATAAAACTAAAAATAGAGCTACCATATGATCCAGCAATCCCACTCCTGGGTATATATCTGGAGGAAACTATAATTTGAAAAGATACATCCACTCCAGTGTTCACTGTAGTACTATTTACAATAGCCAGGATGTGGAAGCAATCTAAATGTCCCTCAACAGATGAATGGGTAAAGATGTGGTACACATATATAATGTGATATTAGTCATAAAAAAGAATGAAATGCTACCATTTACAGCAACATGGATGGGCCTAGAGATTATAATGCTAAGTGAAGTAAGTCACAGAAAGAAAAATATCATATGATATCACTTATATGTGAAATCTAAAAAACTGATACAACATATTTACAAAACAGAAGCAGACTTACAGATTTAAAAAACAAATTTGTGGTTACCAAAGGGGAAAGTCTGGGGGGAGAGATAAAATTAGGAGTTTGGGATTAACATATACACACTACTATATATCTTCCCAGGTGGCTCAAATTGTAAAGAATCTACCTACTAATGCAGGAGCCACAGAAGATGCAGATTTGATCCCTGGGTTGGGAAGATCCCCTGGAGGAGGAAATGGCAACCCACTACAGTATCCCTGCCTGGGAAATCCCTTGGACAGAGAAGCCTGGTGGGCTATAGTCCATGGGGTTGCAAAGAATCAGACATGGCTGAGCGCGGACACTCTCTTACTACTACATATTAAATAGAAAACATATAATCAACAAGAACCTACTCTACAGCACAAGGAATGCTACTCAATACTCTGTAATAACCTATATGGGGTAAGAATCTGAAAAAGAATAGATAGATGTATAACTGATTCACTTTGTTGTATACCTTAAACATAACGTTGTAAATCAACTAAAAGTGAAAGTGAAGTCACTCAGCCGTGTCCAACTCTTTGCAACCCCATGGACTGTAACCTACCAGGCTCCTCTGTCCATGGGATTATCGAGGCAAGAGTACTGGAGTGGGTTGCAATTTCCTTCTCCAGGCAATCTTCCTGACCCATGGATTGAACCCGGGTCTCCTGCATTGCAGGCAGATTCTTTACCATCCGAGCCACCAGGGAAACCATAAATCAACTATATGCCAATATAAAGTAAAAGTTTAAAGAAAAATAGTTCTTCCACTTCCAGATATAATGGATTAACAGTGGATTTATTCTCCCACCTGTTGCTACTGCTGCTGCTAAGTCGCTTCAGTCGTGTCTGCCTCTATGCGACCCCATAGACGGCAGCCCACCAGGTTCCTCCGTCCCTGGGATTCTCCAGGCAAGAACACTGGAGCGGGTTGCCATCTCCTTCTCCAGTGCATGAAAGTGAAAAGTGAACGTGAAGTGCCTCAGTCGTGTCCGACTCTTAGCGACCCCATGGACTGCAGCCCACCAGGCTCCCCTATTGCTGGGATTTTCCAGGCAAGACTACTGGAGTGGGTTGCCATTGCCTTCTCTATTCTCCCACCTGAAACAACTTAAAAAAATAAAGTAGTCAAAATGTATTAAATAATATTTAAGCTAATTAAATATTGGTCAGTGAAGAGCAGTGATCCCATAAGGGTAGGAAACAAGATTTCAGCCCTGCATTCCGATCTGCTCCAGCACACTGACTGAAGGGAATTTCTACATTCAAACACAGGAAGAGGAGGCTCTGGAATTGCCCAGTGGTCTCCCTGAGTTTAGGAGAAAGCACATTCTCTAGAGGGGCCACAGTGGCTAGAGTATTCATGGCAGAGTAACAGAGTAGAGAGCTATACAGAAAGAGAGACCCAGAAATCTTCAGATGGCCTCAAGTCTTCAGCTTTGTATCGATTACTGCACACATGAGAGACTATTACTTAAGTCTGGGTAAAGAACCACCTTAACGGGCTAAAGGGAAATTACACTTAAAACACACTTAAAGCTGCAAGTATTTCTTGTCCTTAAATTTCAAAAACCTCCATTCATGGTGCACTGAGTAGTCAGAAAGTTTTTTTCATTTTTTTTCCTCAGCCCTGGGGGGAAATTAACCATAGAGTAAACATTTCTCTGACTCTGCCTAACAAAGCCTGACATCGAGATAACAAAAAACCAGATTGTTTGCAAGTAGTTAAACTGCAACTCAAAACAAAACTCAACATTATTTACAGGTAGACAGCATATGCAGCACTTAAGAAGATAAGATTCATAATATTAGCCGTTCAGATAAAAATTACAAGGCATGCAAACAACAGTAAAATATAATGGGAAGGCTCAAAATGACACAGAAAATAGAATTAACAGACTAAGAATCTTTAAACTAAAATTTTAGCTGCATTCATGTGTTCAAGAAACTAGAGAAAATATTGAGTGTGTTAAATAGAGAAAGAAGATAGAGACTCAAACTGAATTTCCACAGATGAAAACAACAATATTTGAGATGAAAAATATGCTAGAAGGGAGTATAAACGCATTGGACGTAGAAGAAAAGACAAGTAAATCTGAAGACATAATGATAGAAACTATGTATATTGAAACAGAAAAAAAAAACCCAAATATTATTTCTTTGTACTCATTTTTCAATTTTAAGTATTTTTAAGTGTACAACTTCATGCCGCTAATTACATCTATATGTTTTTGCAGTCCTCACCCCAAGCAGAAACTCAGTATCCACTAAGTAATAACTCACCATTCATTCCTTCCTCCAGACTCTGTTAACCTCTATTCTACTTTCTTTTTCTATGAATTTGCCTACTGTAAATTAAATTCCTTGTAAGTAAAATTATACACTATTTGTTCTTTTTTATACCTGGCTTATTTCACTTAGTGTAATGATTTCAAATTCATTCCTGTAGCATGAATCAGAAATTCATTCATTTTACAGTCATGTATATTTAAAATCAGTTGAACATAAAAGAGTCAGTAGAGTGTTAGTTGCTCAGTTGTATCTGACTCTTTGAGATGCCATGGACTACAGACTGCCAGTCTCCTCTGTCCATGGAATTTTCCAGGCAAGAACACTAGAGTGGGTTGCCATTTCCTTCTGCAGGGGATCTTCCTGACCCAGAGGTTGAACACAGGTCTCCTACATTGCAGGTGGATTCTTTACCATCTGAGCCACCATATGATATTTTAGTATAAACATTTTGCTTTATTTCCTGGGATACTCTGAAGTTTATGCCTAAAAGAACTTTAAAAATATTACCAATATTTTGCAACAAGCACTATTCTGGAGACTCACCCAATTTCTGCTATTTATGCCATTTATAAGCCTTGGAAAGTAAAGAATGAGGCGATACTTAAAAATTGTTTTTATAGGATTCAAGGATGGGATTGATGTTGGTGAGAAACATGAGTAGGAGAGAGAAAATGAGGTCAGCAGCAGGGTGGTGGCGGCACTGAGGGTGTGGTACAGAAGGGGGTCAATGGTGGTCTATGCTTAGTAATAAAAACACCGTCATGCTATATTATCATGATATATTATATTATATCATGCTATACTGATGGGTACTTTCACATTCCTGATGTTGAAATAACCCAATAAATAACATGCAATATCTATTCAGTCCAGAGAGAACTGTCTGCCCAGGACCAGTGGTCTACCAGATAGAACAACTTGGGATAGAAATATTGCAGCATTGGGACTTCTACTATGGAACATGGATCTCTTTTGTTTTTAAAATAATTTAAAAATTTTGTTGTTCCAACTGAGAAAGAACATAGAACCCCAAAGGAAGGCCAGAAGAGAGGAATAGAGCAGATTTGACATGCATCCAATGCTTTTCTTATTGCTTTTGAAAAGAAGAAAAGTAGAAATAACTAGGGTGCCCTAAGCCTATTGATAGCTGAATCCTAGGGTCTGGTTCTACAAAGCATCTGCTACTTGGAGAAGTGAAGACAGGGAGAGAAGAGTAGGAGGAGGACTGGGCTCCCAAAGCTGATACATCACACTAAGAAAGCACTCATTGAGGGTCGCAGAGACCCACGAGAGGTCGTCTAGCAGAAAGAGCACTCTCTGGAATAGCTTGCATTCTTTCTTCATTTTGGTGAGATTTAATATGCAGACATAAGGACTTCAATAGTCACCTCAAGTCTAGAATTCAGGTTTCTCCAAATGCACACGATAACAATCAGAAATCATTATAGTACTGGAATATTTCTATAAAAATATGACATATTTAAAAGTATTTTTGTCTTTAAAAAGACAACTCTGCAACTTTAATTAGCAGAGTTAAATGTTTTAGATGGTAAACAAAAAAAGGGTGGCTGAAGACAGCCTTTATTGAGAAAAGATGAGTTGGTCTGCAGTACAATTCTTAGACCTGGTCTACTAGCAAAGATAAACTGATACAATTAACTAATTTTTAATCAATATTATCATTGAACTTATTCAATTTATACCAACAAACAAAATTTTTTTGAAAACTCTGTCCTGAGTACCTTCCTTTCCTTTTCATATTATCTCCTACTTCCCCTCCCCACCTTTTGTGGGCAACAATGCTTATTTTCATTTTTTTCTTCTATTAAGTAGAGATGTCAGTTGAAATCTGTATTAAGAGTTTGTGACACTCAATTTAATAAACCAACCATTCCTAAAGAATCTATAGTACATCCACAGTTTGGTTCGATTGCTAGGAGTTCTGGGAATTAATAAAGCCTTTTCATCTTGGCTTTTTTTCCTCTAGTAGTTTGTCATCTGTCCAATTATGTTTCGAATTTGAATAGTGTAGATAGCTAAGATCAGGTAATTAATTCTTAGGAAGAAGTGAATTAGTTTTATGAAAACTATGGTTTGATACAAAACCATTTCAAAGATTATTATTTTTAAACTTAGCAATACTGTTTATATCAGAAGATTCTAGGCACAGTAGTTGTTGTACAGTCAATAAGAAAATAAAGCCTAGAATTACGAACAAGCAAGCATCAGCTGATGGCATAATGCATTTGAACAAGACCACGTTTCCCAAAAGGGTTTTGATCTAGTCATTGGAGATAAAACAAAACCTTAAGGATATAAAACTGTACAATTAAAAACAAAAAAACAAAACTTGCCCAAGCCAGCATACCTAACAGAGAAAGGAACCAAGTTATTAATAGTAGACATATCATTAAAACTCTCTATTAAGACTTTATGGTTACCTGAATAAGACGAATTTAGCTTCCCCATATAACTGTTCAAACTGTTAAAAGCATATATTTTAAGGTTTTACTCTTAGATCTATAAAGTTAATTATATTCTTAGATCTACAGAGTTAAGTATCTGTATTCATATTAAGAGTATTTCATCTCTGTTGATGCCTAAGGACACTATGTATCATTTTATTAACCCATATGCCCCTAATTAAAATTTCACACACCAATACATTTTCAGGGATTATTTTCCCTTCAGTTTAAAGATTAGATAAAATATAGATTATATGTCTTAAAATTATCATGCACTGGAATGATATATATATGTGTATATATATACACATATATATATGTGTGTGTATATATATACGTATGTGTATATATATATATAAAAGTATTCTACAACTGTTTTATGAAAGGATTTTGCTAGGTTGAAAACCTCTGCAATATCTCAAAATGGACACA
The DNA here is from genome assembly GCA_024291935.2 of Okapia johnstoni. Lineage (NCBI taxonomy): Eukaryota > Metazoa > Chordata > Mammalia > Artiodactyla > Giraffidae > Okapia > Okapia johnstoni. The sequence continues at coordinate 141,040,349 of CM044308.1, forward strand.
ATTTTAACCTCTGATATAAATATTATGCTTTTACACATAAACTATGACTCTTGGGGCTGCATGTTTCCTGCGTGGGTTCTGCCCTGTGTATTTACATTATCACAAATATACAAAGTCATTTTGTGACTAATTTCCAGAGCACTGAGTCACAGTGTGGCTGTTGCTTATCTTTTCTTTTTTTTTTCCTGCACAGCACTGCTCTTGCTTTCATTTTTCATTAATACTCATACAAATAAGCATTTTACATAAATAATTTTTTGTTTCATTATAGTTCTGTGGTTGTATATTTCTATATTATGCGCTTTCCTTTACTACCAGAAGCTAAGTTTAATACCATTTTATAAGCAACCAGAATATGACAGTACATCATATTAGGTATGTAATCTATTGCTTTAATTCATATAATTGTACTTTATATAGTGCAATCCTATCTATTCTTATTTTAGTATCTTAGAATATGAGCTTTTGTCTTTGAAGACTTGTAGAATATTTCCTTAATATTTTGAGATTAGTTAATGCTGGAATGAAATAGACAACAAGAATTCTGTTTATACCTTATTTTGAACATCACCAATTGATGGCAATGAGAGAACTTTCTTTAAACATAAGACTTTCGGTGTCTTATTGTATTTCTTTATATGCTACTAAATAATATTTAAAGGTTAAAAAAAATCTTCAGAAAATTCCAATAAAAACACAATTAGTCAAGAATTGCCAATCCAAGCTTAAAATTATAAACAAGGGTATATCTCACCAACTTTAAAAAAATGATATATTTGCTTAAAATTCAATGCAAAATGATGAAAATTTAGTTTTGCATTGCAATCAGTTTATTTACAGAGAAGGGTCAATTTTCATTGTAGGGTTATAGACAATGGTCCTTTCCTACAAGTCTTTGCCTCTCAGCACCCTGCTTTTCCCCCAGGAAAAAGAAATAAAGGTTATTTCCCATGGGCTAGAAAGTATATTGCCAGGTACTCACGAGTAAAATCTCTGAAGAAAGTTCTTAGAAAGATTTTTTCAAAGCAGAATTGAGGTCATTTTGTCTTCCCTTCCTTGCATCGAAGAGAGAATTGATCTTTTCTACTTCTTCTTTTAAACAGATGGAGAAACTGGGGAGTGGAGAATAATGAAAGAAATGCAATCTGATCCTGCCCGCAGTGAAAGGGCGAGGTAAGAATTTGACTTTTACCCAGCCCAAAGTCGCTCTCGGAGCAAAGAAGAGCCTCGGAGATCACCCGCCGCTGGGAACAGCCACGCTTCCTGTTTAGGTCACTGCAACTCTCTTTAGGCTAATTTCGCCAAACTATTCAAAAGCCTTTTCTATTATGGAGGAAACAAAGGAATCAGCTGACACTAAGATTTCAAAATTACCATTTCTTTTACTTTTCAGGATTCTTTTTGTAATTAGTTTAAAAAATCCACATTTTCCCCCTTGTGCTATATATTTCTAAAATTTTACATATTTGTCATTACATTGTTACTTAATAAAGCCAGCCTTTTTAGCACTTTATTTCTCTTCTAGTTATTTCATCTACATTGTCATTATATTTATAAAAAATCTGAGGGCTGCTGAAATTCCCTTTAATTAGAGAGCCAATGTAATGTATTGTCAGTTGTAGACTGATGGGCTTCCCAGGTGGCACAGAGGTAAAGAATCTGCCTGCCAATGCAGGGGACACAAGAAACTCAGGTTTGATCCCTGAGTCAGGAAGATCCCTTGGAGTAGGAAACGGCAACCCAACTCCAGTATTGTAACTTTAAAATTCCATGGACAGAGGAGCCTGGCAGTCTACAGTCTATGGGATCACAAAGTCATTCATCCATACACGACTGGGAAACTGACTGTTAAAGACTGCTAGGCTGTAAACCCTGCCTCAGCTACTTACTAACTTTGCAAGTTTAGTTAATTATTTAAACTCTCTCTGCCTCAGTTTCTTTTTCCCTAATATAATAATAGCAAAAGTTTCTAAGATTGATAAGTAGTAAACAGATTAATACATGTATATTAATACATATAAGTATACATATAAAGCAGTTCAGTTCAGTTCAGTTGCTCTTCGTGACCCCATGAACTGCAGCATGCCAGGCTTCCCTGTCCATCACCAACTCCTGGAGCTTGGTCAAACTCAAGTCCAACGAGTCGGTGATGCCATCCAACCACCTCATCCTCTGTCAACCCCTTCTCCTCCTGCCTTCAAACTTGCATCAGGGTCTTTTCCAGTGAGTCAGTTCTTCACATCAGGTGGCCAAAGTACTGGAGCTTCAGCGTTAGCATCAGTCCTTCCAATGATTATTCAGAACTGATTTCCTTTAGGATGGACTGGTTGGATCTCCTTGCAGCCCAAGGGACTCTCAAGAGTCTTCTCCAACATCACAGTTCAAAAGCATCAATTCTTCGGTGCTCAGTTTTCTTTATGGTCCAACTTTCACATCCATACATGACTACTGGAAAAGCCATAACTTTGACAAGACAGACCTTTGTTGGTATAGTAATGTCTCTGCTTTTTAATATGCTGTCTAAGTTGGTCATAGCTTTTCTCCCAAGGAGCAAGCGTCTTTTAATTTCATGGCTGCAGTCACCATCTGCAGTGATTTTGGAGCCCAAACAAATAAAGTCAGCCACTGTTTCCACTGTTTCCCTGTCTATCTGCCATGAAGTGATGGGACCGGATGCCATGATCTTAGTTTTCTGAATGCTCAGTTTTAAGCCAGGTTTTTCACTCTCCTCTTTCACTTTCATGAAGAGGCTCTTTAGTTCTTCACTTTCTGCTATAAGGGGGATGTCATCTACGTATCTGAGGTTATTGATATTTCTTCTGGAAATCTTGATTCCAGCTTGTGCTTCATTCAGCATGGCATTTTGCATGACATACTCCGCATATAAGTTAAATAAGCAGGATGACAATATACAGCCTTGACGTACTTCTTTCCCAACTTGGAACCAGTCTGTTGTTCGATGTCCGGTTCTAACTGTTGCTTCTTGACTTGCATACAGATGTCTCAGGAGGCAAGTAAGGTGGTCTGCTATTGCCATTTCTTGAAGAATTTTCCCCAATTTGTTGTGATCCACACAGTAAAAGGTTTAGCATAGTCAGTGAAGTAGAAGTAGATGTTTTTCTGGAATTCTCTTGCTTTTTCTATGATCGAATGGATGTTGGCATGGGCTCCACACATAGCAAACCTTCAGTAGATGTTTATCATGTTTACTGCTGTTGTTTACATCATAATTATTATTTTAAATGGTATGTAAGTATTTAAAGACATTACTCACCTTGCTCTGCTGTATGTCTTTATTACTGAACTTAACCCTTAGTATTTCTGTAATGGAATTATGACCATATCAGACTAAGATCGCTAGATATTTCATAAGATGGAAGAATCTACTTTGCCATGATGGCTGAAGCCACCTGATTAGAAAATTCATCCATTTCTTGTTTCTTCCATCTCTCAGTGTCTTTGTGTCTTGATGTTTTCTGGCTTCTTTTCTTTGACTTCTGGGTAAGAGGTTGTTACCAACTCCAACACAAACCACAGGACAGGCAATAAATCAAAAGTTAATTTTCTGGGGCAAGAAATAGTGACCTTATTCGGAAATCTAAGATGGGGGGCTCATATTCCGAAGAAACATCTTTCCTGCATTAGAGTTCAGACTTCTTTTATACTAAAAGGGAAGGGCGTTATGTCAAACATTTCCTGATTCTGGTCAGTCTCTGGAGGGGTTGTGTTAATTTTTTCCTGCTGCAGTCATTCACAGGTGGACTGCTCAGGATGTTTTCTTGTGAGCTAAACAAAGGTATTTTAGCTTAATGCTCATTACGTGGGAGGCAAGGTTCCCAGAGATTGGCCATTGTGTATAATTTAATCTTATAGGCAATATCCCTTTAGTGATTAATTTGTAATAGAATACAAAGGTTCTTCACTATTACAAGGTAACTTTTCCTCTTGTGTGTTTTTACTATTTATTGAGTAATTTTTAGATGTCTGCCACCAAAATGACCTCATTTAATTCTCACAACCAGATTGTGAAGAAAGCCCTCTCTGCATGACCTTTGAGTATAGTTTGTGGAGCTCTGATTCAAATCATGCAGTCTGACTTCAGAGTACAGGTATTTAAAGGCTCTTCTGTGTTTCTTTTTCACCCATTTTCCGGATTTCATACCATAACAAAACTCTGCTGTGTGTTGAAAGTTTGTTATTGACAAAGTTAATAGAACTTTTTCTTTTAACAAAATTAAAAGAACTTTGTAGCATAATTATTACCCTTTATTACCTGTTGCAGCTCAAGCACATTCAGTGTTCCCGTCTTTCTTAGACAGTTAAGAAAAGTTGCTGTTCTTGGACTGGAGTGGACATTATTCATTTTTGGTCAATCTACAGGCCCTACTCAGGTAGTGGTAAACTCAGCAGATTAGATTTCCTTTTAGGAAACTTGTACTAAGAGCTATAGAGAAAAGTATACAATGGTAGGGTCTTGACTAAAAAGCCAAGATAGAGGAAGTGCTGACAGCCACAGTGGTGAGGCCAATATGATTATGTGGAGAAAGCTAGCTGAGAGAGAATGTTGAAAAGGATGAAGGAAGAGGATGAGTGACCTCTGAGAGAGAAACAGGGAAAGAATGAAACCAAGAGCAGGACAGAGAGATGAGACAGTGACACCTGAGTTCTACAGTAACAGTCCTTCCCCAGGCCTAATTCAGATTTTTCTAAGTACTCAAGAACATGTGTGTGTGTGTGTGCACGCACAGGCACACACTCAGTCACTCAATCACATTTGACTCTTTGTGATCCTACAGAATGTAGCCCGCCAGGTTCCCCTGTCCATGGAATTTTCCAGGCAAGAATACTGGAACGGGTTGTCATTTCCTGCTCCAGGGGATCTTCCTGACCCAGGAATCAATCCAGCATCCCTTGAGTCTCCTGCATTGTCAGGCAGCATAAAGGTCACTCTTTAAAAGTGGCTAACAGTAAAAGTGACCCAGAAAGGGGACTGAAAATAAATCCTTTCTTGATAAAAGAAATAAAGGCTTTGGGACTCTTTTATCAAGCATAACTTAGGAAGAGATGAATAATATACTCCCTACCCCTTTACCTTCTTCCCTTAAAGATATGTTATCTTGACCACATATATATTATTATGTTATATAACCTTGGACACTAGACTAAATTAGACCCCCAGACTCCATGCTCTCAGTCTCCCCAGTGTTTTGTGTTCCTTTTCATCCTATGAACTTCACTGATATGAAGTAGTTTGGAGAGAATGCTTTCTGGAAATTTAGTGATGTTAAAGCAGCAGTACAAACAAAATTAAGCAACAATTAACTTCAAATATGTTGCAGATTAAACTTAATTCTTATTAAGTAATACAGTAATACAAGTCTTTCCAGAAATGTTATGGTCACAAGCTGACTCCATCTGTAGGAAAACAAGTTCTCAAATTAGGTTAAATTTTTACATGGAACTCAAAATAAATGCATGCATGCAAACATAAGTACTGGAATCATCATGTTATTTTGCTTTATTTGATTCGTATTTCTTATTTATATGATATTCCTTACCCAGTTTAAAATGAGAATAATCAATTATTGAGAAGTAGTGGTAATATGTACTATCATAAAGTCGTAACTGGTGTATAATCAGCCCTCTCAGGAGAGTCTCCACAGGAATTTCAGTGATAAATCACATTATCAACAGGTGGACCTCTTGAGTAAGTGATTTTTTCCTTCATCAGGCAAAACAAATAGACTAAGAGAGTTGGGAAAGCTAATCATTGTATCATGTGTTTAGGCATTGCACTTCACAATAAATTATTTCTACTTATGATATTTTTAAAGTATATATGATGTCTCAGAGGAAAAATAAAATAAGTTGAATTCCTAGATATTTCTTTATGGTTTTTTTTAGAATCAGATAGTCTATTAAATGGCCTGGTGATTTTACTTTGAGACTTCACTTTAATTCATATATTTTTTTCCTAATCACTTTTAGTTTGCTTAACTCCTTCTGTGAGAACTTGGGAAGTATAACTCTTGTTTCTTCCTGTCCCTCCCTAATTCTATGTGAAAGGTAAAAATTTGGAACAGAGTCTTCTGGCCCAGGTTGCTTTTTCATCCTTTCTGGGAATGTTTTTGAGAGAAAAAGTCCAGATAGTCCTCCTGTAAGATGCGATCTGATAAGCAGTGAGACAAAGTCTCGCATTTTCCAATGTCTTACCCCTGGTTCTGCCATGAGTGAAATGCACCCAGTAATGAAGAAAGCATTTGTCTGCTCACCAAATAGTCTTTTAAAGTTCAAGTTTTGTTAGTAGAATGATAAAGTCATTATGTACCCAAAATTATTCTGTTATTTTAACTAAATGAACTCCTTTGATTTTTGTATCAACTCTATGATAGCACAAAGGGTGTTTTAAAAAATTACAAAGAATAAGTCCAACTCCAGAATCCTTGAGTTTGACAACTCCATTCACAATTGTTGCCTCATTGAATTTTTTTTTTTAAGACCAAGGATTTCTTTTTCATTACAGGATGGATGGGATCATTATTGTTGTTATTGTTCAGTTGCTAAGTTGTGTCCAATTCTTTGAGACCCCATGAGCTGCAGCATGCCAGGCTTCCCTGTCCTTCACTGTCTCTCTGAGTTCGCTCAAACTCATGTCCATTGAGACAGTGATGCCATCCAACCATCTCATTCTTTGCCACCATCTTCTCCTCTTTTCCTCAATCTTTCCTAGCATAAGGGTCTTTTCCAATGAGTTGGCTCTTTACATCACGTGGCCGAAGTATTGGAGTTTCAAATTGAGCATCAGTCCTTCCAGTGAATATTCAGGGATCATTATAGATGTATATGGGTTTTCCTGGTGACTCAGCTGGTAAAGAATTAACCTACAGTGCAGGAGACCCCTGTTTGACTTCTGGGTCTGGAAGAGACACTGGAGAGAAGATAGGCTACCCACTCCAGTATTCTTAGGCTTCCCTGGTGGCTCAGCTGGTAAAGAATCCACCTGCAATGCAGGAGATCTGGGTTTGATCCCTGGGTTGGGAACATCCCCTGGAAGAGGGCATGGCAACCCACTCCAGTATTCTTGCCTAGAAAATTCCATGGACAGAGGAGCCTGGTGTGCTACCGTCCATGGGGTCACAAAGAATCAGACACGGCTGAGCAAATCTCTGTTCACTTCACATAGGTGTACATAGATGTGGCTGGGTGAACACAAACAGAGAAAAGGCCATGGAATGAAGAAGCAAAAATGCAGAGAATAAATTTCTAGTCCAGCTCCTAAGGGAGATTAACCAGTACTGAGCTCACTGGCATCTCAGTAAATACTCCTTTTTTAGGAAATCTGCCTGGAGACCCTTTCCAAAGAAAGTCAAACCTCAGACGTCAAGAGAAGGAAGTGATCTTGACTTATATAGCTTCTACCTGCTTGTTTCTTCACTTAAATGTTAAGCCTTGAAGTTGATACTTTTATCAATGTTGTGTTTTACCCTTTAATCTTCTAGACTTTAATTGCTTTGCCTCTACATATTTTCTAGATTTAAAACTCATTTTAGGCTTTTAGTGTTTTGGTCCTTTTAATTATTTTGTAATACTATTATTCTTAATCGTCCCTCTGATTGATAGTACTTGTATTACTAATCCCATCAATAATATTTTAACTAGTTTTGTTATTTTTAATGTTATTTTAATTTCAATGAAAGTATTTATCGTAAAGTATTATTATTGTTACCATATTGATGAAGATATAATGTATGATGCCCATGGATGTGAATATAGCATGGTGTCAACTAGGAAAGTTGAGTCTTTATTTCCTTCAAGTTAATCAAGCAGCAAGCTCTCAGTCCCCTAGGACAGACTATCCTCTTTTAACCAAGGTGGGATTCAGTGACTCTAAGATCACCACATTGAATAATTTGATAGGCCCATGGAAGGAAATTATTTCCAACCACTGGCTTGCCTATACTGCCAGGATAGACACTGGCAAATTGCATGAAAAGTCCATCTTCTCACAGCACAAACTTTCACTCTGAACCTCCCAGAAAGCTTGTGTGTGCAGATAGCTAAGTTTTATTTTGGTCTCCATTAGCAACATCTACATATTAATTCACCTTCTTTATTGACTGGGTTTGAGGGATCATTACTTATAATGCAAAACATCTCTCATTGATTAAGAATGATAAGGAAATTTTGCCTCAGAATTATCCTTATATCTCCATTCTTATTGTTTTAGATAGAGGGAGCTAATTCCTTGACAGATTCTGCTCTCAGAGAGCCTAGATGATTAGATAATGTGATCCTGCCCAGAATTTAAAAGTATAGGAGACAAGCTACTATCTCAATCTCTCCTTCATTGTAATCTTAGCTTCAGTTCAGTTCAGTCACTCAGTCGTGTCTGACTCTTTGCAACCCATTGAACCCTAGCACTCCAGGCCTCCCTGTGCATCACCAACTCCCAGAGTTCACCCAAACCCATGTCCATTGAGTAGGTGATAGCATCCAACCATATCATCCTCTGTCGTCCCCTTCTTCTCCTGCCCTCAATCTTTCCCAGCATCAGGGTATTTTCCAATGAGTCAGCTCTTCGCATCAGGTGGCCAAAGTATTAGAGGTTCAGCTTCAACATCAGTCCTTCCAATGAACACCCAGGACTGACCTCCTATAGAGTGGACTGGTTGGATCTCCTTTCAGTCCAAGGGACTCTCAAGAGTCTTCTCCAACACCACAGTTCAAAAGTATCAATTCTTCAGCGCTCAGCATTCTTTATAGTCCAACTCTCACATCCATACATGACCACTGGAAAAACCATAGCCTTGACTAGACGGACCTTTGTTGGCAAATTAACGTCTCTGCTTTTTAATATGCTGTCTCGGTTGGTCATAACTTTCCTTTCAAAGAGTAAGTGTCTTTTAATTTCATGGCTGCAATCACCATCTGCAGTGATTCTGGAGCCCAGGAAAATAGTCAGCCACTGTTTCCACTGTCTCCCCATCTATCTGCCATGAATTGATGGGACAGGATGCCATGGTCTTAGTTTTCTGAATGTTGAGCTTTAAGCCAACTTTTTCACTCTCCTCTTTCACTTTCATCAAGAGGCTCTTTAGTTCTTCTTCACTTTATGCCATAAAAGTGGTGTCATCTGCTTATCTGAGGTTATTGATATTTCTCCTGGCAATCTTGATTCCAGCTTGTGCTTCTTTCAGCTCAGTGTTTCTCATGATGCACTTTGCGTATAAGTTAAACAAGTAGGGTGACAATATACAGCCTTGACGTACTGCTTTTCCTATTTGGAACCAGTCTGTTGTTCCATGTCCAGTTCTAACTGTTGCTTCCTGACCTGCAAAAAGGTTTCTCAAGAGGCAGATCAGGAGGTCTGGTATTCCCATTTCTTTAAGAATTTTCCACAATCTATTGGGATGCACACAGTCAAAGGCTTTGGCATAGTCAATGAAGCAGAGATAGATGTTTTTCTGGAACTCTGTTGCTTTTTTGATGATCCAGCAGATGTTGGCAATTTGATCTCTGGTTCCTCTGCCTTTTCTAAACCCAGCTTGAACATCTGGAAATTCACGGTTCATGTATTGCTGAACCCTGGCTTGGAGAATTTTGAGCATTACTTTACTAGCGTGTGAGATGAGTGAAACTGTGTGGTAGTTTGAGCATTCTTTGGCATTGCCTTTCTTTGGGATTGGAACAAAAACTGACCTTTTCCAGTCCTATAGCCACTGCTGAGTTTTCCAGATTTGCTGGCATATTGAGTGCAGCACTTTCACAGCATCATCTTTCAGGATTTGAAACAGCTCAACTGGAATTCCATCACCTCTACTAGCTTTGTTTGTAGTGATGCTTCCTAAGGCTCACTTACTTCACATTCCAGGATGTCTGGCTCTAGGTGAGTAATCACACCATGGTGATTATCTGGGTTGTAAAGATCTTTTTTTGTACAGTTCTTCTGTGTATTCTTGCCACCTCTTAATATCTTCTGCTTCTGTTAGGTCCCTACAATTTCTGTCCTTTATCGAGCCCATCTTTGCATGAAATGTTCCCTCGGAATCTCTAATTTTCTTGAAGAGATCTCTACTCTTTCCCATTCTATTGTTTTCCTATATTTCTTTGCACTGATCACTGAGGAAGGCTTTCTTATCTCTCCTTGCTATTCTTTGGAACTCTGCATTCAAATAGGTATATCTTTCCTTTTCTCCTTTGCTTTTCACTTCCCTTCTTTTCACAGCTATTTGTAAGGCCTCCTCGGACAGCCATTTTGCTTTTTGCATTTCTTTTTCTTGGGGATCGTCTTGATTCCTGTCTCCTGTACAATGTCACGAACCTCTGTCCATAGTTCTTCAGACACTCTATCAGATCTAGTCCCTTAAATCTATTCCTCACTTCCACTGTATAGTCATAAGGGATTTGATTTAGGTCATACCTGAATGGTCTAGTGGTTTTCTCCACTTTCTTCAATTTCAGTCTGAATTTGGCAATAAGAAGTTCATGATCTGAGCCAGTCAGCTCCTTGTCTTGTTTTTGTTGACTGTATAGGGCTTCTCCATCTTTGGCTGCAAAGAATATAATCAATCTTGTTTCGGTGTCGACCATCTGATAATGTCCTTGTGTAGAGTCTTCTCTTGTGTTGTTGGAAGAGGGTGTTGGCTATCACCAGTGGGTTCTATTGGCAAAACTCTATTAGCCTTTGCCCTGCTTCATGCTGTCCTCCAAGGCCAAATTTGCCTGTTACTCCAGGTGATTCTTGACTTCCTACTTTTGCATTCCAGTCCCCTATAATGAAAAGGACATCTTTTTTGGGTGTTAGTTCTAGAAGGTCTTGAGGTCTTCATAGAACTGTTCTACTTCAGCTTCTTCAGCGTAACTGGTGGGGGCATAGACTTAGGATACCATGATATTGAATGGTTTGCCTTGGAAACCATAGTCTATTGTATGAAAAAGATACATTTCTTGCTCAGAGAACATGGAACTATTTGTGGTTAATTACCGCCCTCTGTTGGCATCATGTTATATGTCTTCATTTATTTTAAGTTCTTATTTAAGGTTAGAGTTAATCTCATCAATAAGATGAATAATTAAATCCCAGAGAATGGAAGTGCCTTGTCCAAACCGCGTGGCTTCTTAATGGCAAGGATGGAATGAGACTCCCAGATACCATGACCTACCATCAGTCTTGGGTTGAATAAATTGAAAACTGCAATTATCTTTTTTTGCCAGAGAATATTTTTAACTTCCAGAGTCAGAAACAGAATTTACAAGAGTCAAAGGAATTAAAAAAATTATTTTATTTTAAAACTCCAAATAAGACATTTATTCAGGTTAAAAATAAATCATACTAGAAAGGAAATTGAGAAGAGAAAAATAAACATCTTTCACTCTTCATCTGATTCCACTCCCAGAGGTTGCCACTATTAACTGTTTCTTTGTCATTCTGGAAATTATGTGTGTGTGTGTGTTCAAAACTGAAGTACTGTTCTCCAGCTTTTTACAAAAGTAAAACATATTTTAGAGTTTATTCTATATTACTTCACACAGATATAACTCATGTTTTAATATGACAGTTTTATTGACACGTCTAAGGGTTACAGACAAATTTAAAATGTTCTTATTTGAGACTGCCTGACATTTCTAATAATTAATTTAGATTGTGCATCTCTTCTTGGACTCTTACAGAAGTGAGACAGTTTTGTTCTCATTTCATCAGGTGATATTTGATTTGGGTCTGTTTGATTACTGACGACGGATGTTAACTTGATCACTTGATCAAGGTGTTGTCTGCAGTCCTCTCCGTTGTGAGCACCCCAGCTTTTCTGCTTCTCCGCACAGATAGGATTTGAGTGGCAGAAATGCTCAGCAACGGGACACAATCAAAATAATTACCTTGTCATAACCTTTCTCTCAGGTAACAAGAAGAGTAGATATTAGATGCTAAACATCATTTTCTCAAAGTGCTGAGTGTCCATTTTTTGGCTTCTAGTTTAATTCTAATTTCTCTTTCTGGAAAAATGCACAAATTAGTGAAGTATCTGCAATAGTTGCTCTTGGAGTTTGAGGAATGTTTTGTTATACTAAACAATACATGTAAACTCTGAACTTTTTTGTGTGTGAGAGTATACATGACACATGGGGTGTAATAATAATCTCTTTATTGACAATTAGATGAACATTGGACACCAGAACTGCTGACATTGTTTTCTTAAAGGCTTTAATAATGCAATCAGATTTTTAAAAATTACATTAAAATTTGTCATGTAAATTTCTATTTTAAGTTGTGATATTCATTAAAACTCTTCACTTTGCATTTGTATTATAATAAATAATTTTGATTGCTTCAGAGGAAAAAGTCTAAAAAAATAAAAATTTTTAATGCTTTAATTTAATTTATATTTTGGACAAAATATTTCAAATTGCAGCATAGCAAAATTATGTGATAATCTTGATGACCACATAATTATTAATTTTTCTGAAATAAAGGCAAGAAAGATCAATAGTATGGAATAAATATATACTTATAAATTATGTAATTAGCTTATTATTCAATTAAGCATCACTCACTAATTAACCTAGTGTCCAATATACACAACAATAATTCAATTGGAATGTCTTACAATTTTGTCAGCTTTTGGCCATATAAAAATTACAACTTTACAACATATCTTACAATTTCATCTTTATGATGTGTGTTTGTTTAAGCAGGATAGAAGATATTTTTGCAGTACTTTTCTATCTTGCTTAATAACTTTCAATATTTAACATATGTTCATCATAATGCTTGCTGCCTCCCACTTTATTAAAATGCAAACAGCATTTTCTGAATCATTCATTTACCAACTATTTGTGTGTGTGTTGTGTACTCAGTCACTCAGTCGTGTCAGCCAGGCTCCACTGTCCATAGAATTTTCCAGGCAAGAATATTGGAGTGGATTGCCATTTCACACTCCAGGGGATCTTCTGAACCCAGGGATCGAACCCATGTCTCTTGAGTCTCTTGCACCAGCAGATGGATTCTTTACCACTGTGCCATCATACCAACTATTTATTGATGCTTACTATGTGCCACTATGGAACTATTGCAGTTAACAAACCACATAAACATTAACGTTTTCTTGAAACTTATGTTTTAGTACATTTTTCATCAAAAGTGTCAGGGGATGTATTCAGTATATTCTGGCATATATTATTTTTGTCCTCTTAACGGCACACACAAACCTTTTCAGTTTCCCTCATTGACATGACAAATTTTGCTGAATTAACAAGTGATTTTGGTACGATGAAGTCATAACTGTGGAAAGTGAAAGTTTAGTTGCTCAGTCGTGTCCGACTTTGTGACCCCAAGGACTGTAGCCCACCAGGCTCCTCTGTCCATGGAATTCTCCAGGCAAGAATACTGGTGTGGGTATCCTCCTCCAGGGGATCTTCCTGACCCAGAAATTGAACCCAGGTCTCTTGCATTGCAGGCAGATTCTTTTACCTTCTGAGCCACCAGGGAAGCTCCATAACTGTGGAAGCATTCATCAAATGACTTGGAGGAAAGGTCTAGCCTTGGGGAACATGTTTAGGGGGCAAAAGGAAGCAAAAGAATGATAGAAAAATGTCAATTCAGCAAAGAGTATCCTCACAGTTTAATGAGTAGAATTAAAAGAAATATGAAAGAAAAAAAATATAAACTGAATTCTGTTTCAGGTTGCAAGGTATTCCAGAAAGTAAGCAGAATAAGCTTGATTAACTGTTAATATAACGTGTAAAATAAGCAATCACAAAACCATATCTTCTATTAATATATCCCTATGGAGATATGATGATAAAAGGCTGCTTCCCGTTTTGCAAACACAGAAAAGTAAGGTTAATTAGAAATGCCATAGTTGCAAATTCATTTCCATTAACAGCAAAATCAATTCAGGAAAAGATATTTTCACGGCATGTTTTTTTTTCTGAGTTCTTTAACGATTGTGTCAGATCCATATATTAGTGATTCATTACATAGTTTAGAAAATGGGGTGCCTGCCAAAAACCCACCTGGACTGAGAAGAATATCTATTACTACTTCTTGGGCAAGAGTAATTTTTCTCTCTTTTGATGTTTGAGGTCATTCAGAACACAGGTGACATTCATTATAACCAGTCAGACTAAACAATGAAGGTGTAAAGACAAAAATTGAAGAGCAAATGACAAGGTCGATCTACATTTTTCATGTTAAATTCAGGGAGTGTTCCTTTCCTTTCACGAAAATGGATGACAACTGAGTAATGCATTTACTTTGCAAATGCATTAAGGAGTAAAGTGCATGGGTGTTCAGGCTTAGTTGCCCATATGTCACTAAACATGGAAATCATCTTCTGTGAGTATTAACACTGTTGGCATACGGGTTAGGGGACTGTTTTCTATCTTGAAACATTTCTGCTGGCACTTTTTTCATGTTTGTGGATTAGTTTTACCACTCCTAACCAATAAGGATCCAAATTTAATTTATGCTGGGAGCCAGCCCACGAGATCCCACCCATGACAGTGTCATGAGGGGCAGGACTGATCGAGCACGGCTTCTCAGGCCTCAGAGATTCTCGGAAGGCTGCCTCAGCACTCACCTTAAAGATGACATCTATCTTTCTGATGTTTGCTACAATAGACCTCTTCTTATTTTCCATGACTTAGGTAAAAGGCCTTTTCCTGATTCTCTTCCAATATAGATCAATCTAAAACCTCATTCGACAAGGCCCCTAAAAAACGGTGGCACCCTGATGGGATTGTCTAGAATATGGAGTATATTAATCTAAATTCCTCTTGCTGGCATATTGGTTTATTTAATAAATGTACCTGTGCTTTTGGAGCTAATGTGCATGAATGCCCTTTAACAATAAACAGCATTGAGAGCCTAACACACAAAAGCCCCAATAGGTACGGAGCTCTTCGTAGGAAAAAGGCTTGTTAGGAAATATAAGAAATATTGCTTTATGAAACTGTTATTTAGTCTATATTTACTCACTATGTTTTTGCTCTTAACGTATTTAGCCTGCGTAATGAAAGTATAATAGTTAAAAACTTACAGAAATAAAAGTTTAGCCTTAATACAAATAATAAGATGATTGTTAATTTAGCCGGTGATTTTTGCCAAGAACTGAGCTTTGTACTACATTGTTTCAGCTTGCTGTACGATGACTTTATAGGACCACATTCCTTTTTGTTGGGCTCAAGGCGTAAGATAGATTATAGAAAAACAGGTTTTATTTTAAGACTTTCTGTTGACGAACGCATTCTTTGTCATAATCTGCTGTGCCTGATACAAAAGTGTTTTGGCTGATCAACCCTTAGAAAAACAGGTTTTGCTTTAAAACTTTCTGTTAATGAATTCTTTCTTTGTCATAATCTGCTGTGCCTATATTCTTTAAAAAATACAACTAAAGATATAAAAGCTGTCTTAAAAAACAATAAAGTGAGAAGACACTTGGAAACACCGAGACTCGCTGTGTCTTCTCATTCGCATTCGCTGACGCCGTCCATCCTGAGGGAACCCCTGGACCAGCTGGAGCTGGACTCCGGCAAATTTACTATGGAATAGTCTTAAATCTAGTCCATTTTACAGTCTCTCTTCCTCTTTAGAAGTAGTCAATATCCAGAAGTCGGGGGAATTTTCCCCATTTATGATGCTGTACATTGCTCATACAACAGAACGGGAAAGACTAGAGATCTCTTCAAGAAAGTTAGAGATACCAAGGGAACATTTCATGCAAAGATGGGCTCAATAAAGGACAGAAATGGTATGGACCTAACAGAAGCAGAAGATATTAAGAAGAGGTGGCAAGAATACACAGAAAAGAACTGCACAAAAAAATCTTCATGACCCAGATGATCACGATGGTGTGATCACTCACCTAGAGCTAGACATCCTGCAATGTGAAGTCCAGTGGGCCTTAGAAAGCATCACGACGAACAAAGCTAGTGGAGGTGATGGAATTCCACTTGAGCTATTTCAGATCCTAAAAGATGATGTTGTGAAAGTGCTGCACTCAATATGCCAGCAAATCTGGAAAACTCAGCAGTGGCTACAGGACTGGAAAAGGTCAGTTTTCGTTCCAATCCCAAAGAAAGGCAATGCCAAAGAATGCTCAAACTACCACATAATTGCACTCATCTCACACGCTAGTAAAGTAATGCTCAAAATTCTCCAAGCCAGGCTTCAGCAATACGTGAACCGTGAACTTTCAGATGTTCAAGCTGGTTTTAGAAAAGGCAGAGGAACCAGAGATCAAATTGCCAACATCTGCTGGATCATCGAAAAAGCAACAGAGTTCCAGAAAAACATCTATTTCTGCTTTATTGACTATACCAAAGATTTGACTGTGTGGATCACAATAAACTGTGGAAAATTCTGAAAGAGATGAGCATACCACATCACCTGACCGGCCACTTGAGAAACTTTAATGCAGGTCAGGAAGCAACAGTTAGAACTGGACATGAAACAACAGAATGGTTCCCAATAGGAAAAGGAGTACATCAAGCCTGTATATTGTCACCCTGCTTATTTAACTTATATACAGAGTGCGTCATGAGAAACGCTGGGCTAGATGAAGCACAAGCTGGACTCAAGATTGCCGGGAGAAATATCAATAACCTCAGATATGCAGATGACACCACCCTTATGGCAGAAAGTGAAGAAGAACTAAAAGGCCTCTTAATGAAAGTGAAAGAGGAGAGTGAAAAAGTTGGCTTAAAGCTCAACATTCAGAAAACAAAGATCATGACATCTGGTCCCATTGCTTCATGGCTGATAGATGGGGAAACAGTGGAAACAGTGACAGACTTTAGTTTTTTGGGCTCCAGAATCACTGCTGATGGTGACTGCAGCCATGAAATTAAAAAACGCTTACTTCTTGGAAGGAAAGTTATGACCAACCTAGATAGCATATTGAAAAGCAGAGACATTACTTTGCCAACAAAGGTCCGTCTAGTCAAGGCCATGGTTTTTCCAGTAGTCATGTATGGATGTGAGAGTTGGACGATGAAGAAAGCTGAGCACCACAGAATTGATGCTTTTGAACTGTGGTGTTGGAGAAGACTCTTGAGAGTCCCTTGGACTGCAAGAAGATCCAACCAGTCCATCCTAAAGGAGATCAGTCCTGGGTGTTCATTGGAAGGACTGATGTTGAAGCTGAAACTCCAATACTTTGGCCACCTCATGCGAAGAGCTGACTCATTGGAAAAGACCCTGATGCTGGCAAGGATTGAGGGCAGGAGGAGAAGGGGACGACAGAGGATGAGATGGCTGGATGGCATCACCGACTCTATGGACATGAGTTTGGGTAAACTCGGGGAGTTAGTGATGGACAGAGAGGCCTGGCGTGCTGCGATTCATGGGCTTGCAAAGAGTCAGAGTCGACTGAGCGACTGAACTGAACTGATATTGCTCTATATGCTATTTATAGGAATAATTTATACTGCTGCTTTTCTAATGTGCATAAAGAGTATTATCCTCAACTTATTCTTTGGCAACTTTTTTCACATATCATTGTATTTCTGAAATGTATACATGGCTATATGTGTGGCTCTTCTATGTTAGCTTTAGCTATGCGATAATATTCCATTTGTTAAAACATATAATTAATTTTTTCCATTCTTCTGCTGAGGAGAAGTAGATTAACTTGTTTGGACTTGTTTTGCTTCAGTGAACATTTTTACACATGACATCTTGTATTGATACAAATGTAAGCATCTCTTGGGATAGAAATGAAAGATTGGAATTTCTGGGTTGCAGAAGAAGCAGCTTTTAATTACACAAGTTATTGTTAAAGTTCTCTACAAAGTGGGCTTCCCTGGTGGCTCAGACTGTAAAGTATCTGCCTGCAATGCGGGAAACTCATGTTGGATCCCTGGGTTGGGAAGATCCCCTGGAGAAGGGAATGGCTACCCACTCAAGTATATTTGACTGGAGAAATTCATGGACAGAGGAGCCTGGTGGGCTACAGTCCATGGGGTCTCAAAGAGTTGGACACAACTGAGCGGCTAACACTTTCACTACTACTTTTCTCCGCAAAGCAGTCTCACCACAGTGCTATATAAGAGTACTTATTTCTCCAAATGACGGCAAAAAAGTGTTATCAGAATTTCTAATTTCTGCCTAACTGATCTGTAAGGAAAGATATCTTATTGTAGATATGATTTTATTTTTTTAGATTTCTAGCAAGGAAGTGGTCATGTTTATTGGTTTACTCTTCTAAGAAATGTCTATTCATATCTTTTGACCATTTAAAATACTTGAATTTCTGTTTTGTTCTTGTTGAAACAGTAAGTGTTCCTCTTATATTCTGAAAAGAAAAATCCTCTAGGTTATATGGATTGAAGTTTCCTTCTGCAAGTGTATGTCTTGTCTTTTTAGATTGTTTGAGTATTCTTGTCATATAAGAATTAATGTTGGCATAGGTAGATATATCAATCTTTTCCTTCATGGCTTATGCCCTTAAAATTTTATTTAAAAATTCTACTATCATAATATGATGTATATAACAGTATACATTTTCTCTAAATTTATACTTTTAAATCTTTGTCTTTGAAATCATCTTTGTCTTCCGTTTCAACATTTCAAAGTTCTTTTGGCTATTTTTGCCTTTTATATCTTTCATATGAAGTTTAATATTTGGTGTAACAATTTCTTTGAAAAATAATATTGACTGGTACTGTACTAAATTAATAAATTAATATGGAAAGAATAAGCTTGAACAATTAGGGGGCTGTACATGTGTGCTCTGGTGGATGTACTGACGTTAGCTAGGAGACAGGCAGCTCATTCACAGAAACAGAAGTAAAGGCTGATTTCATGAACGTGTGACTGATTACCCTAGTGCAATTACACAGGACATTGGTTTGACACCCTCTGTCATCACCTTGAAATTGGTAAATTTTGTATTGGGGACCCCAAATATGTAGCTGATTCTAGACAGTACATGGATACAGTTGCAAAGCATGGGCAGACAAGGTGGTGGGTGTGTATAGATGTTGTCTTCACTTGGCTTTTATTTTCTCATGAAATAGGATCGTTTATCTCCCTGTGCTGCATTTTGCGTTATATATCAAGGTCTCATATTCAAGTCACCAAATCTCTCTGTGCCTAACATGCTTTTGGTTGATTCAGTAAACTTTTAATTGCAGCGACTGTATTTTAATTTTAAAATACTACTTGATTTTCTTTCATTTCTGCCTTTTTTCATAATGTTTTGCTCTCTGATTTATACTTTCAGTTTCTCATTTGTCTTTAATAATTTTATAATACTTATTTTCTGGTCTTTTTCTCTTCCATATTTTTTTTCTATTTTTTTTTGTTTGTTTGTTTTTTGAAGTTTTTAGTTCTCTAATCATGGTGGTGGCTATGTCTGCTAGTGATCATTTTGATGCTAATAATTTTTTTAACCTATTTTTAAGCTTCTTGTTTTTTTTTTCATTCATATGGGCATTTCAAAACCATTAGAGTTGTGCAAATTTGATCTCAGACTCACTTAAGGAGCATGCACATTGATTTAAGTAATTGAGAGAAGCTTGTTTTCTGCTTAATCCTAGCAAAATATTCTTAGGATCTACTCATGCAGATGGATAGATATTTCCATAGTATTCCTTTTCAGGAATTATGTAACTCTCTGCATAATCTTAATTCTTTGCAGGCACCTCGGTTCTAACTTTCTGTTTCATATAGACTCAAAACTTCGTTCTTATCTGCATGGGTATGTACAACTCAACTCTTTCAATGCTCAGCCACAGCCACAAGAGCAGCTTACTATCTCCACTTCCTTTCTTGTTCCCCCTCACCCTACCCAGCCCTGGATTATTCTCACTCTATCCTGTAAGCACAGCAATAGATTTTATCAGAAAAGTTATATTTTTATTCAGCACTCAAGAAATTTATAGTCAATACTTGTTTGTGTTATTCTACACATTGCCTCAATCAGAATATTTCAATTGAATTCCATTAATTCAGGAATCTGTATTTTCCCTTCAAAACCAGACAACAGCTACGAGGATAACTACAAAAAGAAGGGTAAGTTTTTGAACTCAACGCAAAGTAAAATATTTATATTCCGCAAGTCCCTACTCCAAAATTTTGCTCTCAGCAGAAAATTTCCTTTTGTTTGGGAAAAAAAGGAGACTGCCAGACAGCACGTCATCAAATTTCCTGTTCCTCACTAGCAATCGTTTTTCATTCGTAGCTGTTTTCTCAGTTGTATGGATCATGGCTGATTTAAAGCACACAGGATCTAAGATCTATAGTACAGCATACTGCCTACAGTTAACGATAGTTGTACAGTATACTTAGAATTTTGTTGAGGCTAGATGTGTTATGTGTTTTTATGTTATGTGTTTTTATCACAAAAAAAGAGAAATCATATAATGATAAGGGTAAGAGAAACCTTCTGGAGGTGATGGAAATGTTTGTGGCATAGATTGTGATGACTTTCATAGATGTGAAATTAAATATGTATAGCTTTTTTGTGTATAAATCATGTCACAATAAAGTGGTTTATAAAGAATACTTACAGTTTTTGCAGTGTTCTAAATGGGTTATAAATCATTGAGAGAGCTTTCAAGAGACTCTAATGTAAATTATCAATAGCAGAACTGTCGCAAAAGCATCAGCAGCTCCTTCTATAATGAGAACTTGTCTATTGCATTGATCAGTTGTCTTTATAAGGGCTTCCTTTGTGGCTCAGCAGTAAAAGAATCTGCTTGCAATGCATGTGACCCAGGTTTGATCCCTGGGCTAGGAAGTTCCCCTGAAGAAGCAAATAGCAACCCAGTCCACCATTCTTGCCTGGGAAATCCCATGGACAGACTGGAAGGCTACAGTCCTTGGGGTCTCAAAGAGTCTGACATGACTTAGCGACTCAACAACCATCACACAAGTTGTCTCCATAGATGCTGTTTTCAGCCAAATGCCAACAGGTACACATGAGCATGTGTGGGCATACCCATACAAAACACACACACACAGACATAGTGCTATTATACCTATTCATTTCAGAACCATGCTACCTCTTCCACAATATGTGCGGATAATTAGAGAACCATGCACTTGGCTTCCCTCATCAATAACCTCAGTTTTGATTTAAGTCTCATGTAAGTGCATTTGATTATGGAGTCTAAAACACATTTGGAATTCTAGCTATGAGATATCTGGGATTTGTTTTAAGCTTTTCTATCTCTGCAGTAGAGAAAGAAATACTAAAGGGAAGCTGGAATAAATATTGAATACGTAAATCCTCAATATATTCCCCAGAAGGTTTTATTTGGAGTTTATTTCCTTTCACATCCTCAAGTATCTCTTTATCACTTTCTCTCCACATTAGCTCTTTCTGTACATCAATAACATAATAACGTTTCATCCCTTTTAAAAAGGAAAGCAAACTCTTCCTTAAACTTACTCTTTATTTAGTATTTTACACTCTGTCTTGGTGTTTGGAATAAAGACTCTAGAAATAGTCAATACTTGTTATCTGCACTTCTGCAGTCTCTACTTCAGTCCCAGGAAACATCTTTCTACCCACACTGTTCTAGCGAAGGCCCTCTTTCTAATGACTGCGATGACTCCCTATTTGCTAAGTCAAATGGGCACTTTTCAATGACTATCCTGACATCTGTATACACCTTGTTTCTTTTTAGAAATTTCCAAATGATGTTCTAAGTCTTTTTCACAGATTTATTTATAACTTCTCTTTTTATGCTTGTCTACTAATTGTTGCCTCACAAGTTTTTGACATTTCTTTCTTCTAACCTAAAGGCTGAACCTCAGATATCATATGCTTGATATCAAGTAGAGCATATATGTATTGAACCTCCAAGATTTTTCTTTAATACTTCTCTTCTAAACACAAACGTTATATACACAATTATCTTCTTGGATAGTCAAAGAGACATTTTTAGAACATCACGTATACAGCTAAACTCTAACTGATTTCCTAAATCTATCCTTCTTCTGGATACCGTAAAAGATACTCTTAACTCCTCCTTTTTCCATATGGCCTGTGGATTACAGCTCGTAAATAGTACTTTTATCTTTTCCATCCTCTTCAAACCCCAGCTACCACCTGGGTTCCTCATCTCCTATTCAACAACTGCCATATTGATCTTCCTGATTGCTGTCTTCAGTTCAGTTCAGTCTCTCAGTCGTGTCCGACTCTTTGCAACCCCATGAATTGCAGCACGCCAGGCCTCTCTGTCCATCACCAACTCCCGGAGTCTACCCAAACCCATGTCCATCAAGTCAGTGATGCCATCCAACCATCTCATCCTCTGTTGTCCCCTTCTCCTCCTGCCCCCAATCCTACCCAGCATTAGGGTCTTTTCCAATGAGTCAACTCTTCGCATGAGGTGGCCAAAGTATTGGAGTTTCAGCTTCATCATCAGTCCTTCCAATGAACACCCAGGATTAATCTCTTTTACGATGGATTGATTGGATCTCCTTGCAGTCCAAGGGACTCTCAAGAGTCTTCTCCAACACCACAATTCAAAAGCATCAATTCTGCGGCGCTCAGCTTTCTTCACTGTCCAACTCTCACATCCATACATGACCACTGGAAAAACCATAGACTTCACTAGACGGACCTTTGTTGGCAAAGTAATGCCTCTGCTTTTAAATATGCTATCTAGGTTGGTCATAACCTTCCTTCCAAGGAGTAAGCATCTTTTAATTTCATGGCTGCAATCACCATCTGCAGTGATTTTGGAGCCCAAAAAACTAAAGTGTGACACTGTTTCCACTGTTTCCCCATCTATTTCCCATGAAGTGATGGGACCAGATGCCATGATCTTAGTTTTCTGAACGTTGAGTTTTAAGCCAATGTTTTCACTCTCCTCTTTCACCTTCATCAAGAGGCTCTTTAGTTCTTCTTCACTTTCTGCCATAAGGGTGGTGTCATCTGCATAGCTGAGGTTATTGATATTTCTCCCGGCAATCTTGATTCCAGCTTGTGTTTCTTCCAGCCCAGCGTTTCTCATGATGTTCTCTGCATGTAAGTTAAATAAGCAGGGTGACAATATACAGCCTGGATGTACTCCTTTTCCTATTTGGAACCAGTCTGTTGTTCCATGTCCAGTTCTAACTGTTGCTTCCTGACCTGCATACAGGTTTCTCAAGAGGCAGGTCAGATGGTCTGATATTCCCATCTCTTTCAGAATTTTCCACAGTTTGTTGTGATCCACACAGTCAAAGGCTTTGGCATAGTAAATAAAGCAGAAATAGATGTTTTTCTGGAACTCTCTTGCTTTTTCGATGCTCCAACAGATGTTGGCAATTTGATCTCTGGTTCCTCTGCCTTTTCTAAAACCAGCTTGAACATCTGGAAGTTCATGGTTCACATATTACTGAAGCCTGGCTTGGAGAATTTTGAGCATTACTTTACTAGCATGTGAGATGACTGTAATTGTGCGGTAGTTTGAACATTCTTTGGCATTGTCTTTCTTTGGGATTGGAATGAAAACTGACCTTTTCCAGTCCTGTAGCCACTGCTGAGTTTTCCAAATTTGCTGGCATATTGAGTGCAACACTTTCACACTTTCAGCACTTTCAGCACTTTCACAGCATCGTCTTTCAAGGATTTGAAATATCTCAATTGGAATTCCATCACCTCCACTAGCTTTGTTCATAGTGATGCTTCCTAAGGCCCACTTGACTGTCTTAGTCAAGTTGCTAAGTCCATTCCTGTCTTAGTCTCCTCTAATTTAGTGTCCAAATTGGTATCAGTGTGTTCCTTCAGAAATAAAACACCAATTAGTCACTCCCTATGTAAATATTTGATGCATCAACTTTAAAAATATCTAATAAATACTATGATTTAAGTATAATGTAAAATAGCCATAGTTTCAGTAGTGTCAGAATATACAATCTAAAATTACCATCCCAGTGGTCTACCTAGCATGTGACATGAGAGTGAATTATTCAATATCTCCCTCTCTCTTATATGACAAAATTATTTTTTAAATGACCATAAAGTTAACATATACATAACATTGGAGATATTGGATATTCCAAAATAGATACAGACATTACAACAATTGCTTTCTAGTATATTTTTACTGTTGCTGTTTGTTTGCGGGTTTTGCCATTGTTGTTTTTCCCTGTTGAGCTCCCCTGGGTTGACAGGAGGAGAGGAGTTTGGAGGTGAGGAGTGTTTGTATTAACTGTGAGAACAGCAAAGTGTTTTAAAGAAGAGGCTGGACTGGCTTCACAACTTCCTACATGGACAAGAGGACTGAAAAAGGAGCTAGTCACTTAAGACTTAATCTGTGGAGACTGAAAAAAGGAACTTTTTCCACTCGCTGACTTTCTATTGTTTATTTTGGCTACTGAAAGAGTTTTTCCACTTTTATCTAGTATGACGTAATGGTTAGCTGTGTAACATTTCAAGTGAAAAGTAATTTTATTTGTTTCATATTGGTGCATCCAATTTTCTCTGAAATTTGTAATATTATGAACCAGTTGCTGGTTATACAAAAATATTGCAAGTGATTACAAGTTCTTTCAAGTTTTTATAGGAGGAAAAAATACAATATTTATACAGTATTTTTATATCTACTTAACATTTGTGTGTATCATCCTTTGGCACCGTGTTATAAAATAAGTTTTTATGTAAATAAGTGTCTAATAATTAGTTGCTGCTGCTGCTGCTAAGTCACTTCAGTCGTGTCCGACTCTGTGCGACCCCATAGACGGCAGCCCACCAGGCTCCGCCATCCCTGGGATTCTCCAGGCAAGAATACTGGAGCGGGTTGCCATTTCCTTCTCCAGTGCACAAAAGGGAAAAGCTAATAATTAGTAATTGAATTTTAATACAACTGGAACATCTGCAAAACATTTAAGTAACTACTACATCATAACTCTGATGTAATATTTTATTTTCTTGATTTGTTTTTTGTTTCCCAGTAACCAAGCAACAGTAAAAAAAAAAAAAAAAAGAGGAGTACATTTTAGTTTTAGAATATTATTTAAATTTAGCAAAAATTTTCATGTGTGGGATAAAATCTGCACTTACCAAAAAATTATTATTACTTCCAGTTCATACTCTATTTCAATTTTTTAAATTTTAAATACACAGGCACAAACTCTAAGTGGTCACATAAAATGACAGGGTTGAAATAGCATGAAGATTTTTTTCTTTTTTATAATTGTGTTATCGTAGATTACAAGTCGTTCATTAAATGTAGGAAAATGTGGTTCCCTGCTGCTGCTGCTGCTGCTGCTGCTAAGTCGCTTCAGTCGTGTCCGACTCTTCGCGACCCCATGGACTGCAGCCCACCAGCCTCCTCCGTCCATGGGATTTTCCAGGCAAGAGCACTGGAGTGGGATGCCATCGCCTTCTCCTATGTTGTTCCCTAGGATCGGAGAAATCAAATGGCACAAGAAGTGAGTTAAAAATGATTCTGGACAGTTGTGAATTGAGTGTTATGTACTAGGAGAATTAATCAGAATTAATATCTACCTAAAAATCAATGTTTGTAAAGCATCATTTGCAAAATTCTACTGCCTTGAAGCTTACTATTGCAGCTGTTTGCTGATGCACAAACCATCCTAAACCTTCGTGGCTTAAAACACAATCATTTATTTAGTTTGCACATCTGTGACATGGGTGGGCTAAGTGAAGACAGTTTGTATCTTTTCCAAAGGTCACCAGCGGGGCCAGTTATGTGGACAGCTGAGTGCTGGAATCTTAATATTCGTTACTCAAAGGTTGAACAGGTGATGCTGCCATCTTGGATCTCATCAGATAATGAATCAAAGGGAAAAAAAAATGCATCGGATGCAGTGAAACAGTGAGAACAGCTATTGAAGTATATTGTAGCAGAGGCAAAGTCTACTGCAATAGGGAGAGAGATGGAAGTTTTCAAATGCAGGGTGAGTCAGTAGAAAAGTACTAGAGGACAGTAGGGGAGGGTTTGGTCATATGTGTTGACTGATTTGCATTTATCAAAGTTAGGCTCCTGCCCTCTCTCAGCCACTGGGAAATAAGGGGGCTATCTTTCTGAATTATTGTATTTTAAAGGAATGTCTCCCAGGTCCTCAAAAAAGATTTTCCTAGGTTGTAAAACTGTCAGGAGTATGGGAGATTTGCATTTCAAAAAGGCAGAGAAAGAACAGATGACTGCAAATTTTCTAAAGTAAGTGCTCTCAGAAGAGAAATGTCAGGAATACAGGAGGAAGCCTGTGTGCAGGTTAGTCGGCTGAGGGGGACAGTGCCATCTTCGTCGAGTGTCATCAGGACCATCTCCATGTAACCTCTGCAAGTTATTTCTTGGCTCCCTCATAATAGTGGTGACTGGGTTCCAAAAGCAAGCATTATAAAAAAGGGATACTTAAGATCTATCTGCACTTCAGCTGCATTCTATTCAACAAAGCAGTTACAAAAGCCCACAGAAAGGCAAATAGAGGGAACAAAGTTTCCATCTCTTGGTGAAAGTGATAAAATTCAGAAGAGCATATGGGAGTAGAAATACCATTGCACAATGCTGTTTTTGAAAAATACAATCTGCCACACTGCATATATAATATTAATATCCAGCAATAAGTGCAGTAGAAATTGTTTAGAATTAGACCAACAAAATATTTTTCTGGGAGGAGTATTTTATCACTGACTGTTTAGAATCGTTGGTGCATTAAAAAAAGGACTAAGTTAAGTTGGTTTTATTATTGTTTTTACATTTTCTAGAGAAAATGCACCCAATTACCACATATATTCATGTGCTCCCTTTGCACTGCTCTGAGCCTAAAAATATTGTTCTAATTTCTTCTGAATAAAATACAAATTCCAAATATTGCCTTAAAAAGCACTTCATAAACTAAGAATTGCCTTTCCTTTAGAACTATTATCTCATAGTCCCCAGTTGAATCTTATATTCTAGATACGTGGAGTATCTTGCAGTTCTTGGGGGAAAAAAGAACTCGCTTATTGCCTTTTTTTGTATTATGGTTATATAAATATTTTAAAATATATTCTGCCAAAAGTGAAAACTGCCTCAGCTCTGCCTATCAGTTCAGGTTTCACTCATCAGGAAGCCTGCTTAGACCACCTACTGAGACCTTGGATCATTCAGTCTCGGACAGATTTCTCATTTAATTAGAGTTGAGTTATGACTCAGTTTTTCTTGTCTAATGTGTAAGTCCAAGCTCGAACAATGCACCCCTGTCACTTTTCTAGAACTAAGGTCACCCCAAGATAAAAATTTGGAATTAGATTCATACCCTCTAAGATCCATATTTGGGCCAAGAGTTCTTGGCTTGTTTATTAGCTAACTTGTGCATCTGCTCCATAGCTTCAAATAGAGACTATAGCTGTGTAATTCACAGCACTTTATCACTGTGTGCTGTTGCTCAGTCGTGTCTGACTTTTTGCACCCCCATGGACTGTAGCCTTCCAGGCTCCTCTTTCCATTGGATTTTTCAAGCAAGAATATTTGAGTGTGTTGCCATTTCCTCCTTCAGGGATCTTCTCAACCCAGGGACTGAACCTACATTTCCAGCAGCTCCTCCAATGCAGACAGATTCTTTACTTGCTGAGCCATCAGGGAAGCTAGGCCACATGTATTAAGATACTTTGGATAAGCAGACCCCTATCTTTTGCAGAATGACTGTGAGTAAGAGAAAATCTGCAGTTTCTACCATCAATACTTTCTTGTTTATCCTTTTGCCAAGAAAGTACTCATTACATAGGATATAAATCCTATTGTTTCTTAAGAAGTAAAATAGTCATCATTCTATTTAGAAAAACCTTTCATGTACTTCAATCAATTATCCAATCTCATTCATAGTCTTTAATAGAGAGAATAAATCCAGATCACTTAATGTTCCGTCACATGTCTAATATTTTAGTGTTTTAGATGCTACTTAATCAGTTTGCTTCCTGGAACTTCCGATTGGATTATATTCTGTTTTTGTCTTCTGCACAGATTGTAAATGTATAGAGAACCTGTACTTCATATAATAGAATGATGATTTCACACAGTAATCTGGGTTATATGCTTAAATAATTTGCTTCCTTATGAAATTCCTGTGATGCATCACAGACTGTAGGTTTGCATTTTATGTGCTCTTGCCTAGATTGTTTCTTTGTCCTTGCACATAACTAGAAATTTGCTATCTGTGACTTACACTATTTGTTTTTTGTTACTAAATTTCCTTTTCTGTTTCTTGTTTCTGAATCAGTGATCTATAAACTCTTGACAGTTTTTTTTTTCTTTTTTGTAATGCATATGCCCGACACAAACTTTGATTTTTAATACACCATTTCAAAGGGGCATCCACTTCAAAGAGCCATCTACTTCAAAGATGCTACCTGGAATATACACACTGCCAGCCATATGATCAGGTAAAGAACCAGGTGGCCTCTCCCCACTGAGGCTCCTTTATTTAGAGATCTTTGTTGGTTTCAATAACTGACCATTTAGGTCACTTTTTTTCTTTCCTTGCTTTAAATCTCCACTCTCATATTTTCAATTCACTAATAAAGAGTGAACCTACTCAACCCAAGGCCACCACCCTCAACCTCAGTAAATGCTGAACCCCAGGTCAGTTCTCAATCTCTCAATTTAAGACCTTCCAGGTATGCCATGTAATATCCAGGTCTTGTAAACAATAAACCTTTTTTTTTTTTTTTTTTCAGTTTCCTGGTGGTTATTGCTGCAGGGCATCTTGCAATCACAGTGAGAACCATAAGGACCTATCCAGACATAATACTGGTTTTTGATAGACTGAGACCAGCATGAAACAATTGGCGTAGTCAGCAGGACTCCAAGATCATCTTTGCAATTAACAAAGGGGAATGTCTTTTACCTGAAATTTGCTTGCTAACCACCTCACTCAGGTGGGTAACACCATTTGGGGGAGGGACTCTGCCTGCTGAGGTTCTGTCCCACTACTATGTGCTTTTGGGTATTGCCTCTGTAATGCATTACATGGGGTATCAAACCCAAAGTGTCAGGGTTGCCATGATAGGTCAGTGATCTTCTAAAAGCAGTGAGATCAAGGCCATATGGTTTAATGAGGTAATCACACCATTATTTATCAGTTCAGTTCAGTTCAGTCACTCAGTTGTGTCCCACTATTTGTCACCCCATGAACCACAGCACGCCAGGCCTCCCTGTCCATCACCAACTCCTGGAATCCACCCAAACCCATGTCCCTTGAGTCGGTGAATCCATCCAACATCTCATCCTCTGTCGTCCCCTTCTTCTCCTGCCCTCAATCTTTCCCATCATCGGGGTCTTTTCCAATGAGTCAGCTCTTCGCATCAGGTGGCCCAAGTATTAGAAGTTCAGCTTCAACATCAGTCCTTCCAATGAACACCCAGGACTGATCTCCTTTAGAATGGACTGGTTGGATCTCCTTGCAGTCCGAGGAACTCTCAAAAGTCTTCTCCAACACCACAGTTCAAAAGCATCAATTCTGCGGTGCTCAGCTTTCTTTATAGTCCAACTCTCACATCCATACATGACTACTGGAAAAACCATAGCCTTCACTAGACAGACTTTTGTTGGCGAAGTAATTTCTCTGCTTTCTAATATGCTATCTAGGTTGGTCATAACTTTCCTTCCAAGGAGTAAGCGTCTTTTAATTTCATGGCTGCAATCACCATCTGCAGTGATTTTGGAGCCCAGAAAAATAAAGTCAGTCACTGGTTCCACTGTTTCCCCATCTATTTCCCATGAAGTGATGGGACCAGATGCCATGATCTTAGTTTTCTCAACGTTGAGCTTTAAGCCAATGTTTTCACTCTCCTCTTTCACTTTCATCAAGAGGCTCTTTAGTTCTTCTTCACTTTCTGCCATAAAGGTGGTGTCACCTGCCTATCTGAGGTTACTGATATTTCTCCTGGCAATCTTGATTCCAGCTTGTGCTTCCTCCAGCCCAGCGTTTCTCATGATGTACTCTGCATATAAGTTAAATAAGCAGGGTGACAATATACAGCCTTGACGTACTCCTTTTCCTATTTGGAACCGGTCTGTTGTTCCACATCCAGTTCTAACTGTTGCTTCCTGACCTGTATACAGATTTCTCAAGAGGCAGATCAGGTGGTCTGGTATGCCCATCTCTTTCAGAATTTTCCACGGTTTGTTGTGATCCACAGTCAAAGGCTTTGAGATAGTCAATAAAGCAGAAATAGATGTTTTTCTGGAACTCTCTTGCCTTCTCGATGATCCGGCGGATATTGACAATTTGATCTCTGGTTCTTCTGCCTTTTCTAAAACCAGCTTGAACATCTGGAAGTTCATGGCTCACATATTGCTGAAGCCTGGCTTGGAGAATTTTACTTTACTAGCATGTGAGATGAGTGCAATTGTGCAGTAGTTTGAACATTCTTTGGCATTGCCTTTCTTTGGGAATGGAATGAAAACTGACTTTTTCCAGTCCTATGGCCACTGCTGAGTTTTCCAAATTTGCTGACATATTGAGTGCAGCACTTTCACATCATCATCTTTCAGGATTTGAAATAGCTCAAGTGGAATTCCATCACCTCTACTAGCTTTGTTTGTAGTGATGCTTCCTAAGGCCCACTTGACTTCACATTCCAGGATGTCTGGCTCTAGGTGGGTGATCACACCATCCTGATTATCTAGGTTGTGAAGATCTTTTTTGTACAGTTCTTCTGTGTATTCTTGCCACCTCTTCTTAGTATCTTCTGGTTCTGTTAGGTCCCTACCATTTCTGTTCTTTATTGAGCCCATTTTCATAAAATGTTCCCTTGGTATCTCTAATTTTCTTGAAGAGATCTCTACTCTTTCCCATTCTATTGTTGTCCACTATTTCTTTGCATTGATCGCTGAGGAAGGCTTTCTTATGTCTCCTTGCTATTCTTTGGAATTCTGCATTCAAATGGGTATATCTTTCCTTTTCTCCTTTGCCTTTTTCTTCTCTTCTTTTCACAGCTATTTGTAAGGCCTCCTCAGACAGCCATTTTACTTTTTTGTACTCTTTTTCTTGGGGATGGTCTTGATTCCTGTCTCCTGTACAATGTCATGAACCTCCGTCCATGGTTCATCAGGCACTCTGTCTATCAGATCTAGTCCCTTAAATCTATTTCTCACTTCCACTGTATAGTCATAAGGGATTTGATTTAGGTCATACCTTTATAAAGGCCTTAATTAACTACTAATATGCTGACCATGAAGAGCTAAGGAGGACGGATTGAACCAAGAAGCTTTTGTCACTGACCAAGGAGAGGCTCTGAGCTAAAGGCATGAAGAAAGGAATCTCACAGTTGAGGAGGATGGGAGCCCTCCATCTGTGAACACTGAGTTGATGCGTCATGGCTGGACTATGTCCTAAACAGGAGAATAAAACAGCCTCTCAAGGAGACCAGAGGCGTCATCAGAGGGAAATTACAAGGAAGTCTATTGTCAATTCCCTCACAACTGTCATTCTTCGTTCCCTGACCAAATGGGATATTGTGGGTCCAATATGTTGTATGATATTGCTAAAAGAAGAAAAATAATAATGGACAAATATAAATGTCATGAATATGTGGTGACAGCACATCTGAAGAACCCAGAGGAGGTACAGCAAATCCTTGATAAATGAAAAACCCCAAAGAAGCTTCCAGAGCCATGCATACCAACATGCCAACTCTGAAATTATACTCCAGAAAGCCAGGGCCTTTTCCTAGACACCATGTGTGTCCTGTACAAGTGGAGGTAGATTCCAGTCGAAGAGAGATTGATTGGGATGCTCTGGAAAGGAAATGACCACCCACGGAGAGGGCTCACAGTGGTGTCATCCAAACTTTCCAGTAATTATTTTGATTTTCTTGGTCTTTCATCCTAAAGTAAAGCTGGTTATTTCAGAATGAGAAAGAAGTAAATAAAGGACAAAATGGTAAGAAAGTAGAGAAGTGAGAAAAAGAACTTTGTCTTATGTAACCAGGTTGGCTACAATTGAATTGTTATCATGAGTTTTTATTAATAAGCTTTAGTATCAAAGTATACTTAATGTAATTTTGTCTCATCTGCCAAAAGGACAAAGTTGTTTTGGAGAACAGGTCTGCTCCTGGTAAGAGACTGTTAGAGGTATTTCTTTGAATTTTAAGTGATCTGGATAGAAAGTAATGATTGTGAATTTTATAAAAATAATTTTGTGTTCCATGTTGTCTTAATCAGGTCCTTGATTACTTAAGAAAACTGAGTTTTCTTAACATGAAAAGAATTGTTTTTGCTTACAACTATACAACTTCCTGTATTTGCCTTTAAAATCTTGTACTACTTTGGTTAAGTGGATAATTAAGTATTGTTTCATAATAATAGGTGATCTTATTTAATCATGTGCCCATAACCTTTTAACATTTTTGACGGACTCCCCAAAAGCAAATTCTGAATGAAGTCTTTTAACCTTGAAGTAACTCTAGGATTTCCAGAGGACCCTTTGAATACCTCAAAAGATTTATTCTCTCTTCTCATAAAAGAAAAATATTAATGGTAAAGAACCCGTCTGCCAATGCAGGAGGTGTAAGAGATGTGAGTTCGATCCTGGGTTGGGAAGATCCCCTGGAGGAGGGCATGACAACCTACTCCAGTAGCCTTGCCTGGAGAATCCCATGGACAGAGGAGCCTGGCCAGCTACGACTGAAGAGACCTAGTACACCAGCACACACAGCTTTATTTGACATGCTAAGTTACATGGGAAGCATGATCAAATAACAAATAATGCTAAACCTTCCTTATGTATATATGTTATGAATAAAAGTGTTCCAGAAATTTAATGAAACCAGAAAAATCTGATATGTAATATTAAGAGTCATAATTCCAGTTTCCATTTTGAAATGTCCTATGTCAGAGAAGTAACCAAATTTCCTTATCAATTACATATAGTGAACTCTTATCAGATCTTTAACCATTTAAGGCATTTGTAAGTCCTTTGACATTTGTTTTATTCTGATACTTTTGCAAAGTGCTTGCTCTTCAAGGGGATTCATGGAAAGGACTCTGATAAATACAGATTTCTGCTAACTTTCAGATCATACCATTTACAGAACTTTAAGAAAAAATGGATTCATAAAATAGCTAACAAAAGATAAAGATTAAAATTGATTATATAGGACTGAAAGAATTGATGAGTGTGATTATAATCTTTTATGACTTTTTGTCTGAAACACTGCTGGCTTTTTAATCTTTTGTCTTCCAGATTTAAGGAAACTTTTCCTCTTAAGCTAACTATGACTTACAGCAATTTGTTTAAGTATACCTTTGTGAACAAAAATCAAACAATTTCTTTTTCTCCTGACTTGATCCCTCCAGATTCTGAAACTCTCAAACTACAACTGTCCGTTCCCCAAAACTATGCAAGCCGAAGTAGGGTAACAATATAAACTTCAGAGAAATCATCACAATAGCTCATGGACAATCTTTGTTCCTGTTGCTATGTGGCCACTCAGAAAGATTACCGAGACATTCAAGCTGAAAACCAAGAACATCTTTCAGATTTCAACTGCCTGCACTCACTCTATCTGAAGATGCTTCAAACTTCAGTTCAGTTCAGTTCAGTCGTTCAGTCGTGTCTGACTCTTTGAGACCCCATGAATCGCAGCACGCCAGGCCTCCCTGTCCATCACCAACTCCCAGAGTTTACCCAAACCCATGTCCATCAAGTCGGCGATGCCATCCAACCATCTCATCCTCTGTCGAGCTCCCAATCCTTCCTAGCATCAGGGTCTTTTCCAATGAGTCAAGTCTTCACATGAGATGGCCAAAGTATTGGAGTTTCAGCTTCAACATCAGTCCTTCCAATGAACAACCAGGACTGATCTCCTTTACGATGGACTGGTTGGATCTTCCTGCTGTCCAAGGGACTCTCAAGAGTCTTCTCCAACACCACAGTTCAAAAGCATCAATTCTTCAGCGCTCAGCCTTCTTAAATTGCCGTAGTTGGGTCATAATGGTTGTTTGAGCCCATTTTTCCATAAAATGTTCCCTTGGTATCTCTAATTTTCTTGAAGAGATCTCTAGTCTTTCCCATTCTATTGTTTTCCTCTATTTCTTTGCACTGATCGCTGAGGAAGGCTTTTTTTATCTCTCCTTGCTATTCTTTGGAACTCTGCATTCAGATGGGAATATCTTTGCTTTTCTCCTTTGCTTTTTGCTTCTCTTCTTTCCCCAGCTATTTGTAAGGCATCCTCATACAGCTATTTTGCTTTTTTGCATTTCTTTTCCATGGGGATGGTCTTGATCCCTGCCTCTTCAAACTGCTGCTGCTGGTGCTAAGTCGCTTCAGTCGTGTCCAACTCTGTGCGACCCCATAGACGGCAGCCCACCAGGCTCCGCTGTCCCTAGGATTCTCCAGGCAAGAATACTGGAGTGGGTTGCCATTTCCTTCTCCAGCCTCTTCAAACTAGACATGTACAAATTTCAGCTGGCCACTCTGGGGACTCAGACTGGGCTTATAGTCTGCTCCAAACTTTTTTTTTTTCTTTTATTTCTACAGTGCATGCATGTATTCTAAGTTGCTTCAGTTGTGTATGACTCTTGCGACCCCATGGACTGCAGCCCACCAGGATCCTCTGTCCATGGGATTCTCCAGACAAGAATACTGGAGTCGGGTGTCATGTCCTCCTCCACAGGATCTTCCCAACAAAGGGTGGAACCCAGTCTCCTGCGTCTCCTGCACTGCAGGAGGATTCTTTACCACTAGTGCCACCCAGGAAGCCCTGTGTTTCTATAGAAATGCCACTTATTAAGTAACCTGATGCAAACAGGCACCATATAGACATAAATTTGGGAGCCTACCTGCAATACCACCTCCTACAATGAGACACAACCTTTTAACTAAACTGACCCATCCTCAGGACTAAGAGACTGATTTGATGAGATATGGAACAATCTACTAACTCAGGTCAGATTTAAACCAACTTATACTAGACGACCCAAGATGTTAAAATACTTCACAATATGCCCAAATCTTTGAGGATATTCCCAAGCTGGTCCTCAAGATCACTGTCATATTTTGATGACTGGACTCTTTCAAATCTGAGACAATGCTACAGACTAAGATATTAAACTATTGTACAGTTATTATAAATTTGCTACTATAATCCTATGCAGATATACATTTTCTGGGTTACAACAAAGCCCCATCCTTAAATTTTAGCATAGCAGGTATCATATTGATTTTTTCTTTGTATTAATTCTGCTTACCTCTAATTCCTTATCTGCCTAGTACTGCAGCAGACCATGCATAAAATACAGAAGCAGTCAGGACCATTTCACTTTAACATTATACCATTCAGGCTGAGGCCAGGGGGGAACCGGAAGTACCCTCGTCTAATTCCAGAATGAAGTGCCATGACTTCCCTTACTGGAAATGTTAAGCCATCCCATGGAGTAACATTAGGATTAAAAAGAGATGAGCATCAATTTTAAAGATTATCCTGTTTTTCCTAGTTAATTTTAAAACAAAAATCTAATTTTTAAATTAGGAGGAAAAAAAGGCTCTTTAATATAAATATTTCCTCAGAGAAAACCACCATAATTTACTTGGGTAGAAGGGAGAAGAGGGATAGAAAAGGAAAAAAGAATAAATTGAAATTTGTGTGGGGCATAAGTAATTTGGACTCTGGACATGGACAACATTAGTAATTGTTCTGCTATTCTGAGGGAGAGGAAGGATGAAGCTAGGGTTGAAAACAATTCAGGATTGACCAGAGGTGAAAACACTAATTCCAATTTGGGTGCAGGATGGGATTCAGAAGTGCTAGAAAGCTTTGTGTTCATTAACTTGTGTCTAGGAACCGCCAGATCAAAAGTTGGCAACTCTGGGTTAAATATCATAACAGCTGGAATAAGGAGACTCTTCACAGAAGGCCACCCTAAAAGTCAGAAATGGAAAAAATGCTAGAGGAATAAACATGGTGAAATCCCTGTGGGCCACTGAGTGTGTATTAGCCTTGTATTGTACTTGGTATTTTTTCTTTCCTTGAAATTATGGCTTTCTTTCCTTTCAAAAAATAAAATAAAATGAAGTGTTGGAATCAAAGAGAAAATCAAGCCATAAATGGGATTTTAACTTAAAACATTGTTTTAATTAGAAGAATTTATTATAAAACTGAACTAATACAGCCAATGCAGATTGAAAAAAAAAAAAACTGATGAAATATCCAAATTAAAATGTTAGAAAAAAAAGTGAAGCCCGTAAAAGGAAAAAGAGAATGCAAATCAATGAATGTTGAAATAATTAAACAGAAAACAGTACAGTGTTGCTTAAACCAATTGGTCAAAGCTTCTTTAAAAATGTCAATTAGATAAACTTTGAACAAATCTGACAAAAAAACTATAAGAGACAGCACAATTATGCAATACTTATATTGATAAAATAGATATAATTTTAGAAAAAAAGAGGATAAAGAATGAAGGAATTGTAAAATATTACCAGCAATACTATGGCAATAACTTAGAAAACCTAGAAGAAACAGATGGTTTCCTATCAAAATTTAAACTATCAAGAATGACTTCAGAAACATAGAAAGCAATCACTGAATAATAAACAATTACAGAAAACAACTGGAAAGATACCTGGAACTCTCCCATTAGGAGAGCTGTAAGATATTTATTATTCTATAATTGAGCTCATATTAAACATTAAAGCTCTATGTAATATGAAGTGTGCTGTGCTGTTCTCAGTTATGTCTGACACTCTGTGGCCCCATGGACTGTAGCCTGCCAAGCTCCTCTGCGCATGGAAGTTTCCAAGGAGGAATACTGGAGTGGGGTACAATTTCCTACTCCAGGAGATCTTCCCAACCAAGGGATTGAACCCACATCTGTTGCATCTCCTGCACTGGCAGGTGGATTCTTTACCACTAGTGATACCTGGGAAGCCCAATATGAAGTATTCTATATCACAGAAAAATGGAACTTTTCTCATGTCATTTATGTATTTATCAAAACCTTAATATTATAACATGATAAGAAAATCTAGAACAATTCACTTAGCATTATTAATTTTCTAAATACTTTGTCCAGAAAAATAGACTCCCATAATGTGAAAAGAATAATACCAGAAAGAGAAAGGATTTAGATAAAAATATAAATTTTGTTCAAAATTAGGGCATCAATCTTAAGTAATTACACACACACGTTAAAAAGGAAAAAACATATGACAAAAAGTATTTACTAAAATTGTTTTCATTCTGAATTAAATTTCTAAACTTTATTAAGGAAACAGGACTAGAAGAAGATTCCTTAAAAACAATGACAAATATTCACCCACACTTAGAGGTAAACCAGAAAACAACATATAAAATAGTAAAATGCCGAGACAATTAAAAATAAGAAGACAGAAATGTCCATTGCTGCTGCTGCTGCGTCGCTTCAGTCGTGTCCGACTCTGTGCGACCCCATAGATGGCAGCCCACCAGGCTCCGCCGTCCCTAGGATTCTCCAGGCAAGAATACTGGAGTGGGTTGTCATTTCCTTCTCCAGCGCATGAAAGGGAAAAGTGAAAGTGAAGTCGCTCAGTCGTGTCTGACTCTTAGCGACCCCATGGACTGTAGCCTACCAGGCTCCTCCGTCCATGATATTTTCCAGGCCTTCTCCGAAACGTCCATTATCATGATGCTTTTCAAAATTATTTTTGGTATTTTATATGTGCACTGTCTAGTACCGTTCATATGTGACAATTTAAATTAAGTTAAATGAAATTACGAAGACAGTTCCACAGTTGCATTATCAATGTTTGCCTAATAAACACATGTTGGCGGTGAAAGTTTAAAATATTTACAATATTGCAGAAGGTTCTGCTGGACAGTATTTTTATGGATAACAATGACAAGACAATACAAAATAAAACAAGTTGTATATGCAAAAGAGAAACTTACTCTTAGATCTAGACTACTGCAGTGTATAGCTGGAAAACTAAAGAAATGATGAGCATATCAAAAAGAAAATTTGTTGTCTAGGTTAACACCCAAAAGTGAGTATAGCTTTTTAGCTCTATTAACAATTGACACTGAGAAGTGGAAATAAAAATACCCTATTATGGTAATAAATGGACTTCCCTGGCAGCTCAAATAGTAAAGAATCCACCTGCAATGTGGGAGACCTGGGTTCGATCCCTGGGTTGGGAAGATTCCCTGGAGGAGGGCATGGCAATCCACTCCAGGTATTCTTGCCTGTAGAATCCCTATGGACAGAGGAGCCTGGCGGGCTACGGTACATGGGGTCACAAAGAGTCAGACATGACTAAGCAACTACCAACAGCACAGCATGGTAGTAAGTAATAGATACATAAATAGTAAATGATGACGTGCTTACAAATGTTATGGAAAAAATAGAAAACCTGTATAATTTTTTTTTCAAAACTTGCACAAAATGAAGAAACTACTTAGCTGAACAAAATTGATAGTAAAGTTGATGAATAATTTCCAACAATTCCACAATAATTTGATTTTACCTTAGATTTTGAATAGGTTTTTAGGGTTCCAAATAATTATACCTAGTAAAATTATAAAGAACTGGAAGATGAGCTTCTGCTCCTGATTTACTAGATACTAAATTTGAGTGTGAAAACATTGTATAGAAAAGAAAATCTATTGTCATATTAAGGCACACAGCATCTTGTGAAATATATAAAAAGTAGTTTTGGAAGAGATATAAACCCTATAAAGGAACTAATATAGTATTTTAAGAAAAATATTTTAGTTCAGTGGGAAATAGATTATTTAATAAATGTTTTTGATGGGGTCTATTAATTATCTGACAGAAGAAAAACCAAATTCTTACTTCATTATTTAAAAATCAATATCAATGAAGAAAATGTTTAAATGTAAAAAAAACAAATACGTATTTTACAAGAATAATAGTATAAAAATGAAAAAAAATTGTTTTTGTTGTTGTTGCATGGCAAGGGATACCACAAAGTAGCTAGAGACAAATAATACATTAAACAAATATATGCTAACAATCTATAAAAATTAATATTACCAATGATCCTGAAAACTGATTTTTAAAAAGACAAATATCAAGCTATAGAAATAGCAGTTGTTGTAGACATGCTTAATACCTATCAAATATTCACCAAACACAGCTTGCCTGCATTTTGCAGCCCTATTGAATGTTAGATTGGTGCTATGGGACTAGCCAGTTTAAGAAGTGACATGTATTATTTTGAGGCTAAAGCTGCAATGAGCTGATAGGCCTCTTTTATAATTTACATTTCTATGCTTCATTGGAAGCTCCTTTGAAACAAATATTGCAGGTGGTTCAAATACAACTTTGAAGGATAATCTTTAGCTTGAATCCCTTGAGTGACTGTGGATTTGGGCTTGCTGCTAATCCATTTTGGGCATGTAACATGATTGAGGAATAAAATTCTTCTGTGCTCTACCAGCAAAGTTTCTGGATTAATATATTACCTCAGCATATCCTAGATTATAGGAGGAAATCTACAGAAGAAATATAACAACAAAAACCTATATCATGAAACATATTTTCAACTTCACTCCAAGGAATGCAAATTAAAACAATAAATAAATAATATTTTTGTCTTCAGATCTACCAAACTTTAAAAATTTGGTAGTATCCAGTGCTATAGCATGATGGGGCAAATTTACTTCTTTTTAATTTTCTTACAAGGCTTGTTACAATTTTTTAAAAAGTAATCTGTAATATCTATTAAACAAAAGATTTATAATCCTTACCCTAGCATTTCAAGTTTTTAAAAAGTTTCTACAGAATATCATATAAAAATAACAGCAATAGTAATTAGATATACACATATACAAAGATATTCACTGTAAGCAGCATGACTGCAATATAAAACTAAAAAGTAAAGGAAAAAAATGTGAAAATCAATCAACAGAAGACTGAACAAACCTTCTGATCTGAAGAATGGTTAATTCATTTAAAATAGTTTTTTTTTTTAAAACATTGCAATGTACTATTTGTGATTCATATTTTTGTGAAAGAAATGAATAACTTCTACATGTGCATGTATTTAATATAGTCATATGAATATATAGTATCAAAGGATATAGAAAAGACTTTTGAAATTTACTAATTCAAGGTTGAAGGAAAGGAAAAGTATGACTGGAGATCATTAAAGTTATCTTAAAATAATTTGTCCTGTCTGACTCAGTGAAACTATGAGCCGTGCCATGTAGGGCTACCCAAGACAGACAGGTCATGGTGAAGAGTTCTGATAAAGCGTGGTCCACTGGAGAATGGAATGGCAAACCACTTCCGTATTCTTGCCTTGAGAACCCTATAAACAGTATGAAAAGGCAAAAAGATACGACACTGAAAGATGAACTCCCCAGGTCAGTAGGTGCCCAATTTGCTACTGGAGAAGAGCAGAGAAAAGATCCAGAAGGAATGAAGAGGCTGAGCCAAAGTGGAAACAACACACACTTGTGGATGTGTCTGGTGGTGAAAGTGAAGTCTGATGCTGTAAAGAACAATATTGCATAGCAACCTGGAATGTTAGGTCCCTGAATCAAGGTAAATTGGAAGTGGTCAAACAGGAGATGGCAAGAGTGAACATCGACATTTTAGGAATCAGTGAACCAAAATGGAACAGAATGGGTGAATTTAATTCAGATGACCATTATATTTGCTACTGTGGGCAAGAATCCCTTAGAAGAAATGGAATAGCAGTCATAATCAACAGAAGAGTCTGAAATTCAATCCTTGAGTGCAATCTCAAAAAGGACAGAATAATTTCAGTTCATTTCCAAGACAAAGGATTCAATATCATAGTAATCCAAGTCTATGCTATAACCACTAATGCCAAAGACGCTGAAGTTGAATGGCTCAATGAAGACCTACAAGACCTTCTAGAACTAACACCAAAAAGAGATGTCCTTTTCATCATAGGGGATTGGTATCAAAAGTAGGAAGTCAAAAGATACCTGGAGTACAGGCATTTTAGCTCTGGAGTCCAAAATGAAGTAGGGCAAAGGCTAATAGAATTTTGCCAAGAGAACGCACTGATCATAGCAAACACCCTCTTCCAACAACACAAGAGATGATTCTACACATGGACATCATCAGATAGTCAACTGAAATCAGATTGATTATATTCTTTGTGGCCAAAGATGGAAAAGCTCTGTACAGTCAGCAAAAATAGGGCTGGGAGTTGACTGTGGCTCAAACCATGAACTCTTTATTGCAAAATTCAGACTTAAATTAAAAAGTAGGAAAAACTACTATACCATTCAGGTAGGACCTAAATTAAATCCCTTATGATTATATAGTAGAAGTGACAAATAGATCCAAGGGATTAGATCTGATAGACAGAGTGCCTGAAAAACTATGAATGGAGGTTTGTAACTTTGTACAGGAGGCCTTGATTAAAACCATCCCCAAGAAAAAGAAAAGCAAAATGTTTGTCTGAGGAGGCCTTACAAATAGCTGAGAAAAGAAGAGAAGTGAAAGACAAAGGAAAAAAGGGAAGATATACCCATCTAAATTCACAGTTCCAATGAATAGCAAGGAGATATAAGAAAGCCTTCGTAAGTACTCAATGCAAAGAAATAGAGGAATACAATAGAATGGAAAGACTAGAGATCTCTTCAAGAAAATTAGAGATACCAAGGGAACATTTCATGCAAAGATGGGGTCAATAAAGGACAGAAACTGTGTGGAGCAAACAGAAACAAAAGATATTAAGAAGAGGTGGCAAGAATACACAGAACTGAACAAAATAGATCTTCATGACCCAGATAACAATGATGGTGTGATTACTCACCTAGAGCTAGACATCCTGGAGTGCAAAGTCAAGTGGGCCTCAGGAAGCATCACTACAAACAAAGCTAGTGGAGATGATGGAATTCCAGTTGAGCTATTTCAAATCCTAAAAGATAATGCTGTGAAAGTGCTGTACTCAATATGCCAGCAAATTTGGAAAACTCAGCAGTGGCCACAGGACTGAAAAAGGTCAGTTTTCATTCCACCCCTCCTAAAGAAAAGTAAGGCGAAAGAATATTCAAACTACTGCACAATTGCACTCATTTCATGGGCTAGTAAAGTAACGCTCAAAGTTCTTCAAGCTAGGCTTCAATAGTACATGAACCAAGAACTTCCAAATGCTCAAGCTGGATTTAGAAAAGTCAGAGGAACCAGAGATCAAATTTACAATATCTCTGGATCATAGATAAAGAAGAGAATTCTGGAAAAACATCTACTTCTGCTTCACTGACTATGCTAAAGTCTTTGAATGTGTGGATCACAGCAAACTGTGGATAATTCTTACAAAGATGGGGATACCAGACCACCTGACCTGCCTCCTGAGAAATCTGTATGCAAGTCAAGAAGCAACAGTTAGAACCGGATATGGAACAACGGACTGGTTCCAAATTGGGAAAGCAGTACGTCAAGGCTGTATATTTTCACCTTGCTTGTTTAACTTATAGGCAGAGTACATTATGAAATAGGAAGACTGGAGGAAGCATAAGCTGGAATCAAGATTTCTGGGTGAAATGTCAATAACCTCAGACATGCAGATGACATCACCTTTATGACAGATAGCGAAGAGGAACTAAAGAGCCTCTTGAAAGAGGAGAGTGAAACAGTTGGCTTAAAACTCAGCATCAAAAAATGAAGTTCATGGCATCCAGTCCCATCGCTTCATGACAAGTAGGTGGGGAAACAATGGAAACAGTGAGAGAGACTATTTTTTTGGACTCCAAAATCACTGCAGATGGTACTGCAGCCATGAAATTCACAGATGCTTGCTCCTTGAAAGAAAAGCTGTGAGAAACCTAGACTGCATACTAAAAATCAAAGACATTACTTTGCTGACAAATGTCCATCTAGTAAAAGCTATGGTTTTTCCAGTAGTTATGTATGGATGTGAGAGTTGGACCATAAAGAAGGTTGAGTGCCAAAGGATTGATGCTTTTGAACTGTGGTGTTGGAGAAGACTCTTGAGAGTCCCTTGGATTGCAAGGAGATCAAACCAGGCAATCCTAAAGGAAATAAATCCTGAATATCATTGGAAGGACTGATGCTGAAGCTGAAGCTCCAATACTTTGGCCACCTGATATGAAGATCTGATTTATTAGAATAGATACTGGTGCTGGGAAAGACTGAGGGCAGGAGAAGAGATCAACAGAGGATGAGATGGTTGGATGGCATCAGTGACTCTATGGACATGAGTTTGAGTGAGCTCCAGGAGACGGTGAGTACAGGGAAGCCTGGTGTGCTGCAGTCCATGGGGATCACAAAAAGTCAGACACAACTGAGTGCCTGAACAATAACAACAACAATCCAAGGTTGTGGGAAAGGAGATATATGACTGGAGATCATTAAATTTAACTTCATATATTTTTGCATTTTTTGCTTAAGACAATGTGCCCAAATTAATTTTATGATGAAAGAAGAAAATCAGTCAATTTAAATAATACAAGAGATGTGTTTCATATGGTGAGACACTGATGAAATTTGTTTATAATTTCATAATTAGCTGCATATAACTGTATGTCCTTCTCTTAAGACTTCCATCAACTGATTTCACTACATATGCTGCATAAAAATAGAGATGGGTTCTAATTATGTTTCACATAAAATACACCAAGTATCTTGTCGAAATATTAGTTGCTCAGTCATGTCCGACTCTTTGTGATCCCATGGATTATAGCCTATGAGGCGCCTCTGTCCATGGGATTTTCCAGGCAAGAATACTGGAGCAGGTTGTTATTCCCTTCTCCAGGGGATCTTCCGGACCTAGGGATTAACCCAGGTCTCTTGCTCTGCAAGCAGATTCTTTATCATCTGTGACACAGAAGAGATTATGTTTCAAGTAATATACACCAAGTATCTTAATGTTTTGTTAATATAATCAAATTCAGCATCAAAAACTTATGTTATTATAAGTGAAAATTGTTGAAATAAAATTTTTTCCCTGTAATTTTCACTTAATTGCTCACAGTCTTCCTGTAAAACTTAAGAAAATGTTAAATCCCAGAGAATGCCTTCAGGTATTTTGAAAGTAA
This sequence comes from Okapia johnstoni, assembly GCA_024291935.2. NCBI lineage: Eukaryota > Metazoa > Chordata > Mammalia > Artiodactyla > Giraffidae > Okapia > Okapia johnstoni. Next base: position 141,084,280 of record CM044308.1, read on the forward strand.
TCTATGCTCTCTTTTTTGGTTGTTGATTTTTTTTTTAATTGGAGGATAATTGCTTTATAATATTGTATTGGTTTTTGCCATACATCAACATGAATCAGCCACAGGTATACATACATATGTCCCCTCCCTCCTGAACCCCCCCTCATCTCCCTTTCTGTCCTACCCCTCTAGGTTGTCACAGAGCACTAGTTTGAGCTCTCTGTGTCGGACAGCAAATTCCCACTTGCTATCTTTTTACATATGGTAAAGTATATGTTTACATGCTATTTCTCTCAGTTTGTCCCACCCTCCCCTTCCCTCACTGTGTCCACTCTCTGTGTCTCTGTGTCTCCACTGCTGCCCTGCAAATAGATTCATCAGTACCATCTTTCTAGGGTCCATACACATGCGTTAATATATGATATTTGTCTTACTCTTTCTGACTCACTTCACGGTGTATAATTGGCTCTAGGTTCATCCACCTCATTAGGACTGATTGAAATGCAATCTTTTTTAGAGCTGAGTAACATTCCTTGTATTTATGCACCACAATTTCTGTATCCATTCTGTCGATGGACATCTAAGTTGATTCCATGTTCTAGCTATTGTAAAAAGTGTTGCAGTGAACATTGTGGTACACGTGTCTCTTTCAGTTATGGATTTCTCTATGCCCAGTAGTGGGATCGTTTTGTCATACGGTAGTTCTATTCCTAGTTTTTCAAGGAATTTCCATACTGTTCTCCATAGTGGTTGTATCAATTTACATTCCCACCCAAATTATCAGATTTCTTCACCCCTCATATTATACGCTTCAACACCTCACCTGTTCTCAAGATGCTTTCAGTTGTCAATGGCTCTCTTAAAACAAGGCAACAAGGACCTAAGACAGTACTCTAGATGCAGCCTACCAGCTGGAGTTCAGTTGGCTCATTTCCTCCCTTTGTTTTCAAGTAAAACAGAATAACAACAGAAATTGAGGCAGACTAAATAAAAATGTCTTCATGTGATACTTTGTATGTACCCTCGTTAGTTTTATACTGGGCAGTATATTTTTTTCAGCCTATCATGACTGCATTAAGTTGTTATATTTTTTCAGTATCCATTGCATTAACTTCTCCACTGTGCTTTTAGAAATGGTGGATTATAAGATCAAGGTTTCAATGTCAATGATATTGATGAAAATAATGAATAATGCAATGACAAGGACAGAGCCAAGTAACATGACTGTGAAGTCCTTCTCATCCCAAACACATACAACACCTAATTTTTGCAATTAAAGTCATATAGATACACAGTCACCATGTTACTCAATATTCATTACTTAACATATCAGTAAGAATTATCAATAATGCTGTTCAATATCTTGGTGACAATCTACCATTCAGTAAAAGACTTTCATTCAGTGAATAAGATTAATCTTGAAAAGATATTATTGTTTGACTTTTTAAAATTAATAAATTGTAGGAGAGTTTAGATTTACAGACAAAATGAGAAAATAGTTCAGAGAGTTTCCATATCACCCCACACAAACAATTTCCATTATTATTAACGTGGTACATTAGTGTGGTATATTTGTTGCAATTCATGAATCAATAATGATACGTTATTATTAACCACACTGTGGTTTACATTAAGCTTCACAATTGTACACTTCTACAGGTTTTGAAAATGCATAATACTTAGAATGCACCATTACAATATCATACAGAATTGTTTCACGGCTGTAAAAATCCTCAGTGTTTCAACTATTTATCCCTCCCATCTGCCACCACTCTCTGATAAGCACTGAGCTTCTAAATCTCTCTACAGTTTTGTTTTTTCCAGATGTCATTATAATTAGAATTATACAATGCAAAGTCTTTTTAGACTGGTTTCCTTTTCTTGGAAAAATGCATTTAACTTTCCTCTGTGCCTTTTTGTGACTTGAGAGCTCATCTCTTTATGGCTAGATAGCATCCAGTAGTATGGAGGTACCACATTGTTCATCCATTCAACTACTGAAAAGCAATTTAATTGCTTCCAGTTTTGAGTGATTATGAATAATCACTATAAATATTTGTATGCATATTTTTGTGTGGACATAAGGTTTCAACTTATATGAGTAAATACCAAGGAGTACAATTGTTGGAACATAAAGACAATGTTTAGCCTTGTAAGAAACTGCCAAACTTCGGCAGCAAAATGGATGTAACATTTTGTATTCCCAACAGCAATGAATGAAAATGCTTGCTGTCTGTACTTGCCAGCATTTGGTATAATCACTTAAGATTTTTTTTACCCTTTCTAATAAGTGCTTAGTTGTATATCATTGTTGTTTTAAACTGCAATCCACTTTTGACATATGGTACAAAATTTTTTGTGTATTATGGATACAAATCCTTCATCAGACATATTTTGCTAGTATTTTCTCTCAATATATGGCTTAGCTTTTCAATCTCTAATAAATGACTGGTTTTTATTTTCATCCAATGATGTTTTTATATGGACACATTCTTAGAACATGTAAAACGTGTGCAGGTTAATATTCAATAACTTTTTCTTTTCCTCATATGGCAAATCTAAACAATGTCCCTTGAATAAATTTGAGCTGTCACTGGATGTCACTGTTGCTTTACCAAACATGACTGTTTTGTTCAAAAAGGCAATGTTTAGAATATTTTCTAAATAAGCACTTTATTGCAAGAAGAAAAAATCCACATTGTAAGTACTTGTCATCTATGTTTAGCTCTTTGCTTCATAAGATTTAAAAAATTAGGAAAATGTTTTGTTTTTTAATTTACAAGATATAAGTTTCTCCCTAAACCTATAGACCATGCTTCAGATATCACAAAAAATTCATTATGAAGACAGTACAGAACCAAAAGACATCATTTGAACAATAATTTACAATCAGAATTCCAACAAGGATTGGCAGCTTGCCCTATTTACTTATTTTCCTTTAATAATTGAAACTATTTCATGAGTTTTTAATTTTTTGTTAGATGCATAGAAGTAGCCAAAGGAAATTGTTTGAAACAATTGCTAATTTTTAATAAAAAGATTAGTATGGATACTGTAGTGAAATCAATGAATTACAGTGAAGTAACACTGATCAGTTATAAAAATAAACCACTTTTCAATTTATCTTTTGACAATATAAATCAATTATTAACCCTACCAGTATGACCCATAAAGACTGATTCTTCAATATTCTGATTGTTTAGGTTATATTTGCATTTGGTTTATGTAAAAACAAAGATCATAATAAAAAAAAGCTAAAAATATTGTAAAAGTAAAAATATTGTCTTTGAAAGACTTCATTAACCCAAAATTAGATTTTGCTTCAGTTAAAAAAAAAAAGTATGTTTATAAAAATAAAATCTATTCATTAAGAGATGTCTCTACTAACTTCTCTTAACATTTATTGATAGCCAACACTCTTAATGCTGAGAGAGTCAATTGCTAAGCAGGTTAATAGAAGTCTGTGGTCCCCGAGGAGGAGAAAGGGGTCTGGGGCTCCTGAAGTGTAGATAAGGGTCTGGAATTCTCAAGGAAGGGGAAAGGACTTTTTTTTTTTTCTCTACATTCCTTAGTCTTAGTCACATAAAATGTTTTTCTCTTTAAGCCCAGAACTGATGCCTATGCAACAGACAATTCAGCTTAAACTCTGTACTAAGGATTATATAACAGCAATGTATCCTGCTTGAGGACAGTTTCTCCTTCCTGAAAATCTGGCTAATCCTGTTATCTTAAAATGTAAATTATGGGAGTGGATCTATCAAGATCTTTACAACCTTGAGACATTCTTTTATTTATTGTAATAACCAATTAAAAATGCATATAACTCCCTTGCTAACACTAGCAAGGGGGGCACTCTCCGCCTCCCTTCTGATGTCTATGTCAGAAGCTTCTCTATCCCTTTTTCACTTTAATAAAACTCTGCTATACAAAAGCTCTTGAGTGATCAAGCCTGGTCCCTGGTCCTGAAGCTAAATCTTCTTTGGAGATCATGAATCCTATACTGTTCACTGTAAACAATCAATGTTTTATGTAATTACCTACATTTTATTCTCATAATAGCACCATGAGTTAATATTTAGTATGATTTCTGTTGAGAATAACGGTGAACCTTCCATCTAATTTAAACAGAGAGAGATCTAATACAGAGAATTACAAAACTATGTTGTAGTTGCTTACAAAACTATGAAAAGGGCTAGAGGATCAGTTATTACTTCAACTCCTAAGAATCACTTCCAGCAAAACACCACAGAACCAGCCCACTGAGGGTTCCATCTGTAACAAACACAAATCTTGGAAATCTGGTCACTGATTCTATAGTCACATTACTTTTGTCAGTCTTGGACCTGTAGAACTGATAGCTCTATGATCCCACTACCTTAGCTGGAGATTAGGAATCAAAAAATTGCTGACCAACAATTGGCTTCTACTAAATCTATTTAAGAAAAAAAAAAAATAGTTGCAAGGAATCCAGGAAATGTAACCTTTTAAATTTCCTGCCTATGTACAGGAGTTGGAATGTATATTGACTAAGCCAAAGTAGGAATCAGAGGTAGAGGAGTTGTCATTTGTAAAGGTGACATAGTTAATTAATACCTTGCAATTTAAACACAGAGCTTCCCTCATAGCCCAGTTGGCAAAGAATTTGCCTGCAATGCAGGAGACCCTGATTTGTTTCCTGGGTTGGGAAGATCTATCCACCCCAGTATTCTTGGGCTTCCCTTATGGCTCAGCTGGTAAAGAATCCAGCTGCAATCAGGGAGACCTAACAATAAATGCGTTTTACATCTGCTGGACTCTCCCCTTAAAACCTGAGGGTACAATAGTGATATTTTTGTATTTGTTCTGGGAGAAAACATACAAAGCAAAGAATTTTAAAATATAACATAAATCATAGTTTCTTCCACTCTAAGGGAAAGTAAATTGGCACAAAGTTGATACTAAATCCTGAAGGTAAGGCTCCCCAGGTGGCTCAGTGGTAAAGCATCTGCCTGTGATGCAGGAGATATGGGTTCAATCCCTCCAGATCTTCTGGAGAAGGAATGGCAACCTACCCCAGTATTCGCCTCGAGAATCCCATGGACAGAGGACTCTGGTGGGCTATAGTCCATGGTGCCACACAGAGTTGGACATGACTTAGTGAAGGAACAATGGCAATGGGGAGGGGCAAGAGTGGATGCCCACCCTCTGTGATTAGGTGTGTCACACTCACACAAGCATAAGTGCCAGGAGGGCAGAGTGGGAAGAGGAGGCGATAGGAATGTAGCACAGACATACCGGAATAGGCATAGCTGTAAACTTTGTGTGAGACTTCTGCTATTCAGGTGTGACAGTCTACTTCCTTTGGGAATTCTATCTTTCATGTGGCATGTGCTTCCCATGGAACTCTGTTTTTCTGAGTATGAAATGACAGTGGTGGAGAACATTGGTTGATTTTACATAAAACATTACTAAGCAGCAAGTGTAGTAGAGCATAGTGATTATAAGCAGAATAACTAGATGGGTTTCCTTATTAATTACATTTTCGAGTCTCCTTCTCCCTCTTATGGAAAGTGAGGTTCATAATACCTGTCTCTCAGGGTTCTGTGTGGGTTAAATGTCAACAAACAGAGATAATAAACACAATATTCTTTACTGTGTTTGGCATTTGGGGGCCTTTCTTAAAATGCACAAATGCTTAGGGTCCACTAGATCTACTTGCATTGTGGGTTAAATTTACTCACATATGTTTTGAAAGAGGTTCTTGGGAGATATTGAATATAAGCATAATGAAGAAAAGCATAAAGGAGAGATGGTCATAAAAGTAAATTCTTTTCACATGTCCTTTTGAAGGTACATTATTAGATCTTTTGCAGGGCTTCCCTTGTGGCTCAGCTGGTAAAGAATCCACCTGCGATGTGGGAGACCTGGGATTGATCCCTGGGTTGGGAAGATCCCCTGGAGAAGGGAAAGGCTACCCACTCCAGTATTCTGACCTGGAGAATTCCATGGACTGTAAAGTCCATGGAGTCGCAAAGAGTAGGACATGACTGAGTGACTTTCACTTTCACATACCAAAGGAAACATTGATTTCTATCATGGAGCCTTTATATTTGAAGTCATTTCATCTCCGTGTAAGCTGTTGCTGGCAGAGCAATCCTTCTGACTTTATATTGTGGCTCTGCAGTACTCAATTAACCACCATCTATCAACGTGATGGTCGTTGGTTTTAACTATTGGTCATTTTGCCACTACTTAATTTTAGTCTTAATTCGAATTCCTGTTGTGCCCTTAGTAATTCACCAAGTGGTAGAATGAATTTATAACACCTTACTACAAATTAATGAGTTATGCAACTCCAAATTAATGATCAACAGCAATATCAAGATTTGAAAATAATTCCAATATAGAAATGCATGACTAAAGGGTAATGCTTAAATGTTAAATCACAATATTATTTAAAGAAATAGAATTACTAGTATATAGTACATTTAGAAGTAATATGAACAATAAAAATATTCCTACAAACAGCATAAGGAAAGGACAGAAGAAATTAAGAGTTGAGTTTTTAAGACAATGTGGTATAGTTTAGATTTACGGCTCTCCAGTTTTACTTATCAAAATATGAGGAGTTTTCTATTTCATTAATAATACCTGATGACTATGAACATTATAAATTTCTCTCCAAATATCGCTTTTAAAAGTAACAGTGAAAAATATGAATTATGGGGAAGCAGTGGAAGACACAATATGTGGTAGCAGTAATGAAGACTGAGTACCTTAGTAAGAGATATGCAAAAAGAAGTTACAAATGTTACCTATTCTTATTATAATTATGCAAATTATTTTGATTATTTGGTAACAATAATAAAATAACACATTCAGGGTATTATTATTGTGCTTATGACACATTAATATTTGTGATTTTTCTTCTTACATCGATTGAGTTATAATTAGTAGTTCAACATTGCTCAAAAATTTTAATTTCACCAAATTGATGTTATTAATGTAAAGAAGTCATTTTGGTACGTGCTGTTAAGTTCTTAAGAGTACGGTTATTGAATGAATACAGGGACTGTCATTTCAGTGTCAGTGTAAATTCAGAGAACTGTTCCCATAATTATAGGCTGGCCCTGATTACATTACATTCTATATTGAACCTTTATCTTTCTATACTTTGCTAGATAATGCCAAGTGGCAGTTTGTAGTTTCAGTGACAGCAAGAAGAGCCAGTGTGCCAGGTGCAAGATGAGATGCTGTTTCAATACATAACAATTTGGATGCCAATGTCAGTGCTTTGCTTCCTCTGGGTCAGCTCATCTTTCTGACATTGAGCTGTTACTGGCTCAGTGCTCTGGTGATATGAGGTCAAAATAAATGGAAGTCATTGTGGGTGATTCTTGCTACACACATATCTTTGTGCAAAAAGTTGTTAATTTTATTACTGCTTAATATCTTTCTTTTCAAAGTCAGAATCATGACTTCTTGGAAATTATAGGTTGAATGACTGAATTTACAGCATCTCTGAATGTAATAGTGAAGTGAAGTGAAAGTTGCTCAGTTATGTCTGACTCTTTACGACCCCATGGGCTGTCCACGGAATTCTCCAGGCCAGAATACTGGAGTGGGTAGCCTTTCCCTTCTCCAGGGATTCTTCCCAACTCAGAGATCCTACCCAGGTCTCCCGCATTGCAGGCGGATTCTTTACCAGCTGAGCCCCAGAATACTGGAGTGGGTAGCCTATCCCTTCTTCAGCAGATCTTCCCGACCCAGGAATCAAACTGGGGTCTCCTGCATTGCAGGCGTATTATTTACCAATTGAGCTAACAGGGAAGCCCTGAATGTAATAGATCTACTTACAAAGTGGGGAATCATAAAACTTTAGATTTGAAATAGACAATTGGTTCAAACTTAAATGAAGTGTTCCTCAGAACTGCAGTTCTATAGGATGTTAATAGCTGTTACACGGTGTCACTGACATTTATATTTTCTTGACCATTTGCAATCCAAGTTCTTCACACAATAATCTCCTAAATTCTTTTCAGTAAATTACCTAATTTCAAGGTGCATTAGTCTAAACTTCCTGGAAAACGAACCCGAGGCAAACTTTCATGCTACTGCTTTATCAGTGAATGTCATTCAAATAAAGAAAACGTAGGGAGGAAGGGAAATGAAGCAGAAAAAGGAGAAAAAGCAAATAAAAGCATTTCCAACTCCCAAGAAAAACCCAGATATCGGCTCATTCATGAAGAATATCTCCAAAGAGGCAGTTTAAAGTCACTGCTCAGTGAGCAGTTCTATTTCCTGTCTCCCATTAGATAAAGTCCATCCTACATAGTGTTATGTCCTCCAATCTTCTGAGTTGTGTTGACTACCTCCTTTTGACAGCATTTGGAGGAAGACAGAGTCTCCATTGCTTTGGTTGCCTTGGCACTGGAATTTCTATGACTCCATTAGTGATGTTTTTAATAGAGGCCGTGGGAACGTCACCCCCAGCACAGACTGAGACAATGGCATGTGTTACAAGATTGTGGTTTTATGACTGTGGGGACTGTAAAACTACTAAAGATGCTATCAACTGAGAAATAGATCAATGAAGAGAAGCTCTAAAGGCAGGTGATGCTGAGCTATTCTGTAGAAGGTATAAATCAGGTCCATACACAGGATGCATGTTTTTGGAGAGGACAGGAAACTTCTGTAGTTAGTCAAAGGGACCCTATCATCTCATCCCCTCCTTCAGAAATAGGAAAGATATATGATGTGTTTGTCTACCTACCTGTATTTGCAAAAGAGTTTTCAAAAACCCTATCAAAACCCTTGGATTCTTAAACATTTGATGATATAAAAGCTAAGTTGAAATGGCTTTCAAGATTGAGTTATAAAATTGCTGTGAGGGAATCAAGCTTCCCTCCTACTGCAGATATAATGATAAAAACTTACATAAGATTACTGGGAGAATTTGATAGGTGTTGCTGAAATATGGATGTTTCAGGAACAAATGAACTTGTATCTATCCTCAGGAAAAATAAGAATTGGTGGCTGCAAAGTAGTGTTTGGGGTTGTTTGGAAAAGGACTTTTACTAATGGCTGATCAAAGGGCTGGGTTTATCATGGTCTATTAGAGAAAGTCAAGAAGCAACACTTAGAACTGGACATGGAACAACAGACTGTTTCAAAATTGGAAAAGGGTACATCAAGGCTGTGTATTGTCACCTTGCTTATTTAACTTATGTGCAGAGTGTATCATGGGAAATGCCAGGCTGGATGAATCCCAAGCTGGAATCAAGATTGCTGGGAGAAATATCAACAATCTCAGATATGTAGATTATACCACCCTAATGGCAGAAATTGAAGAGGATCTAAAGAATCTCTTGATGAAGGTGAAAGAGGAGAGTGAAAAGGCTGGCTTAAAACTCAACATTCAAAACACAAAGATCATGGCATCTGGCCCCATCACTTCATGGCAAATACATGGGGAAACAATGGCATATTTTATTTTCTTGGGCTCCAAAATCACTGCAGATGCTACTGCAGCCATGAAATTAAAAGACACTTTGAAGGAAAGCTATGGCAAACTTAGACAGAATATTAAAAAGCAGAGACATCACTTTGCTGATAAAGATCTGTAGAGTCAAAACTATGGTTTTTCCAGTAGTCATGTATGGATGTGAGAATTGGACCATAAAGAAAGCTGAGTGCTGAAGAATTGGTGCTTTTGAACTGTGGAGTTGGAGAAGACTCTTGAGAGTCCCTTGGAGAGTAAGAAGATCCAACCAGTCATTCCTAAAGGAAATCAACCCTGAATACTCATTGGAAAGATTGATGTGGAAGCTTCAATACTTTGGCCACCTGATACGAAGAGCTGACTCACTGGAAAAGACCCTGATGCTGGGAAAGATTGAAGACAGGAGGATAAGGGGATAACAGATGATGAGATGGTTGGATGGCATCGTCTACTCAATGGATGTTTGAGTAAACTCCGGGAGAGAGTGAAGAACAAGGAAGCCTGGTGTGCTGCAGTCCAAGAGGTCGCAAAGAGCTGAACACGACTTAGCAACTAAACAACAAAAATTAGAGGACAGAGAAGGGCCTAATCAAGAGAATCTATTTGGACCATAAGTTGAAGGAGGAGTCATAAATTTCCAGGTGAACCTTATATCTCCTTTACATTGGAATTGCAGATGAGAGAAGTTGACTTAAGAAAGACTCCATTATCATTTCCATCTTCTCCCCTATGTCTCTCCAACTCTGGAGTTATTAGGTGGGATAGGAGGAGAAGCTGGTCTAGCTAGAATATGGAAGAATTTCAATTCTGAAGTTTATTGAGAGTTTTAATTATAATACCTGTTTGGGTACATTATTTATTGAAATACATGTTCATTTTAAATGATGTTTAACTTTGGTTTATAAATAGTAAATAGAGCTAATTAATTCACATCAGAAAATTTTCATACTGTCATTTCTAGATGGCATTTCTAGAAATGTTTTATTTGCATGACATACAGAATATCTGTTTCCTAAATGAGTTACACTTTTCAAATCCCAGGAAGTTCACATTTATGCTGCAAGGCATCAAGATAAAATGGAGAATAACTATGTTTCAGAAGACTTGAACATTATTGCTGATTTTGTAACTAATTCACTATGTAAAGCAAAAACAATAGGAATGAGACAACAGCTAAAAAACCTATTGTGAGTTCTCTACTTCTGATGTCCTATCTTCTACCTATTAGCTTGCACAATTATAATACTGGTATTATATGTATGATGTGATAATCAGTTCAGTTCAGTTCAGTTGCTCAGTCATGTCTGACTCTTTGTGACCCCATGGACTGCAGCACGCCAGGCCTCCCTGTCCATCACCAACTCCTGGAGTTTACTCAAACTTATGTCCATTGAGTCGGTGAGATCCAACCATCTCATCCTCTGTCATCACCTTCTCCTCCTGCCTTCAATCTTTCCCAACATCAGGGTCTTTTCAAATGACTCAGCTCTTCACATCAGGTGGCCAAAGTATTGGAGTTTCAGCTTCAACATCAGTCTTTCCAATGAATATTCAGGACTGATTTCCTTTAGGATGGACTGATTGGGTCTCCTTGCAGTCCAAGGGACTCTCAAGAGTCTTCTCTAACACCACAGTTCAAAAGCATCAATTCTTTGGCGCTCAGCTTTCTTTATAGTCCAACTTTCACATCCATACATGCCTACTGGAAAAACCATAGCCTTGACTAGACAGACATTTGTTGGCAAAGTAATATCTCTGCTTTTTAATATGTTGTCTAGGTTGGCTATAGCTTTTCTTCCAAGGAGCAAGCGTCTTTTAATTTCATGGCTGCAGTCACCATATGCAGTGATTTTGAAGCCCAAGAAAATAAAGTCTCTTTAAAGCATCTTTTAATTTCACGATATGATAATATTAGTATTTATTACCATAATTATCTGAGACAGATTTCAGTTATAGGTGGGTTGGAGACATTATATCCTGGGGAATCCTGAATGTCTGGTTTCTGCTTGGCTCAGGTAAAGGTAGTGGAATTTATGATGATTTATTTAAATTTCCAAACTACTCTTGCAAATCCCCTAAACTTAGTTTCTTTACTGATGATGGTTTGCAGCCAGACTAACCAGTTAAGTCAATCTGGCTTATGCAGCCAGAGAGAATTAAAAACCCAGTTTAGGACTTTTGCTTTGAAAGTTAACATTCTTTGCATAGATCTTGGTGGTTTATGCTGGAGACAGATATGGTAAGTTTTTCAAACACCTGAATTTGGTAAATACTTGAAATATGTACTGGGAGACTGAATTAAAGCCCCCTCAGGGTATTTTCCATATAGAGGAGAACTGGCCTGAGGAAGACTTAGACTTAATTAATGGTAAATGGTAGAGTGTTTTCTTACTCATTCAGCAAATATACACAGTGAAGTACAGAAAGCTGTTTATCAAGGAGGTGAAAAAAACTACAGTTGGTACAGAAATATGAAAAGTTTATACTGGTACTACTGTGTGATTTAGCTATATACTTCCATACCAAACCCAAACATTTGGGTATTACAAATATTTGTAATCTGTATGTAGCTTTTGATTACTGGACTATATATGATGTTGTAAGGCAAGTACTGTTGACAATCTAAGAATGAGCATTTTGTCATAAGAAGGTCTTGATTGTCAGTTAGCAGTCAACTATGCTGTAAAAATTAATTTCAGGAGATCTGGAATTAGTCTTAGCTTTCTTAGTGAAATAAGAAATATATATGTATGACACTGTCATCTGGTCAAGGTATGAAACACTGATTAATAGTGTTGCTTTCTGACAATGTATCTGAGGAGGTATGTGGGCACTTGTACTAGCCTGTCAGCTTTGTTTACTGATTACAGTGAGACTGATGATTTGAAATTGGGCTCAATGAGATATCTGGAGGGCTCTGCTGTTGAAGCTGGTGACTTGATTGGAATATGTAGGAATATGCCTACAGAATATGCCTACAGTGTACCACATACACTTGGTAGCCATCCCTCCACTCACTAACTCCCTAAGTCCACCCAAACCCGAGTCCATTGAGGTGGTGATGCCATCCAACTATCTCATCCTCTGTCGTCCCCTTCTCCTCCTGCCCCCAATCCTTCCCAGCATCAGGGTCTTTTCCAATGAGTCAGTTCTTCGCATCAGGTGGCCAAAGTATTGGAGTTTCAGCCACACATCAGTCCTTCAAAAACTGATCTCCTTTAGGATGGACTGGTTGGATCTCCTTGCAGTCCAAGGGACTCTCAAGAGTCTTCTCCAACACCACAGTTCAAAAACATCAATTCTTCAGCGCTCAGCTTTCTTCATCTTCCAACTCTCACATCCATACATGACCGCTGGAAAAACCATAGCCTTGACTAGACAGACCTTTGTTTGCAAAGTAATGTCTCTGCTTTTTAATATGCTGTCTAGGTTGGGCATAACTTTCCTTCCAAGAAGTAAGTGTATTTTAATTTCATGGCTGCAGTCACCATCTGCACTGATTTTGGAGCCCAGAAAAATAAAGTCAGCCACTGTTTCCACTGTTTCCCCATCTATTTGCCATGAAGTGATGGGACCTGATGCCATTATCTTAGTTTTCTGAATGTTGAGCTTTAAGCCAACTTTTTCACTCTCCACTTTCACTTTCATCAAGAAGCTCTTTAGTTCTTCTTCACTTTCTGCCATAAGGGTGTTGTCTTCTGCATATCTGAGGTTATTGATATTTCTCCCAGAAATCTTGATTCCAGCTTGTGCTTTCTCCAGCCCAGCGTTTCTCATGATGTACTCTGCATATAAGTTAAATAAGCAGGGCATACATCTAGCATTTATTACAGGACTTTCTTCACACCAAATTGAGTTGGATAGAGTAGGATAGTCAAATAGTTAGTTCAGAAATCCCACTAGGGGATTGCAGATAAAGACTAAACTTTAGGGGGCTTTGGGAGACCACAGTAAGTTAATGATCACTCAAGAAAGTAATGGAAAACTCCTGAAACAATGTGTGAGCTTGCTTGATTCATAAAGCAAATCAAGTCGCTTAGCATCAAAGCCAGACTGACAACCAAGCCAAGCTAACTTGCTTAGTAAAAAAGCCATGCTTAGTAAAAAATGGAGGCACGAGTTATGCCTCAAGACAATAAAACACTAGTGGAAAAATAAGGCCTACAACCTGCCCAGTGATGTCAGCAAGTTAATATCCCTAAGATATGTTCTCTGCACACACACAAAAACAATGATTTATAGAGAGGTTGAGGCAGGAGATAGATGGGCTCCAGGCTAGGCATTTCCAACTAGCCTCTTGTTAATATTTCTAAGGAGGCAGATGGGCTTTAGGCTAGATATTTACCACCAGTCTTCTGTGTGCACTTTGAGATGGAAATAACAACAGGAACAGAGTAACCTGGACTTTCCTCCTGTGGACACTTTAAGATAACAATTATGGCAGGGACAGAGAGAGGCTAAACCCTGTTTGAGTAAAAGATCAAGAGTTCACATATTTTTTCTATCCTTGGAGCAAGACAGAAACTGCATATGTGCAGAAAGCCTCCTTGGGGGTCAAAAAGAAGGCGGCACCACCCTAGAATAAGTGATTACAAGGCCCTCCATAGACCTCTGGGCTGGAATCCATCCTGAAAAAAGTTGTGCATGCATGTTGGGGAGGGCTCTAGGGCAGATCAAGTGCAGAAAAAGAAACCAGATAATCGGCTAAAGCTACACAAAGATCTGGAAGACCTACCCTATATAACTGAATTTATTCACCTCTTTATCACGCTCCTCCTCATTACTGAGGATGCTCACACCTTTTCTATGTGGGTGTGTATCTCTGTCTTGTTTCTGTCTTAACTAAACGGTTTCTCTGTGTGCTCTCCCACTTGTTGGACTGTGTCTGTAATAAACTCTGTGATTGCCTGGAGAAGGGAACAGCTACTCACTAGAATATTCTGGCCTGGAGAATTCCATGGACTGTATAGTTGATGGGGTCGCAGAGTCAGACATGACTGAATGACTTTCATTTTCACTTTTCACCTATTTTTACAGTTTTTGCCTTCTTTCAAAATACAGTTTTCAATGTGGGCAAGGGCCAAGGGAATTTTACTTCTAGCCTCTAGCCCTTGGTGGACTAACAGCCAAGACTCCTAGTTTTCATCCAAGCTACCGAGGTTCAATTCTTGGGCAGGGAGCTAAGATCTTGTTTCAAGTCACTGCTCACAGATGCCTTTCTGAGATCAAGGTGACATTTCAAAGTGAAAGACCCTCATTGACTGAGACCTGAGATAATTTTTCCATAGTGCCATGACAGTCCTGGATGCACCATATATGGTCAAAAACTTCCTTGCCCAATATGTAAGAGGAGTTAATGATGGTAGAAAAAGAAAAAAGGTGGTCTTCTCTACTTCTTTTTCCTTTGATTATAAAAATGTAACACACTAAGTACTCACAGCAGCACAATGCTCACTTGCCTGCTTGTCTCACAAGCATCCTATCCTAACAAGTCATTTCTTATCTATCACTTTGTCTGTTGCTGAATTCTTTCTGTACTGAGACATAAAAAACCACAGCTCTTTGGAGCCGAAATGCCACCTAGGAGTTTCAAAATTCCTACCCACTTAGACCCTTTTATTGTTGCTTTTTTAGATGTGTAGAGCCATCTAATCTTGAAATCTTAACTTTTACTAGATGAACTTTATTAGAGTGCATCCTCTGAAGAACAAAACTGCATTTCTCATAAAATTAATAAGGATAGAAAAAACAAAACTAAGCAAAAAACTTGCTCCACTACTGTGCAACCCATAACTTTTTACAGTGCCACACATCGTTGGTGTGCTAAGACATTTATATTAATAGTGGAAACCAGAACCTATAGATTCCTGATTGCAGAACTATGCTAATTTGGAACTTTGGATCATATAACCTTATAACTGGAAGAGTCAGTTGTTGATGACTCTTACTAAAATAACTCTGATAGTGAATTCATTCAGGATATATTTAAAATCTCAGTCTAAAGGTCTGTACCTTTGAATTGCCACTACAAAAAAAGAGACTTCACAAAACTTTATCAAAAACTCTAATAATTGTTTGGTCTGTTAATGAGTTTGATAGGGAACATATTTAGTGCTGTAAAATTGGTTAAAGTCTGCTGAATTTACCTTTATTCTATTTGTGATTTATATTTAATTTAAATAAGTCTATGTCAACTTGCATGCATCATCATCCATATAAATAAGCTTTAAAATTGTTTTCATAGTCTCAAAATACACTAAATTTAAATTGACCAAAATATATATATATAAGAATAAGAGTATCTAAAAATAATTTGGGGAGTAAATTAATATAAATTTATTCAACGCTTTTACCATCTGAGCCACCGGGAAGATCATTCAGAAAAAGGAGAGATGTTTAAATTATTGCTAACATACTTAAGTAGATTAAAATAAGATAAATAAGTTATGTATTGAGCAATTAGTTCAAAACACGCTTAATATCCATCTATTTATTTCCTTTAAATATTAAGATTTATTTCCTTTAAAATCATTTTCTCTGTACTAGTTAAAACTTTTATAGTTTGATTAAAAAATCAAAGCAATCAATCAAATTCCTTTTAAAATTACATTATTTAAAATTCATTCATCAAATTAGAGATGCATATCAAATGTAAAATCCTCTTATTGAGGTTTTCAAAGGGAATGAGAATTAGAAAACTGTTTAGCCTTATTTCATGTTATTCTTAAAAACTATAAATTACCTTTTAGAAATTTCCATATTTTCCTACATTTCTCAGGCTATTCTTGTTTCCAAATTTTTAGTAAAACAGAACTTTTAAAGGCAAATATCTTTATAATTTTGTTAACTATTCTTAAAAACTTACTACAAAGCATATAAATTATGGCTTCCTAACTGACATTTCAACTGTTGCATACTCAAAGCATATGAAGCACTTTTTAAAGAAATAGAAGAGGAAATGGAAATTGAAAACAAGTAAGTATGAGTAAAACTAAAACTGTAAGAGAGGAGAGCTTTTGAAATTATAAATGACAATACAGGAAATTCCATTAAAAAATCGAATCCTGCTATATTTCAATGCCAAATTTATTTCTCCTAAAAATTCCATATATATTATACTGGAATTATTATATTGTGTTCCATATATTCCATGTATATTATATTTAATTATATATTAAATTCTCTATATATTGGGTTTAGCCTTTGCGAAACCCAAATAGTCTGAATTGCATAGCACACAAACAAGATGAAGCATCTTCTAAAAGAGAAGGCATTTTTGTTAACTTTGCAGGTAGGTTACAAACTGAGGGCTGTGGATTGGACTTCCATCTGATTTCTCCAAAAGAGAGACCCAGACTAGATCCTTCCTGATAACACTTGCAGGCTAAAGGGAGTCTACTCATTTTCATAGACAAGCAGAATCCTGAATGGCAATATATGCATCCCTTTTTTCTTGTATACTCTGGTAAAGTGTTTGGGTGAGGAATAACTGCACTTACTTTGCCTTCCCTTTCCTCCTTGTCCATCTTCTCCTCCTCTTCCTTTTTTCTTTCTCCTCTTTCTTATTGCTACTGGATAAAATTAACCATAATTCAACACTATATTTATTGGTTACTACTGTGTTAAATCAGTTCTGACCAATAGATCCCTGTTAATTCACAGGCTAAAGAACTTGTCATCGCTTTGCTGCTGCTAAGTCGTTTCAGTCGTGTCCGACTCTGTGCGACCCCATAGACGGCAGCCCACCAGGCTCTGCCGTCCCTGGGACTCTCCAGGCAAGATCACTGGAGTGGGTTGCCATTTCCTTCTCCAGTCCATGAAAGGGAAAAGTGAAAGTGAAGCCACTCAGTCGTGTCCGACTCTTAGCGACCCCATGGACTGCAGCCTACCAGGCTCCTCCGTCCATGAGATTTTCCAGGCAAGAGTACTGGAATGGGCTGCCATTGCCTCATCGCTTTACCTGATAACAATTCTCGTGGTGGTGGTGGTTTAGTCACTAAGTCGTGTCCGACTCTTGTGACCCCATGGACTGTAGCCTGCCAGGCTCCTCTGTCCATGAGATTCTCCAGGCAAGAATACTGGAGTGGGTTGCCATTTCTTTCTCAAGGAAGGGAAAATTCTGGAGCTACCAAATTATCATTAAAGAATTCAATTTCAGTGATTTGATAATCAGCTGCTGAAAGAAACTTGAGGGTTATATGCAAGCAATGGGCATTTATTTATGACTCTTTACCTAACGAGGAGTAGAACCTTTTATCTACTGACACTTTAGTATATATGCTCTAGGCTCTGTAATAATTAGTCGTGATTGCTCCTTGCTGCTGCTGCTGCTGCTAAGTCGCGTCAGTCGTGTGCGACCCCATAGACGGCAGCCCACCAGGCTGCTCCGTCCCTGGGAGTCTCCAGTCAGGAATACTGGAGTGGGTTGCCATTTCCTCCTCCAGTGCATGAAAGTGAAAAGTGAAAGTGAAGTCACTCAGTCGGACACTCTTCACTACCCCATGGGCTGCAGCCTACCAGGCTCCTTCGCCCATGGGGTTTCCCAGGCAAGAGTACTGGAGTGGGGTGCCATTGCCTTCTCCGGATTGCTCCTTGAGAGCCTTCCTGAAGATTCGTTACAACTTGGTGCCACCTGAATAAACACTGGTGTGAGATGAGAAGTACTGAACAAAAACAGGGGGACTTGGAAGATATTGTTGGTTGGCTTTAAGTTCTGTCTGGCATATTAAAGTTTATAAATTTTAAAGAAATGTAATTCTCAGTCATTTTTCTTTTTTTTCTTTTTTTTTCTCAGTCATTTTTCAAAAATTCCACTCCTCCATTATAAATGAAACTAAACAAAATAACTCCTCCCATGTTTCAAATAGAACTGCATACACATAATGGGTAAACATAAGGTCAAGAAAGGTGGAAGACCCAATCTGAAGATCCAAGGTAATAACATTGAGAGCAGAAAAATAATTATAAATGCTTTGGTTGTCATTCAACCATAGATGTTTTAATTGCCCAAATTCAACCTAAAAATCTGGTTTTGTAATTTAGTATAACTAAAGGTAGCATAAATGAAATGAACTATATGGCTATCATTAGATGGAAGTTGGTATTCTCTCCACCACAAATGTCTATCTATGATCTTAGTCTTGCTACTTAGTTTTCTTGTAAGAAAGATTCCTTATAATTTACATAAAAAATTCAATGTCATTTATAGAGTGGTCTGAGCATTCACTAAAATCAGAAGTGTATTTAATCAGTGATTTTGAGTATAAACTATTTTAGGTGAAATAATTTCTATAAATAATGTTACAATAAAGAAACCTTACACATTTACAATTCATAAAATTCAGATTTTGTGTAAAAAACTGTATTTATCATCTATATTAATATGATGCTGAGAGGCTGTTATTGAAAATAACTTGGCATACTCAGAATACCTTTCCTTGATTTTGAAAAAAGCTGTAATTGAATTGCTCTTAAAATATAACTGTTATATAAGGCACTTTTCTATATGCATAAGGAGTTGACTCACAGTCAAATCATTTATACTTAGCTATACAGTCATGAGTAGCTTGCAGCTGACTATGGATTGTATATAACAATCAGTAAGGACACATTTTCAAAGCCCTCAAGAGGAAATACTCATGATACATCAAATTTTTAATCAAGTGAACATTAAGCTTTCATTATATTTCCAAATCCATACTTAAGAAAAAATAAAATTTACCACATAAATATTGCATGTCGTACACTTCAACATGTCTAACAACAAAGAAGATAAGATAGTACTGAAAATGGAATGATTGAGGAATATTAAAAGAAACAAAGTACATTTTAATGATTTAAGCATGATAATCCATAGAGAAAAGAATAAATCCTATTTAATATGTGTATATCTTTATATGTTTTATTATACGTGTATAGATTTTTGTTTTCCTAAAGGTAACATTCAATAATACACTTCAAGTACTGTTTGGGGAAAAAAAAAAATGCACTAGTTTTTCTTTTGAAAGAACAGTGCTTAAATAAATGGTATGATGCTTATTTTCCTCTTGAGAGATTCTTGGGCTGATTATGATCTAAAGAAATTTTCTAAATGGGGATTGTGTAGAAGACATAGAGATGATTGGAAAGAGATTTGAAATTCTTGTAGAGGTATAATAAAAGATTTCTAAAACAAAAGACGCAGAATTACGACATTTCTCAAGATATTTTATCAAGTGATTTTGTGGTTATTTTGTTGTTGTTCAGTTGCTAAATCATGTTTGACTCTTTTGCAGCCCCACAGTCTAGCCTGCCAGGCTCCTCTGTCCATAGGATTTCCCAGGCAGGAACACTGCATTGGATTGCAATTTCCTTCTCCAGGGGATATTCCCGACCCAGGGATCAAACCTGCTCCTCTTGCACTGGCAGGAGGATTCTTTACCACTGAGCCACCAAGGAAGCACCCTGTGTTTATCTTACTTAACTTCAAAATATTATAGAGATTTCCAGAACTATGGACAATTTCAGTGGAAATCTACTAAAGTTAGCAAACAGTTTACTAAAGTAGTTACTAAAATATATTGAGTAATTGTTAGAAGTAAAGTTGACCTAAAGGAAATGTCTAGGTATACTAAAAACAGTAGTTAGTAATCACATTGTGGTAGGTTCTGTTGGTTTTATTATTCTGAGACTGTTGTATATTTCTTACACAGGGTAAAATAAATGGGTATGTCGGGGTCACTGAGAACAAGTATTTTTAGCATTGATGTGTGGAGATATGGAGGTAAGATCAATGATATTAAGTAAGAATAATTCTGATATTGAATTGGAAGCATCAACATAGTTATCTTAAAACAAAATGTGTCCTAGTTTTGTCTTTTAAAAAAATCTTAAAATTAATGACCAACCCAATAACCAATGAGCATTCCTAGTAACAGGAATGACCAACCCAATAACCAATGAGGATTCCTAGTAACACGATTGTGCTAACTACCATTTCTCACTAAAAGGATATGGAACTCCTTGGACAAATAACTAATTCTAGATCTGCAACAAGATATATACAAACTGAGCTATTCATGTCCAATGGAATCATGAGGAAGTTATAAATGATTACTGAGTCTTTAAAAGGACGCCTGGAGCTAACTTTAACAAGTTCCTTATGGCCAAATTTGGGACAATTTGAACATTTTAAGACTAATAACTGTAATGGACTGAAACATATCAAATACATTTCCATCCATGACTTTGTAATAATAAAACTATTCTCGATGATCACTTACACAAAATACTAGGAAACTACCTCATTATTTTGAAAGAACTGGTTGTTATGCTGCTCTTCCTATATGCTTTAGTGTAAATAAATAATTGGTTAGAGAATATTCCTTTTTATAAAAATATTTTAGCTAATAGAAGTAGAGATTATATTAATAGAATTAAGCTGACACAACTTTACAACCATGATGAAAGTGATGGATTGAGGCAATCATAATCAATGCCTGTCGATAAAAAAGAGAAGCCACAAGTCATCATCATGTGCTTGCATAACACCTTATACAAACACTCTTGCCAAAATATAAACCTGATTCTAAATCTAGCTTGTGAACTTATATAAAGTACTGGAGTTAGAGAAACATGTTAAATGACACCACAAAATTTCAACCAGCAAAATCCAGAATATGGGAATGTCTATCATACAAATGACCTAATTAATTCAATAAATAAACTATATGGAAAAAATAAATAGAGATAGAAACCATAAATCTAAAGACTAAGAGTCACACTGTTGTTGTTGTTTAGTCGCTAAGTCACATCCAACTCTTTTGTGACTCCAGGGATTGTAGCCCACCAGGCTTCTCTACCCATGGGCTTTTCCAGGCAAGAATACTGCAGTGCTTTATCATTTCCTTCTCCAAGGAATTTTCCTGACTCAGGGATTGAACTCGTGTCTCTTGCATTGGCAGGCAGATTCTTTATTACCAAGCCACCAGGGAAACCCAAATCACATTAGCAAACTGCAAAATAAAGACTTTAAAGTATGGTCACTGAAATATACTTTAAAATTATAAAAACAAATCTTATTAAAGAATTACTGTCACTTTTTGGTGTGATAAATGTTTTGTGGTTATATTACAAAAGAGTAGTTATATTTTAAATATATAAACTGAAATATTTGCAGGCAAAAGATATAAATACCTTGCATGTGCATGCTAAGTCGCTTCAGTCATGTCCAACTCTTTGCAATCCCATGGACTGTAGTACTCCAGGCTCCTCTGTTTGTGGGATTCTCCAGGCAAGAATAATAGAGTGAGTTGCCATGCCCTCCTCCAGGGGATCTTTCTGACCCAGGGATCAAACCTTAGTCTCTTACATCTCCTACATTGGCAGGCAGATTCGTTACCACTAGTGCCACCTGGGAAGCCCAAATATCTTGAATTAGTTTCAAAATAAACAGGGATAAAGGGATTTGTTTGTTTGTTTGTTCAGCCACCCAGTCTTGTCTGACTCTTTGCAACCCCATGGACCGCAGCACACCAGGCCTCCCAGTCCCTT
Source organism: Okapia johnstoni (assembly GCA_024291935.2). Classification (NCBI taxonomy): domain Eukaryota; kingdom Metazoa; phylum Chordata; class Mammalia; order Artiodactyla; family Giraffidae; genus Okapia; species Okapia johnstoni. Next base: position 141,106,271 of record CM044308.1, read on the forward strand.
ACCATCTCCCGGAGTCTGCCCAAGTTCATGTTCATTGCATTGGTGATGCTATCCAGCAATCTCATCCTTTGACACTGTGTTCTCCTTCTGCCCTCAGTCTTTCCCAGCATTGGGACTTTTCCAATTATCCCAAAGATCCAATAGATCTTTGGTCTATTTGCATTAGATGACCAAAATACTGGAGATTCAGCTTCAGCACCAGTCCTTCCAGTGAATATTCAGGGTTGACCCCCCTTAAGACTGACTGGTTTGATCTCCTTGCTGTCCAAGGGACTTTCAGGAGTCTTCTCCAGCATCATAGTTCATAGGCATCAATTCTTTGGTGTTCTGCTTTCTTTATGGTACAGCTCTCACAACTGTATGTGACCACTGGGAAGACTACAGCCTTGAATAGATGGACTTTTTTCTTCAGAGTAATGTTTCTGCTTTTCAACATACTGTCTAGGTTTGTCATCACTTTCCTGCCAAGAAGCAATTGTCCTCTGATTTCATGGCTGTAGAAACTGTCTGTAGTGATTCTGAAGCCCAAGAAGAGGAAGAAATCTGTCACTACTTCTACCTTTCCCCCTTCTATTTGCCATGCAGTAATGGAGCCAGATGCCATAATCTTATTTTTTATTTTATTTATTCTTTTAATATTTAGTCTTAAGTCTGGTCTTTCACTTTCCTCCTTTACCCTCATCAAGAGGCTCTTTAGTTCCTCTTTGCTTTCTGCCATTAGAGTAGTATCACCTGCACATCTGAGATTGTTGATATTTCTCCCACCTATCTTGATTCCAGCTTGTAATTCATCCAGCCTAGTATTTCTCATGATGTTCTCAGTGTAAAGGTTAAACAAACGGTGACAGCAGACAGCCCTGTCATACTCCTTTCTCTATCTTGAACCAATCAGTTGTTCTATACAGGGTTCTAACTATTGCTTCTTGACCTGCATGCAGGTTTCTCTGGAGACAGGTAAGAGAGTCTGGTATTCTCATCTCTCTAAGAGCTTTCCACAGTTGGATAAAGGAATGCAGAGGTATAAAACAGTGTCATGAATTTATTATTCAAACTACGATACACATGCAGATGAAAGATTATTATGTTATTTTCTCTATATTTTTATATATGTTAAAAATTTTTATGAATGAGTTGGTAAAAGCAATTAAAAAATGGAATAATTACATTATTAGAATAATTCATTACTAATTAAAAAATGAATGTAAATGCTATCTTTAAAAGTTCTTTTCCATATGAAGTTAAAAAATATTTACATAAATTCTGCCTTTAGAACATGAGGTTAAAAACAGGTAATATCAGAGGCTTCCTTGGTGGAACAGTGGGTAAGAATCTGCCTGTCAGTGAAGGGGACTTGGAAGATTCACATGCTGTGAAGCAACTAAGCCCCTGCACCACAGCTACTGAGTCCATGCTCTTGGGCCCATGAGCTGTAGCTACTGAGCCTGTGTGCCAAAACCACTGAAGCCCACATGCCCTAGAGCACGTGACTGCAACAAGAAAGCCACCACAATGAGAAGCTACCTGTGTACCACAACAAAGAGTAGCCCCTTCTCACTACTGGGGTTACTCTCTAGTTGAGCAGAGAAAGCTCCTTTGCAGCAATGAAGACCCAGTGCAAGCAACCAAAAATAAATAAATCTTAAAAATAAAACAAAACAAAACAGGTAAGATCAAAGCCACTGTTTACAAAGGTTAAAAATCTTCTTGCTGATACATTTAATAAAATTAGTATAAATAGTGCATAGAATTTGTACCTGTGCTATTAATTAGGAATTGGCAACAATTTTCTATGAAGGAGAAGGCAGTGAATAGTTTAGGCTTTGTTGATTGTGTGGTCTCCATCACATCAACTGAATTTTGCTTTTGCAATGCAAAGTAGTCATAAAGAGTACATAAATGAATGAAGTTTATTTACCTAAATAGGTGTTTGGCCAGATTTGTCTCTTAAATTAATTCACTTTTTACCAGTTCTATCACCAACATTTTTACCATTTTTAATCCTTCTAGATCATTGCAATGGACACCTCATTTCACTGTTTTCTTCCCCATGTAATTATAAAATCTAATCTGAAATATACTATTTTTTATGTCCTTCCCCTGTATTTGACAACTTTTTGGTTAACCAATGTCATATATGGAGGCTTCCCTGGTGGCTCAGATGGTAAAGAATCAGCCTGTAATGAGGAGACCCAGGTTCAGTCCCTGGGTCAGGAAGATCCTAGGGAGAAGGGAATTGTTATCCACTCCAGTAATCTTGCCTGAAGAATTCCATGGACAGAAGAGCCTGGCAGACTACAGTCTATGGAGTTGCAAAGAGTGGGACACAACTGAGCAACTAACATACACTAATATATACCATGTGATAGAAACAGAATGAGAAGAGAAAATTAAAATTGTTGTGGTAGGAAATGAGAAGAATGGAAAAAAAAAATCAATGCTTAGCTTTTATGATCAATGAAAAAAATGTTTTGGAGGCTTTTTTTTTTTAATTCCCTAGCAGTATAATAGTGTGAAGTTGGAAGTGAAAGTGAAAGTTGCTCAGTCGTGTCAGACTCTTTGCAACCCCATGGACTATACAGTCCATGGAATTCTCCAGGCCAGAATACTGGAGTGGGTAGCCTTTCCCTTCCCCAGGGGATCTTCCCAACCCAGGGATTGAACTCAGGTCTCCCACATTGCAGCCGATTCTTTACCAGCTAAGCCACAAGGGAAGCCATATAATAGTGTGAAGTTGGAAGGATTGTCCATATTTATTATCCTCTTTTGGACTTCCCAGGTAGCACTAGTGGTAAAGAACCCACCTGCCATTCAGGAGACATAAGAGTTGTAGCTTCGATCTCTGGGTCAGGAAGATGCCCTGGAGGAGGGCATGGCAACCCACTCCAGCATTCTTGCCTGGAGAATCCAATGGACAAAGGAGTCTAGTGGGCTATGGTCCACAGAGTCACCAAGAGTTGGACATAAATAAAGTGACTTTGTTTTGTTGTTATCAACAAATTATGGGCCTGGAGTAGTACCATTGAATATTTGTTTCACTATCAGCAAGAGATAAAGAGAACTCAGAATATCATGGGAGTATTCAGGGGAAATCCTATCCTCAAGAAAGGTAAAGGGCAAAGAGTTCAACATTAATGTCCTTACTTCTGGACCTCTATGTGAGGAAACTCAGTGTGTAAATATTTGTGGTTTTTGTGGATGGATATTATAATATATCTCGGGATTCAGTGGAAACTTCCAGAAGGATAAGAGGAAACATGAGCACATTAAAACTAATGACTCAATTCCCTGGATGAAATCCATGAAAGATTCCATTTGGTCTTTTGCCATATTTTACAATAATACATACATGTGGAGGCAGTGGCTGCAGAGAACATAGGTAACATAATGATCACTTATGGGTTATACAGTTCTGTAGAGGATCATTTCCTAGGTACCAATGGTAGGATGGCCATGGGATGGATGGTTATTGAGGAATGAAATATAGAGATGCTAGGAATATCTGAGAATCTAAAGAATGCTGTAATTAAAAAAAAAAAAAGAGCCACTAAGATTCTGTGTAGTCTAGCCAGAATTGGATGAGTGGTTAATAGCATAATAGAACCATCTACAACACAATAGATACTAAGTCAGGAAATTGTGAGAAAAATCATTCTGTCACAGAGACCACTGGTAACTCAAAGGTAGTGGGAATGCATATACCTGGAAACCCTTTGGAGAGAAGCAAAAGAAGGGGAAAGATAACCAAAGAACGAGCAATTAACCAGAAGAAACAGTTCTGTTTTAAATTGTTTCATGTTCTAAAATAAGAATAAGTGGTGTACTGTGTAAGTTATTATCATTTTACTACATTTTTCTCTTTTTTTCTAGTAATACTTTGCTTTAAAGCAGGCAATCTTTTCAAAGTACAAATCTACATGTCATCTCTCCATTAAAAATGTTTATGGTTTTCCCATTGCTCTACAATAAAATCAACCCTGAGTATTCATTGGAAGGACAGATGCTGAAGCTGAACCTGAAGCTCCAGTGCTTTGGCCACCTGATGTGAAGAGCCAGACTCGCTGGAAAAGAACCTGATCCTGAGAAAGATCAAGGGCAAGAGGAAAAGGGGCCAACAGAGGATGAGATAGTTGGGTGGTATCGTTGACTCAATGGACATAAGTCTGGGCAAACTCCCGGAGTTAGTGAAGGACAGGGAAGCCTGGTTGTGCTGCAGTTCATGGGGTCACAAAGAGTCAGACACAACTTAGCAACTGAACAACAACTACAATAAATAACAATATTCTTCATATGGCCTGTGTGGTCCCACAGAAATCAATCCCTATCTTTATGTCCAGGGTCATGTTTTACTGCTCATATTTTACTTCACTTCATCCACACTGATCTTCTCTCTTATCAAGCATTTTATGTCTATGCCTCACATGAGATCTTTTAGCATGATGTATCTTCACACTGAAATTTTCTTCCTTCTTTGCCTGGTTACTCTTTTATCAATCTTAATCTTAATTAGATTAATTTCTCTGATACTCAAATTTTATTCATTCTGGAGCTATCATTTTAGTATTTGACAAATCCATGTACCATTTCATAACACTTTCATGATTTGTTTTGCTGTATCTGTTGAATGGGCTTCCCTGGTGGCTCAGTGGTAAAGTATGTCTGCCAATGTATGAGACGCAGGTTTGATCCCTGGGTTGGGAAGATCTCCTGGAGAAGGAAATGGCAACCCACTACAGTATTCTTACCTGGGAAATTCGATTGACAGAGGAGCCTGGTGGGCTACAGTGCTACACTTCGTCTATCTTCATGTGTCATACAGTGATGAAGAAAGGCAGAAAATAGATACTCAACTGATATTTAATTAAGTTAAAAAATTAAAATCACTTTTAGTTTCAGGCCTCTTGAAGGGAAAAAGAGAATTTTTTTTACAGTCATAAGAAAATACTCATATCTTAACAGTATGTCTCTCTCATCCTCAAAAACTCCCATGTACCATATGTGGAAATGAGTTAAGCATTTGATAAAAACATCATCAATGAATTAATGGAAATTCATTCCTCATTTAAACAGAAAATTTATGTAGTGATTGTTAAGATGACCAAAACAATTTCACGATAATTGTAAGTCATGCCATTCACACAAAGTGCATATTAAAAGGAGAAATGATATTTTGTGGAAGTAATTACAACCATGACAATACTGATCCTACTGATCATTCAAAGTTCTATTGTCTAGGTTTCTTAATTTTTATACCATTATTACCTGGTGAAAAATCAACTCCTATTTCACACAGAATATGCCAAATTTTACTGATTGGGCAAACTTCTTGTTTATATTAAAATAAATACACAGCTAGAATATCATTTGGAGAAATTTTATAGTAAATTCCTTTGTGAAGGTCTCTCTGTAAAATCTGATAAATATCAACACCTTGCTCTTAAAAGGAAAATCAAAGTATTTTAGTAACAGACAGTGCAGTTCACTCACTTTTCTCTCAATTTTAACAAAAAAATATGTAAAATAAAATCCACCTTTAATGAAATCACAATATATCAAATGTAGATTCTTAAAACCCACAAACACAATCATTATAATTAAGCATACATCCTAAGAAACAGAGTTTATTAAGTACAAGTAGTATAGTCTTTCAGGCACTGTTTCTATTTTTCTCTTGCATCATATCAAGTTACATTATTTTATCAAAACAAGTTTATAAGCATAGTTAATAAATGCAATGAATTTTTATAACTTAAGGCTAAAGACAAAAAATATTAAAAAAAATAACTTCATGCTTAATAACAAGAGAGGAAGTACAATTAAAAAGCAAACGCCCATTCTTTCATTTATGTTTGGTAAAAAGCTGATTCTGAAGCACTGATTGATTTGATCCAGTTGTAATTATATAAATGCAGGTAAATTCTGATTCCTTTTAAAGAAGCCTAATTTGAAATCAATAATATTTAAATGATTAAAAAGTAAAATCCCGTTACCAATGCAGATTTTTCTCTGTAAATTCTAGAATTTAAAAATAAAACAGATCTTAAACCGACAGAAAAGTTGTCCATGCAATCAATACAAAGGATTCTTTATTCCCTATTTGAGACTAAATTGACGACACAAAGGCCTGGTGTACTTAACTGAAAACAAGAACATTCTCATAAATAACCATATTACAACATCAGAAGCAGGAAATTAATATTGATACAATACTATTATCTAAAAATCACCATATTCAGCTTTCACCAATTGTCACAATGCCTTAAAAAATTATTGGATATAGTTGCTTTACAATGTTGTGTTGGTTTCATTTTTTTTTCACAAAGATAATTAGATTTGGTTTTCAGTTCTCTTTGTTCTCATTCAGTAAAGGTTATGCAATTCCCTTTAATACTCCATTAGTGTTGACCCTTCTGTTTTAATCTGTTTGATCTTAACCATCATACTTTTCAAAATACTTTGATTTCTTTTATGATTTCCTTGTTGACCCACGACTTTTTATTTCAAGTGTATAGCTCAATTTACACTGTTTTGAGTATTTCCTGGTTTTATTTTGTTTCTGAGTTCAACAGCATTTGGTCAATTTGAGTAAGTGTTCCAGTGATCTTGAAGAGTATGCGTTCTGCAGTTGCTTGGTATAATGTCCCATATATGCCAATTAAGTCAATGTGATTAATTTAGACTCAAATATTATATCCTATAAATAAATATTTTGTCTGTGTCCCTCAATTCCAGAAATTAAAAAGTATTAAATTTTCTAATATGATTGTCAGTTTGTCACTTTGTCTATAAACTATGTCACTTTGTCTGCATTGTAAAATTAAAACTATTATTATTAAACCACGTGAAACTTCAGGACCCTTCTTGCCGCCCTCCTGCCATTATCACATATCCTTTTTTGTTACTGTTTTTTTATTTTATTTTATTATTTTTATTTTAATATTTTTTTATTTTTATTTTATTTTATTTTTTATTTAAAGTATACTTTTATATGATATTAACGTAGCTACTATATTTCTTTTTTTTGTTGATATTGTTTTTTACTTTCAATATTCCTTTATCTGTCTATTTGTTGCTGTTGCTCAATTGTTCAATCCTGTCTGACTCTTTGCTACCCCATGGACTGCAACACATTAGGCTTTCCTGTCCTTCACCATCTCTGGGAGCTGGCTCAAACTCATGTCCACTGAGTTGGTGATGCCATCCAACCATCTTGTCCTCTGTCATCTGTCCCCTTTTCTTCCTGCCTTCAATCTTTCCCAGCATCAGGGTCTTTTCCAGTGAGTCAGTTCTTTGCATCAGGTGGCCAAAGTATTGGAGTTTCAGCTTCAGCATCAATCCTTCCAATAAATATTCAGGGTTGATTTCCTTTAGGATTGACTGGTTTGCTCTCCTTGCAGTCCAAGGGACTCTCAAGAGTCTTCTCCAACACCACATTTCCAAAGCATCTATTCTTCAGTGCTCAGTCTTCTTTATGGCCCAACTCTCACATCTATACATGACTACTGGAAAAATCATTGCTTTGACTAGATGGACCTTTGTTGGCCAAGCGATGTATCTGCTTTTTAATACACTGTCTAGTTTTGTCATAGCTTTTCTTCCATGGAGCAAGCATTTTTTAATTTCATGGCTGCAATTGCCATCTTCAGTGATTTTGGAGCCCAAGAAAATAAAGTCTCTCATTGTTTCCATTGTTTCCAGATTTATTTGCCATGAAGCGATGGGACCAGATGTCATGATTTTGGTTTTTTGAATGCTGAGTTTTAAGCCATCTTTTTCACTCTCCTCTTTCACCTTCATTGAGAGGCTCTTTAGTTCTTCACTTTCTGCCATAAGGGTGGTGTCATCTTTATATATGAGGTAATTGATATTTCTCCCTACAATCTTGATTCCAGCTTGTGCTTCATACAGCTCGGCATTTCTCATGATGTACTGTGCAGATAAGTTAAATAAGCAGGTTGACGATATATAGCCTTGACATACTTTTTTCCCAATTTTGAACCAGTCCGTTGTTCCACATTCTAACTGTTACAGTTCTAACTGTTGCTTCTTGACCTGCATACAGGTTTCGCAGGTCAAATCTGTGTATTTAAGGTGCTCCTATTATAATCAAAATATGACTGAATTTTAAAAATCTGACAATCTTTGATCTTTTATTTGAAATATCTGATTCACTTGCATTCATTGTAGTTACTAGTACGCTGTGTTGTTTAGTCATTAACTTGTGTCCTATTTTTCTGTAACCCTATAAACTGTAGCCAGCCAGGCTCCTCTCTCCATAGTATTTTCCAGGCAAGAATACTGGAATGGGTTGCCATTTTCTTCTTCATGTGATCTTTCCAACCCAGGGATCAAACTCTGTCTCCTGCTTTGCAGGCAAATTAAACCTAACATCATACTGTATTTTTGCTCTTTGATCCATTTGATTTCTCTTCCATCTTACCTCCTTCATTATCTATTTTGCATTAACCATAGATTTCAGTTACTTCCTCTACTATTTTGATATTTTAAACTTTCTTTAATAATTTTGAGCAATTATACTAGAGATTATATATCATATCCCTGATTTATTCCAACTTAATATACAAATTAGTACTTTTATCACTTTTCAGATGGAGGAAAGACATGGAAAAAATTTACTTTCAATTGTCTTTTCACTTTCTTAAAATTATTTTGCATATTTTAAATTTTTAATAATCAACTAAAGAAAAGAAATAAGCTATTCCAAGTTTACTTTACTTGAATATCTGAATCTTAAAACTGTGGTACAATAAGCTGCTTTTGAGTTTCATTTCATTTTTTTAGTGCAGCAATAGCTAATTAGCACAGATTTTTAATATCAAAAGTGGTATTGTACCATAGCAGAAATCTGAAGCATGGGACATCAAGTTTGAGACTTAGCAAAATGAAGGAGCTGGAATTGCCTCCAGGAGACTTAGTGAATGCTGGATGGTCCTCAAGGAATTTCTTCATGAAGTTGAATGCAGTGTGAAAATTATTATCACTAACAAGATATATGTAATCAGGACAAATATCTCCATACATTTTGTTCTGCTGATGTCTAAAAGGACTACATTACATTTTCATTTAATTGACTGATACACATGAAACCAAACTCATTTTTCTTTTCTTTTTTTTTATTAATTTATTTATTTTAATTGAGGCTAATCACTTTACAATATTGTAGTGGTTTTTGCCATACCTTGACATGAATCAGCCATGGGTTTACATGTGTTCCCCATCCCGAACCCCCCTCCCACCTCCCTCCCCATTCATTCCCTCTGGGTCATCCCATTGCCCCAGCCCTGAGCATTTGTCTCATGCATCAAACCTGGAATGGCATTCTGTTTCACATATGACAATATACATGTTTCAATGCTATTCTCTCAGATCGTCCCACCCTCACATTCTCCCAAAGAGTCCATAAGACTGTTATATGCATCTGTGTCTCTTTTGCTGTCTCACATACAAGGTTATCTTTACTGATTTACTAAATTCCATATATATGCGTTAGTATACTGTATTGGTGTTTTTCTTTCTGGCTTACTTCACTCTGTATAAAAGGCTCCAGTTTCATCCACCTCATTAGAACTGATTCAAATGTATTCTTTTTAATGGCTGGGTAGTATTCCATTGTGTATATGTACCACAGCTTCCTTATTCATTGGTCTGTTGATGGGCATCTAGGTTCCTTCCATGTCCTGGCTATTATAAACACTGCTGCGATGAACATTAGGGTACACGTGTCTCTTTCAATTTTGGTTTCCTCAGTGTGTTTGCCCAGTAGTGGGATTGCTGGGTCATATGGCAGTTCTATTTCCAGTTTTTTGATGAATCTCCACACTGTTCTCCATAGCGGCTGTACTAGTTTGCATTCCCACCAACAGTGTAAGAGGGTTCCCTTTTCTCCACACCCTCTCCAGCATTTATTGCTTGTAGACTTTTGGATAGCAGCCACTCTGACCGGCGTGAAATGGTACCTCATTGTGGTTTTGATTTGCATTTCTCTGATAATGAGTGATGTTGAGCATCTTTTCATGTGTTTGTTAGCCATCTGTATGTCTTCTTTGGTGAAATGTCTGTTTAGTTCTTTGGCCTACTTTTTGATTGGGTTGTTTATTTTTCTGGAATTGAGCTGCAGGAGTTGCTTGTATATTTTTGAGATTAATTGTTTGTCAGTTGCTTCGTCTGCTATTATTTTCTCCCATTCTGAAGGCTGTCTTTTCACCTTGCTTATGGTTTCCTTTGTTGTGCAAAAGCTTTTAATTTTAATTAGGTCCCATTTGTTTACTTTTGCTTTTAGTTCCAATATTCTGGGAGGTGGGTCATGAAGGATCCTGCTGTGATTTATGTCGGAGAGTGTTTTGCTTATGTTTTCCTCTAGGAGTTTTATAGTTTCTGGTCTTACGTTTAGATCTCTAATTCATTTTGAGTTTACTTTTGTGTATGGTGTTAGAAAGTGTTCTAGTTTCATTCTTTTACAAGTGGTCGACCGGTTTTTCCAGCACCACTTGTTAAAGAGATTGTCTTTTCTCCATTGTATATTCTTGCCTCCTCTGTCAAAGATAAGGTGTCCATAGGTGTGTGGATTTATCTCTGGGATTTCTATTTTGTTCCATTGATCTATATTTCTGTCTTTGTGCCAGTACCATACTGTCTTGATGACTGTGGCCTTGTAGTAGAGCCTGAAGTCAGGCAGGTTGATTCCTCCAGTTCCGTTCTTCTTTCTCAAGATTGCTTTGGCTATTCGAGGTTATTTATATTTCCATACAAATTGTGAAATTATTTGTTCTAGTTCTGTGAAAAATATCGTTGGTAGCTTGACAGGGATTGCATTGAATCTATATATTGTTTTGGGTAGTATACTCATTTTCGTTATATTAATTCTTCCCATCCATGAACACGGTATATTTCTCCATCTATTTGTGTCCTCTTTGATTTCTTTCACCAGTGTTTTATAGTTTTCTATATATAAGTCTTTTGTTTCTTTAAGTAGATATATTCCTAAATATTTTATTCTTTTCGTTGCGATGGTGAATGGTATTGTTTCCTTAATTTCTCTTTCTGTTTTCTCATTGTTAGTGTATAGGAATGGAAGGGATTTCTGGGTGTTAATTTTATATCCTGCAACTTTACTATATTCATTGATTAGCTCTAGTAATTTTCTGGTGGAGTCTTTAGGGTTTTCGATGTAGAGGATCATGTCATCTGCAAACAGTGAGAGTTTTACTTCTTCTTTTCCTATCTGGATTCCTTTTATTTCTTTTTCTTCTCTGATTGCTGTGGCCAAAACTTCCAAAACTATATTGAATAGTAGTGGTGAGAGTGGGCACCCTTGTCTTGTTCCTGACTTTATGGCAAATGCTTTCAATTTTTCACCATTGAGGATAATGCTTGCTGTGGGTTTGTCATATATAGCTTTTATTATGTTGAGGTATGTTCCTTCTATTCCTGCTTTCTGGATGGTTTTTACCATAAATAGATGTTGAATTTTGTCAAAGGCTTTTTCTGCATCTATTGAGATAATCATATGGTTTTTATCTTTCAATTTGCTAGTTGGTGTATTACATTGATTGGTTTGTGGATATTAAAGAAAGCTTGCATTCCTGGGATAAAGCCCACTTGGTCATGATGTATGATCTTTTTAATATGTTGTTGAATTCTGTTTGCTAGAATTTTATCAATGATTTTTGCATCTATGTTCATCACTGATATTGGCCTGTAGTTTTCTTTTTTTGTGGCATCTTTGTCTGGTTTTGGAATTAGGGTGATGGTGGCCTCATAAAATGAGTTTGGAAGTTTACCTTCTTCTGCAATTTTCTGGAAGAGTTTGAGTAAGATAGGTGTTAGCTCTTCTCTAAATTTTTGGTAGAATTCAGCTGTGAAGCCATCTGGTCCTGGGCTTTTGTTTGCTGGAAGATTTCTGATTACAGTTTCGATTTCCGTGCTTGTGATGGGTCTGTTAAGATCTTCTATTTCTTCCTGGTTCAGTTTGGGAAAGTTATACTTTTCTAAGAATTTGTCCATTTCTTCCAAGTTGTCCATTTTATTGGCATATGGCTGTTGATAGTAGTCTCTTATGATCCTTTGTATTTCTGTGTAGTCTGTTGTGATCTCTCCATTTTCATTTCTAATTTTGTTGATTTGATTCTTCTCCCTTTGTTTCTTGATGAGTCTGGCTAATGGTTTGTCAATTTTGTTTATCTTCTTGAAAAAACAGCTTTTAGTTTTGTTGATTTTTGCTATGGTCATATCAAGTCAGAAGGTACATTAGACCTTGATCAGTATGAAGAAAATATAACTCTAAATTATCAGTTAGTTCTATTGTATAATTTCAAGTTCAAATTATCAGTTAGCTCTATTGCATAGTTTCAAGTTCACCAGTAATCTGTTTAAACTTACAACTATTAACACTATATCTTTTTCAAATTTCTACTTTTTAGTTTTCCCTTCAATGATTGAGGCCATATAATGGCAAGCAATTAATAAAAACAATGAAAGAGGTTACTGAAGTATATGACCCTTTAAAATCACCTATATATGTGTGTATATATATATATATATATATATATATATATTATATATACATATATAATATATATATTTCAGGCATTAGACATGTGAATTTTTAGAAAATGGAACTTGAAACTCCTCTTAAGCTAGACATTTAAATATTGTTCTTTTATAACACAATTTGAATACTTTTCAATTTTGTACTGACACTAGTTTCTTTTTAAGAACCGAATGGATTCAGGTAAATACATGAGTAACATAATAAAAGCATAGATAATTGCTACCCTGACTCCTCATTGTACATGGGAAAAGTAGTGTTTTGATAAAAAAAAGATAAACATAAATAAAATTATAAAAGCAATAGTTATGTTAAAAGAGTGAAGAAGAAGAAGTATTGCTTCAAAAGATAAAGAGACTCACAAAATTTTAAGTGAGGAGTCTATTAACTATTTTATAGGAAAAACAAGTTGTTCAGGAAAGGATTTATGCTTTTAAAAATTAGTTACCTTCCAATATTTAAACAACTTTTATGTTGTTCTCTGTTGAATAACTAAATTGTAAGGCAACTTTCTGACCTTTTCCTACTCCTTAAGTTTCTCTTGTTTAGTGACTGTGAAGCAGAAATTTTAATTAAACTAATCAAAAGGCAATTTGTGATGAAGAATTTTGTTTACAGAAAAACTAGTGAAGCTGCACTGGTCAGAAAATGAATCATTGTCTAGAAAAAAATTAGTCAATGGGATAAATTTCTCTGTTGATAATATTCAGAACATCTTTCAACAATTAAAACTTCTTCCTTCTATTTCAGCGGACTTCACATTTCTGCCATCTGTTTGGAGTAGACATAGTGTTGATGTCTAATCAGTTCATTCACAGCATTTTTCAGTTGTAGGGTTCCCTGAGTTATAATGTCTTCAGTTAACAACTAAATGGTTCACTGATGTTATTCAGACATAAGCTATGGGAGCACTTCTCTGAAGGGAATTTGGCGACTTAATGATAGTCATAACTGCTGTTAGCCAAATAACCCCATTTCCCACCACCTCCCCACCTTTCAAGCCCATAGTAGAATCGTACTCCTGGCTCTTATATTTGGAAATATCATGGCGCCTAGTTTTGACTAAAAGAGTCATTAACATTTATTTGCTGAAGCCAGAACTTAGTATTATCTGCAAAAACATAAACTCTTCAAGTCTTCCCGTTTTATCTGATATTAGTTCAGTCAGTGCAGTCGCTCAGTCATGTCCGACACTTTGCGACTGAATGCGGCACGCCAGGCTTCCCAGTCCATCACCAACTCCCGGAGTTTACTCAAACTCATGTCCATTGAGTCAATGAGACCATCCAACCATCTCATCCTCTCTTCTCCTCCCCCCTTCAATCTTTCCCAGCATCAGAGTCTTTTCCAAGGAGTCAGTTCTTCGCATCAGGTGGCCAAAGTATTGGAGTTTCAGCTTCCACATCAGTCCTTCCAATGAATATTCAGGACTGATTTCATTTAGGATGGACTGGTTGGATCTTCTTGCAGTCCAAGGAACTCTCAAGAGTCTTCTCCAACACCACAGTTCAAAAGCATCAATTCTTCTGTGCTCAGCTTTCTTTATAATAGAAGCCAACACTACATGCAAAGACAACCACTCCATTGTCTTGAGTCTCTGAGTGACTGCAACAAGCAAGGTCCGTGATAGACACAGAACACAAACAAAAGTAAATATTTGTTTTCTTATGCCTCTGAGAGACAAGGGATTGTTTACTACTTCAGGAAACCTCAGCTCTATCCCACATCACCCAGGATTTTCAAGCTAAATTTCTATCCCTAAGAGTACAGTACTTTGTTTTGTAAAGACACAGTAACAAATTATTTGGATGGGGGAATATTTTGAGTCAAGGGCTCCAATTTCAAGTGAATTTACTGTTCAAAAAGCACCTGTATATCTTTACTCATTTTTCTCAGCTCCTTGTTTCCTTGTACCAAGAATAGGCTTATTGCAGTGTTGCTTTAAGTGTTGTCTACCATCAACAGTACCACGTCAAACAGTTAAGGAGGAATTAGCTCTATGAAAATGTAACTATTTGATTCTGTCAAAATTAGCAAAGCTAATTCAAATGTATTTAAATACTACCACATATTTCATGAATTCTCATGTGCATTCCCCACCCCCCGCCACCCACCACCACAGTTTAACCTCCTTAAAATAAGAATACATATTACCGAAGTTTGTGGCTTGCAAGGTTACAGTTCCTAACAGGCAAAGAGCTAACACAAGTTGATTGCATGAAAAATTCTGTTGACTCTTTGTGACAAGATTAAGAAACAGCCATCATGAAAGTATCCTAGATTCCCTGAAATATAGATATATGAATCCAATTCATGTGATTTGATATCAAAGCATAGAACTAAAAAAGTAAAGGAGCAGTAAAAATTAATGAAGCTTTGAAGTTAGATCTAAGAGTTTGAATTCTAGCGTGGCCATTTATTTGTTTTGTGATTACTGTTAAGTTTTAACCTCTCTGTATCTATTTCCTTATTAGTGAAAAAGAGAAATAATGGTACTCACGTCACAAGGTTGTTATGAGGACTATATTATGTATAGATGCAAGGCCCTTTAAAGACTCTGAAACACAGTAAGTCCTTTACGAGTGCTGGCTGTATTTGCCCTCTCCCCACAATCCTGAAAAAATAAAACCTTGTATCCAGCAGATTAGAATTATAATCTTTCTGAGAATATTTTCATTTCAACTGAAACATCATTTCATGTAATTATCCTTTATTAATTTGGGGGTTTACTGGGAGGATTATTATTTTCTATAATTGTTTTATAATTCTGTGCATTACTTTTTTTGTGTGTCAGGTTCAGTACGGGATAAGGCAATGGCAACCCACTCCAGTACTCTTGCCTGGAAAATCCCATGGACGGAGGAGCCTGGTGGGCTGCAGTCTGTGGGGTCGCTAGGAGTCGGACGCGACTGAGCGACTTCCCTTTCACTTTTCCCTCGCATGCATTGGAGAAGGAAATGGCAACCCACTCCAGTGTTCTTGCCTGGAGAATCCCAGGGACGGGGGAGGCTGGTGGGCTGTCTTCTATGGGGTTGCACAGAGTCGGACACGACTGAAGCGACTTTGAAGTTCAGTACAGTTCAGTCGCTTTGTGACCCCATGGACTGCAGGATGCCAGGCCTCTCTGTCCATCAACCAGCTCCCAGAGTTTACTCAAACTCCTGTCCATTGAGTCAGTGATGCCATCCAACCATCTCATCCTCTGTCATCCCCTTCTTCTCCCACCTTCAATCCTTCCCAGCATTAGGGTCTTTTCAAATGAGTCAACTCTTCACATCAGGTGGTCAAAGTATTGGAGTTCCAGCTTCAGCATCAGGCCTTCCAAAGAATATTCAGGATTGATTTCCTTTAGGATGGACTAGTTGAGTCTCCTTGCAGTCCAGGGGACTCTCAAGTGCCTTCTCCAACACCAGAGTTGAAAAGCATTACTTCTTCGATGCTCAACTTTCTTTATAGTCAACTCTCACATCAATACATGACTACTGGAAAAACCATAGCCTTGACTAGATGGACCTTTTTTGGCAAAGTAACGTCTTGGTTTTATAATATGCTGTCCAAGTTGGTCACAACTTTTCTTCCAAGGAGTAAGAATCTTTTAATTTCATGGCTACAGTCAACATCTGCAGTGATTTTGGAGCCCCCCCCAAATAAACTCTGCCACTGTTTCCACTGTTTCCCATCTATTTGCCATGAAGTGATGGGACGGAATGCAATGATCTTTGTTTTCTGAATATAGAACCTTAAACCAACGTTTTTACTCTCCACTTTCACTTCCGTCAAGAGGTTCTCCTCAGTTCAGTTCAGTTGTTCAGTCGTGTCCGAGACTTTGTGACAATATGAGGCCTCCCTGTCCATCACCAACTCCTGGAGCCTAACCAAACTCATGTGCATTGAGGTGGTGACGCCATTCAACCATATCACCCTCTGTCGTCCCCTCCTCCTCCTGCCCCCAATCTTTCCCAGCATCAGGGTCTTTTCAAATGAGTCAGTTCTTCACATCAGGTGGCCAAAGTATTGGAGTTTCAGATTCAACAAGAGTCCTTCCAATGAACACCCAAGACCGATCTCCTTTAGGATGGAATGGTTGGATCTCCTTGTAGTCCAAGGGACTCTTAAGAGTCTTCTCCAACACCACAGTTCAAACATTTCTGGTTGAAATGAACAAAAACATTTGAACAAAAACAAAAGCATAAATTCTTCTGCGCTCAGCTTTCTGGATAGTCCAACTCTCATATCCATACACTACTACTGGAAAAAACATAGCCTTAAATAGATGGACATTTGTTGGCAATTAATGTCTCTAATTTTAATATGCTGTCTAGGTTGGTCATAACTTTTTTCCCGAGGGGTAAGTGTCTTTTAATTTCATTGCTACAGTCACCGTCTGCAGTGATTTTGGAGCCCAAGAAAATGAAATCTGCCACTGTTTCCACTATTTCTCCATCTATTTGCCATGAAGTGATGGAACCGGATGCCATGATCTTTGTTTTCTGAATGTTGAGCGTTAAGCCAACTTTTATACTCTCCTCTTTCACTTTCATGAAGAGGCTCTCTAGTTCTTTTCAATTTCTTCCATAAGGGTGGTGTCATCTGGATATCTGTGATTATTAATATTTCTCCCGACAATCCTGATTCCAGCTTCTGCTTCATCCAGCCCTGAGTTTCTCAAGATGTACTCTGTATATAAGTTAAATAAGCACGGTGACAATATATAGCCTTGATATACTTCTTTTCCTATTTGGAACCAGTTCGTTGTCCACGTCCATTTCTAACTGTTGTTTCTTCACCTGCACTCAAGATTTCTTAAAAGGCAGGTCAGGTGGTCTGGCATTCCCGTCTCTTTAAGAATTTTCCACAGTTTATTGTGATCCACATAGTCAAAGGCTTTGGCATAGTCAATAAAGCAGAAATAGATGGGTTTTTGTTTTTTTTTGTTGAAATCCTCTTGCTTTTCCGATGATCCAACAGATGTTGGCAATTTGATCTCTGTTTCCTCTGCCTTTTCTAAAACCAGCTTGAACATCTGGAATTTCATGTTCACATATTTTGAAGCCTGTCTTGGAGAATTTTGAACATTACTTTACTAGCATATGAGATGAGTGCAGCTGTGCAGCAGTTTGAGCATTCTTTGGCATTGCCTTTCTTTGGGATTGGAATGAAAACTGGCCTTTTCCGTTCTAGCAGCCACTGCTGCATTTTCCAAATTTGCTGGCATAGTGAATGCAGCACTTTCAAAGCATCATCTTTCAGGATTTGAAATAGTTCAAATGGAATTCCATCAACTCCACTAACTTTGTTGGCAGTGATGCTTCTTAAGGCCCACTTGAATTCACATTCCAGGATGTCTGACTCTAGGTGAGTGATCACACCATCACTATTATCTGGGTAGTTAAGATCTTTTTTGTGTAGTTCTTCTGTGTATCCTTACCACCTCTTCTTAGTAACTTATGCTTCTGTTAGGTCCATGTCATTTCTGTCCCTTATTGAGCCCATCTTTGCATGAAATGTTTCCTTGCTGTGTCTACTTTTCTTGAAGAGATCTCTAGTCTTTCCCATTCTATTGTTTTCCTCTATTTCTTTGCACTGATCACGGAGGAAGTCTTTCTTATCTCTACTTGCTATTCTTTGGAACTCTGCATTCAAATGGGTATGTCTTTCCTTTTCTCCTTTGCTTTTCACTTCTCTTCATTTCACAGCTATTTGTAAGGCCTCCTCAGACAGCCGTTTTGCTTTTTGCATTTCTTTTCTTGGAGATGGTCTTGATCCCTGTCTCTTGTGCAATGTCACAGACCTCCGTCCATCACCAACTGCCAGAGTCTACCCAAACCCATGTTCACTGAGTTCTCCTCCTGCCTTCAACCTTTCTCTTCATCAGAGTTTTTCAAATGAGTCAGCTGTTCGCATCAGGTGGCCCAAGTATTAGAGTTTCAGCTTCAACATCAGTCCTTCCAGTGAACATCCAGGACTAATCTCCTTTAGGATGGACTGGTTGGATCGCCTTGCAGCCCAAGGGACTCTCAAGAGTCTCCTCCAACATCACCATTCAAAAGCATCAATTCTTCAGCACTCAGCTTTCTTCACAGTCCAACTCTCACATCCATACATGACTACTGGAAAAACCATAACCTTGACTAGATGGACCTTTGTTGACAAGCTAATGTCTTTGCTTTTGAATATGCTGTCTAGGTTGGTCACAACTTTCCTTCCAAGGAGTAAGCGTCTTTTAATTTCATGGCTGCAATTACCATCTGCAGTGATTTTGGAGCCCCAAAAAATAAAGTCTGGCACTGTTTCCACTGTTTCCCCATCTATCGCCATGAAGTGATGGGACCACATGCCATGATCTTAGTTTACTTAATGTTGAGCTTTAAGGGATTTGATTTAGATCATAGCTGAATGGTCTTGGGGTTTTCCCTACTTTCCTCAATATAAGTCAGAATTTGGCAATAAGGTGTTCATGACCTAAGTCACAGTCAGCTCCCAGTCTTGTTTTTGCTGACTGTATAGAGCTTCTCCATCTTTGGCTGCTAAGAATATAATCAGTCTGATTTTGATATTGACCACCTGGTGATGTCCATGTGTAGAGTCTTCTCTTGTGTTGTTGGAAGAGGATGTTTGCTATGACCAGTCCGTTCTCTTGGCAAAACTCTGTCAGCCTTTGCCCTGTTTCATTCTGTACTCCAAGGCCTAATTTGCCTGTTACTCCAGGTGTTTCTTGACTTCCTACATTTGCATTCCAGTCCCCTAAAATGAAAAGAACATTTTTGAGGGTGTTAGTTCTAGAAGGTCTTGTAGGTCTTCATAGAACCGTTCAACTTCAGCTTCTTCAGCATTACTGATTGGGGCATAGACTTGGATTACTATGATATTGAATGGTTTGCCTTGGAAGCAAACAGAGATCATTCTGTCGTTTTTAAGATTGCATCCAAGTACTACATTTCTGACTCTTTTGTTGACTATGATGGCTACTCCATTGCTTCTAATGGATTCTTGCCCACAGTAATAGATATAATGGTCATATGAATTAAATTCGCCCATTCCAGTCCATTTTAGGTTTCTGATTCCTAGAATGTTGACGTTCACTCTTGCCATCTACTGCTTGACCTCTTCCAATTTGCCTTGATTCATGGGCCTAACATTGCAGGTTCCTATGTAATATTGCTGTTGACAGCATCAGACTTTACTTCCATCACCAGTCATATCCACTGCTGGGTGTTGTTTTTGCTGTGTCTGCGTCTCTTCATTCTTTCTGGAGTTATCTCTTCACAGATCTCCAGTAGCATATTGGGCACTTGTGGATCTGGGGAGTTAATTTTTCAATGTCCTACCTTTTTGCCTTTTCATACTGTTCATAGTGTTCTCAAGGCAAGAACACTGAAGTGGTTTGTCATCCCCTTCTGCAGGGGACCACAGTTTGCCAGAACTCTCCACCATGACCCATCCGTCCTAGGTGTCCCTACATGGCATGGCTCATAGTTTCACTGAGTTAGACAAGGCTATGGTACATGTGATAATGTTGGCTAGTTTTCTCTGATTGTGGTTTTCAGTCAGCCTTCCCTCTGATGGAGAAGGATAAGAGGCTTATGGAGACTTCCTGATGGGAGAGAATGACTGAGGGGGGTACTGGGTCTTGTTCTGATGGGCAGGGTGATGCCCAGTAAATCATTAATGCAATTTTCTGTTGATGGGTGGAGCTGTGGTCCCTTCCTGCTATTTACCTAGGGCCAAACTCTGGTGGAGGTAATGAAGATAATGGGAATCTCCTTCAAAAAACTGCATGCTCTACTGCTACACTTAGTGCCCCCAACCGTGCAGCAGGCCACCACTGACCCATGCCTCTGCTGGAGACTCCCAGACACCCACAGGAAAGTCTGGGGCAGTCTTCCGTGGGGTCACTGCTCCTTTCTCCTGGGTCCTGGTGCACAAGATTCTGTTGTTCCCTCCGAGAGTCTATTTCCCAGTCCTGTATAAGTTCTGATAGCTCTATGGCAGGGTTAATGGTGACCTCCTCCAAGAGGGCTTATGTCATACCTAGGTCTGCTGCACCCAGATCCCCTGTCCCTGTAGCAGTCCACTGCTGACTTGTACCTCCATACGAAATGCTCAAACACAGTTCTGTCTCAGTCTCTGTGGGGTCCCTGGGTCCTGGTGCACACAGGGTTTGTTTGAGCCCTCTGAGCATCTCTGGTGGGAATGGGGTCTGATCCAAACATGAACTCACCCCTTCTACCATCTTGCTGGGCTTCTCCTTTGCCCTTGTTCATGGGGTATCTGCTCATGGCTGCCAATCATTGCAAATATACGGGGAAATAATGAAAACAGTGAGAGAATTTATTTTTTCAGTGTCCAAAATCACTGCAGATGGTGACTGCAGCCATGAAATTAATAGATGCTTACTTATCGAAAGAAAAGCTGTGACCAATCTAGACAGCATATTAAAAAGCAGAGACATTACTTTGCCAACAAAAGTCTGTCTATTAAAAGCTATGGCTTTTCCTGTAGTCATGTATGGATGTTAGAGTTGGACTGTAAAGAAAGCTGAGCACCAAAGAATTGATGCTTTTGAACTGTGGTGTTAGAGAATACTCTTGAGAGTCCCTTGGGCTGCAAGGAGATCCAGCCAGTCCATCCTAAAGGAGATCAGTCCTGGGTGTTCATTGGAAGGACTGATGTTGAAGCTGAAACTCCAATACTTTGGCCACATGATGCGAAGAACTGACTCATTGGAAAAGACCCTGATGCTGGGAAAGATTGAAGGCAGGAGGAGAATGGGACGACAGAGGATGAGATGGTTGGATGGCATCACTGACTCAATGGACATGAGTTTGAGTAAACTCTGGGAGTTGGTGATGGACAGGAAGGCCTGGTGTGCTGCAGTCCATGGGGTGTCAAAGAGCTGGACACGACTGAGAGACTGAACTGAACTGAAGGGGAATAGAAGTGTACAAGTGCACAAGTGAGTGAAGGTCTGTCCAGGAGAAAGATAAATAACCTGTTTAATGACTGCTTGCCCATCATTGTACCAGCAAGTTCACTATAATTTCAAGGAATGATATGCTCCAGCAGGAAATCACTATCCCTACATATAAGACTTTTATAGCTCTAAAGATTGTCCCATGGGCCAGCCTCAAAGCCAGTTTTTAAAAATATATCAATAAAATTCATGCTGCTTTGGGCCTTTAATCTGTTTTCTCTCCATCTGGTATGCTTCTCTTCTGTCCTTCACTTTTGTGTTTCAATATTCAAGTTTTAAACTAAATATCTTCCACCTACAAAGGCATGTGTTGTCTTGTGCTTAGTCACTCAGTCCTGTCTGACTCTGTGACCCCATGGACTGTAGCCTGCCAGGCTCCTCTTTCCATGGGGATTGCCATACCCTCCTCCAGAGGATCTTCCCCACCCAGGAATCAAACCAGGGTCTCCTGAATTGCTGGTGGATTCTTTATCAGCTGAATACCAGGGTGGTGTGGTCCTTTAATGGACCGGAACTTGGGGGTACGAAGTCGACCGATAAGAAAGTAAAAGAGGGAAGAAAGGAGGCTGATATTCCCTAGAGAGGGGAGAGGGAGAGCGAGAGAGAGAGAGAGACAGGAGAGCGAGAGCGAGAGAGCGAGAGAGCGGGGAGAGCGAGGGGAGGAGAGGGAGGGAGAGAGAGGGAGAGAGGAGAGAGAGAGAGAGAGAGAGGAGAGAGAGAGATAACTTTACATATCAGAAAGGAGGAGATTTGTAAATGGCTGCTGTTCACCATATGGAATTTCCATATGAATGAGATGCATGAATTTCTATTATCCCCGAAAGCCGGCCTGCCAGCTCTCTTGCACCTGTATTCAGGTGCTTTTAAGGAGCATAGAATTCATGCAAGATTGAAAACAGCACACAGGAAGCCTCCTGTTACATGTATCCTGATACCAGGGAAGCCCTTAGAAAGGCATAATTTGTTTAATATAGCTCCTCAATATACCACTAAGTCTATAATCCAATACTTCATAGTCTTATCAAAGATAGAGATAACTATCTTAACAGCAGTCATCACAAAGAGAAGTTATCTCATCTAATCGTTCACCAGTTCATTTTCTGTCTCTCTCTATTGACAGGTAAGGACTTGTCCACTGTGAAACCCTTGTTCCTAGAACAGTGTCTGGCATCAAAATGATGATATTAAAGGATCATTGAATAAATAAAAGGAACATAGAATAGGTAACTTACTGAGGTAGAGGGAACACTGCCAGGAAATAATCAAAGGCCTAAAAATCTTACTGACCATGACCACGCACTGCTGATTGGTGGCAAAAAAAACGGAAATACCATCACTCGTTGGCTGAAAATCAATCAAATGAGTTCTACAGATATAAGAGATCACATCTGAGAATCAGGCTTGATATTATATATTTTTGTTTTTAAAATAAATATAAATGAAGTGATTTCAGCCATGCTTGTCTTTGATGTGATTTTGAATATTTGTCAGAATTTAAGTGAAAAATCATGTGGAAGAGATTACTGCTTGAACCTGAAACATTGCCACATTCACTTAATTTTTCTAACTTGTCAAACTATTAGTGCTTTAGATTCCTAGCAATATGTACTGCTTTTCAATTCCAAACCCAAACAGCAAATTTCACTAATATGTCATTCCACTGTTACCACCACATTATCAAAATCATCCATACTTGATCATCTAAAAGATTTTAGGGGGAAAAAAAAGAGGAGGATGTTTCTCTTATTATAATATATAATATGTATCTGTAACTTGATCTCCATTTACCATGAATTTCATTTTACCTGCCTCTGACAAACCAATTTCCTAATTACCTTTAATACTGAAATCTTGATTATCTCTCTGTATGGGTCACTGAACAAGGAATATCTTCTTCTCTGTCTGGAAATTCCTCTCTTCCAAATTTTGTTTTTATTTCCCTTTAATCTCATTCAAGTAGCCAGTGCCTCAATAATGTGTCTTCTTTACTTATAGTACATTGGCTTTCTTATTTTGAAATTCTCAGTGTAGGTAAATTTCATATTATTATTCTTTGGCTTTGTATTTTGCCTTACTGGCAGGTCCAATGCAGTGATATCCTCATTTATTAAGAAGGAACAAATATAATCAATGAAAATGGAACTGATATTTTATCAAAAGAGAAAGAAATAGGTAAATTATAACTAAAGACAATTTCCAAATAATGTTGTCTATGAGTTTATGTGTGTGTGCACATAATACAGTTTCATTAGGTATCTGAGTAAGATGTTGATATCTTCTCAGAGATGTCAAATATGTTTTCTACATCTAACCCTGGTAGAGATGGCAAGAAAGATATAACACAGAGATTTGACCTAAAACCTTTTAGCTTTGTTTAGTTGTGGACTCCAGATTAAGATCCAGAAGAACTATTGTCTGCATTGCAGGTGGATTCTTTAAAAGCTGAGCCACAAAGGGAAGTCCAACTATGGTACCAAATATATTTTTTCATAAAAATCCTATTGCATCAGTACAAAACTTCCAATAGAAAGTGGAATAATCATCATTGTTGTTATATCTTATAATCATGGTGAAATACCATTCAGAATCTACCTCCCAAACAGTCTATTTACATAACCAAAACAGATAATTTTTCTTCATAGGTTCTTATATCAAGGTGTGTGATAATTCTCTATAATTTTTCACTAAATCCATTTCAGTTACTTCAGATTTTTCTTAAGTCTTATTCACCTTCTAACTTTGCAGGAAGTTCTTTTCAAATTCTACATTAGCATTTTATCCAAAAATGGCAAAGAAAATAACAGTTTAAGAAGATGCTGAAATCGCCGAAGAAGTTTGATGCTGAATGTTGAACTGTGGTGTTGGAGAAGATTCGTGAGAGTCCCAATCTGGTCTGCAAGGAGATCCAACCAAAGCCTCCCCATCCTAAAGGAGATTCAGTCCTGGTTGTTCATTGGCAATTTAAGAAGGACTGAAGATGTTGAAGCTGAAAGAAGACTCGAATACTTTGGCCACCTCATGCAAAAGGAGTTGACTCATTGGAAAAGACCCTGATGCCGGGAAGGATTAGGGGCATGAGGAGAAGGGGACGACAGAGGATGAGATGGTTGGATGGCATCACCGACTCGATGGACATGGGTTTGGGTAAACTCCGGGAGTTGGTGATGGACAGGGAGGCCTGGCGTGCTGCGATTCATGGGGTCGCAAAGAGTCGGACATGACTGAGCGACTGAACTGAACTGAATGACCCAATAGATGAGAGGTTTCCCAAGCTTCTGTACCAATATATGTATGGGTCACCTCTTTGAGTGGGTGCCTCTTACCCTTCCCAGGCTTCTTTGCCTGTTTCAGTTCCTGTGGGACATTTTTCACGACCTTGGTCCCAAATTCCAGTGCTTGTTACTGTATCTCTGTGTTCAGTTCAGCCAGTTGTGAACAAGCCAGACACAAAACCCAGTCCTCGTGAAACCTACAGGTTTGTGGGAGAGAGGGAGATTAAGAATTAGAAGTGTGGGAATTCCCTGGAGGTCCAGTACTTAGAACTCTGTGTTTCTACTGCAGGGGACATGGGTTCAATCTCTGGCTGAGGATCTAAGATCCTTCATGCCACTCAGCACCAAAAAAAAGAGAATTACAAGTGTGGTGGAATTTATGAAAGTCAAGATGCTATGGTGCGTATGGCAAGGAGACCGAATATGGTCTCAGGCTGAGGAAGGTGGGTGAAGAATGACCTTTAAAGTCTTGAGTGTTGAGAAGAAGTTGACCAGGTAAGGTGCTGGAGGTGGGGGAGTGTCTGAAGGCCCTGAGGAACTGAGGAACTGAAGGATAGCAGCGAGTGGTGGCTGCATGGCACTGGAGTAGCTGAGAGGAGATACCCCATGTCCAAGATCAGGAGTGGCAGCTGAGAGAAGATAAGCCAAGCCCAAGGTCAGAGAAACCCCAGTAAGATGGTAGGCGCCGGAGAGACTGTGAGGAGATACCCCGTGTCCAGGGGCAAAAGAGAAGCCCAAGCAAGATGCGAGGAGAGGTGAATTTGTGTTTAGAATCAAATCCCATTCCCGCCAGAGACGCTAAG
Organism: Okapia johnstoni; assembly: GCA_024291935.2. Classification (NCBI taxonomy): domain Eukaryota; kingdom Metazoa; phylum Chordata; class Mammalia; order Artiodactyla; family Giraffidae; genus Okapia; species Okapia johnstoni. The sequence goes on from CM044308.1 coordinate 141,131,885, forward strand.
AGGGCTCCAACAGACCTTGTGGACACCAGGACCAAGGGACTCCACAGAGACTGAGACAGAACTGTGTTTTAGCATCTCCTGTGGAGGTACAAGTCAGCAGTGGACTGCCACAGGGACAGGGGCTCTGGGTGCAGCAGACTTGGGTATGACATAAGCCCTCTTGGAGGAGGTCACCATTAACCCCACCATAGAGCTGCCAGAACTTACACAGGACTGGGGAAAAGGCTCTTGGAGGGCACAAACAGAACCTTGTGCACAAGGACCTAGGAGAAGGGAGCAGTGACCCCATGGGAGACTGACCCAGACTTGCCTGTGCGTGTCTGGGAGTCTCCGGCGGAGACATGGGTTGGTGGTGGACTGCTGCAGGGTTGGGGGCACTGAGTGTAGCAGTACATGCATGGATCTTTTGAAGGAGGTCTCTGTTATCTTCATTACCTCCACTATAGTTTGAAAGTAAAGTGAAAGTGAAGTCTCTCAGTCGTGTCCGACTCTTTGCTACCCCATGGACTGTAGTCCACCAGGCTTCTACTTCCATGGGATCTTCCAGGCCAGAATACTGGAGTGGGTTGCCGTTTCCTTCTCCAGGGGAGGTTCCTGACCCAGGGATCAAACCCAGGTTACCCACATTGTAGGCAGATGCTTTACCCTCTGAGCCACCACCATAGTTTGGCCCCAGATAAATAGCAGGGAGGGAGCACGGCTCCACCCATCAACAGAAAATTGGGTTAAAGATTTACTGGGCATGGCCACTCCCATCAGAACAAAACCCAGTTTCCCCCTCAGTCATTCTCTCCCATCAGGAAGCACCCATAAGCCTCTTATCCTTCTCCATCAGAGGGCATACAGACTGAAAACCACAATCAGAGAAAACTACCCAGTCTTCTCATATGGACCATACCCTTGTCTAACTCAATAAATAATGAGTCATGCCTGGTAGGGCCACCCAAGATGGATGGGTCATGGTGGAGAGTTCTGACAAAACGTGGACCGCTGGAGAAGGAATGGCAAACCACTTCAATATTCTGGCCCTGAAACCCCCATGAACAGTATGAAAATACAAAAAGACAGGACTTCGAAAGATGAACTCCCCAGTTCGGTAAGTGCCCAATGTGCTACTGGAGATCAGTAGAGAAATAACTCCAGAAAGAATGAAAAGACGGAGACCAAGCAAAAACAACACCCACTTATGGATGTGACTGGTGATGGAAGCAAGATCTGATGCTGTCAAGAGCAATATTGCATAGGAACCTGCAATATTAGGCCCATGAATCAAGGCAAAGAGGAAGTGGTCAAACAGGAGATTGCAAGAGTGAACGTCGACATTCTAGGAATCAGGGAACTAAAATGGACTGGAATGGGCAAATTTAACTCAGATGACCATTATACCTACTACTGTGGGCAATAATCCCTTAGAAGGGATGGAGTAGCCATCATAGTCAACAAACGAATCCGAAATGCAGTACTTGGATGCAATCTTAAAAATGACAAAATGATCTCTGTTTGTTTCCAAAGCAAACCATTCAATATCTTAGTAATCCAAGTCTATGCCCCGACCAGTAATGCTGAAGAAGCTGAAGTTGAACGGTTCTATGAAGACCTACAAGACCTTCTAGAACTAACACCCCCAAAAATGTCCTTTTCATTTTAGGGGACTGGAATGCAAATGTAGGAAGTCAAGAAACACCTGGAGTAACAGGCAAATTAGGCCTTGGAGTACAGAATGAAACAGGGCAAATGCTAACAGAGTTTTGCCAAGATAATGGACTGGTCATAGCAAACATCCTCTTCCAACAACACAAGAGAAGACTCTACACATGGACATCACCAGATGGTCAATATCAAAATCAGACTGATTATATTCTTAGCAGCCAAAGATGGAGAAGCTCTATAGAGTCAGCAAAAACAAGACGGAGCTGACTGTGGCTCAGATCTTGAACATCTCATTGCCAAATTCAGACTTAAGTTGAGGAAAGTAGGGGAAACCCCAAGACCATTCAGCTATGATCAAAATCAGATCCCTAACAATTATACAGTGGAAGTGAGAAATAGATTTAAGGGACTAGATCTGATAAAGTACCTGATGAATTATGGACGGTGGTTCACAACACTGTACAGGAGACAGGGATCAAGACCACCCTCAAGTAAAAGAAATGCAAAAAAGCAAAATGGTTGTCTGAGGAGGCCTTACAAATAACTATCAAAAGAAGAGAAGTGAAAAGCAGAGGAGAAAAGGAAAGATATACCCATTTGAATGCAGAGTTCCAAAGAATAGCAAGGAGAGATTCCCCTTAGTTGCTGTCATTTCCATCCTCCAGATGGAATACTTATAAGGTAAAGAAAAACATCAGAGAGGCTCCTTGTTCAACCTATTGTCGTACAGTGCCCTCTGTGAGAAACAGTGAGATACTGGATGGAACAGTTTAGTTGCATTACATCTGGTTGCAAAATTCACGTTCGAAAAGTGCCTCTTATTTATTTTTTCTTTGTTCATCTCCATGAGATATTAGCTCAGTTCAGTTCAGTCACTCAGCCGTGTCCATCTCTTTGCAACCCCATGGACTACAGCATGCCGGGCTTCCCTGTCCATCACCAACTTCCATATCTTGGTCAAACTCATGTCCATCGAGTCAATGATGCCATGTCGTCCCTTCTCCTCCTGCCTTCAATATTTCCCAGCGTCGGGGTCTTTTCCAGTGAGTCAGTTCTTGGAATCAGGTGGCCAAAATATTTGAGTTTCAGCTTCAACATCAGTCCTTCCAATGTATATTCAGGGCTGATTTCCTTTAGGATGGACTGGTTGGATCTCCTTGCAGTCCAAGGGACTCTCAAGAGTCTTCTCCAACACCACAGTTCAAAAGCATCAATTCTTTGACGTTCCGCTTTCTTTATGGTCCAACTCTCACATCTATACATGACTACTGGAAAAACCACAGCTTTGACTAGACAGACCTTTGTTGGCAAAGTAATGTCTCTGCTTTTTAATATGTTGTCTAGGTTGGTCATAGCTTTTCTTCCAAGGAGTAAGTGTCTTTTAATTTCATGGCTGCAGTCACCATCTGCAGTGTTTTTGGAGCCCACGCAAATAAAGTCTGTCACCGTTTCCATTGTTTCCCCATCTATTTGCCATGAAGTGATGAGACTGGATACCATGATCTTAGTTTTCTGAATGTTGAGCTAAGCCAACTTTTTCACTCTCTTTCACCTTCATCAAGAGGCTCTTTAGTTCTTCTTCGTTTTCTGCCCTAAGAGTGGTGTCATCTGCGTATCTGAGGTTGTTGATATTTCTCCCGGTTATCTTGATTCCACCTTGTGCTACATCCAGCCTGACATTTCCCATGTTGTACTGTGCATATAAGCTAAATAAGTTAAATAAGCAGCATGACAACATTCAGGCTTAATGTACTCCTTTCCCGATTTAGAACCAGTCTGTTATTCCATGGCCAGTTCTAACTGTTGCTTCTTGAGCTGCATATAGATTTCTCAGGAGGCAAGTCAGGGGGTCTGGTATTCCCATCTCTTTAAGAATTTTCCACAGTTTGTTATGATCCACACAGTCAAAGGCTTTGGCATAGTCAATATAGCAGGAAGTATAAAGAATTTTTTTCTGGCCACCTGATTACTCATGGTCATATAACTGATTTTAGGCTTCCACTGAAAGGATGACAGGGGCAGAAACATGAAGTGCTTTTCAAATTGTCGCATATAAAAAGTGTAAAAATTTCTAGACCCTTCATTAAGAGGTTAGATTGGAAAACAGTGTTGAGTTATTTGCATAATGATATATTAAGAATTTATTTTTAGATTCAAACAGATTATGCTATTTTTGACCCCAATTAACAGAACTAATCAAGAATGGAATGCATTTCCTGCATGCATCACACATTACTGACAGTAAGCAGCTAGTGGACATCAGTTACTGCCAGTATTTCTTTGGCCTTCAACAGATCTATAACTTTTTTTCTGTAGGGTGTGTTCCATAAATTGGAATTGTGCTACTAAACATGAGTAAATCTGCAGTTGCAGTGAGATTAAAGGGAACCCAGGAGTGACCAAGTGATTGCCACATCTGCGAAGTCTGTTTCTTAAAATTTTTGTCAATTTATTAAGCTATGATTAAATGTTTCACACAAGCTGCACACTAAAGAAACTGACTTATAAACTGAAGCCCAATAATTCAGTAGTGAGGTGAGAAATACAATTTAGGGGATGACTGTATTTGTCTCCTCTATTTAAGACTGAGGTTAAAGCGTCTGCCTGCAATGCGGGAGACCTGGGTTTGATCCCTGGGTTGGGAAGATCCCATGGAGAAGGAAATGGCAACCCACTCCAGTATTCTTGCCTGGAGAATCCCATGGAGAGAGGAGCCTGGTGGGCTACAGTTCACGGGGTCGCAAAGAGTCGGACACGACTGAGCGACTTCACTTTCACTTCACTTGACAGTGTCAGGGTCCCATGTTTGAGGAACAAGGACTGAGAAGTGAAGCGTTTTGAAATTGTTTAATTATTTCATCTCAATATGACAGCACTCAGAGTATTATTTATTTTCTTCCTTAATATCCATCTTTCTACTTACAGGGACATGTGAATTAATCAGTGCCCATCATACACAGGCTGTCCTGGACTAAACTTGAAAAGAAATGTGAACAGATGCACAAAAATAAAATCAATTTACATCTTCCATCATCTGTAGTCCTTTTCCTTAATACAATTAAATTATATATTTAAAATATGGAGGGTTACTGTGTAATTTTATCTTTAATCATCAGTATTTGATAAAAATGTTAATTACTTGTTATTAATGATTAAAGTCCATAAACTACTTAAATTCTTCTTATTTGCATTTTATCATGTAGCTAAGAATGGATTATTAATAATAAATCCTATACAATGTCTACCCTAATCTAACTTTAGTGATATAAAAATTAGTGGAGAAATACAGATAATTGAATATCATAATTTAAAAACTTTAGTGCTTTTAGGAAGGTGTATAGAGGTACAAAGAAATGTCTAACATATAGAATTATGAATCTAGGAATCAATACATGATATAAATATTATTTTCAAGTATATTTGAAATATTTTATACTATTTAACATGCAGAATTTAGCAAAATGAACCTCAATAAATTAAAAGTGATATTCAATACTTATTTGCTGACAAAAGATAATAAAAAGAAGTGAACTGATTATGCAGAGTTTATTTTTTATTGAAAATTAAAGAATATATTTCTACATACATTCTCAGTTAAAGGGAAAAATAAAAATAATAAACTATTTAAGATTGAATTGCAGTATATTAAGTAACAAAATGTATACAGTGGTACAATGAGGTTCTTAGAGAACAATATATGTTCTTAAATTCAAGAAGTTTGAAATTAATAACCAAATTTAAAAACAAACTAAAAAAGACGAGCAGGAAGATAATAAAAATGATAAAGATAACTGAAGAAATTACAAAGTTGGTTGATTAAACCTAATGATTGATATTATATAAATTGTCATAGACTTACTCAATTTTGTGTGATACATTATTTTAGAAGACTAGTTTTCCCTAATTCCCAAACTGACAAGCATAGGACAAGAGAAATATAGACCAATTTTATTTCTGAATAGAAAAACCAAAATCACATGTGATTTCATATCTCTCCCTATATGTCACATCTTTGTTCTCCTTCAGTCATCCAGTTAGCCATGTTCCTCTCAGAATGGAAGCAGAAGTACATGAGGACAAGTGAAAACAATACATCTTAAGGTTCAGGCTCCAGAAGGGTACAGAGTGACTTCCATGCACCTGTTTTTGGTAAAGGACCTGCCTGCCAATGCAGGAGACATAAGAGACACTGGTATGATCCCTGGCCTGGGAAGACCCCCAGGAGGAGGGCATGGCAGTCCACTCCAGTGTTCTTGCCTGGAGAATCCCGATGGATAGGTGGGCCTGGCAGGCTATATAGTTCCTGGGATCTCAAACAGTCGGACATGACTGGGCAACTAACACACACGGTCACGTGCCCAGTCTAAAGTCAAGAGGTGTGTAAATACATTTCTCTTGTAATAAAGCAATGGAAAGAGTGTGGATGTATGGAGGATTAAAAGATCGTGTCAATTAATTGCACTAACCACAGAACTATATCATTAGAAAATCATCTACATTAAGAGGTGAAAGTACAACACTGTAAAGTTAAAAAATAGATAAATAAACTAATTTAAAAAAAGAGAGACATGAAAGTAGAAAAGCTTGTAATCACCTAAATAAATATCAAAAAAGCATTTGCTAACATTTACTTTTATAATAGGTCCTTAACATGTTAAAAGAGAGCAAAGATGTCCTAACTTCCTAACTTGTGTCTACCAGAAATATACCACAGATATCCTAAAGGTGAAATATTAAAAACTTTTCTGTTAAAATAAAAAAGGCAAGGATATCTACTGCACCCGACTTTTCAACATTTTACTAGAGTTTAGCCATCATTGGGAAAAACACAGTCTTATAATAAATGGTGTAGACAATGCACCCCAGGTCAGGTCATTCCTGGGGTTGCCAAGATTCAATATCTGATTGATGCTGACATCAGACAGCTCAGACAGGCCATTTCAGCTTCAGTTCTCCCCAGTGGGGTCAAGTGAGACTTTTGGACCTGCATTACAGCTCTGCTTCTCCACTGGACAATTCTGCTTATTCCTTTTCCACTGTACAAGTGTTAATCCCTCCAAAACATTCTGTACACAAAACTTTGCCTAAGAGTCTGGCCAAGTTAATAAAACACAATCTACTTCCTGCCATGAAATTAAAAAATACTTGCTCCTTGGAAGAAAAGCTATGATAAAACTAGACAGTGTGTTAAAAAGCAGAGACACCACTTTGCCGACAAAAGGACCATACAGTCAAAGCTACGGTCTTTCCAGTAGTAATGTACAGATGTGAGTTGGACCATAAAGAAGGCTGAGTGCCGAAGAATTGATATCTTTGAATTGTGGTGCTGGAGAAGAAACTTGAGAGTCCTGTGGACTGAATGGAGATCAAATTAGTCAATCCTAAAGGAAATCAACCCTGCATATTTACAGAAAGGACTGGTGCTGAAGCTGAAGCTCCAATACTTTGGCCACCTGATGTTTCAGTCCAGTTCAGTACTCAGTCGTGTCCAAATCTTTGCAACCAAATGGACTGCACCATGCCAGGATTCCCTGTCCATCACCAACTCCCGGAGCTTGCTCAAATTCATGTCCATCAAGTCAGTGATGCCACCCAGCCATCTCATCCTCTGTCGTCCCCTTCTCCTCCTGCCTTCAATCTTTCCCAGCATAGGGTCTTTTCTAGTGAATCAATTCTTTGCATCAGGTGGCCAAAGTATTGGAGCTTCAGCTTCGGCATCAGTCCTTCCAATGAGTATTCAGGACTGATTTCTTTTAGGATTGACTGGTTGGATCTCCTTGCAGTCCAAGGGACTCTCAAGAGTCTTCTCCAACACCACAGTTCAAAAGCATCAATTCTTTGGCACTCAGCTTTCTTTATGGCCCAACTCTAACATCTGTACACAACTAATGCAAAAGCCATAACTTTGACTAGAAGAACCTTTGTTGGCAAAGTAATGTCTCTGCATTTTAATGCATGATGCTTAGAACTGACTTATTGGAAAAGATCTTGGTGCTGGGAAAGATTGAAGGCAAAAGAAGAGGACAGCAAAAGATGAGAAGATTAGACAGCATCACCAACTCATTTGACATGAATCTGAGCAAACTCCAGGAGATAGTGAAGGACAAGGAAGCCTTGTGTGCTGCACTGCATGGATTTGCAAAGAATTGGGCAGGACTTAGTGACTGAACAATTAACAACAATCCCTTTCATGAGGGTTTCACCCTCATGATCTAATCATCTCCATAGAGGCCATAATTTAACATATAAATTTGGGGGTGGGGCACAGAAATCCAGTCCACAGCAGATTTTTCCTATAAAACTCAAAAGCTGAAGTGGATGATTTCTAAGCTTTCTTCCAACATTCCTATATATGTAAAGATTCTTTTTCTTCCTTTTTCCATAGAAAGGTTTTAAAGAAAGTGTTAAAGAAACAGTAAGTCTTAAGACTATATATAAATGAGTGAGAACAGAAGCAAGCACCGAATTATTTCACTGAAATATAAGTAATTTTTATTTACATATACTAAAATAAATAAGCCATTGGAATAAAATTCAGTGGTGGTTTTTGTTTGTAACTGATCAGAAATTGAAATCTGTCTAGCTCAGTAAATATGAAATATATTCCTCTCATAATATGGAAAGTCATGGATGACACTAGCAATGGAAATAAGCTCTTATTCACTGTTAGGATCTGTTCTTCTATCGTTGCTCACTTCTACCTGTTGATATCATCACTGGAGACATGGCCACTGACAATTATGCTACCATCCTGAGAACTGCCTCATCAGAAAAGAAAGGGACATTTATTATCAGCTCTGGTATGAAAAAAAAAAATTGTGAGTGAAACTCCAGTTTTCCACCAGGGGTCTTTTTATCAGAGAAAGGGAAGTAATGGCAGTAATGGCCACTTAGGCAGTTATTGAGCAAGCTCTCCTGTCAGATACTTATGGGGGTTGAATAAAATATTTTTAGGAACCAGGAAAGTAAGTGAGTAGAATGTGCATATACATTATTACTTAAACTGTGTCACTGCTGAGAATGAAATATTGGTATGTGAGAATGAAATGTTGTGACAAGTATAAAATAGGACCATAGTAGGCCAGTGGGGAAATATAATTTCCTTTGTTTGACTGAAAGAGACTGACAATTATTGTGGAAAACTAGACAAAATATTTTCCATCCAAAGGCGTATATTGTATAAAGCAGCAATATAAGGTCTTGTTGTTAGATCTGATTTATTTTAAAAAGATGGAAATGTGTGTTTTTGTGTGAATTTAAGACTTTTCTTTTATAGGTGATTTCATTTTTTTTTTTTGTCAATACTGCTGTGTTGACAAATCATTCAGCCTGTGAGCAAGCAGTTTGCTGCCACTAGTCTAATTAATCAGACAAAATTATTTTGAATCTTTTTCTGCCTTACTCATAAAAATATATATTCTCTGAAGTACTCCTGTCTCTGTCCTACATACATTTTGACTTAAATCATAATTTATACATAACCTTAATTCACAAGAGATTTATTTTGTACTGTATTTATTCTGTACTGTAAGAGATTTATTTTGTATTGATTTATGGTCTAAGATGTAGGATGCTGATGTGTCTGTCATGAAGCAATTTGTCCCCTCAAGCAAGTGGAGCTAGGTGCATATACTCAAATATATGTATGGAACTAAGGTCCATGGAACTAAGTATCTGTGTGTGTGGTGCAGGATAAGGGATTGGTAGGGTCTAAAGAGAAAGGAGGTGGCCCTTGATTACAAAAAGGTGAGCCCAAGTTTCCTGATCTTGTGCTCTGTTCTCATCTAGCTCTGATGATATCATAATTGGAAATGTGTGGGTGAAGTATTCGATAAAACAGAAGGGAATCTCAAAGTATCCATTGCCTTCTAAATAATTATTTTGATTTTGGAACCTTTTAAATAGCGAAGACTTGGAACAAAGCTCTTTTTGCTCCATCCATGACATGGCTCCCAGATTTTTCGCACTACAGTTAACTCTCATAATTCATCATTCCCAAGTAATATCTCTAACTGACATACGGTAAAACATGTTTGAAAAGGAAAGATAAATGTCTATGGCTGGCTGATGGAGGGAATTGGAAACCAGATAAACCACCTATATAGTTCATTTCATGAGTAGTTTCTGCCAAGGCTCTGAGGACAAGGCCCCAGGATGGAAGAATGAGAATAGGGGTGAGATGTTAAGACTGAAAAAGTGACTGTGGAGTGACAAATTTGCTCAGCATACAGAGTGTGTACTATCACCCATATATTAGCTTTTGAATCATGTCCTTTCTATATGCTTTGATATTCTCCATGTATTTTTCAAATAAATAATTGTTGCCAATTACAAAGGCTATTAGTAGTCATTTACATTTATTCATAGCTCACCTGTTGGAGGCCTAACCCAAAACTGTAAGTATAAGAAGAAAATGTGAAGACCAGTAGAGCTTCCACATGAAATAGATTGTATCAGTACTTGTATATTTTATCTTCAGGAGTTAGTATTTAAAGACTATTTTTTATTGGTGTATATTTTTAGTAACAAATAATTATATGTAATTTGTTGTATTTTATGTTTGTATTTTTAGTTTTGTGGCTATGTTTATGTGAAATATTAATATTTAAAATTGTTTCTTTTCATTTTTTTACACAGACATATGCTATTTCTGTAAGCTTTTTTATCCCAATACTTGAATATATAATTTTACTTTCATTAAAAACAGTAGTACTCAGTTATGCATGATGACCTCGCTAAGTCGTATCCGACTCATGGGACCCCATGGACTGTAGCCTGCCAGACTCCTCTGTCCATGGGATTTTCCAGGCAAAAACACTGGAGTGGGTTGCCATTTCCTCCTCCATCAATTATGCATAGAGTTCTAGACATTGTGTCAAGCTTATGGAAGAATTTAGATAAAAGTAAATTGTATACACAGTTGGGACTTTGCATCACACAGTTTTTACCCTAATAATAAGTAGGTAAAGGAAAATGATGACTGATGTGCTCAGGGCCCAATATCTGGCCCCTGAATTCTTGGCCTCAGCAAAAATCTCTGTGCCCAACCTGGATGCAGAAACAACTGGACACCTGGTCCTCAAAGGATGATGAATAAAACTCGGCTGATGGTCATTCATAGGCAGTATGTAATAAAGAGATGAAACAACACTAGATGGACAACTCTGACTTTTGTTGAGATGCAAACTCTAAGGACTTTATCACAATTGTGGCCATAATGGGTTAAGGAATCCCGATAGACAAAGATGGAATGGAGTCTTATGATGAATTAGTTTGCTTAAAGGATATAAAGTTTTGTGACTTTTTTGCCCATCTAAGTTTATGGCATAAGCATAATGTTTATCACAATTTCATGTACAGATTTTCCTTTTGGGCTATTAATAATTACTGATTCAATTTCTTTAACAGATACAGGCCTATTCAGGTGTCTGTTTCTTCATATGTGAGTTTTGTCAGATTGTGTCTTTCAAAGAATTGAGCCATTTCCTCTTTTCTATTTTGTGGCCATAATATTCCTTTATTATCCTTTTAATGTGCTCTTTCCTTTCATTTCTGATATAAGTAATTTGTATTATCTCTATTTAAACGTCTTAGAAGCATGTTGATTTTACTGATCTTATCAAAGAATCAGCTTTTGATTTCGTTTATTTTTTCTACTGGTTTCCTATTTTCAATATCATTTATTTCTACTCTCTTATCATTTCTTTACTTCTGCTTACTTTAGATTTAATTTGCTTCTCTTTGTCTAGTTTCCTAAGGTGAAATCTTAGATTATTATTTTAGATATTTTTCTTCTTTTCTAATATATGCCTTGTAATAAGATGCAATATTTTTCTCTAAGCACTGGTTTCTCTCCATTCTGTTTTTTTAAGTCATGTTTTCATTTTCATCTAGTTCAAAATTTTGTTTTCTTGAGTTTTTATTGAAAATTTGTTGTTTAATCTCTACACATTTGAGGATTTTCCAGTTATCATTTCTTTGTGATTACTAGTTTAATTCAGTTATGTTAGGTGAGTAGATATTGCATGGTTTCTATTCTTTTAAATCTATTAGGGTATGTTTAGTGGCCAAGATGCTTCATGTTAGTTTGAGAAAATGATATTCTGCTGTTGTTGGATGAAGTAGTCTATAAACGTCAACTACATCCAGTTAATTCATGGTGGTGCTGAGTTCAGCTTATGTCCATACTGATTTTCTGGCTGCAAGATCTGTCCATTTCTGAGTGAGTAGTGTTGAAGTCTCCAACTATAATAGTGGATTTATCTATTTCTCTTGACTGTTCTGTCAGTTTCTAATCTCATATAGTTTGATGCTCTATTTTGGGTGCATACATACTAAAATTCATTATTTTGTTTGGAGAATTGACCATTTTGTCAGTATATAATGCTCGTCTTTATCTTTGATAAGTTTCCTTCCTTTTTAGTCTGCTCTGTTTGAATAGCTACCCCTGCTTTCTTTTGATTTTTGTCAAGATGGTATATTTTTCTCCATCCATTTACTGTTTTAGCTTTCAAAAATATGTAAAATAAAGTTAAAAAATAATTTTTTGTTTTATATTGGAATATAATTGATTTACAGTGTTATGTTAGTTTCAAGTGAACAACCAAGTGATTCAGTTATGCATATATCTGTTCTTTTTCAGATTCTTTTCCTGTTTAGTTATTACAGAATTTTGAGTATAGTTTGTACTATGCAATATATCCTTCTTGATTATATATTCTATGTATAACAGTGTGTATATGTTTATCCCCAAATCCCAATTTATCCCTCCCTCTCCCCTTTGGTAATTATTAGTTTCTTTTCAAAGTCTGTGAGTCAGTCTGTTGTCTCTTTTGTAAATAAGTTCATTTATATCATATTTTAGATTCCACATATAAGTTGTATCACATGGTATTTGTCTTTGTCTGACTTACTTCACTTAATATAATAATCTCTAGGTCTATCCATGTTGCTACAAATGGCCTTATTTTATTCTATTTATGACTAACTACTATTCCATTTATATATGTACCATAACTTCTTTATCCACAAACCATAGGTAGGATACTCCTTGACATAAATTGCAACAATATCTTTTTGGAGCCATCTTATAGAATAATGAAAATAAAACAAAAATAAACAAATGGAACCTAATTAAACTTAAATACTTTTCTATAACAAAGGAAACCATAAACACAATGAAAAGGCAACCCACAGAATGGGAGAAAATATTTGCAAGCAGTATAACCAACAAAGGATTAATCTCCAAAATATACAAACATCTCATACAGCTCAATATCAGAATAATGAACAACACCTATCAGAAAATGAACAGAAGATCTACATAGACATTTCTCCAAAAAAGACATACAGATGGCCAAAAGCACATAAAAAGATGTCCAGCATAGATAATTATTAGAGCAACGCATGCCATCCATTTATTTTTAATCTATGTTGTTTTTGTTCAGTCACAAAATCACGTCCAACTCTTTGCAACCCCATGGCCTATAGTACGTCAGGCTCCTGTGTCCTCCACCAACTCTTGGAGTTTGCTCCAATTCATGTCCATTGAGTCAGTGATGCTATCTAACGATCTCATCCTCTGCCACCTCCTTCTCCTTTTGCTTTCAATCTTTCCTAGCATCAGGGTCCTTTTCAGTGAGTTGAATTCTTTGCATCAGGTGGCCAAAGTATTGGAGCTTCAGCTTCAGCACCAGTCCTTCCAATGAATAGTCAAGGTTGATTTCCTTTAAGATTGACTGGTTTGATCTCCTTGCAGTCCAAGGGACTCTCGAGAAACAATTCGAAAGTGTCCATTCTTCAGTGCTCAGGCTTGTTTATGACCCAAATCTCACATCTGTATATGACTACTGGAAAAACCATAGTTTTGACTATATGGACTTTCGTTGGCAAAGTGATGTGTCTGCTTTTTAATATGATGTCTAGGTTTGTCAAAGTTTTCCTTCCAAGGGGCAAACATCTTTGAATTTCATGCCTGCAGTCACCATCCGCAGTGATTTTGGAGATCAATAAAAGAAAATCTGACATTGCTTCCACTTTTTCCCTATTTGCCATGAAGTGATGGGACTGGATGTCATGATCTTCGTTTTTTGAATGTTGAGTTTCAAGCCAGGTTTTTCATTCTCCTCTTCGACCCTCATTAAGAGGCTCTTTAGTTTCTCCTCACTTTTGGCCACTAGAGTTCAATTATCTGCATATCTGAGGTTGTTGATATTTCTCCTGGCAATCTTAATTCTGGTTTTTGATTCACACAGCCTGGCATTTCACATGATATACTCTGCATAGAAGTTAAATAAGCAGGGTGACAATATTCAACCTTGCTGTACTCCTTTCCCAATTTATATATGTCCTTATATTTTAAAGTGACTTTCTTGTAACAACACTGTTTGCCTTGTGTTTTTTTTTAATATTCTTTCTAACACTCTGTCTTTAACTGTTGTTTTTAGACTATTGATGTGCAAAGCAACTATTGAAATAGTTGGATTATTATCTCCCATATTCATTGCTATTTTATGCTTGTTGCCCATTCTTTTTAGTCCTATTTTATGCTTTCCACTCTTTTCTGTATTTTTTAGTTTTAATTGAGCATTTTATATGATTCCACTTTCTCTTGCTTTCTTAGCATATCAGTCATACTTGTTTATTTTTCTTACTTTTTCTAGTGGTTGACCTAAATTTACAGTATAAGTTTACAACTCTACTTCCAAATAATATTATTCCATTTCATAAGTAGTATGAGTACCTTATAATATCAAAGTAATCTTAATTCTCCCCTCCCCTTCCTTTTATCCTTGATGAGATTCATTTTACTTATACCTGAATGTGTGTGTGTGTGTGTGTGTGTGTATGATACACACACACACATATATATATATCACATAATTGAATGCATGTTGCTATTATTATTTGAACAAACCATTTTCTGATAGATCAATTAAGAATAAAAAAAAGTGAAAGTTTTTATTTTTACTCCCTGTACCTGCTGTGATGATCCTACTTTTTTATGTAGATCAGGTTTTTGACCTATGTAATATTCCTTCTCTTAACATTTCTTGCAGGACAGGTCTACTGATAACATATTTCTTCAATTTTCTGTTGGTCTGAGAGAGCCTCTATTCCTCCTTTACTTTTGAAAGATAATTTTGTAGGGTACAAAATTTTATATTGGTAGATTTTCTTCCTCAACAATTTGAATATTTCTATCCATCTTCTTCTTGCTTGCATGACTTGTAAGAAGTCAAATATATTTATCTTTTTCCTTTTATAGATAAGCAATCTTTTCCTCTTCTGTCAGATTTTTTTTCTTTTACTTTGATTTTCTGTAGTTTGAAAATATTATGACTGGGTGGTAGTTTTGGAATTTATTTATCTTGGTATTCTCCTTTTATATGTGGTTTGGTGTCTGCTATTAATTTGGGGAAATTTTCAGTCATTACTGTTTCAATTATGGCTGCTATTTCTTTCTTTCTTTCTTTCTAGTATTCACATTATATGTATATTATATCTTTTGAAATTATCCCACAGTCTTGGGTGTTCCGTTTTCAGTATTTGTTCACTTTGCTTTTCAGGTTTAGCGATTTCTCCTGAGATATCTTTAGGCACAGAGTTTCTTTCATCACCTGTGTTCAGTATTCTGATAACACCATCGAAGACATCCTCCTTCTATTTACAGTATTGTTGGTCTCTAGCATTTTTTTTTTATTATTCTTTCTTGGAGTTTCCTGCTCTCTAGTTACATCTGATATTGCGTGCTGTCTACTTTATCCATCAGAAGAATAAGCATATTAATGACAGTTGTTTTAAATCTTGTTCTGATAATTAGTGTCCTTACCATGTGTGGTTCTGTTTTTTGCTTTGTCTTTTCCACATTATGTTTTTTGCCTTTTGGTATGTCTTGTAAATTTTTCTTGATAGCTGCACATCATATGAAGTAAAGGGCTTTAGTAATGTAGTAGTAAGGTACGTGTGGAAAAGAAGCATTCTATAGTCCTGTGATTAGACATTAGTCTGTGGTGATCCTATGCATCTGAACTGTCAGCTTCATAAGCATTTCTCCATTTTGTTTTCTCTCCCCTTAGGTGTGACAGGCTGGCTAGAGTGGGCTGCAGTTGAGTATTGCTCATTTCCTCTGTGGAAGACTAGAATTGACTTGAGCATTTCCTTTCCTTGAGGTCAGTTAGGCTCTAAAAATACCTCAGCCTGATAGGCTCTGGTTAATTCATTTCTCCTGTGGGCAGGCCTTGTTAAGAGTGGGGGGCTTTGGCACATTTCAGAATGGTTCTTTTCCCCTTCCCTCTGTCCAATGGATGTTTCTCTGATGTTTACTGTGAGAACCTGTTAGAGACTCTGGAGATTAAATCTTACAAAATTGTAGGGGCTCCCCTATCACTGGATCTTCCTGGAGCTGTTAGCTGTCAAAGTTGTTCACTCTGAGCCTCAAGCAGTTAATCAGTTATAATTCAGGTTTTCCTACTCTGGCATTGATTCCTGTTGTAGTTTTCCCCTGTGAAACTCTGCTCAGGTAAGCCATGATCCCTGGTATTCATCTATCTGTATCTCTGGCCTTGCTGAAAGCAGTTCATCTCATGTCCTTATTTTCCTAAAGATTCTAGAAGAATTGTTGATTTTGTGGTCTGGTCAGCTTTTCAATTGTTTAGAATGAAATGGCCACTTCCAAACTCCTTACATGTAGAACCAGAAGCTGGAAGTTCCCTCACCTTGTCTTTTAACCTCTGTTTTAAAAAATTTCCTTATGTCTACCTTCAAGTTCACTAGTTTTATCTAATATGAGGTTAACCTAATAGATTAAATTTCTAACTCAACATATTATTTTTAATTCTTTATTTTATATTTGAAATGCAGTATTTCTAACTTGTATCTGTTTTTGAATTTGCCTGGTTTTTCAATTTTATGTATTATGGTTCTTTTCTTATGATTTAGTTCTTTGTATATTTGATTATTTAAACAGATGAATTTTGTATTCTACACAAATGTCCTATTTGTTTAAAATTCTTGTGATTTTAAATTTATTTATTTTGTCTCATGATTCTAATGGTGAACTGTCACTCATATGCTTTTTAGTGTAAGATGCTGTGAATTCATCAAATTCATCTGTGAGAACTCTGTTCAGCTTTGCATGAGTTTCCACCCCTGCCCCCCCCCCCCCCCCCCCCCCCCCCCCCGGTGGGAGTATCATTTGGCAGATACTCTAATTTGTCACAGTCTGTGATCACTTATGCACGTTTGTAAACTTCTGAGTTTGGAAACCACATGCAAAATGTAGATTCCAACCTTGGGCCATGTGGAGAAATGCTTTTCCCTCTCACAGCCCAGGAACACATAGCAAAGCATTGCAGTCTTTTTTTTTTCCGTACCAGAGGATCTACGTTTCTAGAACTTTGTTGCTATAGGTCTTTAAAATTACTTCTTTTATGTGGGAAGTCTCCATTTCAATAGTCACTCTGAATGGAACCAAGAATATTTATCCTATGCCTGAATAGCCATGAAATAAAGCTCTTGGTCTACCAAGCAGGACATTTTGCATTAACACACTCACGTATACCAACATACACAAGCACATATACACACATACACATAAACACACTCTAGGGCAGTTAGAGTTTCACTTTCCATTTGGGTTTACAGTTCTGTTTCTAGAGTCTGTGTGTATCATTTTATATCCGGTGATTGTGGTTTGATATATTTTATCCAGTGTCATTAGAGTTTCAACAGATGGTTTTCCAGGTGATTAGTTCACCTAATTTCTTTACATTTAAAAAATATACACAATGGAATATTACTCAGCCATTAAAAAAATACGTTTGAATCGGTTCTATTGAGATGGATGAAACTGGAGCCCATTATACAGAGTGAGGTGAGCCAGAAAGAAAAGCACCAATACAGTATACTAATGCATGTATATGGAATTTGAAAGATGGTAATGGTAACCCTATATGTGAGACAGAATAAGAGACACAGATGCATAGAACAGTCCTGTGGACTCTGAGGGAGAAGGTGAGGGTGGGACGTTCTGGGACAATAACATTGAAACATGTATATTGTCATATGTGAAGGGGAACACCATTCCATGTTCTATGCATGGGACGGATGCTCAGGGATGGAGCGTTGGGATGACCCAGAGGGATGGGATGGGGAGGGAGGTGGGAGGAGGGTTCGGGAGGGGGAGCACATGTGAACCCATGGCTGATTCATGTCAATGTATGGCAAAAACTACTACAATATTGTAAAGTAATCAGCCCCCAACTAAAATAAATAAAAAAAAGAAAAGAAAAAAAAATAAACATAAAGCAATTTAAACTTCAATAACTGCTATAGCACTTCATCAGCAGTTTATGGTTAGTATGACTCATTGGAAAAGACCCTGATGCTGGGAAGGATTGGGGGCAGGAGGAGAAGGGGATGACAGAGGATGAGATGGCTGGATGGCATCATCGACTCGATGGACATGGGTTTGGGTGGACTCAGGGAGTTGGTGATGGACAGGGAGGCCTGGCGTGCTGCGGTTCACGGGGTCTCAAAGAGTCGGACACGACTGAGCGACTGGACTGAAGTGAACTATGAATATTGAATGTGAAAAAGTATCAGTTTACGTATAATGATTCATTCAGATTTTTCTGATTCTTGCTAAAGTTCTCTTTTCTTCATCTTTTTGCCTTGAATGGTGGAGACTCTTACTTTCATTGGGTATTTGATTTTGTTTTCCTCTTAGGAAGAGAGAAATTTGGCTGACATTTGATGTTATTGTGGATTGACGCTTCTCCAGAGCGCACATAGTGAAGTTTATGTTTTGAACTAGTGAAGTATTTGTTATTCCAAATTATGAAATGATACATTTTCATCTGTTTCATCTGCAAGAGTAGATAATTTTGGACTGAACAGTAAATTAGAGAGCACAGTAAAATTACACTTAACCAACTGGGATGACTGTGGGCAATCTGATGCTTCTTTCAGAGTTATTTGAGATGTTGATGTCAAGACTAATAGAAAATTAAACAACCAGTAGGCTTTGTTTGGTGTTATTTAAAGGAGGAAACAATCAGAGAGATCAATAGCAGAGGTGGAATTTTTATTTTTCACAGATGTATTCATCTATATTATGTGTGGTAACTTTTATTTAGAATAATGTGATATAAACACATACATATATACATATATATAGTATATATATATAGGCATTATACATGTATACAAATGTGTTTACAGACACATTTTTATACTACTTATTGTTTCTATATCATAGTTAATAATTACCAAACACTGGTGAAGTTTTTTTATTAGTATTGATATTTTTCTAGAGAAGGAAGAGAAGGAAAAAGTATTCCAGATATTGTATTAGTTTCTTTTCAAAAGAATTTTATCTGTATGGATATTTCCTTTGCTAGTTTGCATGTCTCACCACTATTAAAGCTCTAGTGCACACACTAGTACCTTAACATGTAGTGCTCTTTTTCATCTATAGCTTTTAGAAAAAAATTAAAACAAGTCAGTCTTCCAAGAAGCACTGTTTGAAAGAATATTTTTTAGTTAATAATTTTGATATTTTTCTTCAGTTGGTCTGAATACCACCAACATTCCAAGTTTATTCATATGCACATTGTTACCAAAGTTGGGTTCAGCTGCGTGCTGCTCAGAAAGCAGTGCTTGAGAAGCAAGTGTTGATAGAAAAGAAACCTTCTCTAATCAGAAAAACTGGCAATCTGGGAAGAAGATGAATTTATAACCTAAACCAACACTGAAGATTCTAATGGACCTTGAAAATTTTTCAAGGGAAAGGGGAAGTAAACTCAGCTAATTGTTGAGATATGGGATTGGAATTGTAGCTATCTCTCACTGTGCACAAACTTATTTACTCCTCATGATCTTTTGTCCTGATACTATCATGTTCACACAGTTTGCTTGCAAATTGCTGAAGAATAGGGAAGAGATCTTTTCATCTCTTAATTACTTGTTCATTTTTATTTCTTTAATCTACATAAAGAATCAGCAGGTTAGGCAAGGTATTATGAGGCAAAAACATTTGAGAGGTGTGCATAGGCCAGAGATGATTAAAGCATGGGGTTGCCTGGTTTAGGATAGTTGCAATATAGTTTTCATAAAGTGACAAGACAAAAAGGGGCCTTCTGCAGAGAGCTCTTTCCTGCAAAGGTTCTTTCCTGTTAAAAGCTGATTGCAAATCTCCACTTCTTAGAATATCATCACATTTCTATGGGATTACAAAGAATTATAAAAAAAAAAGATCTTAATGATCCAGATAACCATGATGGAGTGATTGCTCACCTAGAGCCAGACATCCTGGAGTCTGAAGTCAAGTGGGCCTTAGGAAGCATCATTGCAAACAAAGCTAGTGGAGGTGATGGAATTCCATTTGAGCTATTTCACGTCCTAAATGATGATGCTATTAAAGTGATGCACTCAATATGCCAGCAAATTTGGAACACTCAGCAGTGGCCAAAGGACTAGAAATGGTCTGTTTTCATTCCACTCCCAAAGAAAGGCAATGCCAAAGAATGTTCAAACTACTACACAATTGCACTCATCTCACATGCTAGCAAAGTAATGCTCAAAATTCTCCAAGCCAGGCTTAAACAGTACGTGAACCATGAACTTCCAGATGTTCGAGCTGAATTTAGAAAAGGCAGAGGAATGGGAGATCAAATTGCCAACATCCATTGGATCATCAAAAAAGCAAGAGAGTTCCAGAAAAACATCTGCTTTATTGACTATACCAAAGCCTTCGACTGTGTGGATCACAACAAACTGGAAAATTCTGAAAGATGTGGGAATACCAGACCACCTGAGAAATATGTATGCAGGTCAAGAAGCAACAGTTAGAACTGAACATGGAATATTGGACTGGTTCCAAATATGAAAAGGAGTCTGTCAAGGCTGTATATTATCACCCTGCTTATTTAATTTATATGCAGAGTACATTATGCAAAATCCCAGGCTGGATGAAGCACAAGCTGGAATCAAGATTACTGGGAGAAATATCAATAACCTTAGATATGTAGATGACACCACCCTTATGGCAGGAAGTGAAAAGGAACTAAAAAACCTCTGATGAAAGTGGAAGAGGAGAGTGAAGAAGCTGGTTTAACACTGAACATTCAAAAAACTAAGATCATGTCATCCAGTCCCATCACATCATGGCAAATAGATGGGGAAACAATGGAAACAATGAGAAATTTTATTTTGGAGGGCTCCAAAAACACTGCAGATAGTGACTGCAGCCATGAACTTAAAAGGTGCTTACTCCTTGGAAGAAAAGCTATGACCAAACTAGACAGCATATTAAAAAGCAGGGACATACTTTTCCAACAAACGTCTATCTGGTCAAAGGTATGGTTTTTCTATTAGTTGTCTCTGGATGTGAGAGTTGGGCCATAAAGAAAGCTGAGTGCTGAAGAGTTGATGCTTTTGAACTGTGGTGTTGGAGAAGACTCTTGAGAGTCCCTTGGACTGCAAGGAGATCCAACCAGTCCATCCCAAAGGAAATCAACCCTGAATATTCATTGGAAGGACTGATGCTGAAGCTGAAACTCTAGTACTTTGGCCACCTGATGTGAAGAACTGAGTTACTGGAAAAGACCCTGATGTTTAGAAAGATTGAAGACAGGAGGAGAAGGGGACAACAGAGGACAAGATGGGTCGATGGCCTCACCAACTCGATGGACATGAGTTTGACCAGACTGTGTGAGTTGGTGATAGACAGGGAAGCCTGACATGTGGGAGTCCATGGGGTCTTGGAGAGTAGGACTTGATGGAGTGACTAAACTGAACTGAACAAAGGTCCATCTTTTATACCTTCTTCATGCTGACATAGGGTGCCATATCCTTAGCATGGAAGATGAGAGATCGGTTTGTAGCATCTCTGGGGACAGTTTTAGTTGCCAATTTATGAATATGGTTAGAACAAGTTACAATTCGTGTGTGTGTGTGTGCACAAATGAGATGGATGATATGGTTGGAGAGCATCACTGACTCAGTGAACATGAACTTGGGCAAACTCCGGGAGACAGTGAGGGACAGGAAGGCCTCATGTGCTATAGTCCATGGGGTCTCAAAGAGTTGGACACAAACACTGACTAAAGAGTAGTAACATATTGATTATTATAAGCAGTAGTGGTAATACCATCCTCTTAAGGCCAGTTCTTGGACTTGTGCTAGCCATAGATTCACTACTACTCAAGATGGATAAGTTTATGTCACAACTGTCCTCTGGTCATCATGCAGTTAGCTTTCCCCCTCTGGTGGCAGTTGTAGTATCTGTAAAACTGCTCAAGGATATCCATCAGAAACTTTGTCAGTGATTCTATGTCCTAATCATTAGCTGCTTGAGGTTGCTCTTTTGTGACCCAGAGAGGCCTAGGAGGAGACTTCAGTTTGTCTCAATATCTTCATTTGTAACACGGTAGTAGAATCTACTTCATAGGATTGTGTTGAGCACACTTTCATACATATAGATAGTTATAACAGTTCATGGTACACAGTGGTCATTTAGTAACTGCTGATTATTATTATTTGCTATTTTGTTTAAAAAACTAAAAAGAAATATTTTGTCATAAATTATTGTTAATTTCACAGCATCTTTGGTATCCATAACATTAAATTCTGTGAATTCTACCTTCATAAATACTTTTATATCTGTCTTAGACATTTCTGTCTCCCCAATCACTAATTTTATATAGTCTATAACCTTTTGCATAAACTAATATTTTTTGTTAGTTTATGCAATAAAATATAATTATTACATAATTATTGCATAAAAAAGTTTTAGCCTTTCTTGATAAACCAACATCCACATTTCTACTATAATTTATTTCTACACCTAACTAGTCGTATCATCTGGAGAAGGAAATGGCAACTCACTCCAGTATTCTTGCCTGGAGAATCCCATGGACAGAGGAGTCTGGAGGGCTGCAGTCCATGTGGTTGCACAGAGTCAGACACGACTGAAGTGACTAAGCAGCAGCAGCAGTCATATCATCACTTTTAAAACTTTAGTGGGCTTTTCTAGAAATGAGCTTCAGCATTCTGAGTAAGGAAAACAAAGCTTTTTGGTTGTCTTGTGTTTAGGAAATGGTTAAAAATAAAATCTGCTATCCCAAAAGTTCTTTCTACAAGTGTAAAAAATAAAGAAAATAATTGTATTATTGAATAAGCATTAACTCGGACTGCTGTATGCATCTTAGGCTATCCAGTAAGGAAATTACAAAGACAGAAAGAGATCCCATGCTTTCATGTAGCTATGCTGATACAATTCATTATACAAAAATTAGATATTTTATCCAAAGAAAAAATAATCTCTTATCTCTGAGACAAGAAAGAAGTCACCAGCTGTAGCCAGGTCTCTAGAAAGACAGAAACAGGGAGATAGGCTGCAATCCTCCCTGATGCTCCCATTTCAAAAAGATGGCTCCAAGGACCTCAAGAAAGATTCCTGGGGTGAAAAGCCAGTAAGAGTCTTATTTAGCTTTTAAAAGATTTAAGTACAATTCAGAGACAGAGAAATAATTTACATGAAAGGATTTGCAAGTTTAAATTATAAGGAAATGCTGTAAGAGAAGAGAGAACCAAAAGTTTCTTTTTCACATTGGGCACTAGGAAAAATTCAAATTTTTGAGATTTGTTATTATTCTTATTCTTGTCACAGTCTTCAAAAATGGCATAATTTTCTGGCAATGCCTTATATCTCCCTGAAGCACATTGTCTTTGTGCTAATTCACACCATACCTTGCTACTTTCATGTCTTTACTAACATAATTTATTCCCGCATCCTGAGACATCTTTGCTTTCTTTTTCTGGAAAACATCTAGGATCAGGCCAAATACTGCTTTCTCTATGCATTTGCAAACATCAAAACCGCTGTATCTAGTGAGAAATATAAAAAAATAAAATAAAAACATGCTGTTTATCAAGAAGTGGTTTATCGCAACATACCAGTAACATATTTCTTATAGAAGATATGTTTTATAGATTTATACAGAATACTATCACACGTATTATGTCTGAATAGTGTAAATGTGAATAGGTTGTTGACCTGAAACAAACAGACTGACAGATATTTCTCCAGCAATAATGTACTTATTTGAGATTAGCAGAGAATTGCAATCCAGAGTCTGCAACCATGGTGAGCCGCCTCCCAAGTCCCCCCACAGCAAGGGAAGGAGACTGCTTACTAGAGAGGAGAGGAAGTTGGGAGTGGGAAGGTTATAGGAAAAAAAAAAAAAAGAGTTCATGGCTTTTCACTGACTGAATCCTTATCAGGAAAGAAGAGAAGTCTTTCTTCTGCTGGTTGGGCTCTGATGTCTCAGTGCGTGCGAACTTCCCCTTCTGGTTTTTCAGCTCTGTTGAATCGAGATGTTTGTTAATTTTTTGCAAGATGCTTGAGAAATATATGTTATATACATATATTTGGACTGAGAGTTGATAATCTATATCCACTGTAAGCAAGGAAACAAATAGCTACTTCTGAAACCTCTGGAGTCCTTCAGGCTTCCTGCTTTAGGAGCTTCATAAACACAGTAAGGTGAATGAGGTAGAGACTTAGAGCTTCCCAATTTTTAGTGAATCATTATAAAAAATTGTCATTACAACATACCCATAAATTATAATAAGTATGCTGGCAGTTCACTCTGCAGTATAGTCAGCCATATTTTAGCTGAGAGGCATACATCAGCCTATATATCTTACAGGTTTCCTTAGTTTGTATTTGAAAGTTATTAGGCATCCTACTCTTCAACTTCAATTAGCATCATGTTTAAAGCAGGAAGAGAGAAGAAGCCATATTTCACTTTCTTGAAGAGAAGATTTCATTTCTTTGACAATGTATGTAAGTTGGTAACAATCTGTAAGAACCTAAATTATTTGTTTTTACCTCTATTTTTATAGAGTAGTAGTCAAATATCAAAAATGAGTATTGTTATTGTTGTTTAGTTGTGTCCGACTCTTGAGGCCCCATGAAGAGTAGCCAGCCAGGCTCCTCTGACCATGGGATTTCCCAGGGAAGAATACTGGAGTTGATTGCCATTTCCTTCTCCAGGGGATCTCCTGACCCAGGGATCAAAACCACATCTCCTGCACTGGCAGGTAGATTTTTTACCAATGAGCCATCAGGAAAGCCATGCTTGGTGCGTGTACCCTTGCCCATTTTAGAAAAATTTGTTTCTAAGAGTTGTCGAAAACTGAGATGAAATCATATATGTAAAATGGGATCTCAAAACCTGGAATGGCTTAAGATCCCAACCAAACTTATTTGCATTTTTCTATTTTTCTGCACCTTCTGCTAGGAATATACCTAATGTTTTGCTGTCTAGCAACAGGGCAAGGTAGGTATATTCATAACAAGAACAGATAGCTGTAATATGGATAGTTCATATGTTAATTAGCAAAGCTGAAACTTCTTTACTTTATATATAAGATGGATCTTTTTTTCAAAATTTGTCTCTGACTGTGACAAAGTTATGTTACAATCAGTTAAAATATTAAGAAGATAATAAATACATACCTTATAGAGCTATTGTTAAGATCAAATCGCTAATATATGTTTTAAAAACACAAAAGTCTAGAACATAATAAGCACCCATAAGTGATACTTTTGATTAGGCTGTGTTGTTGTTGATTTTGACAATATTGATGATGACAACGAAGTTATTTCTCTTTATATTTTAAAATTGACTAGAGCATATTTGTATTATTTTTTAGTGTATTCACTCTTTTTGGTGAGAAAAAAACATCTGATGCTGTATAAACATGGACTGTAGCACACCAGGCTCCTCTGTCCATGAAATTCTCCAAGCAAGAATACTGGAGTGGGTAGCCATCCCCTTCTCCAGGGGATCTTCCCAACCCAGGGATCAAACCTGGGTCTCCAGCACTTCAAGCAGACTCTTTACTGTCTGAGCCACCAGGGAAGCCCTAGCTAGTCCACTTACTTACCTGCTACATAAACATTACGCATTTATTAAAGTGTTTTAATAGTTTGTTCCTAGATTATATTTTCTTTTTATTTTAATATGGGTATAAACATTCATCCTCTCACCAAGTAGATCAGAGCTTATAGCTGGCTGAGTTAGTTTGAATGCTGAAACTTAGAAGCAGACATCTTAATTGTAATATTAAATCAAGAAGAAAAATTCAGCACCAGTTTTATGCTGTTGGCAAATTGCTGGTGTTTAATTGACTGTTGGGAGAGAATACTACTTATGCAATTGCATTAATAATGATTCCACTGGAACCAGATGAGTCTCCGTGTCATATTAGCCCTCCTGAATTAAATCCTGCACTGCTTAACTTCTCTCCCTCTCTCATGAACCATTCATCATATGATATAAAATATGTCTCCATGGAAACAAAAAGCATTTCCCTTAGAAGACAAAAGGTGAATAATTCCTGCCAAATCCTATCAGTATTTTCCAGAGACTATTTTGTTTATTACAAGTGAAAAAGCTTCAACAGCAGTCTGTACTCTGCAATTAGGAACAGGACAGTTTAATCATTTCAATAAGGCTGAAGCAACAGCAACTAAGAACTATTTTATTAACTTCCTAGAGGATTTGTGGTTGTACAACATTAAAAGATGCCTTATAGTAAACTAAATTTCAGGGGGGAAAAATAGTACAGTTCAGCCACATAGGATAGGTCAGAAAAGCCCCAGAGGAGTATATAAAATATTTGGTCTTCCAACTACCTATCAAAAAAATGGCATCGTGTCATATCTGTGTTTACCACATGCTGTCTTGTATCATCATCACTTGTTTAAGATTGATTTTTTTAAGATTATTAAAAATGCTGATAATTATTTATGATTTCTGATTACATTGTGTGGAAACTTTATGACAGGGGCCACAATCTCCTACCACGCGTGAAGCTTTTGCACATTTCTATTTTCATTATTGTTTGCATGTATTTATTTAATAAGTATATATATGATTTATAATCAGGACATAAAGCATTACATTGTTTCATCTATGTCCTTTCAAAAATATCATGCAAAAATTGTCAATGACCTATCTCTCATTCCTTACCCCAAGATTTAGGGCTTTCTGTGTTTTACAAGGAAAACACAGCCTATTTTCTGTCTTCCTTTATTATCTCCTAAAAGTATCTGGATAAGTGTGTGGCATCTATCTTTTGCAGAAGATGTGAAAAGTTTAAAACATGCTATTAGAAGCGAATTCTTCAAGATAAGAAATAGGAGCATTTCATGCATACAGCTATCAAAAACTTCCCAAACTAGTACATTAGACTAGTGGAGTTTTGAGAAGATAAAAATGACTTGAGGAGTAGAGAAGTAATATGTATGTGCACACATGTGTGTATAATATTGTAGAGTCACTAGGTAGTGCCCAACATTTTTGTGTTCCTGTGGCCTGTAGCCTGCCAGGCTCCTCTGTCCATGGGATTTCAGAGGCAACAATACTGGTGTGGGTTGCCACTTCCTTCTCCAGGGGATCTTACAGACCCCAGGATTAAACCCGAGTCTCCTGCCTTACCCGTGGATTCTTTACCACTGAGCCACCAGGGAAGCTCACGCATAGTATACACACACACACACACACACACACACACACACACACATATATGTACATATATAATGTGTTTGTGTATGTGTTTCATGTTGTTGATTAATTTCAGATATTTTTTCTGTGTTTATGCAGCATTCTTAGTTTAAAACAAAATTAAAGGAAAAATAGAAAAGTTTTTGGTTTCCTCCAATGCAATTGTTAAGAACTTAACCTATTAAATTTATTTGATAAAACAAGTTGATTATGTTGCTCTTTTTTTTTTCTGAAAATCAAAAATGATGCAAAATAATAAGTGGTTATAAACACGAGAAAGGACAGAAGCTGCTACAACCCCCATTCTTGCTTTAGTAACAAAATCTTAAATTTTATGAAGATACTGGCTCACCTGGAAGAAAGACTAGAATCCCAGACTATACTGCAGCAAGTTGAAGACACGTAACTAATTTTGACTAACGTAGTGCTTAATGTAAGTAATGGATACATGACCTTGTAATGAAAGAGGTCACTGTATCTTTTTCTTCTTTTCAGCTTTGGTTGTGAACCAGTGGACCATATGGATTTGAGTAATGCTATAAAGTGGCAGAGCAATAAGTTAGATTGAACTTAAATCCCTGACATATTGATAATTACTATATCTCTATTATTCTGATTCTTTGGTGTAGAAACTGAACTTATATTCTCATTAATGCAGAGCATAGCCTTTTATGTGAGTGCAAATATTCATTTACTCACTCAGTTAATCAATACTTACTAAGGGTCAACTATATACCAACAACGGATTCTTTCATGGCAATTAACTTCTTTTGTGATATGCAGATAATAAACGCAATATAAATAAATATGAAATTAGAATTGGGTTGAAATAAAGAGAGGATCTTAATGCAAACAGCTTCACAAACTAGAACACTGGAAAACTGGAGTTTTGGAAAGGTGCAAATGCCTTTAAAAGGAGCAATGATAACGATGGATAGGAACATATAAGCTAAATAATAGCATAGTATTTGAAGGGAATAAAGTATTGAAGATGTGTTACTATCAGAACAGAATAGGTGCAAAAAGGACTGAAGGACACTCAAAAGCCACAAATTGATGGTAATAACTTCTTGTGGCATGAGAGATCTTCAGAAATAAGTGTATGTGTTTATGAATACACATGAAAACATATAAAAGCTATATTAGGAAGCAATATAATATTAAGATAATTTAAATATATTACTTTAAAACATAATATGTACTTAAAAATTATAAAGCCATCAGAAAATGCAAAATATACTCTTTAACAAAACAATGGAAAATTCAAACTAAATGGACAGTGTAGAAAGATATAACATTATGTTTTTACCAGATGTGAAATTTAACACCTAAAGAAGAAATGAAACTATCCAAAAGTTTTGTTATACTACTCCAGAGAAACATTTGTGTATGTCTCTTTTAAAGCAATGTGTTTATTTAATGTTCAATTTCAGCTCTGGTAAATACTTATAAAATATTTTTATGAAAATAGTCCTT
Source organism: Okapia johnstoni (assembly GCA_024291935.2). Classification (NCBI taxonomy): domain Eukaryota; kingdom Metazoa; phylum Chordata; class Mammalia; order Artiodactyla; family Giraffidae; genus Okapia; species Okapia johnstoni. The sequence continues at coordinate 141,160,591 of CM044308.1, forward strand.
TGACTGTGTAGCTTAAATTATCTATATCCTGTATATATCTGCTTTAAATCATTTTGAAAATAACAATTTTTACTTATACTATGGAGAGGTGCTTGAATATTTAACAGATCAGTTCATAGCATTCAAAAAGTGAAAAGAAAATATTGAGCTCTTTTCAAGAAGCAAAATTTATTGTAAAGAATAATTCTGGCTCATTAAGAAATCAGACATTGTAAATTATATCATAATTGTCTCCAAAGTATCTTAAAGATCCAAATTTTTTTTTGTAGTTCTTTTTTTTTTTTAATTAGTTTATTTTCTATTTTTTTTAACTTTACAAAATGGAGCCTATTATACAGAGTGAAGTAAGCCAGAAAGAAAAACACCAATACTGTTTACTAACACATATATATGGTATTTAGTCAATCGGTAAAGATAACCCTGTATGCGAGACATCAAAAGAGACACAGATAAATAGAACAGTATTATGGACTCTACGGGAGAGGGCGAGGGCGGGATAATATGGGAGAATGGCATGGAAGCATGTAAATGATCATATGTGAAACGAAACGCCAGTCCAGGTTCTATGCATGATACAGGGTGCTCGGGGCTGGTGCACAAAATATTTTTAATTGATGCTTTACATTTTTAAAATTTAAAAAGATCTTTCTTTTAGAGATTAATACTTTGTCATTTGCTTTTTTTTTTTTGCAAATATTTTCTCCCATCCTGAAAGTTGTCTTTTCATCTTGCTTATTGTTTACTTTGCTGGTGCCAAAGCTTTTAAGTTTAATTAGGTCCCATTTGTTTATTTTTGTTTTTATTTTCCTTATTTAGAAGGTGAGTCAAAAAAGATCTTGCTATGATTTATGTCAAAGAGTGTTATGCCTATGTTTTCTTTTAAGAATTTTATAGTGTCTAGCCTCACATGTAGGTCTTTAATCCATTTGAGTTTACTTTTGTGTAAGGTATTAGAAAACTCTCTAACACCATAATTTTATTCTTTGACATGTAGTTTTCCCAGCACGACTTATTGAAGAGACTGTCTTTTCTCCATTGTATGTTCTTGCCTCCTTTATCATAGATTAGGTGACCATAGATGCATGTGTTTATCTCTGGGCTTTCTATCTTGTTCCATAGATCTATATTTCTGTTTTTGTGCAGTACCATACTGTCTTGATTATTGTCAAAAAAAAAAAAAAAATCAAAAACTGGGAGGAAGACCTAATAGGCCAAAGAAGACATACAGATGGCCAAGAAGCACATGAAAAGATACTCAACATCGCTACTTACTAGAGAAATACAAATCAAAACTACAATGATGTGTCACCTCACACTGGTCAGAATGGCCATCATGAAAAAATCTATAAACAATAAATGCTGGAGAGGGTGTGGAGAAAAGGGAACCCTCCTACACTGTTATGGGAATGTGGTTTGGTGCAGCTATTATGGAGAAGAATATCGAAGTTCCTTAAAAAAACTAAAAGTAGAACTAGTTCCTTAAATAAAACTAAAAATGACCCAGTAATCCCACTCCTGGGCATAGACTCAGAGAAAACCATCACTTCAAAAGATACAAGCACCTCAATGTTTATCGCAGGACTATTTACAATAGCCAGGACGTGGAAGCAACCTTTGTTCATTGACAGAGGAATGGATAAAGAAGATGTGGCACATATATAAATGGAATATTACTCAACCATAAAAAGGAATGAAATTGTGCCATTTGCAGAGATGTGGATGGACCTAGAGGCTGTCATACAGAGTGAAATGTCTGAAAGAGAAAAATGTATTATATATTATCGCATATATGTAGAATCTAGAAAAATAGTACAGATGAACCTAATTGCAAAGCAGAAATAGAGACATAGACACAGAGAACAAATGTAGGGGCACCAAGGTGGGAAAGGGGAGGGTGGAATGAATTGGGAGATTGGGATTGACATATATACAATGCTATGTATAAAATAGGTAATCTTTTTATTTATTTGGTGTAGTCTGGTCAAAAGGCAATTATATACAGATGTGAAGTCCAACCTCGAAGTAGCATTATTTTAACCCAGCCTTTGACAGGGCAGTGCCTTTAATTCAGGAAAAAATTAAAGGATACAGCAAATGCTCAGAAAATATTTGTTGATTGAGTCATTATAATCCATGTGTCATATCTAAACATTGAACATAGGTTAATTATACTCAGCTGAATATTACATTGTTAAGATGGGTCTTGTCATCTTTATAGGAAGTATGAACAAATTATTTTATACAGTTATCAATTTGCATTAAATTAGAAATCTATTCAAATATATAGAAACCAAATTTAAAACATAGGGTGCATACTTAAATATAGAATTATATAGTGCATCATTTAAAAGAATTTACTGGAATATAGTTGATTTATAATGTTGTGTTAATATAATGCATCACATTAAGTTGATCTAATCTCAAGCCAGTCCCTCTACTTGGTCTCTACGACCCATCCACTCTTCCCTGCTCAAGAAGTTTGGACCTATAATTATCCTCTCTCTCACAGCATAAATTTTCCTTTATCTAGTGGATCATCCCCAATGACATATAAAGATATTATGCACTCCATCTTCTTTTAAAAACAATGAGCTACTAAACCTGTGTGCCACAACTAGAGAGAAGTATAATGCTCGCCACAACAGAAGATGCCATTTACTGTAACTAAGACTCAATGCAGCCAATAAGTAATAAATAAATATTTAAAAGAAAAAAAAATAAAAGCAATGAGCAAACATAAACTTTTCTTTTATATTTTATTGCTTCTTTTGCAGCAAGTTTGATCAAAATAATTTTCTCTACATTGTCAGTGTCTAATAACTCTCTTTCTATTTCTCTATTCACTCAAAAAAAAGTGTTTTCCTCCTTCACCCCCAATGAAATTGTTTTTGAACTCTCCATTAACAATGACTGATTCTTTGTACTCTTAGTTTACTGTGTGCTATATCTCGTAGTTTCTTCACTTGACTTCTAGAAAACCACTATTCATTACCTTCCCTCCTACTTCACTATGAAGAACTTTTTTTTTTCAATTATGTTTTACTGATTCTTTCTCTTTCCTTAAAATTCTTAACATTGGAGTCCTCCAGTCCTTAGTCACTGACTCTTTTCTGTGTACCTACAGTCTCTCTTTTGCTGATTTCAGTTTCCTGATATTGTATACTACTTCTGTGCTATTTCTCCAGTCCAGACCGTAGTCTGTAGCTCCAGTCATATATTGCTGCCACCTGATGATACTGATAGACCTGTGAAACATTACATACCTAGAGCTGAATATTTCTTATCTGCCTACTCTAAATCTGTCCCTACTACAATCTGCCCTATCTCAGTGATGATAGTCTATCCTATAGGTTACTTAAGACAAAAACTTAAGTGTCATTGTTGGTTTCATTTTTTCTCTGACACATACCACATCCAGTTTGTCATGAAGTCATGTTCGCTCTCCCTTCATAGTATACCTAGAATCAGAACCCCTTCACCATCTCTGCTTTATTTATTTATGTTTAAAATTTATTTATTTTAGATGGGGGCTAATTACTTTACAATATTGTAGTGGTTTTTGCCATACATTGACATGAATCAGCCATGGGTTTACATGTGTTCCCCATCCTGAAACCCCTCACTCCTCCTTCCCCATCCCATCCCTCTGGGTCATCCCATTGCCCCAGCCCTGAGCATTTGTCTCATGCATCGAACCTGGAATGGCATTCTGTTTCACATATGATAATATACATGTTTCAATGCTATTCTCTCAGATCGTCCCACCTTCACATTCTCCCACAGAGTCAATAAGACTGTTCTATGCATCTGTGTCTCTTATTCTGTCTCACATATAGGGTTATCGTTACCATCTTTCAAATTCCATATATATGCATTAGTATACTGTATTGGTGTTTTTCTTTCTGGCTTACTTCACTCTGTATAATGGGCCCCAGTTTCATCCATCTCAATAGAACCGATTCAAATGTATTCTTTTTAATGGCTGGTAAATATTCCATTGTGTATATGTACCACTGCTTTCTTATCCATTCGTCTGCTGGTGGGCATCTAGGTTGCTTCCATGTCCTGGATATTATCAACAGTGCTGCAATGAACATTGGCATACACGTGTCTCTTTCAATTCTGGTTTCCTTGGTGTGTATGCCCAGCAGTGGTCTACTGGTCTATTCCTAGTTTTTTAAGGAATCTCCACACTGTTCTCCATAGTGGCTGTACTAGTTTGCATTCCCACCAACAGGGTAAGAGGGTCCCTTTTCTCCACACCCTCTCCAACATTTATTGCTTGTAGACTTTTGGATAGCAGCCATTCTGACTGGCATGAAATGGTACCTCACTGTGGTTTTGATTTGCATTTCTCTGATAATGAGTGATGTTGAGCATCTTTTCATGTGTTTGTTAGCCATCTGTATGTCTTCTTTGGAGAAATGTCTGTTTAGTTCTTTGGCCCATTTTTTGATTGGGTCGTTTATTTTTCTGGAATTGAGCTGCAGAAGTTGCATGTATATTTTTGAGATTAATTGTTTGTCCATTGCTTTGTTTGCTATTATTTTCTCCCATTCTGAAGGCTGTCTTCTCACCTTGCTTATAGTTTCCTTTGTTATGCAAAAGCTTTCAGTTTTAATTAGGTCCCATTTGTTTATTTTTGCTTTTATTTCCAATATTCTGAGAGGTAGGTCATAGAGGATCCTGCTGTGATTTATGTCAGAGAGTGTTTTGCCTATGTTTTCCCCTAGGAGTTTTATAGTTTCTGGTCTTATGTTTAGATCTTTAACTCCATTTTGAGTTTACTTTTGTGTATGGTGTTAGAAAGTGTTCTAGTTTCATTCTTTTACAAGTGGTCGACCAGTTTTCCCAGCACTGCTTGTTAAAGAGATTGTCTTTTCTCCATTGTATATTCTTGCCTCCACTGTCAAAGATAAGGTGTCCACAGGTGCGTGGATTTATCTCTGGGCTTTCTATTTTGTTCTATTGATCTATATTTCTGTCTTTGTGCCAGTACCATATTGTCCTGATGACTGTGGCTATATGGAAAACTATAAAACACTGATGAAAAAAATTAAAGAGGACACAAATAGGTGGAGAAATACACCGTGTTCATGGATTGGAAGAATTAATATAGTGAAAATGAGTATACTACCCAAAGCAATCTATAGATTCAATGCAATCCCTATCAAGCTACCAATGGTATTTTTCACAGAACTAGAACAAATAATTTCACAATTTTTATGGAAATATAAGAAACCTCGAATAGCCAAAGCAATCTTGAGAAAGAACAATGGAACTGGAGGAATTAACCTGCCTGACTTCAGGCTCGACTACAAAGCCACAGTCATTTATGCTCTATTTAAGCTACCTATCATCTCTTGCTTAAATTTGTTTCTTACCTTCCTAACTGGCCCCCTGTTTCCCAATTTGCTCTCCCCCTGGTTTGCATCGTCAATAAAACATTGTTGAGGTTTTGATAAAACATATATCAAGTAATGTTACTCCTCTGACTCAGAGAAAAGTCTTTAAGAACTTCCTGTTTCACTAGCAGCAGATATTGAAGCTCTGCAGAGCTCTCTGACCCAGTCTCTTGCCTTCTCTGTCACCTCACCTTGTGTTACTCTTCCTTTTGCCCATTCTTCTCCAGTCACATTGGCCTTTTTCTTCTTCAAATATTTCAGGACAATAAAGCATATTACTAAGTATGTGCCCTTGCTGCAGTGGTTTCCTCTTCCTGGAACTCCCTTCTCTGGAAATCTGTATGATTTTTTATTTATCAGGTCAAAGTCATTGTTCACCTTCTCATCTTCTCATCGATACTTTCCTTGTGCTGTGCTTAGTCGCTCACTCGTGTCACATGATTCAAGACCTCATGGACTGTAGCCTGCCAGGCTCCTCTGTCCATAGGGATTCTCCAGGCCAGAAAGGTGTAGTGGGATGCCATGCCCTCCTCCAGGGGATCTTCCCAACGAAGGGATAGAAAAAATGGAACCCAATGTCTCTCACGATGCAGACAGATTTCTTACCATCTGAGCCACCAGGGAAACCCTTTTATGGCCATGCTTTATCAAATAGCTACCCAACATCACCTTATGGCAAATAGATGGGGAAACATTGGAAACAGTGACAGACTTTATCTTCTTGAGCTTCAAAATCACTGCGGACAATGACTGCCGCCATGAAATTAAAAGACGCTTGCTCCTCGGAAGAAAAGCTATGACAAAACTAGACACCATATTAAAAAACGGAGACATTCACTTTGCCAACAAAGGTCTGTATCAGTTCAGTTCAGTCGCTCAGTAGTGTCCGACTCTTTGAGACCCCATTAATCGCAGCATGCTACGCCTCCCTGTCCATCACCAATTCCCAGGAGTTTACCCAAACTCATGTCCATTGAGTCGATGATGCAATCCAGCCATCTCATCCTCTGTCGTCCCCTTCTCCTCCTGCCCCCAATCCTTCCCAGCATCAGGGTCTTTTCCAATGAGTCAACACTTCGCATGAGGTGGCCAAAGTATTGGAGTTTCAGCTTCAACATCAGTCCGTCCAATGAACACCCAGGACTGATCTCCTTTAGGAAGGATTGGTTGGATCTCCTTGCAGTCCAAGGGGTTCTCAAGGGTCTTCTCCAACACCACAGTTCAAAAGCATGAATTCTTCAGTGCTCATCTTTCTTTATAGTCCAACTTACATTCACACATGACTACTGGAAAAACCATAGGTTTGATTAGACAGGACCTTTGTTGGCAAAGTATTGTCTCTGCTTTTTAATATGCTGTCTAGATTTGTCATAGCTTCTATTTCAAGGAGCAAGCATCTTTTAATTCACGGTGGCAGTCACCATCTGCAGTGATTTTGGAGCCTAACAAAATAAAGTCTGTCATTGTTTTTATGTTTTCCCATCTATTTGCCATGAAGGTGATGTACCAGATGCCATGATCTTAGTTGTCTGAATGTGGAGTCTTAAGCCAACGTTTTCACTCTCCTCTTTCATTTTCATCAAGAGGCTCTTTAGTTCCTCTTCACTTTCTGCCATAAGGATGGTGTCATCTGCATATCTGTGGTTATTGATATTTCACCTGGCAATCTTGATTCCAGCTGGTGCTTCATCCATTCCAGTATTTTGCATAATGTACTCTGCATATAAGTTAAATGAGCAGGGTGACAATATACAGCTGTGACATACTCCTTTCTTGATTTGGAACCAGTCTGTTTTTCCATGTCCAGTTCTAACTGTTGCTTCCTGACATGCATACAGATTTCGCAGGAGGCAAGTCACATGGTCTGGTATTCCCATCTCTTGAAGAATTTTCTTCAGTTTGTTGTGATCCACACAGTCAAAGGCTTTAGTGTATTCAATAAAGCACAAGTAGATTTTTTTTTCTGGAACCCTCTTGCTTTTTTGATGATCCAACAGACGTTGGCAATTTGATCTCTGGTTCTTCTGCCTTTCTAAATCCAGCTTGAACATTTGGAAGTTCATGGTTCACATACTGTTGAAGCCTGTCTTGGAGAATTTTGAGCATTACTTTGCTAGCATGTGAGATGAATGCAACCGTGCAGTAGTTTGAACATTCCTTGGCATTGCCTTTCTTTGAGATTGGAATGAAAACTGACATTTTTTCAGACCTGTGGATACTGCAGAGTGTTGCAAATTTGCTGGCATATGGACAGCAGCGCTTTCACATCATTATCTTTTAGGATTTGAAATAGCTCAGTTGGAATTTCATCGTCTGCACTAGCTTTGTTTGTAGTGATACTTTCAAAGGCCCACTTGACTTTGCATTCCAGGATGTCTACCTCTAGGTGAGTAATCACACCATCATGGTTATCTGGGTCATGAAAATCTTTTTTTGTATACTTTTTCTGTGATTTCTTGCCACCTCTTCTTAATATCTTCTGCTTCTGTTAGGTCCATATCATCTCTCTTCTTTATTGTGCCCATCTTTCCATGAAATGTTCCCTTACATGAAATATTCCCTTGGTACTCTAATTTTCTTGAAGAGATCTCTTCTTTCTCATTCTATTGTTTTCCTCTATTTCTTTGCATTGATCATTGAGGAAGGCTTTCATATCTCTCCTTGCTATTTTTTGGAACTCTTCATTCAAATGGATAAATCTTTCCTTTTCTCCTTTCCCTTTTGCTTCTCTTGTTTTCTTAGCTATTTGTAAGGCCTCCTCAGACAACAATTTTTCCTTTTTGCATTTCTTTTTCTTGGGGATGGTCTTGATCATTGCCTCTTTTACAGTGTCATGAACCTCCATCCATAGTTTTTCAGGCACTCTGTCTATCAAATCTAATCCCTTGAATCTATTTGTCACTTCCACTGAATAATCATAAGAGATTTGATTTAGGTCATACCTGAATGGTCTAGTGGTTTTCCCTACTTTCTTCAATTTAAGTCTGAATTTGGCAATAAGGAATTCATGATCTGAGCTACAGTCAGCTCCCAGTCTTGTTTTTGCTGACTTTATAGAGCTTCTCCATCTTTGGCTGCAAAGAATATAATCAATATGATTTCAGTGTTGATCATCTTGTGATGTCCATGTGTAGAGACTTCTCTTGTGTTGTTGGAAGAGAGTGTTTGCTATGACAAGTGCGTTCTCTTGCAAAACTCTGTTAACCTTTGACCTGCTTCATTTTGTACTCCAAGGCCAAATATGCTTGTTACTCCAGGTATCTCCAGACTTCCTACTTTTGCATTCCAAAAGGACATCTTTTGGGGATGTTAGCTCTAGAAGGTCTTCATAGAACCACTCAACTTCACCTTCTTCAGCATTACTGGTCAGGGCATAGACTTGGATTACTATGATATTGAATGGTTTTCCTTGGAAACGAACATTCTGTCATTTTTGAGATTGCATCCAAGTACTGAAATCAGACTTTTGTGACTGATGGCTACTCCATTCCTTCTAAGGGATTCTTGCCCACAGCAGTAGATATAATGGTCATCTGAGTTAAATTTGCTCATTTCAGTGCATTTTATTTCAGTGATTCCTAAAATGTCGTTGTTCACTCTTGCCATCTCCTGTTTGACCATTTCCAATTTGCCTTGATTCATGGACCTAACATTCCATCCAAGTTCCTATGTAATTTTTCTCTTTACAGCATCAGAATTCCATCACCAGTCACATCCACAACTGAGTGTTGTTTTTACTTTGGCTCCGTCTCTTCATTCTTTCTGGACTTATTTCTCCACTGATCTCCCATAGCATATTGGGCACATACTGATCTGGGAAGTTTATCTTTCAGTGTCCTATCTTTTTGCCTTTTCATGCTGTTCATGGGGTTTTCAAGGCAAGAATACTGAAGTGGTTTGCCATTCCCTTCTCCAGTGGACTATTTTTTGTTATAACTCTCCACCATGACCTGTGCGTCTTGGGTGGCACTACAGGCCATAGCTCATAGTTTCATTGAGTTAGACAAGGCTGTGGTCCATGTGATCAGTTTGGTTAGTCCTGTGATTGTGGTTTTCATTCTGTCTGCCCTTTGATGCATAAGGATAAGAGGCTTATGGAAGCTTACTGATGGGAGAGACTGACTGAAGGGGAAACTGGGTTTTCTTCTGATGGGCGGGGCCATGCTCAGTAAATCTTTAATCCAATTTTTTGTGGGCCTCCTTCAAAAGGTCCCTTGCACACACTGCCACAGTCAGTTCCCCCGATCCTGAAGCAGGCCACTGTCGACCCACGCCTCCGCCAGAGACTCCTGGACACTCACAGGCAAGTCTGGGTCTGTCTCTTGTGGGGTCACTGCTCCTTTTTCCTGGTTCCTTGTGTCCACAAGGTTCTGTTTGTGACCTCCAAGAGTCTGTTTCCCCAGTCCTGTGTAAGGTCTCCTCTTTGGTGGGGTTAATGGCGACCTCCTCCAAGGGGGCTTATGCCATACCCAGGTCTGCTGCATCCAGAGCCCCTGCCCCTGTGTCAGGCCACTGCTGACCTGTACCTTTGCAGGATACACTCAAACACAGGTCTGTCTCAGTCTCTGTGAAGTCTGTGGATCCTGGTTCACAAGGTTTGTTTGAGTCCTCTGAGTGTCGCTGGTGGGTAAGGCGTTTGATTCTAAATGCGATTTTGCCCCTCCTCCCGTCTTGCTGGGACTTCTCCTTTGCCCTTGGACATACTTTATTTTGCTCAGTTTGCTTCCCCCCCCCCCCAGTAGAACTTATTACCACCAACATACTTTATTTTGTTTGCAACACTGCCACAGTCAGTTTCCCCCCCGAACCTCCCTGTCGACCCACTGCCTCCCCAAGGACCCTGACACTCACAGGCAATCTGGGTCTGTCTCTTGTGTCACTGCTCCTTTTTCCTGGTTTAAAATTACTCATTATTCTAACAAGTTAATTCCAAAAAGCAGAGATATGTATATGTTTTGTTCAGTGATTAATTCTACCTTGAACAGTGCTTAGCACATACTATTGCAGTATGTATCCAGACTAGTTGCCTGGATGAACATTGTATATTAAGTCATTTCAGTTTATACTGTATAAAAATAATGCAGTTTATATTATATGCATTCAGTGATTAGTGTTCTTTGAATGCATGCTTGCATGCTAAGTTGCTTCGTGCCTGCATGCTGAGTCTCTTTAGTTATGTCCAACTCTTTGTGATCCCATAGACTATAGCCACTAGGCTCCTCTGTCCATGGGATTCTCCAGGCAAGAATACTGGAATGGGTTGCCATGCCCTTCTCCAGGGGATATTCCTGACTCAGTAATCGATCAGTCATTTACCTTACATCTCCTCATTGACTGACAGGTTCTTTACCACTAGTGCCACTTGGGAATATTGTCAAATGCCTATCCAGTGATGCATCACAATAAATGTACTTTTATTTAAGTCAATATTACTCTACCTTATTTACAATGTTGTCATGGAAATAGAAAAGCTTGTACTTAAAATACTTGACATTTCCGCTTGATGCCACTTATTTAGAGATTATAACAAGTCTAATGACTATAATCAGGGTTTCCCTGGTGGCTGAGAAGGTAAAGCGTCTGCCCGCAATGTGGGAGACCTGGCAACCCACTCTAGTATTCTCTCCTGGAAAATTCCATGGAAGGAGGAGCCTGGTAGGCTACATTCCATGGGGTCGCAGAGTCAGACATGACTGACCAACTTCACTTTCTTTAATGACTATAATCAGCTTCTTTAGCCTTTAAGGAAACATCTAGTTTTCATTTATAGAGATTTATTTTATTTTATTAAAATAAATTTATTTATTTTAGTTGGGGGCTAATTACTTTACAATATTGTAGTAGTTTTTGCCATACATTGACATGAATCAGCCATGGGTTCACATGTGCTCCCCCTCCCGAACCCTCCTCCCACCTCCCTCCCCATCCCATCCCTCTGGGTCATCCCAATGCTCCATCCCTGAGCATCCGTCCCATGCATAGAACATGGAATGGTGTTCCGCTTCACATATGACGATATCCATGTTTCAATGTTATTGTCCCAGAACGTCCCACCCTCACCTTTTTCCTCAGAGTCCACAGGACTGTTCTATGCATCTGTGTCTCTTATTCTGTCTCACATATAGGGTTACCATTACCATCTTTCAAATTCCATATATATGCATTAGTATACTGTATTGGTATTTTTCTTTCTGGCTTACTTCAGTCTGTATAATGGGCTCCAGTTTCATCCATCTCAATAGAACCGATTCAAATGTATTTTTTTTAATGGCTGAGTAATATTCCATTGTGTATATGTGCCACAGCTTCCTTATCCATTCGTCTGCTGATGGACATCTAGGTTGCTTCCATGTCCTGGCTATTGTAAACAGTGCTGCGATGAACATTGGGGTACACGCGTTTCTTTCAATTCTGGTTTCCTCAGTGTGTATGCCCAGCAGTGGGATTGCTGGGTCATATGGCAGTTCTATTCCCAGTTTTTTAAGGAATCTCCACACTGTTCTCCACAGTGGCTGTACTAGTTTGCATTCCCACCAACAGTGTAAGAGGGTTCCCTTTTCTCCACACCCTCTCCAGCATTTGTTGCTTGTAGACTTTTGGATAGCAGCCATTCTGACTGGTGTGTAATGGTACCTCATTGTGGTTTTGATTTGCATTTCTCTAATAATGAGTGACGTTGAGCATCTTTTCATGTGTTTGTTAGCCATCTGTATGTCTTCTTTGGAGAAATGTCTGTTTAGTTCTTTGGCCCATTTTTTGATTGGGTCGTTTATTTTTCTGGAATTCAGCTGCAGGAGTTGCTTGTATATTTTTGAGATTAATTGTTTGTCTGTTGCTTCGTTTGTTATTATTTTCTCCCATTCTGAAGGCTGTCTTTTCACCTTGCTCATAGTTTCCTTTGTTGTGCAAAAGCTTTTAATTTTAATTAGGTCCCATTTGTTTATTTTTGCTTTTATTTCCAATATTCTGGGGGGTGGGTCATGGAGGATCCTGCTGTGATTTATGTCGGAGAGTGTTTTGCCTATGTTTTCCTCTAGGAGTTTTATAGTTTCTGGTCTTACGTTTAGATCTTTAATCCATTTTGTGTTTATTTTTGTGTATGGTGTTAGGAAGTGTTCTAATTTCATTCTTTTACAAGTGGTTGACCAGTTTTCCCAGCACCACTTGTTAAAGAGATAGTCTTTTCTCCATTGTATACTCTTGCCTCCTTTGTCGAAGATAAGGTGTCCGTAGGTGCGTGGGTTTATCTCTGGGCTTTCTATTTTGTTCCATTGATCTATATTTCTATCTTAAAAATATGGGACGCTTCACGAATTTGTGTGTCATCCTTGCGCAGGGGCCATGCTAATCTTCTCTGTATCGTTCCAATTTTAGTATATGTGCTGCCGAAGCGAGCACCATTTATAGAGATTTAGATGATCAAGCATCTAGCCCTGGGTCGTATATAGGATAACTCTGTAACTTCAGGCAAAGTACTTTAGAGTATCTTTCACTTTTGAAGCTGAGAAAATAATTGCTCTGCAATTGTTATAGGTTGGTTGGAAATATTAAGAGATTATATTAGGGAAAAATTGAAAACAAATGTAAATATTCTATGGCATAATAAATTATTCTAACTACATAAACTATATATATACTTCAGTTTTTAACATTGAATTCTGATATATCAATAGTCTTCTCTAAATTCAAATTATGTCATGTAGGGTGAAATACTAATACATTATTTTTGACGTTAATGATTTAAAATGTTTAGAGACATTTTCAAATACAGTATATGTTTTTAAAATCTCAATGTAACTTTCTTGTTTAATTTGAAAATTCTATTCTCAAAACTACAAGAGAAATTAATCAAATATATCTTAAAATTCCTTCCAAATGTGTTTATAACAGAATGAAATGTTTCTTTCAGTGATATTATGATAATGGAAAGGACAAACCTCAATGCATATTAGTTTATAGTAGATTATCAAAGTGTCAAGGTTTGTAATATGTTGTTGTATAAATAAAAGTTTTATAGTAAGAGTATTTTATGGATATATACTTTATAATATATATATTTAAGTAAAGTTATACTTATATAACTTTATATAATTTATATATAATTTCCATATAATTTATATAACTTCATATAATTCATACTCTATTAAGAGGTCAAGATTTAATTTTAGTATAATTGCCTTTAACATTTATTGAGGTCTTTACGATTTATAGAACCTTTTTAAATACGTTATCTTCCTACATTCTTACTACTATTGACTTAAAAAAATATTACATTGCTGAATAAGTTCGTTCAGGTTTTTTCATAAGCTGTAAGAGAAAAACCCAAATGAACTTTTTTGGCCAACCCAATATATTAACCCAATTTATGGAAGAACATTTTAGTGACATCTCACAGTAGCTGTACCAAGGTTCCTTATCTTTTACATCCTTTCTTACTGTATAAAATTTATATATGTGTTTGAGTGTGTGTATAATACATCACTAACCTATGTAATTTAAAATATTTATGTATGCATAGCAAACACACCAAGATAGTTGATAATTACCATGAGTAATATTGTTCATGGGGTTCTCTTTGCCAATGCCAACGAATGCTCAAACTACTGCACAATTGCATTCATCTCACACGCTTGTAAAGTAATGCTCAAAATTCTCCAAGCCAGGCTTCAGCAACACGTGAACCGTGAACTTCCAGATGTTCAAGCTGGTTTTAGAAAAGGCAGAGGAACCAGAGGTCAAATTGCCAACATCCATTGGATCATCAAAAAAGCAAGAGAGTTCCAGAAAAACAACTATTTCTGCTTTATTGACTATGCCAAAACCTTTGACTGTGGGGATCACAATAAACTGTGGAAAATTCTGAAACAGATGGGAATACCAGACTACCTGACCTGCCTCTTGAGAAATCTGTATGCAGGTCAGGAAGCAACAGTTAGAACTGGACGTGGAACAACAGACTGGTTCCACATAGGAAAAGGAGTACGTCAAGGCTGTATATTGTCACCCTGCTTATTTAACTTATATGCAGATTACATCTTGAGAAACGCTGGGCTGGAAGAAACACAAATTGGAATCAAGATTGCTGGGAGAAATATCAATAACCTCAGATATGCAGATGACACCACCCTTATGGCAGAAAGGGAAGAAGAACTAAAGGGCCTCTTGATGAAGGTGAAAGAGGAGAGTGAAAAAGTTGGCTTAAAGCTCAACATTCAGAAAACTAAGATCATGGTATCCAGTCCCATCACTTCATGGCAAATGGATGGGGAAAATGTGGAAGCAGTGGCTGACTTTATTTTTCTGGGCTCCAGAATCACTGCAGATAGTGACTGCAGCCATGAAATTAAAAGACGCTTACTCCTTGGGGGAAAGTTATGACCAACCTAGATAGCATATTAAAAAGCAGAGGCATTATTTTGCCAACAAAGGTCCATCTAGTCAAGGCTATGGTTTTTCCAGTGGTCATGTATGTATGTGAGAGTTGGACAGTGATGAAAGCTGAGGACCGAAGAATTGATGCTTTTGAACTGTGGTGCTGGAGAAGACTTTTGAGAGTCCCTTGGACTGCAAGGAGATCCAAACTGTCCATCCTAAAGAAAATCAGTCCTTGGTGTTCATTGGAAGGACTGATGTTGAAACTGAAACTCCAATACTTTGGCCACCTGATGCGAAGAGCTGACTCATTTGAAAAGACCCTAATGCTGGGAAAGATTGAGGACAGGAGAAGAAGGGGACGGCAGAGGATGAGATGGTTGGATGACATCACCGACTCAATGGACATGGGTATGGGTGGACTCCGGGAGTTGGTGATGGACAGGGAGGCCTGGCGTGATGCGGTTCATGGGGTCGCAAAGAGTCTGACAAGACTGAGCAACTGAACTGAACTAATGAGTAATATTTTCAACCTAACATGATAAAATCATCAAAAAGTTTTTTACACCTATGATTTTTTTTCTACTGATGAGATTGAGTTTAATTTTTAAAAATTATTGATTTATTTTTGGCTGTGCTGGGTGTTCACTGCTGCATGCAGGCTTTCCTCAGTTGTGGCAAGAGGGTCTACTCTTAGTTGCAGTGTGCACGCTCCTCTTTGCAGTCACTTTTCTTGTTGGAGAGCACAGTTT
The DNA here is from genome assembly GCA_024291935.2 of Okapia johnstoni. Taxonomy (NCBI): domain Eukaryota; kingdom Metazoa; phylum Chordata; class Mammalia; order Artiodactyla; family Giraffidae; genus Okapia; species Okapia johnstoni. Next base: position 141,176,120 of record CM044308.1, read on the forward strand.
CTAGGTCTCTGGCACTTCAGTAATTGCGGTGCATGTCACTTTAGTTGTGGGACACAGGCTTAGTTGCTCCAAGGCATGTGTGATCTTCCCGGACCGGGCTTGAGCCGGTGTCCCCTGCATTTCAAGGTGGATTCTTTACCACGGGATTACTTACTTTTAAAGATTAGGATGAATATGTCACTAGTGGAATATATTAAGAAATTAGGAAAAACAATTAAATAGAAAGAAATGATTAGCTATAGCATTTTCAAAAGTCAAAATAACATGATATAGTGAAAAGAGCACATGCTTTTCAACAGATCAACTTGAATTTCAGTGATAACTGTGACCGTGATGATAGCTTACCATGAATAGTATCAGATTCATTTTCTCCGAAGATGATTTAGGCTCAGGACCAGGGACCAGGCTTGATCACTCAAGAGCTTTTGTGGAACAGGTTTTATTACAGTATGAAAAGGTACAGAGAAAGCTTCTGACATAGATATCAGAAGGGGGACATAGAGTGCCCCAGTCACTAGTCTTAGCAAGGGAGCTATATATTTTTTTAATTGGTTATTACAATAACTCGAAAGAATGCCTAAAGTCTGTAAAGATCTTACTAGAACCACTCCTACAATTTATATTTTAATATGAGAGTATCAGAGCTAACAATAGAAAGATCTTACCAGACCCACTCCCACAATATAAATTTTAAGATAATAGGATTAGTCAGAAGGCTTTCAAGAAGGACAAACTGTCCTTAAGCAGGACATATTGTTGTTATATAATCCTTAGCACAGAGTTTAAGCTGAGTTGTTTGCTGTGTAATCATCAGCTTAAAGAAAAAAATGTTTTGTCCTTTTCTCCTCCTTGAGGACTCCAGACCCCTATCTTCTCCTAGAGAGCCCCAGACCCCTTTCTCCTCCTTGAGGACCCTGGACTTCTTATCAACCTGCCTAGGAATTGACTCTCAATGAGCAAGTTACATTACTTCTTTAAGCCTTTATTTCCTCCTATACAAAATAGAACAAATTTTATTTACTTTATGTGGCCTTATATATTTTTGAAGGAATACATGAAAACTCTATTTAAATAAGTATACGTCAATTGTATATACAGTGTAGTATCAAAAATATGATTACAGTAATATCTTTATTAAAAGATATTTCTAGATACAAATCTAGTTCATATACATATAAAACTATGCAGATATATGCTATGTATTATGTATGTACCATATGCGATGATATATATGTTATATAATATTTATGTATACACATGCCAATATGTAAGTTATAGAATAAATGTGTACTCACACACACACATGCACACACACATTTACAACTTCTGTGCTTTCATTTTGCTTGAATAATGATGACTGGCTTTAAATTCTGAAATGCATCTGAATTGTCAGACTAGAGTTTAGTGAAATTTTATCTTAAGTATCCTTATTTCTTTGAAAATTAGAGTTTGATATATATAACTTTTGGCCAACTCATATTTACCATACAATTAATTCCAAAAAATTTCAAATAATAGATAATGCTGTATCTTTTACTTTTTTTTTTTAAAAAAAAGAACATTCACATTTGTACTTTCATTTTATCCTGAAGAAAACTTTATGACCAACATACTATAAGTATCATGGTTGAAAAAGTGAAAGTGAAAGTCGCTCAGTTGTGTCCGACTCTTTGCAACCCCATGGACTGTACAGTCCATGGAATTCCCCAGTATGGAATACTGGAGTGGGTAGCCTTTCCCTTCTCCAAGGGATCTTCCCAACCCAAGGATCAAACCCAGGTCTCCCACATTGCAAGCAGACTCTTTACCAGCTGAACCACAAAGGAAGCCCAAGTATCATTGTTGCTGCTGCTGCTAAGTCGCTTCAGTCCTGACTGACTCTGTGTGACCCCATAGATGGCAGCCCACCAGGTTCCTCTGTCCACAGGATTCTCCAGGCAAGAATACTGGAGTGGGTTGCCATTTCCTTCTCCAATGCATGCATGAATGCTAAGTTGCTTCAGTCGTGTCCGACTCTGTGCAATCCCATGGACAGCAGCGCACCAGGTTCCTCTGTCCACAGGATTCTCCAGGCAACAATACTGGAGTGGGTTGACATTTCCTTCTCCCAGTTATCATTGTTACCTGTCACCAAATAAGATTAAGTTATCAGAAAATTTGAGACAGATAGGTTTTTAAAGAAGCATTGTGTTTTAAATGCCACCACAGATTTAAAAAGTTAAGAAGCAATTGAAAAATGAAAACAGTTTAATAACATAGCATAGATAGTTTCTCTTCTCATCATTTGGTAAATCTAAAACTGTAACTAATCAGCATTTCTTGTTGATGACTTGGGAGTAAAAGTCATTGTTAGGAATTTTACGTCAAGGTCTTAACACAAGACATTCACCTTGCATTCACCTCAATCTGTTCTACTGTTCTCTGTGCTGATAAAGATATTATGGAAGCACTGTAAGATTTAGTCATTAAAAATGCCTCACAATGTACAATGTAACTTATCCTATAAAAATAGTAGTAGGGTAGGATTTTTAAAAAGATTTTCCTCCTCTGAAGCAAGCATACATTTTTTTTTTTTAAAGTTAAAGCATTTCAGTTATATTGTTCAATATTCATTTAAAGGAAAAAATAACCAGGCTAACTAGATTTTTATTGTAAAAGGAAGATTCTGGAAAATTATAGTGGTTTAAGAAACAAAATGTCATATGGATCAATGTTGGTGCTGTGTGTGAAAAATGATTTTAAAATGAAAATGTTAAATGTAGAATTTATTCTATAGCTTTAGGATGAGATGTTAGCAATTGATTCAATAGTTTTATGTGGATGTTAACAACTGATTTGTGGAAATAAAAATCGATATACATGATGTAAAGACAAATTAATGTGTGCTTAGGGCGAGGATCAACACCATGGAAAAATCTATGCCATTCTCATTTACTAATTCTTTTTTTCCAGTTTTATTGAGAAATAATTGACATATATAACTATATAAGTTTAAGGTATATGTCATGATATTTTGATTTATATGTACTGAGAAATGATTACCACAATAGGTTTAGTTAAAATCCATCATTGCCTATAGATATGATAAAAAGAAAAGAAAATAAATATTTTCTTGTGATCAGAATTCTTACTATCTACTCTCTTAACAATTGCTAATTCTCTTTAAAGAAGACCTTTTTAAAGAAGTCCCCAGAAATTACCAAAAGAAATACTACCCACCAAAGGGACAGCATTACCATGCAGTTACCTCATCTTCAACGTATTTCTGAACATCATTATGACAATATTGAATTTCTTATATACTTTGTACCACTTCTATATCCAGAAAATAATTAAGATTGACCATTATAAATCTCTTATACATTAGAAGAAGAGGCTATGTTTTATAGTTTTCTGCATAAAAGTCTTTTGTCTCTTTAGGTAGATTTATTCTTAAATATTTTATTATTTTTGTTGCAGAAACTTCATAACACCATAGACAAAACTTAGAACATTTCCTAACACCATAAACAAAAATAAACTCAAAAAAGATTAAAGACTTAAATTTAAGACCAGAAACTATTAAGCTCTTAGAGGAAACATACACAGTACACTCTTTGGCATAAATCACAGCAAGATCCTCTTTGACTCACTTTCTAGAGTAATGGAAATATAAACAAATAGGAGCTAATTAAGCTTAAAAGCTTTCACAGCAAGGGAAACCACAAACAAGATGACAAGACAACTCTTGGAATGGGAGAAAATAATATTAATAACAAAGGAAACAACTGACAAAGGATTAGTCTCCAAAATATATAAGCAACTCTCACAGCTCAATATCAGAAGGTCAAACAGCCCAATAGAAAAATGGGCAGAAGAGCTAAACAGACATTCTTCAAAGAAGACATACAGATAGGCAATAAATACATGAAAATATGCTCAGTATCACTAATTATTAGAGACAAATCAAAATGAAATATCACATCACACCAGTCAGAATGGCCATCATCAAAAAATCTACAAACAATAAATGCTGGAGATGACATGGAGAAAAGGGAGCCCTTCTGCACTGTTTGTGGGAATGTAAACTGATATAGCCATTATGGAAAACAATATGGAGAGTCCTGTGGTGCATTGGTAAAGAATCCACCTGCCAGTGCAGGAGACGGAAGAAACGTGAGTTTGATACCTCGACTGGGAAGATCCCCTGGAGTAGGTAATGGCAACCTGCTACAATATTCTTGCCTGGGAAATTCCATGGACAGAATAACCTGGCCGGCTATAGTCCATGGAGTCACAGAGAGTCAGACACTGGGTGACTGATTACAGCATGTGTAGCACATGGCCCAACAACTCCACTACTGGACATATACCCTGAGAAAACCATAATATTTAAAGACACATTTACCCTAATAGTCATTGTAGCATTATTTACTGTAGCCAGGACATGGAAGCAACCTAGATGTCTATTGACAGATAAATGGATAAAGAAGAATTGGTACATATATGCAATGGAATACTACTCAGCCATAAAAAGGAACAAATTAGAGTCAGTGGTAGTGAGATGGATGAACCTAAAGCCTATTACACAGAGTGAAGTAAGTCAGAAAGAGAAAAACAAATATCATATATTAATGCATATATATGGAATCTAGAAAAATGGTACATATTTGCAGGGAAGGAATGGAAACACAAATGTAGAGAACATAGTTGAGGATACAGCAGGGGAAGGAGAGGGCAGGACAAATGGCCAAAGTAGCATTGACATATATACACTATCATGCATAAAATAGACAGCTGGTGAGAAGTTGCTTATGACACAGGGACCTCAGCCTGATGCTCTGTGATGACCTAGAGCATGGGATGGGGGGAAGGGAGAGAGGCTAAAGAGGGAGGGAATATATGAATAATTATAGCTGATCGGCCCTGTGATATGGTAGAAACCAACGCAACATTTGTCCTCCAATTAAAAAATAAAAAAAGAAGAGGCAAAAAAGTTAGTGATTTGATTTTTATTATATTTAAGAAATTCAGAGGTAATAAGTTCTTTTTAAAATGTGTCTAAAATAATTTCTAAAATGAAAATATGTGAAATTATTATATATGATTTAATTATAATTCAGACATTTTGTTTGCTTAGAAAACTTACTGTATATACTATAACTTACTGTATATAGCATATTGTTAAAGCCATAACAAAAGCTGTATTTTCACTTTAAACATCATTCTGATTGTGCTCTCATTAATGTGAACAATATACATTTAATTTTTCTATAGAATCAATCAGGAAATAATAAGTACAACTAAGATGATTTTTTTACTTATTTTAAAATATCATATTAAAAGGCAATATTTAAAATGAAAACTATACCATTAAAAAGAATATATTCGAATCAGTTCTAATGAGGTGGATGAAACTGGAGCCTATTATACAGAGTGAAGTGAGCCAGAAAGAAAAACACCAATAGAGTATACTAACACATATATATGGTATTTAGTTAATCCATAAAGATAACCCTGTATGCAAGACATCAAAAGAGACGCAGATAAATAGAACAGTATTATGGACTCTATGGGAGAGGGCGAGGGCGGGAGGATATGGGAGAATGGCACTGGAGCATTTAAATTATCATATGTGAAACGAATCGCCAGTCCAGGTTCTATGCATGATACAGGGTGCTCGGGGCTGGTGCACCGGGATGACCCAGGGGGATGGGATGGGGAGGGAGGTGGAAGGGGGGTTCTGGAAAGGGAAAACATGTACACCCACAGTGGATTCATGTCAATGTATGGCAAAACAAATACAATATTGTAAAGTTAAAAAATAGATAAATAAACTAATAAAAAAATAAATATAAATAAATAAAATAAAATAAAAACTATGAACATTTATTCCTTTTTCTCCATTTACTCACTGGGCCTTTGAACAAATTTCTTGTTTCGTCTAATCAATAGTTTTCTCACCTGTTAAGTCTTATTAATAATAATACATAGCTGGGAATTCCCTGGTGGTCCACTGGTTAAGACTCTGAACTCTCACTATCAGGGATGTGAGTTCAATCCCTGTCCAGGAAAATAAGATCCTGCACACTGCCAAAAAAAAAAAAAGTAATAGTACTTATATAAAATACCTTAGCCTGATACTTGACACAGAATGGTAATTTAGTCTGTCCCTCTTTCCCACCTTACCTCCCTCCCTCATTTATAGCATGAAGATTTTGATACCCACACAAAATATTATCATTCAGGATAAAATTATATAATACATGTGATAATATTATTTGTAAACTATAAAATAGTATGTAGTATTAATTAATACTTTTTAGGAATTATTATTATTTAAACTGTTTTAACTTACCCAAGGTCATATATTAGGGACTTCCCTGGTGGCTCAGATGGTGAAGTGTCTGCCTGCAATGTGGGAGACCCGGGTTCAATTCCTGCTTTGGGAAGATCTCCTGGAGAAGGAAATGGCAACCCACTCCAGATCTTGCCTGGAAGATCCCATGGACGGAGGAACCTGGTAGGCTACAGTCCATGGGGTCACAAAGAGTCTGACATGACTGAGTGACTTCACTTTCACTTTCAAGTTCATATATCCAGTAAAAAGTGAAGTCAATATCAAAATTCAACACCATAAATGCAGAGTTTGTTCTCCTAACAGGTGTGCCATACTACCAATATTGCTGTATTTGCCATCATGTCATTAACTACTGTGAAGAGGATTACTTCCCATTACCCAAAAGTTTAGGCAACACATATGTACATAGCAGGGCTACCCTAGTAGCTCAGCTGATGAAGAATCCACATGCAATGCAGGAGACCCCAGTTCGATTCCTGGGTTGGGAAGATCCCCCGGAGAAGGGATAGACTACCCATTCCAGTATTCACGGGCTTCCCTGGTGGCTCAGAGGGAAAAGAATCTGCCTGTAATGCAGGAGATGTGGGTTTGATCCCTAAATTTGGAAGATGCCCTGGAGGAGGGCATGGCAACCCACTCCAGTATTCTTGCCTGGAGAATCCCTATGGACAGAGGAGTCTGGTGGGCTACAGTCCATGGGGTCATGAAGAATCGGACACGACTGAGTGACTAAGCACAGCACAAGGAACGTATCGATGAGAAGGTGTCACATGATAGGATTCTGAACAAAAGATGTGGCCCTGAAAATTCAATCTTACTGTATTTAATTCATAGACGTTTGAATAATTATGATATGTCAAATACTCTGGAGAAGTTATGAGAGATTTATCATTAAATTTAAATCCCATAGGTTAAAATTTTAAATAATGGCAGTTGTGTGTGTGTAACATAAATAAAGTAAGTGTCTTAGGAAGTTTTATTTCTACCAAGGGTCAATTCCTTAATCATCATGATCATCATTTTTATAGCTGATAGGCAATTAAGATAATTGAGATTGATTCCTTTCAGATATTACAAAAACCTAGTAAAGTCTGATGTGCTAATGTCTTCAGAGAACCTAGATTGTATCCCTTGTTCACTAACAAGATTACTGATAAATTTAAACTAATGGATATAGAAAACCAGCTCAAAGTGTATTCTGATAAACTTATTCCCTGAACAGCCTGTGGTGATATATTAACTTGGGAGAAATTCTCTCTCTTTTCTTGTAGGAAGCATGCTTCTTTAACACATTCAGACATTACTGATATTCCTTTTCTATTCTAAAGATAATTTTAGAGGTTGCAAATAATAGAAATAGCCCTGTGTCCTATTAATTCATGATTGATTCTATAGAAAGATTAAATGTATATTGTTCACATTAATGAAAGCACAAACAGAATGATGTTTAAAGTGAAAATACAGCTTTTGTTATGGCTTTAACAATATGCTATATACAGTAAGTTACAGTATATACAGTAAGTTTTCCAAGCAAACAAAATGTCTGAATTATAATAATAGAAATAGAACTGTGTCCATTTGCCCTCACATCTGTGTTTCAAAAGTTCTTTGCAAATAATGCATCCAAATAGACATAACCTTAGAGATTTGTCTGCAATATTTCTGTAGGGCTGGATGACACCTGAGCCAGATGTTAATTCTTTGGCATGATAGATAAAATTCAAATTTGAACCCTGTCTCTCATGGGTAAAGTCTCACGGGTGTGTGTTAAGGGCAGAGAGAGAGAGAGACAGAGAGAGCAAGGGAGTGACAGAGAGAGAGGGAGAGGTATTAGTGTAGATGCTGTTGTTGTTCAGTTGCTAAGTCTTGTCCTACTCCTTGCTACCCCATGGACTGTAGCATGCCAAGCTTTTTCTGTCCTTCATTATCACCTAGATTTTTTCAAGCTCATGTCCATTGAGTCAGTGATGTCATCCAACCATCTCATCTTCTGTCTCCTTCCTTCTCCTCTTGCCCTCAGTCTTTCCCAGCATCAGGGTCTTTTCCAGTTAATTGGCTCTTCCCATCAATTGGGCAAAGTATTGGAGCTTCAACTTTAGCATCAATCCTTCCAATGAATATTCAGGGTTGATTTATAGCATGTAGCATTTTGTATGACAGTAAATAGAATAACAAAATTTGTAGTTTCGCTGCAAATAAAATTAAACCTCCTAAAAATTTAATAATCTACATTAAGAAAACAATGGCATTTGTCTAATAGCATGTTCAGCAAAATATTCAGTAATAGTTTCAAATAGAGGTGTTTATTGCTTAAAGAATTTTCTTGTTTATTGTAGTAATTTTTTTTAAAAAAATGATTAAACCTTTTCATTTTTCATAGATAAAAATGGTGTTTTATTTTTGACAGTTACTAGTGGATACTGTAATATTCCTAATATGATTGTAGATGCAGTCCAAGGATGGAATTTCTTGTTGGAAATTCCAATACCTGTGGGGAAAATAATGAATGGAAGACTTCTAGGTTCCAGATCCTTGGAGGGTCCGTTAGTTCAGACTGCCTGGGCCTCTTCCTTTTCCCTTCCTTGCCCTTCTCTAGTCTCCTGTCCTCCCAGTGTATTTTCGTTTTCCTAAGCAGCTATCTCTTCCAGTTACCAACACTGACTTCAAAGTTATTATTCCTGTCATTTTCTCATCTTCTGTATCTCTCCAAACACTTATATTAATATATTCTAGGTAAATTGTGCCTTAGAACACTATCTCAGCTACAATAGCTTTTTTACTCCTGATAGCATCTTTTCATCTATGGTGCTTGCTCATGGTGCTTGCTCATGATGCTTGCAGTTCTTTCAGCTCTCATAGTCATAACATAGATGTTAGGACTTTAGCTACCAAATTGATTCCATCCTCCACCAACGTGATCACTTTTGACTAACAGAGCCAAAAGGACCAGTGATCCTCTCCTTGTCCAGATCCTAGAGGTTTCAAATATGCATTTTTTTTAAACCCAGAGAGCAATTTTAAGAAGATACTATAGTGAATGCAATTCAAGAAATCAGTGTTTTTTGTTTACAACTCTTTATAAGGTAGGTCTTTTTTAAAGTGCAACCAATTCAGTTCAGTTCAGTCATTCAGCCATGTCTGACTCTTTACGACCCCATGGACTGCAGCATGCAAGGCTTCCCTGTCCATCACCAATTCCCGGAGAATGCTCAAGTTCATGTCCATTGAGTTGGTGATGCCATCCAACCTTCTCATCCTTTGTTGTCCCTGTCTCCTCCTGCCTTCAATCTTTCCCAGCTTCGGGGTCTTTTCTAAGGAGTCAGTTCTTCATATCAGGTGGCCAAAGTATTGGAGCTTCAGCATCAGTCCTTCCAATGAATATTCAGGACTGATTTTCTTTAGGATCAAAGGAAATTGACTGGTTTGATCTCCTTGGAGTCTAAGGGACTCTCAAGAGTCTTCTCCAACAGCTCGAAAACATCAAGTATTTGGCGCTCAGCTTTCTTTATGGCCCAACTCACACATCCATACATGACTACTGGAAAAACTATAGCTTTGACTAGATGGGCCTTTGTTGGCAGAGTAATGTCTCTGCTTTTTAACATGCTGTCTAGGTTGGTCATAGCTTTTCTTCCAAGGAGCAAGTGTCTTTTAATTTCATGGCTTCAGTCACAATCTGCAGTGTTTTTAGAGCCCAACAATATTCCATAGGAACCTGGAATGTTAAGTCCATGAATTCAGGTAAATTGGAAGTGGTCAAACAGGAGATGGCGAGTGAACATTGACATTTTAGGAATCAGCGAACTAAAATGGACTGGAATGGATGAATTTAACTCAGAGTGGTTAATGATCAAAACCATCTCCAAGAAAAAGAAATGCAAAAAGGGAAAATGGTTGTCTGAGGAGGCCTTAAAATAGCTGAGAAAAGAAGAAAAGCGAAGGGCAAAGGAGGAAAGTGCAACCAGAGGACATACTATTCGGCACCGATTAGTGAATTATTTGGCCTCCTGGATAGCTCACCTGGTACTGAACTACCTGCCTACCATGCAGGAGACCCCAGTTCCATCCTTGGGTTGGGAAGATCCCCTATAGAAGGAATAGGCTACCCACTCCAGTATTCTTGGACTTCCCTGGTGGCTCAGACTGTAAAGAATCCACCTGCAATACGGAGACCTGGGTTTGATCCCTGGGTTGGAAAGATCCCCTGGAGGAAGGCATGGCAACCCACTCCAATATTCTTGCCTGGAGAATCCCCATGGACAGAGGAGCCTGGCGGGCTACAGTCCATAGGGTCACAAAGAGTTGAACATGACTGAGTGACTAAGCACAGCATGGCACAGTGAATTATTTATTCAAAATTGTAATGTGCTTTTACAATTAATTGTCCATTACTAGAGATATTATTCAGTTTTTATAAAATAGAATAGAAAACAGTGAAAGCTCAATTAATCAAAGAACAGAAGTCTTTTTCAATTTAATCTTAAAAATTAGAAATTTTCAGATTCAAATTCATGAATAATCTTGGGTACACATTTTACGTCTGGAAATATACTCAAATATACTTTCAGTCAGATTTCATGACTCTAAATCAGAAAATTCTAGTAGTATAATCATGGTTTTTATAATTTATGCCAAAGTGGAAGCATCATTTAATTAAGATTATTTAAATTACAAAATTATCTTTCATTTTGATTACATTGAATCTTGTTTCCTTAAACATGGCTTATATTCATTGTCTCTTTAGTGTAGCTCTAAGGAAGACATTAATCAATTAAAAATATATTCTTTTTTATTGATAATGTTTATGAAGAAAATGACTGAAATAAGGTTTTTAGGCTCTGAGCCATATTTTTGAATCTTAAGACATTGTTTCATAAGAAGAGGAGAGTTAGCAAAAGTCCTTAAAGAGCACTATATATGAAACATGTAAAATGTAAGAAAATTAATCTCATGGTGATAGCTTAAAATGAAAAGGAGACTGTGCAAAAAAAAAGAATTATTAGAGAAATGCAAAAATACTACAATGAGTTATCACCTTACATCAGTCAGAATGACCACATCAAAATGTTTACAAATAGTAAATACTGGAGAGGGTATGTAGAAAAGAGAACCCTCCTATACTGTTGGTGGGAACGTAAATTGGTACAACCACTATGGAGAATGGTATGGAGATTCTTTAAAAAAAAAATAGAGTTGCCATGTGATCCTACAATCCCATTCCTTGGCATATATCTGGAGCGGAAATAATAATTTGAAAAGATATATTCACTCTAGTGTTCATAGCAACACTGTTTACAACGGCCAAGATATGGAAGCCACCTAAGCATCCATTGACTGATAAATGGATAAAGAAGATACGGTACACACACACACACACACACACACACACACACACAATGGAATATTACTCAGCCATAAAAAGAATAAAGTAATGCCATTTGCAGCAACAAAGATGGACCTAGAAATTATCATATTAACTAAGTCAGAGAGAGAAAGACAAATATCATATAGTATCATTTGTATGTATAATCTTAAAAGATTATATGAAAGAACTTATTTACAAAACAAGACTAGACTCACAGGCATAGAAAACAAACTTATGGTTACCAAAGGGGAAGGGAGGGAGGGAGGGATAAACTGGGAATTTAGGAGTAACATATAGTCACTGCCATATATAAAATAGATAACAAATACCTAGCACAGGGAACTATACTTGATATTTTGTAATAACCTATTTGAGAAAAGAATCTGAAAAGGAATAAATATGTATAACTGAATTACTTTATTGTATATCTGAAACTAACACAACATTGTAAATCAGCTATATTTCAATAAAAAAATAAAAAGACAAAAAAAAAAAAGAATTTCCCTACTGCACTTTAGCAATTTCTTTTAGACAAGTCAGGGACATGATGCTGGTTTGCCACAGGCCCCTGTTTTAGACCCTTCCAATGAAGATTGAAGCAGAATCAGGAACCACTTTGTAATTTTCCCACACTTTGTAAATATCTCAACCATAGTTGTGAATTGAGCGTCTGCCTTAGATTGTAAGCAGTTCAGTGTAAGGGACTACCTTTTATGAACCCTGAGTGTTTAAACCAGAGCCATAATCTTTCTAATCACCATTAATCGAATTTGTTACCTACTTGAATTAAAGCTTTGGTGAATTAAACCTTCAACTTCACTTCTTGGGCAAGTTTTCTCTGGTTTATAAACACAGGTAAAAATAATTCCACTTGCTTAAAGATATAATCAAGTCTTTTTTTTATACTTAATTCACTTCTGTCTTATCAAAACCTTCAAAAAATGGAGTGTGACAATCTTGAAAACCATACCATGCAATGGTTTGGAAAATTTTGTTGATTTGCTTGATATCAGCTGTGTGTATTTATTATAAATGTCAGGGCTTTTTGCTTATTGTGATTATCAGGGCTTAATTTATATTGTTTTCATACTATGAATGCACTTCAAAAATTCATATGGTGTTTTTAACAAATAAATAACAGGTGTTGAAATTCAATATGAATGCATTGTAGGCAATAAACACTACTCATTTAGATATAAAATGCATTGTTTCAATTTATGTAGTTAGAACATTTGAAAAAAGTGTCTATATAACCAAGAAAAATAAAATAGCTATTACAGTCTAATATATCTCGAAATACTAGTTTAATATTTTCATAAAATAATTACCTAATGAGACTATTCAATGGGAGTTAAAAGAATTTAGAATGTCATAAATTTGAAAGGGCTTCCTTGATGGCTCAGCGATAAATAATCCTCCTGCCAATGCAGGAGTCACAGATTCAATCCCTGGGTTGGGAAGATCCTCTGGAGAAGGAAATGGCAACCCACTCCAGTATTATTGCCTGGAGAATCCCATGGACAGAGGAGCCTGGCGAGCTGTATAGTCTATGGGGTCACAAAAGAGTCAGACACAACTTAGCAACCAAACAATAACAAACTTGAGAAATATAATTTTTTGTAAGTGCTTTAATTTTATGAACACCTTGCAACATGCCAGGCCTTCCTGCTCTTTTTTGAACAGAAATGAAAATATAGTTGATTTTGTCTCTTTCTCTAATTTGTTCCTTTCTCACGAGGTGGTGGTTTAGTTGCTGAGTCCTGTCCTACTCATGGACTGTAGGCCGCCGGTTCCTCTTTCCATGGGGTTTCCCATGCCAGAGAATACTGAAGTGGGTTACCATTTCTTTCTCCACAGGATTTTCCTGACCCGGGGTTCGAACCCATGTCTCCTGCATTGCAGGCAGATTCGTTACCACTGAGTCATCAGGGAAGCCCCTTTCTCTTGATTACAAGATAAAATTTAGATTTTTGTATACCTGGAAGTGAAAATCCATTGGTTGCAAACTATCTTAATTTTAGACTTGCCTGTAGCAAAGCATTTAAAGAGGTCTTTGTAAAAAGATGCTGACACTGAATTAGACCCATTAACTTCAGTTGGAATTGAACAGCCACCCTGGGAAAGCTTGTCCAAGTGAAAATGAGTATAGTCAAATTTAAAGCAAAGTGTATGAGAACATCTGAAAGCTTCATGTGATGCAAAGTATTTCAACGTGGACTATTAGTCACACCTAGAAGCCTATTTAAAAAGTCTAGACAGACAATAAAAATAGCTACCAGAGAAAACAGAGATTCTAGATGCCCACGGGATTTTCCTTTAGTGAGGAAATAATTTGAACTATACATAAACCACTTCTCTACTCTCAGATAACTTTTAGATAGGTTAATTTTAAGTGGGAAGTCACATTCAGATATTTTCTTAAAATGTGGCCTGATTATTCCTCAGAACATAATGGCTTTACCCTTCTGTAAACAAAAAACAAACAAATAAGTCCCTTAAGCTTCTATTTTAAATACTCTAAGGGGGCTTGCCATTTAAAGATACTACTTTTCCCAGTATCTTTATAAACAAATAATTGATCTTTAATGGTAACTTCTGTAGATCCAGAACTCTATGTGTGTATTTTACTATTTTTTTCTACTGTTGGGGAAAAATATTACTTACATCTAGATTATATAACTATCCACCTTTAAGGACACACATGCCTGTATACACATGTGTATTAATCTGTCTACTTTTGTGTTTGGAAGATAATTCTTGGAAAAGGCTATGTTAAAAGATAAGCTGAAACACATTAAAATTTTCAGGAGTGTATTTGAGCATATGTGCATTGGAATTGGGCAGTGCCAGACCGAAAGTGGTTAGGAGCACTCCATTGACAGGAGTGGAGGAAGCTGTGAAGCAGAGGTGGGTTATACAGAAGATGAGGCAGCAAAGCAAGGAAATTATTTGATTGGCCATAGCTTAAATAGTTACCTTATTTGGGAAAATTGGTTGTTGGTGATTGGTTGGTCTTAATTTTCTTGATTCCAATGCATTGTTTCTGACTTAGGTTTTGTGTTTTTTTCAGTTTGTTCATGTAGGCTACCAAAGCATAATGGCTACTGAGGTCTAATGGCCTCCTTAGTGAAACGCATTAACAGAAGAATGGAATCAATGTTTCTGTGCCTTGTAAATGCACATGTGGGGATTAGGGCTGAAGACAGTATACTCCCTTAGCACTGATTTATTTAACTTCCTAATTTCTAGTAAATACAATCATCCTCAGGATCCATGGAATAAGTCATTCAAATTTTACATAAGCATGGAAGCATAAAAGAAATCAGGTAATGGTAACCCTATATGTGAGACAGAAAAAGAGACACAGATGCATAGAACAGTCCTGTGGACTCTGAGGGAGAAGGTGAAGGTGGGACGTTCTGGGACAATAACATTGAAACATGTATATTGTCATATGTGAAGCGGAACACCATTCTATGTTCTATGCATGGGACGGATGCTCAGGGATGGAGCGTTGGGATGACCCAGAGGGATGGGATGGGGAGGGAGGTGGGAGGAGGGTTCGGGAGGGGGAGCACATGTGAACCCATGGCTGATTCATGTCAATGTATGGCAGAAACTACTACAATATTGTAAAGTAATTAGCCCCCAACTAAAATAAATAAATAAATAAATAAATAAATAAATAATTAACTGAAAAAAAAAAAAAAGAAATCAGTTAAGGGTTTGATTACGGCAGTATTTACAGTAGTATCAGGATTTTACCAGAGATGATGCTTATGGTTTCAAGGGTGTTTCATAAGAAACACACCAGTCACTTTAGAGCATGGGAGCAGCAGACAACCAGAATATGTTATAGGACATTTCATATTTATCAAAAAAAAAAAAAGACACTAATGAGGTTTGTGTAATTCTCTCTGATGTTGTTGTTCAGTCACACAGTCATGTCTGACTCTTTGCAGCCCCATGGACTGCAGCACGCCGGGCTTACCTGTCCTTCACCAACTACTGGAACTTGCTCAAACTCATGTCCATTGAGTCGGTGATGCTATCTAACCATCTCATCCTCTGTCGTCCCCTTCTCCTCTTGCCTTCAATCTTTCCCAGCATCAGAGTCTTTTCCAATAAGGTTCTTCATGTCAGGTGGCCAAAGTATTGGAGCTACAGCCTCAGCATCAATTCCTTCAATGAATATTATATTATTATTTATATATATAAATATTAATAGTATATTAATATTAATACATTATTATAATATATAATTAATATATATTGATAATAATACATAATTTTATTAGTTCATACATTGAAATTAACCAGTATCTCTGAAAATCACATAC
Organism: Okapia johnstoni; assembly: GCA_024291935.2. Taxonomy (NCBI): domain Eukaryota; kingdom Metazoa; phylum Chordata; class Mammalia; order Artiodactyla; family Giraffidae; genus Okapia; species Okapia johnstoni. Next base: position 141,192,165 of record CM044308.1, read on the forward strand.
TAAAAAATACAATAAATGAAAGATATAAATTGATAAATTCATCTCAAAGGTATTCTGTATTTAGAGGGAGTAAAAGCAAAATAATTACTTTAAGAACTTATGTATTTATGATATATCTGTTTTCACTTGCCATGTCTGGCAATAGATAACTCAGTTAAAAACAAAAGTTAAAAAAAAAAGGCAGATCAGTTATACTGATCAGAAAAGTAAATTTATGTCAAAATTGGGATGGGATGGGGGGACGTGAGGGAGGTTCCAGAGGGAGGGGATATATATTGTACTTATGGCTGATTCATGTTGTAAGGCAGAAACCAACCCAACATTGTAAAGCAATTATCCTCCAATTAAAAATAAAAGTTTAAAAAGTATTGCAATAAAAAATCAAAATCTTATTTTTAAAATACTTTGAAATTTAAATTTTATAGTGTTGTTAAATATTTTTAAAGTCAAATTGATCTATTGACTAACAATTTTTAAAAAACAGTGCTTCTTTTATCATTCCACGTCTCCTTGTCTTATTTCTGTCCATCCCCTGAGACAACTGCACTGAGCACTGAGCTCTTCTATCTACCCCAAAATTTCTAAATAATCCCTTTACTGACATTCTGTGATTTTTTTTTAAAAGCCTTATCCATGATTTCCTACTGCAGAAGATGAGGAGTATCTTCTTTGTTTCATCCTCCCTAAATATTTCTCATCCATCTTCTCTAGGTATGGTTATGTCACATGTGTTTTTAGAAATCTGATATTTATTATATAAATGATTGCTAACGGTGGTGTCAATCAGTACTCTGTAGCATTTCTCACTTCTTTTGTGTGAAATGTTCCCCAGTGTTCAATATTTGTCCCCCTCATTGGTTTAATTGCATTACTAATGAGTTTTTCCAGTAGTCATGTATGGATGTGAGAGTTGGACTATAAAGAAAGCTGAGCGCCAAATAATTGATGCTTTTGAACTGTGGTGTTGGAGAAGACTCTTGAGAGTCCCTTGGACTGCAAGGAGATCCAACCGGTCCATCTTAAAGAAAGTCAGTCCTGAATATTCATTGGAAAGACTGATGCTGAAGCTGAAACTGCAATACTTTGGCCACTTCATGCGAAGAACTGACTCATTGGAAAAGACTCCGATGCTGGGAAAGATTGAAGGCAGAAGGAGAAGGGGACGACAGAGGATGAGATGGCTGGATGGCCTCAGTGACTCAATGGACATGAGTTTGAGTAGGCTCCGGGAATTGGTGATGGACAGGGAAGCCTGGCATGCTGAACTCCATGGGGTCGCAAAGAGTCGGACATGACTGAGCGACTGAACTGAACTGAACTAAATGAATTCCAAAAATTTCCCATAAAACTCCTCTAAATATACTCAAACATATAGGGTAAACTACCATTTTAAACTTTGGTAAAACCATTTAAAACTTACCATTTTAAGTTTTCATTTATTTTATTATTTTCCATACAATTGCCATAGCATAATATCCTATGAAATTTTCCAATATTTTACTATTATTTTGGTCCAGTTTAGATGATTTGTATGTAGACCTGTTGCATCCCCAAGTCTTTATTTCTTTTAGGTTCTCTTTGCCTTATTTAGTGACACCACCTCCTGTGGGTTCCCCTAGAATACGTGAAGTCTCAGGGAAAGTGTTATTTTGTTGGCCCCTATAATTATATACAATTTTATTTAAAATGTATAACAGAATTCATGATCTCTTTGGACCATAGTAAATAATTGATGAAATTTAAAAATATTGTAAGACAAAATTGTTCCTTATTACTCACAATGCTACATCATCCATTGTGTTGCTTTTGAATACTGGTTTCCAAAGAGTGTCTTAGATTTTATTGTGTTTGTTTGATGATAACTGCAATAACACATCTTACATGCGAAATGCAGAAAAATAGGAATATTTTTTTCTTGTCTTGTTGAATTTATCATTCAACATATATGATATAGTGTAAATGCAAAACAATACATCTTCCAACCGTATGTACTCTTCAACTCTTTATGCCAGAACTACTTCATCCCTAGTGACCTCCTTCAGTGTTGATCATGTCTCTGTCTTTCAACACATTGGGTGAGACGCTCAAGGAATACACCCCAGTGTTCATTGCGGCACTATCTACACTAGCAAAAACATGGAAGCAACCTAAATGTCCATCAACAGAGGAATGAATAAATAAGTGGTACATATATACAATGGTATATCACTCATTCATAAAAAGAAACAAAATTGTACCATTTGCAGAGATGTGGATGGAGCTAGAGACTGTCATATAGAGTGAAGTAAATCAGAAAGAGAAAAACAAACATCTTACTATATAGCTTGTATGCAGAATCTAGAAAAGTGATATAGATAATCTTATTTGCCAAGCAGAAATAGAGACACACATATAGAGGACAAACATATGGATACCAACAGGGAAGGAGGGGCTAGGAGGAATTGGGAGATTGGGATTGGCACATATACACTATTGATACTATGTATAAAATTGATAACTAATGAGAAGCTACTGTATAGCATGAGGAATTTTACTCACTGATCTCTGATGACCTAAATGGGAAGGAAATCCAAAAAAGAGGAGGTATATGTAAACACACACACACACACACACATATATATAGCTGATTCATTTTGCTGTGTAGCATAAACAAACACAACATTGTATAGCAACCGTATTCCAATAAAAATTAATTAAAAAAATAAAGACAACCTTCTTAGGAAGCCCCTTCTAATTACAAAAAAAAAAAGGAAAAGAAAAGGTGTATGTTGGCATACAGTCCATATGACAATCCATGTGTTTGTGTATGTATACATACAATGCATATATTCTTGTGTCTATATATATGTGTATTTACATATATGTTAATACATTAAGCTTCACAGGTGAACCCTCCTTCCAATGCAGGAGAATGTAAGAGATATGGTTTCGATCCTTGGGTTGGGAAGATCCCCTGGAGGTGGGCATGGCAGCTCACTTCAGTATTGTTGCCTGGAGAATCCCATGGACAGAGGAGCCTGGCTGGCTACAGTCCTTGGGGTCACAGAGTTGGACATGACTGAGTGACTAAGCACACACACACAAACACATTATGTATTAAACATGTCTTTACACATTGCATAATACATTGTTTTATATCTATATATGTATACATATACATATATATGCTTTTATATATGCTTATATATATGTGTGTGTGTATATATATATATATATGTATATATACATATATATACAGGGCTTCCCTGATACCTCAGTTAGTAAAGAATCCACCTGCAGTGAGGGAGACCTGGGTTTGATCCCTGGGTTGGGAAGATCCACTGGAAAAGGGAAAGGCTGCCCACTTCAGTATTCTGGCCTGCAGAATCCCATGGATTGTTATATTACATATATATATATGAGAACTTACTGCATCTTTAAAAAATTAAGTTCTGTTTCATATTTCAGTAAATCAAGGTAAAAACTCTAATGTAGAAACATTGAATACAGTAGAATTTTAATTGTCTCTTCCCATTCAAAATGTTACTGAAAATCACATGAGTGAATGAACTTAGTTGTGAGTATTGCTAAAACAAAGCAGTTGATGCTTTCTTCCACTATTGAAGAATCATTAAACAAAATAAAATTTTGTCCTTTTCCTTTTTCAAGAATTTAGCTATTAATTCATTAAAAGGGAAGGTTTCTTTTTTGATTGTCCTGTGTTGGCAAGGTACAAGTTGTATGACAAGTTGCCCGAAGGTCCATTTTTACTTATTTTATTGCTCAGGATACAATAATTTACTTCCCGTACTGAGTAAATTTTTAAAAGCATAGAGCAAATAATAGTTGTTTTTTGTACATTGCAAAATAATAGTTGAAATTTTAAAATTAAACCCAATGGCGTATTTCATTCTTGCACATTGAAATGTATTTATACATGTATTTGAATGAGGAAGAAGATCATTTATGTGAGGTGACTACTTTGGTAGTGCTCTACAGACTGGATAAAGGCTAGAGAAGCAATAAACATTGTTGGAGAAAAGAATGGCAGAACCCAGTCAGTCTCCACATGCACAATAAACTATTTTTTTCCACCATGATATGGAGCCTAGAAAAACTGTCATATGAAACACTCCTCTAGAAGTTTTTCCTATTAAAAAAAAATAAACGTTTTATTTTGAAATAATTTCAGACTTACAGAAAAAGATACAAAATTTACTCAGAGAATTTCAGTAAATCTTTCACATATTAAGAACCTAATAGTATTTATCAACCTCCCAAATTTAGCACCTTGAAACAGCAGGCATATTTAAAAGCAGAGACATTACTTTGCCAATAAAAGTCCGTCTAGTCAAGGCTATGATTTTTCCAGTGGTTGTGTATGGATGTGAGGGTTGGACGGTGAAGAAAGCTGAGCGCCACAGAATTGATGCTTTTGAACTGTGGTGTTGGAGAAGACTCTTGAGAGTCCCTTGGACTGCAAGGAGATCCAATCAATCCATCCTAAAGGAGATCAATCCTGGGTGTTCATTGGAAGGACTGATGTTGAAGCTGAAACTCCAATACTTTGGCCACCTCATGCGAAGAGCTGACTCATTGGAAAAGACCCTAATGCTGGGTTGGATTGGGGACAGCAGGAGAAGGGGACGACAGAGGATGTGACTCGATGGACATGGGTTTGGGTAAACTCCGGGAGTTGGTGATGGACAGAGAGGCCTAGCGTGCTGCAATTCATGGAGTCGCAAAGAGTCGGACACGACTGAGCAACTGAACTGAAATGAACTGAACTGAACTGAAACAGCAGGCACTTACTATCTCACACAGTGTCTGGATGTCAGGAGTCTGGGAGCACTTTAGCTGAATGATTCTGGTTCAATTTCTTCATGAAGTTGTAGCCAATCTATTGACTAGGGCTGCTGTCATCGGAAGGGACTGGAAAATCTGCTTTTAAACATTTATGGCAGTTGACAGCAGCTTTAGTTCTTTGATTTGACCTGTGGACTTCCCCATAGGGCTACTCACCTGACAGGACAGCTAGCTTTCTATAGAGAAGGGAGCAGGCAATGAGAGAGGGGGCAGGGAAAACAGGGAGAGAGAGAGAGAGATGCCTTTTATGACATAATTTCAGATCCATGCTCCCTGATTTCTTATTCTTTTTGATAGAAGCAAATCACTAAATCCAGGCCAAACTCAAGGGAAGAGGAATTGTCCTGTACCTCCTGAAGGAACAAGTAACAAGTGTGCACATATTTTCAAAGCCACTGACCCAGCTTACCCAAATGTTAGTAATTTGTTCCATTTGCCTTACCATTCTCTGTCCTCTCTTATTATTTCCTTTTTTTTTGGAGGGGCCTTTTGAAAGTAAGTTCTAGACATGATGCCTCCTTTTAAAAGCTTAACTATATATTTGCTAAAAGCAAGGCCATTCTACATAACCACTGAAAATTTCAAAATCAGGGAAGTAACACTGATGCAATATTATTGTCTAATACACAGACCTTATCAAGTTTTCCAGTTGTCCTACTAATGCCCTTGTTAAAAGAAAAAAAAAATCAAAAAAAACTTGTTCTTTGACCAATCCGTAATTAGTCAATGAATTTAGTTGCTATAGGTTCTTTCTTCCCCTTCTTTCTTTCTTTTTCCTTCTCTTCCCTTTTCTCTCCTCTCTCCCTTCCTTCTTCCCTCTCTCTTCTTCTCTCTCCCTTCTTCTCTCCCACATCCCTTCTTCCTTGCTCCCCGTTTTCTTTCTTATCATTTAAAGTAGAACAATAACTTGGGTTTTCTTGTTTTCCATGATCTTGACTCTTTGAAGTCTAAATAATATTTATTTTCTACATTGTTCTTGAGCTTTGAATTATCTGAGTATTTTTCATCATTTGATTCTGGTTATACATATTTTGGGAGCAGCAATACCATGTATGTGATTCTCTGAGCTCCTCAGAGTATCATATGAGAAGATACATATCTGTCTCTAATTATTACTACCTTTAACTTTTATCACTTGGTTAAAATGGTGCTTGCCAGATTTCCCTACTTGAATGTTACTATTTTCCCTTTGTAGGTAGTAAGTACCATATAGGGATATACTTTGATATTGTGTCAATATATTGTTTCATTTTAGCATGATGATTTTTTTGCCTGAAAGAATTAGTGCTGTGGTGGCTTTCACACAGTATTTGACTAAATACTTAGGCTAAATATTCACCAACATGTAAATAAATGGATGAGGTGGTTAGATAGCATCACTGACTCAATGGGTATGAATTTGTGTAAACTCTGGGAGATAGTGAAGGACAGAGGAGCCTGGAGTGCTGCAGTCCACGGGGTTGCAAAAAGCTGGACATTACTTAGGGACTGAACAACATACTAGTGAGTAGGCAATGCTGAAACTGAGCATCCTAGGATTAAGAAATCAAGTAAAGATATCATGTATAACAGAATCCATGCTTCTCATTTCAAAGACTTTCAAATGCAGAAAGGGAGGAGGATGATATGTATTCTGTGTGTATACATGTGTGCAAGTATTTCTTGGCTGATTTCTCTAAAGGGTCTTAAGTCAGTGATCCTAGTAGCAATGACATATTTAGCACCTAGAACCCACATTTGATTTCTAAGCCAATTAAGAGTGACCAGATTTCTTGGTGAAACTGCTTGATTTCAGGTTTGGTGCTGGCAAGGTACCAAAAGATCTTGAAACATTTTGCTATGCCAGAAATAAGGAAAGGCTCAAAGAATGATGGAAGCACATTAGAAAGATACAGGAACCAGCTTTAAAGGCCTCCCAATGAACAAGTTATAAGTACTTTGACTATAAAAATATATAATGATAGTAACAGATTACAGAATATAAGATAATCAAATACTTGAAAAAATACATACCATGAAGGGAAAGCTCTCTCTTAATATCAAACAGAGAACTAATAAATGCATCATTAGTGAGAGAATGAGAAAACTGTCATACTTTAATAAATCCCACGAAATGCTCTTGGTAAGCCAAGCAGTTGATAATTCAAGTCCACTTCCTCTGTGTATGATGAATTACTCTGGCATTTGGGTTTGGCCTGAATAAAATTGGTTGCATTTATTGTGCAACTCTTAGCCTGCTAGTTTTCTTCTACATTTATTAACCATATATGAACATGAATAAAACTGTAATGATTAGAGGAATAACCTTTAGTTACTGTAAATTTTTTTATTGTAAATTATTTTATTTATAACTCTCAAATCCATATGAAAACGATGATTAATAACATATTGCCTGAAAAATACCTGGCATGGGTGTCCTCATGCTATACATAAGAACTTCAATCTAGATAAAAGCTACAGTTCTCATTCCCCTTAAAATAGAAAATCTGATAAATGCTTTTATTTCTTTACTGACAATTTTATCTCTGAAGAGTTAACAAGAGTTAAAGGAACTGCTTCTCTGAGCAATTATCAGAGAAAAGGAAGTGATGGTGGGTGACGTGAAAGTGATGGAAACAGAGATACTAATCATATCATTAAACTGTCTGAAATAGCTGTGAAAGGTAATATCCATCATTGTCAGGCTTGCATAATAAATTTGAGGAAAGAACATTGTAATATTTTACCAAAAATTTTCAAATTTCAAATTTATCCCATCATAGAAAATTTATATTTCTAAAAACATCAATTTATGATATTTTGCCTTAAAATTTGTCAGACTGGCCATAGCTTCCAAGATAGTTTGAAACTGGTAGCTAGGCATTTATGGTATGGTCTTGCTAATATTTCACTTGTATCTCTCAATTACCCCAACGGCCCACTCAATCCCAATAAACAGACATACACACCACCATGACCCAACTACACGTATACATATATACACGTGCAGAAAATACACAAATCTCTCTACTCTGGCATTTTGTATTTGCAGTCTTCCAAAAAAGCTCTGTTCTGTGACATTTGTGTTCCTTTGGAATTTTCTTCTGCCTGGTACTTCTTTTCCACTCGAACTTATCTATTTGGCAAATCTAATTATTTCCTCAAGATTCCTATTATTTCTGTCTCTATGTAGTCAAGTAGTCTTCCTCATCTTCTAAGACCCAACTAATTTCCACATCTTCATTGTTTCCATTATACTTTCTGTATACCTTTCTCAATTCGTATCTAAGAATTTTAACAAGCTTCATATAGTCTATCTCAAATATGATACTATGTTTCTTAATATTAGGGGCTTTAACTTTGTTCTCCTTTGACTTTGCAGTAATATTCACACTGTGTAAATCAAATTCAATACGTATTTGTTTTTTGTGAGAAATGAAATTTATATTTGGAACATATAGTCACTGAAATGTAAAATTCACTAAAATATAGAATAGTATCTGGCACTTAATAGTCTAAACATTATTAAATAAATATTTGTTGAATATTCACAAATGCTATCAAGAATGGAAAAGAGGTGAACATTTTTATTTAATAAAAGTTCAAATTCCAAAGATGGGAGCAGCTTCCCTGCAAAAATAGAGATAAGTCAAGAGATATCTGGAGTAACATGCAAATTTGGCCTTAGAGTACAAAATGAAGCAGGACAAAGGCTAACAGAGTTCTGCCAAGTGAACACACTGGTCATAGCAAACACCCTCTTCCAACAATGCAAGAGATAACACTACACATGGACCATCACCAGGTGATCAGTAAAGAAATTATATTGATTATATTCTTTGTAGCCAAAGATGGAAAAGCTCTATACAGTCAGCAAAAACAAGATGGGGAGCTGACTGTGGCTCAGATCGAGAACTCCTTATTGCAAAATTCAGGCTTATATTGAACTACATAGGAAAAACCAGTAGGTATGACCTAAATCAAACCCCTTATGATTATACAGTGGCAGTGACAAATAGATTCAAGGGATTAATCTGATAGAGTGCTTGAAGAACTGTGGATGGAGGTTTGTAACATTGTACAGGAGGCTGTGATCAAAACCATCCCCAAGAAAAAGGAATACAAAAAGGCAAAATATTTGTCTTAAGAAGCCTTACAAATAGCTGAGCAAAGAAGAGAAGATGTAGAAAATTGGTAAGGAAATGGGAACACCAGACTGCCTTACTTGTCTCCTGAGAAACATCTGTGCAGGTCAAGAAGCAGCAGAACCAGACATGGAACAATGGACTGGTTCAAAATTGGGAAAGGGTATGTCAAGGCTGTATTTTGTCACTCTGCTTACTTAACTTGTATGCAGAGTATCTCATGTGAAATGCCGGCTGGATGAAGCACAAGCTGGAATCAAAATTTCCAGGAGAAATAGCAATAACCTCAGATATGCAAATGATACCACCCTTATGGCAGAAAGCAAAGAGGAATTAAAGAGCCTCTTGATAAAGGTGAAAAAGGAGAGTGAAAAAACGGACTTAAAACTCAACATTTAAAAAATGAAGATCATGGCATCCAGTCCTATCACTTCATGGCAAATAAATGGGGAAACAAAGGAAACAGTGACAGGTTTTATTTTCTTAGGCTTCAAAATCACTGTGGACTCTGACTGCAGCCATAAAATTAAAAGATGCTTGCTTCTTGAAAGAAAAGTAGTGACAAACCTAGACAGCATATTAAAAAGCAGAGACATTAATTTGCTGACAAATGTCCCTCTAGTCAAAGCTATGGTTTTTCCAGTAGTCATGTATGGATGTGAGAGCTAGACGACAAAAAAGGCTGAGCGCTGAGAAATCGATGCCTTTGAACTGTGGTGTTGGTGAAGACTCTTGAGAATCCCCTGGACAGCAAGGAGATCAAACTAATCTTTCCTAAGTGAAATCAACCCTGAATATTCCCTGGAAGGACTGATGCTGAAACAAGCTCCAGTACTTTGGCCACCTGATATGAAGAGCCAACTCATTGGAAAAGACCCTGGTGCTGGGAAAGATTGAAGGCAGGAGGAGGTGGGTTGACAGAGTATGAGATTGGTTGGATGGCATCACTGACTCCACGGACATGAGTTTGAGCAAGCTCTAGGAGACAGTGAAGGACAGGGAAGCCTGGTGCTCTGCTGTCAATGGGGTCACAGAGTCAGAAATGACTGAGCGACTGAACAACAAGATAAGAGCATCTAATTTGGATAGAAAAAAGTTGTTACATTAAACTCTACAAATTTTGAAGCAATTCTAATTCTAAAAAAACTAAAATACATTACAAATGTAAGAAGCACATCATCAGTAGACACCTATGTGTTTGTTTTTGTTGCTGTGCTCAGTTACTCAGTCGTGCCTGACTCTGTGACTCTGTGGGCAGACTGTAGCCCATCAGGCTCCTCTGTCCATGGGATTTTCCTGACAAGAATACTGGAGTGGGATGCCATTTCCTTCTCCATGGGATCATTGGGACCAGGGGTCTAACCCTCGTCTCTGTGTTTCCTGCATTGCAGGCAGATTCTTTACTACTGGGCCATTATCTGCTGCATTGTCAGGATAGACACTGAGATTAAAACTTCAGTTTAATTTAACTCAAAGTCCAGAAATAGAGGATATATAGATATAACAGATAATTATTTAAATATATAATGGTTCAGAATTTTCAAAAACTGATGATAGACATAAGTGAATATCAAGAAGCCTAAATCCACCTAGAGATATACCTAGACAGTTCATGGAAAAGCTGCTGAAAACCCCAAACAAAGTCAATCTTAAAAGGAACATGAACGATGAAAACAAAAGCTTCAAAGAAGTATCGTTAACACTGAAGATTATTTTTCAAAATAAACTATGGAAGCCAAAAATAGAATAATAGCTTCAAGTAGGGAGAGCAAATAATTTCAACATAGACTTCTATATAGAGCAAAAGTTGTCCTTCATAAATTAAGGCTAAATAGAGACTATATCACCAGTGAATACACATTAAATGGAAATGTAAAGAGCAGTTGTAGAAATAGTATTTACAGGTGAAAACTATAATTATCAGATAAAGAAAATGGAACCAAAAAGTAACAATGTGGGTAAATACAAATAATGTATTCAGTTTAAATTTATAGAGGGCTAAGATATATGAAAGTAATAGCGTAAAATATAGAAAAATATTAAATGAAGTTGGAGAGCTTTAATATCCTTCCTTTGTGCATGATATGAACAGGCTATTTATACATATTATACTTGGTGAACCAGGGATGATGTGGGTAGAAAAATAATTTAGAAAGGGAAAATAAAATAGTACATAGAACTAGTATGTAAGTGACAAGAAAGAAGAAATAAAGAACAGACGGGGGAATGTTCAGAAAAAGTTGACTTACATATATGTTGTTTATAAGAAAAACATAAATAAGTTGAAAATAAATATATAGAAAATATATTATGCAAAGATTAATCAAGAAAAAGTTGTCAAAATGTATGAATAGATTTAAAATAAAAGCATATTAGAGATAAAAAGGAACACATAAGGATAGAATGATCAGTTTAATATGAAGCTATAAGTATACCATCCATGTTCTTTCAGTGGAAGAATGGATAAATGGAGATTTAAAAAAATATTTTTGTAGTAAAGCAAGGTAAATGCTGTACTACATGCAGCAGCATGGATGTATCTCAGAAGCCATGAGATTCATAAATCTCATAGAGTCTATAGTTTTATTTATATGCTCTTCAAAAACAGATGCTAGTTGACTTTGAAGATGAGGATGATAGGGTTTGAAAGGGAATATGGGGCATCTGCATTGCTAGTCATGTTCTATTTCTCATTCTGAGTGGTAATTCCATGGATATGTTCCTAGTGTGCTGATTCATGAAGGTATACATTTATGGGTTGTGTTTCTTCATATATGTCACACCTCAATAAAAGGCTTAATTTTTAAACAAGTATGTTGGTATGAAAGTCATTAAAAAATAAAAGGAATTGTTTATTAAAGATAACATAATGCTGGAAGTAATGTGAAAATCACATAAAATGAATGTAATAGCAGCCCATATATTTTTGGAAGGGATAGATGGCTAAACTTGGCTTAAAACTTTTTAGCAACCAAAATAAAATGCAAACATGATTATAAAGATGTACAGTCTCCATAAGTTGAAGATAAACTGTGAAACAGAGTAGCACAAATATTTCTGGTACAGAGACCACAGAGAAAATTCTTATTCATTCTCAAAAAAAGAAAAAAATGCACGATCTACTAAATGTTGTCTTCAACAATAACTTTAAAGTAAATATAGAGATGTTTCAAAAAGCTCAAAGTTCAATTCATTAAAGCAAGAAACTAAATGGTAGGAATATTTGGGAGGGGAGGAGACTTAAGCAAAATCCCATATTACAATTTTTAAAAACAGGCTGCATTAGTTTATCTAGAGAGATTTAAATGTGTCACTAGAAAAATTGAACATAAGGTTTTTTTAACTAAATTTTTGTCAATCCTTACTGTCAAGGTCACAGTCCCTCACAAGTACTTGGAATACAGATATTCTGTTCTGCCAGTTTGTGTAGGGCCATATGCTTCAACAATCAGTGAAACAGAAGGTAAGATTAACATCCTCTATGAAATGTGAGGAGCCAAGAAGGGACAGGTGCCTGACCAGAAGGCCATGGCATATTTACACAGAGGTAGACCTGGGTAGTTCCTGCCAAGCTTCTCTCCCCAAAATAAAAGCTTAGGGTATGTTCCAGCATATATATGAACAAGTAATAATGTCCACAAAGTTCTGAGGAATATAGGATGATTGCAAAGATTTGATTTGGGAATATTTCTGTAAATGAAACATCTCAAATATTATCTCTTTTTGCTCTCTTCTACCATCACCACACCATCAATAACTCTGAATAAACATTTACTATATTATTTATCCTGCAAAAAACTTACATATATTATCCACTTAGTACCTCAAATAGCCCAATAGTAATGGCAATGAGAGTACTAGTCATCAAATAATACTGATTGTACATCAGTCACCATGTTAAGATCTGTACATAATTATTATTATCCAGATAATTTCATCCTCCAGTGTTTTAAGAATTACCATAATAGTATCATCTCTGTTAAATACATGAGGAGAATTAAAGTGTAGGAAAGTTGAACATACAAAGATGAATTTCAAGAACTAAGGTATGAACCTAGGTCCTTATGACTCTGTCAATTAGATAATCAAATTATTTATGTATGTCTGTGTGTGTGTGCCTATTGTCTGTCAGTCAATTTCTTTTTCTTCAGTATTCTTATTGGCAAAAAACTGATAGAGGTAAAATGAGGGTCAAAATTTTATACAAATATTAAAAATTTAAAAACCCAGCTTAAACCTAAAGGGTGAGCAGCACTCTTCTGTCATCTTCTAGATTTGAAGACACCTGGGCCTGCTTAGAACTCCGTATTGATTTAGGTACTTAGTCAGAGGCAGAAGATCTGAAGGCTTCTGGGCCTGTGGAATCAGGCATTGGTTATCTTTACTTAGATAACATTCCTTTTCTCTTCTTTATTAATAATACTCTTTGATGGTGACTTTTTCCAAATAATCCCAATAGTAATCTCTAACAAAACACTTTGTTTGCCTACTTCACCAAAGGGAAGCATTTGGCACATGAACACAGTTAGGTCCATCAGTCTTTGAAACTGAATCTTGAGCTCAAGGACAGAAAACAGAGCAAAATTATTCTAACAGCAACCCTTAAAAATATTCCAATTCCTACTGCCTTGTTTTCTTGAGCCACTCAGATTATTTTTAGTCACTTTTTATCTGTATTACTGATTTTTTTCTCACTAAATCAGCCAGAGTTGGCTTAACCCAAAAGAATCTAGGTTTTGATCAGTCATACCACTTTTATTGCTTTTGCATATTTTGAAAGAAATCACATTTTGAGAGAAATTCTGTCAGTAAGAGTGACTTCTGAAAATGACCATAATAGTTAAATGGCAATAAACTATTTTTAAAGTAAAAGAATAAGAATTTAAGACTTCATACAAAAGAGACTTATCAGGACCATTTCTTTGACTTGACCATAACTTTCAAGTTAAAGAAACTTGAAATTCAAATATGTTACTATTTGATGTAGTTAATTCATTGTCATTGAGGGTACTCAGTCAATATAGAAGATTGTTAAGACTCTTGTACTCATGTAATCAAAACCTTAAAAGTAAATCATTACTAATTCATTTTATAAAAACAAAAAACATCAATAGTGATGACTCTTTTCCATGTATCTAACCATATGCAAAATGTTACCTATTTTTGTAGTCTTGCAAAGAAATTTACACTAGAACATTTATATGGAATATGAGATATTTTAGAACTTCAAACCTCCCACTTGTATAAATTTTTTAGATTGTAAATTAGGAAAGGCTAAATTATGATATCTACCTCAGGCACTAGAAAGAGTCCATTATTTCATGTGAGGTTGGAAATAAGAGAGACACCTTACTGGAGGACACAAATGTGGGGTTTGCCTTTGCAAAGCTTGAATACTAACAGCAACACTTGTTGTTATGTGTGGATTGTTGCTGTCATTGTTCAGTTGCTAAATCATTTCTGACTCTGTGACCCAATGGACTGCAGCATCCTAGGCTCCTGTCCTGCATTATCTCCTGAAGTTTCCTCTAATCTGTTGAGTTGGTGATGCTATATAATGCAGATTACAAAGTTTCACCTCGTAGAGATCATCTCCTTGCATCTTAAAGCAATTAAGAGAGAAAATTTTTATGAAAGAACATTTCCATTAGTACAATGATTTCTATTGATGGAAATGGGAGAGAGAAAGAAATAGTAGAAGGGAGTAAATTAACTGGTGTTTGGGGAAATGGCTACTGTGGCAAGTGTATTTACAAGAAGATCCAACGTTATTATTATTTTTTAATTGGTATAAATTAACTTTATTTGATTACCAAAAGGTGTCACCTATAATAAATCTCTAGAGAAAGATGGAAAATCTTTTTTTGTTGTTTGTTTTTCTCTTTCTTCCCCCCCCCCACTTTTTTTTTTTTTTTTTTAGGACATGGAAGCAACCTAGATGTCCATCAGCAGACGAATGGATAAGGAAGCTGTGGTACATATACACTATGGAATATTACTCAGCCATTAAAAAGAATACATTTAAATCAGTTCTATTGAGATGGATGAAACTGGAGCCCGTTATACAGAGTGAAGTAAGCCAGAAAGAAAAACACCAATACAGTATACTAATGCATATATATGGAATTTGAAAGATGGTAACGATAACCCTATATGCGAGACAGAATAAGAGACATAGATGCATAGAACAGTCTTATGGACTCTGAGGGAGAAGGTGAGGGTGGGACGTTCTGAGAGAATAGCATTGAAATATGTATATTGTCATATGTGAAACAGAACACCATTCCAGGTTCAATGCATGAGACAAATGCTTAGGGCTGAGGCAATGGGATCCAACATTATTTTATCTTAAGCAAATGTGATCCCATTTAAAGTGTTTCCTCAAGGTACAGAGGCTAGACAGAACACATGATTTGCTTCCTTTTGGTATCCCCAAATCCACCTCATTTCCCAGTATCCACACCATTAATTTCTGATTCTTAAATTAGACAATATTATCTAGGTATTTTGTAACACGGGTTATGCCTGTAAAGCTCAGTATTTTATTTAGGTACTTAAAATTCAGAACTAATATCAAGTGAACTAATATCAATGTAAATATTATTTACATTTAGAAATTGCCTATGTTAAGTAGCACTGATTAATTTGTAATGATCATGGAAAAGATTGCCCAGCCCTCAATACCTGAATCTTGACCTTTTACCTATTTTGAATCTCATCAGTTCTGCTAGATTTGCTGTGAAATGAACAGGACAGGTAACCTTCTAAGGTATGGAGGAGGCATTAGCTGAAGCAGAGAAGAAAAAAAAAAGAGCTGTTCTGTTAAATATTGACAATACAAGGAAGCTCCTCAAAGGAGCAGAAATATTTTTACTAAAGCAGAAATATTTTGGACTTTTAAAATAGCACTCTCAAACTTTAGTTATTTTTTTCAGTATTAATAGAAAACTGAACAGAAGTTATTATCTAATGTTTTATTAATTAAAAAATGAGAATCTCGAGGAAAGCAAGGTAACATTTCTTATCAGGAATGTATCCCAAGGAAATATTAGATCTGTCTACCTCCCTGTCTTCTTATCTCACTGTACTTTCAAGAAGACCCAATGTGGGTCAGGCTTTCTAAAACATAATTGAACTATGTTGCAAGTGAATTTTCAGTCTGAGGAACAAAGAGGATAACACCTGTTTCTATTAGTTCAGTTTACCCACAAAGGAAGTCGCTGAGAGTGAGAGTGCCATTTTCTCATCCTGTCCTAACTCTGATCTAAATAGCATAATCATCTTTATACACAATATTTTCTTTGGTCATCTATGATTCTAATAAACATATACATCCATGTGTATTGTCAACATAGTTTCTGATTGTGAATGGAATGAGAAGTCTCAGTTACCTAGCCTTCCAAGCCCATATGTCACATGGATCCCTAAGAAGATACTACATAAATGTTCAAGTTGCAAGTCAGTGACATAACTGGTAGCTTGATTCTTTCTCTGAGGAATTACAAAGTAGAAGTTCTCAGTAAGTGTTACAGACAAATAAGTTATATAAAGTTTAAGTAAAGAGAAAACAATAAATCTTAGCATACCTGGAAAAGCATTATATCCTTTTCAGCTTTATTGGAATATAATTGGCATATAACACTGAATATGTTTAAGGCATGCAGCATGATTTTATATGTTCATATATTATGAAATGATTACCGCAGTAGGGTTAGTTAATGCCTCCAACACCTCACCTAATTACCTTTTCTGTGTGTATAATGGAACATTTAAGATCTATTTCCTTAGCAACTTTAACAATAATGAAAACCCCAAAGGAACTGAAATACCACATCAAAAACCTGTTTCTCATCTACAAAATCAAAATGAAGATTTTAAACAGCCTGCTTTCTTTCAACTCGTTTCTATTAGTGCAGTTGCACAGATGATTTCTCAAGTGGTTGTAACCTTTATCCACAACTCAAACACTAAGTTCTAGTGTTTGATATGCAAAGTATACCAGGTGGTATGTAATAAATAAAAGATCACTGTCCTTGGCTATTGCCACATTAACAAGTCTGCTGCCCACAAATACCAAAACATATCAGAAAATGTATCCGTGCTCCTGAGATTTAAGATATATCAAATATTCCCTTTCATTATGCTCTATGAATTTAGAAACTTGGAAAATTTTTACTATATCAATAATCAGTATCTATTCTAGGGGGAAAAATAAGCTTTTTAATGAAAAATAAAGTTTTCATTCAACAAAATATGACATGTGTATATTAAGTACTGGATTAGTCCTGGATAGAGGCAGGTAAGAATACATGGTCTCTGTCCTCACAAAACACACATCACAGTGAAGAGAGCAGTGTAGAGTTCTAATATATATGCTAATTGGTCATAAGGAAGATTAAGTATGTCAGAAGATCACAAAGTGAAGAGTGATAAATCCTGTTTGAGGCACACAGGGATTCTTCAAAATATAGGAGCCTTTAGCCCTTAACTTTGGGTGATACATAAAACATCTTCTGAAATGCTGATAGAAATAATTTCCTAGTAAAGCTAACCGTGGCCAAGAATCTGCAAGTACAGAGTGCAGAAGTGCTCCCTCAGATTTCTTAATTTCTCAGATTTTCCTAATCTTGGCCTTACAATTTTTGGAGTATTTTGTAGGTATTTTATAGATTTTTTTTAAAATTTATTTGCATTCCTATGATAGATTCACATTATGCACTTTGGAAAGAATATCAGTGGGGTGATGCTGTGTCCTTTTCAATGCATTGTATCAGAGGCACATTATATCGGTATGTCCCAATATTGTCGATATAGCAGTGTATTATCAGAATCTCTTCCTTGCTTAGAGTTTGACTTGAGTAGAGGAGTGGTAGGCAGGCAGTACTTCTCTCAAAATATCTTTTCCAAGATTCCAGGTCCTAAATAGGACATCTATGAAATTAAATGGTGCTTGCTCCTTGGAAGAAAAGCTATGACCAACCTAGACAGTACATTAAAGAAGCAGAGACATCACTTTGCTGACAGAGGTCCATATAGTCGAAGCTATAGTTTTTCCAGTAGTCATGTACAGATCTCAGAGCTAGACGATAAAGAAGACTGAATGCTGAAGAATTGATGTTTTCAAACTGTGGTGATGGAAAAGATTCTTGAGAGTCCCTTGGACAGCAAGAAGATCAAACCAGTTAGTCCTAAAGGAAATCAACCCTGAATATTCATTGGAAGGACTGGTGCTGAAACTGAAGCTCCAGTACTTTGGCAACCTCATGCGAAGAGCCAACTCATTGGAAAAGACCCTGATGCTGGGAAAGATTGAGGGTGGGAGAAGGGGAGGACGAGAGGATAATATGGCTAGATGTCATCATTGACTCAACGGACATGAGTTTGAGCAAACTCTGGGAGATAGTGAAGGACAAGGAAACCTGGCATGCTGCAGTCCATGGAATTGCGAAGAGTCAGACATGGATGAACAACTGAACAACAACAAATAGGACGCCTATGAGAAAAAACATGTGAAATGGTTTTCACAAATAGTAAAATAGTTTCTTAAGTTCTGGCTATCCATTATGGAACTTGATGCTTAATAATATTAGTTTGGGAGGGGGTCTGAATCCTTTATAAATAAGCCTCCAATGGTCAGTAGTTTTGCTGAACGAAACTGAGTATATGTCACATTCTGTAACACCTGTTCCTTATGCAAATGCCATTTCCCAGTGGTATTTCTTTTTTTTTTTAATTTATTTATTTTAGTTCATCCACTGGGAAACAAATTAATCCACAATCAATTTATGTATTCCTGTTATTCTTTTATACTCCCTAACATTTTGTGGTTATTTATGCCATATTCTTCTAAGAGATTCTTGCCCACAGTAGTAGTATAATAGTCATCTGAATTAAATTCATCCATTCTGGTCCATTTTAGCTCACTGATTCCTAAAATGCTTATGTTCACTCTTGCCATCTCCTGTTTGATCACTTCCAATTTACCCTGATTCACAGACCTAACATTCCAGGTTCCTATGCAATATTGTTCTTTACAGCATCGGACTTTACTTTCATCAACAGTCACATCCACCGTTGGGTGTTGTTTTGCGCTTTGTCTCCCTCTCTTTATACTTTCTGGAGTTATTTATCCATTCTTCAGTAGCATATCGGGCACCTCCCAACTTGGGGAGTTCATCTTTCATTGTCATATGTTTTTGCCTTTTCATACTGTTCATGGGGTTCTCAATGCAAGAATACTGAAGTGATTTGCCGTTCTCTTCTCCAGTGGACCACATTTTGTCAGAACTCCCCACCATGATCCATCTGAGTCAGGTGGCCCTAGACAGCATGGCTCATAGTTTCATTGAGTTAGACAAGGTTGTGATGCATGTGATCAGTTTGGTTAGTTTTCTGTGATTGTGGTTTTCATTCTGTCTGCTCTCTGATGGATAATGTAAGATGTTTGTGGAAGCTTCCTGATGGGAGGGACTGGTTGTGGGTGAATCTGGGTCTTGTTCTAATGGGTGGTGCCATGCTCAGTACATCTTTAGTCCAATTTTCTGTTGATGGGTGGAGCTGTGTTCCCTCTCTGTTGTTTAGACTGAAAGGAGATCAAACCAGTCAATCCTAAAGGAAATCAGTCCAGAATATTCATAGGAAGGACTGATTTGAAGCTGAAGCTCCAATACTTTGGCCACCTGATGCAAAGAACTGACTCACTAGAAAAGACTGAACCTGGGAAAAACTGAAGGCAGGAGGAGAAGGAGATGACAGAAGATGAGATGGTTGGATGGCATCACCAACTCAATGGGCATGAGTTTGAGCAAGCTCCGGGAGTTGGTGATGGACTGGGAAGCTGGGTGTGCTTGGCGTCACAAACAGTTAGACACAACTAAGCCACCTAACTAAACTGAATGCCATTTTCTACATAAGACACTCACTCTAACAGCATAACTATTCATATTTTTCCTCTACTAAATAACTGGCTTCAGTGTTTCTCTCCTAACCCTGGACCTAAACTTTTTCTTTTACCACTGATTTGTAGTTCCACGTTTTCCCACTAAACTTTACACCAATCTTTCACCCCTTTTTGGTTTTGGTTATAACATCTTAGTGGCTGTATTTCTGTTGACCTAATACCTTTTTTTTTCTTCTCTTTTCCCCCAATTAATTGAAAAGTATAGTTTCCTAGAACATATTGAAAACTCTGGGGAAATCTAAATTTAATCAAAATGTGATACATGGTTTCTCCTAGAAAACTCTTGTTATTGTCTAAATCTACCCTCTTCTCTATTTCAGTAAATAATTAAATTTAGATATCTAACTCATTCTATTTTCTGGACTAGAGAAATGGTACTATTTCTTCTCTAGGTACTTGGTAAATTTCAAAATTATTTAGCCCTGGCATTTTCCTTTTGGAAGTTTATTAATGAAATAATTTTGTTAATAGATATAGTCCTAAGAAAATTATCTCTTTCTCCTTGTATGAGGTTTTGTAGTTTGTGTTTCAAGGAGTTGTTTTATTTTATCTAAAATTATCAAATTTCTGGCTCTAGAGTTGTTCATAGTACTTTTTTATTATTCTTTAACATTATGGGATCAGTAGTGATGAACTCTCTTTTATTTCTGATGTTAATAACTTGTGTGTTCTCTCTTTTTCTTTGTTAATATGGCTAGAGGTCTATCAAATTTATTGGTCTTTTAAAAGAATTAGCTTTTGGATTCACTGATTTTCTCTATTGAGAGTGAGAAACTCCTGTGTGGGTTTCATTCTAATGGGCACTCTGCCTCCAGCAGCTTTTCAAAATTACCATTTAAGTGTTTCTTCCAAATGAAGGCTCCAGAGCCACCTGCTGCACGCCAGTGATACAGACGGTCAGTCTCTGTACACACTTATTTCCAGATTTGGGGATTATTGTTTGCTCTGGACCCTCATTTCGCTGATGTGTTCAAGAAAAGTTATGAGTTCAGTTTGTTTAGTTATTTTCCTTTTGTAAGGATGAGGATGACAACATCTAGTCTCTTTAAGTGACGAAGCCAAAAGTGCAAGTCTCTGGAACATTCTGTACTTTTATTTCTCCTGCTACAGTCAGATCTGTTTCCACCATAGTGGAGTCCCCCTGAGATGGTGTTTCTAACTCCAGGGCTGCCCCTACTGGTTTTACTTTCTCTTTGTACCATTCTGCAGGTAGTTCAGGGAGCAAGGCATTATGTTCCTGATTTGATATCATTTGTCATGATTCATGCAAGGTCATATATAATATCACAAATCAATAAATATGATAGACAATTCTCTTCTAATTTAACCGCTTATATTTTCTTGCATTGTATAGATACATATAAAGAAATATTATTCTGATGATTGCAAACTCATGACTTAGAAGAATAGTGCAGAATATCTCCTGACAGTTTCCAATAGTTATTTCTCATACCACGCTAGCCTGAATAGCGTCTAAAAACTCTTCTCTACACCCCAGCTCCTCCCTTACAGTCCTTTCTCAATTATCCCTTTAGTCTTTTACCCCCTCAATTCTGTGCTTCAGGGTCCCAGCTCCATCCTAGATATGCTCTTATTCTGGGTCTCCCTATTGCATCTATCCTCTAATAGCAGTGGCTGCGCCACACCGGGGGACGTATTAGGTCTTTTTTAGACAGAAGAATCTGCAAGAAAAACAAACTCTATTTCTTCAAATAGAATAAGGTTGACACTAGAATTAAAAACATACCCCCATGCTGTGGTATAGGATACCTTATGTAACCTAGACCCAACTCAACCCTCTTTCCTGTCTTCTCTCTTTTTTAATCACTCTGACCTCCATGCTATTCCTCAAACACACTAAAAATATTTCTATCTCAGGAGCTTTGTGATTGTGTTTTCCGGCCTAGAAAATACTTCCTCTCCTCCTTCACTTCACTTTTATCTGTGCTAAATGTTGCTTCACCTTAAAGCTCTTACCTGAATAATCTATAGAAAATAGCTGCTGCTCCTGACTATGTCCATTATTTTTACTCCTTTATGCATTCTTTGGTTGAATAAAAGAACATATTATACCATTAATTTTGTTCTCTTGATTATGATATTTCAAAAAATACTAGAAAGGAAAGGAGCAAGGTGTTTTCAGAGGAAGCTCCCCTGGTGGTGCTAGTGGTAAAGAACCCACCTGTCAATTCAGGTGACATAAGAGATGTGGGTTCTACCCCTGGGTGGGAAGATGCCCTGGAAGAGGGCATGGCAACCCATTCCAGTATTCTTGCCTGGAGAGCTCCATGGACAGAGGAGCCTGGTGGGCTGTAGTCCATAGGGTCACAAAGAGTCACACACGACGGAAGTGACGTAGCACACACAATTGCAATAGGGGATTAGAAGTTAGTTTGGTTTCCCAGAAAAGGATCTTCAGAAAAAATTTAAAATGAGACTTAAGAGATGGGCAGAAGCCATCTTTACGTGAAAATTGGAGTGATGAAGATTTTCAGACAGAAAGAATAGCACTTGATGGGAAAGGACTTGGCATGTTTAAGGTGAGAGACCCTTTTAGATGTAACAATCAGTAGGGAGAGGTTATATCATGAGAAGAGTTTGGAGAGCCAGGTAGGAACTGGAACAAAGGATGTCTGTTAAGTCATGTGTAGAAGCATGGATATACTTAGGAAGCCCTTGGACAAATTCAGACAAGAATAACAAAGCAATTTGTGTTTTAAAATGATCACCTTAAATGCTGTATGGAAAATGAAGTTGAAAGGAACAAGATAATTAGAGATGGGACCAGTCAGGGAATTATTGCAGCACTCCAGATTTTTTAAAAATTATGATTTGCACCAGAAATAAAGAATAGAAATGGATGACATGTATTTTCGTGAGGTAGAAACAAAGTGAGATAGGCTGGATAGTTTAAATGTAAGGAAAAGGAAAGGCAGTATCAAAAGGATCCCAGGACTGACTTGTGTATTTGGGTAAATGGTTGGGCCATTTACTACTTGGAAAAGTCTGTAGTAAAAATGCTCTTATGAAGGGACAGGAATGGAAAGAGAAATCAACAATTTAGCTCAGTCATATTAAGTATGAGCTATTTTAGAGACAGTCAAAAAGAGATTTGAAAAACGCAATTAGGTACACAAGTGCAGAGGTTAGAAGAAGGGCTGAGCTAATAACGGAAAATTGAGGATTTTTTCTTATTATATCATCTCACATATTTCTAAATAATTTGCCATCTAGACATAATAAAGCATAATATAAATATAGCAGTAATTCTAACTCTTTCTAATAAGGTGTCATGATTTGATTATTGTTAGAACAAGAGGAAAAGGGCTAATAATTATTGAGCATAGACTATTTGTGAAACATTGATAGATGTTTCACATTTTTTATTTTCTCAATAAGGCTATACATTTAATTATTTACACTTCACCTATGGGAAAACTGAAATTTTAAAAGGTTGATTAAGTTTCCCTAAGATCAATCAGCTTATAAATGACAGAAACAGGATTCAAGCTCAGGTTTTTGTTATTAAAACCCACTCTCTTTCTGTACCACCATTGTATAAATTCATAATTTTCCTTTCTTCCTTAATGAGAATTAATAATATCCATAAATTATTTTTCAAAATAGAAAGTAAATACAATAATATTTCTATAAGAACATGTGTAGCTACAGCTGGTAAAATAACCTTTGTTAGAAGTTGTAATGACTTCCAAGCAAAGCCTATACATATTTTATCAGAGTAGCTGAAGAAATGGTGGTATGAGTTAAGCAGCATTTTCATTTACTTGCAAACGAGTATGTGAGTACTTTTTTGTGACCATTTTTAAAAAGTTATAGTTTTCCTACAATTTTCAAAAGTCTAGAAAGTAAGTTTGATTATCTTAACACACACATATACACACACACTCACAGAAATTGTGTCTTAGTAGTGATTAGTTATTTCCACCACAGAAACTTGGTATTTGAGGGCTTAAGTATATTCCTTAAGGTAAGAATTAAGCAATCAAAATTCCGGTACTGTTTATTATTAGAATTACCTGGAGGGCTGGTATTTGCTCTTTTTGCTATTTTTGACTGGGGGCAGGGACAATGAGAAACATTTTCTCCTAAGTGGATTTTTCCGAAATGTGATCATGCATATTTTTTTTTATAGCACGGGGAATTCCATTCCATAAGTTTACATAATTTATTTGGAATATGAAGTGATATTTCCTTTCTATCTTGCTCTAAGAGTTTGGAAAAAACAAGGTTACAGTATGAGCAGACTAGAGATACTACTTTGTGTTCTTAAACGAAAATAATTTATTTTTTATTATCACATTGGAAATATTACAGCAAAATTTAAACATTCTCTTTGATATACCTTCTACTTTATGTAACCCAAGACGTTGTTCTATTTCATCCATACATGTAATTCTGCCCTAATGATTACAATAAGGTGGTATGAGTTTTCGGTGATTCCCTATACAGATAAAATTACCAACTATACCCAGCAACCCCAAGGCAAGTCAGGAAAGAATTGAAAAAGACACAGGTACCCCAATATCATATGCACTGATTACATATAGCCAGGACAGGGAGCAACCTAGATGTCCATCAGTAATCTAGATAATGAAGCTGTGGTGATATAAGAATATTATTCATCATAAAAAGGAACAATTTGAGTCAGTGGATGACACAGACATAGAGAGCAGACTTATGGACATGGTGTGGGGGATTGAAGGAGAGGGTGGGACCTATGGAGAGAGAAACAAGGAAACTTATACTACCATATGTAAAATAGATATCCAGTGGGAATTTGCTGTATGACCCAGGGAACTTAAACTAAACTGAGGCTCTGTAACAGCCTAGATGGGTGGAATGGAGAGGGTGGTGGGAGGGAAGTTCAAGAGGGAGGGGCCATATGTATACCTATGGCTGATTCAAGTTGATGTTTGGCAGAAACCAGCACAAATCTGTAAAACAATTATCCTTCAATTAAGAAATAAACAAATTTTAAAAAAAGATTATAGTAAGGCTGAAAAAAATTAAGTAATTATACCAAGCTGTGACACAATTAGTAATTAAAAGCACGGTGCAAGTTTCACATTATACTCTGTAGGTATTTTTTAAGTATGATACAGTTCTGAATTTCCCTCTAAGCTCTATTCTATACAGTTTGGTATATTGGGTTTGTATTTTCATTCATCTAAAATGATTTTTAAACTTCCCTTTTGACTTTTTTCTTGACATGAGTGAGTGAGTGAAAGTCGCCCAGTTGTGTCTGACTCTGTGACTCTCTAGGCCAGAATACTTGAATAGGTAACCTTTCCCTTCTCCAGGGGATCTTCCCAACCCAGGGATTGAACCCAGGTCTCCCACATTGCAAGCAGATTCTTTACCAGCTGAGCCACAAGGGAAGCCCAAGAATACTGGAGTGGGTAGCCTATCCCTCCTCCAATGGATCTTCCTGACCCAGTAATTGAACCAGAGTCTCCTGCATTGCAAGCAGATTCTTAAAGAATTCCCTTTAATGTTCCTTGTTAGGCCTGTTAGCAATAAATTCTGTAAGATTTAACTGGGGAGGTCTTTATCTTACCTTCATCCTGAAAGATACTTTTGACGTATATAATAGATTTCATTGATAGTATTTTTTAATTTCAACACTTTGAGTATGTTTTACCAATGCTTGCTTTCTGGCCTCTTTTTTCTCTCAAATTTTTCTTTGAGTTGCTCTCAAGACTGTGTCTTTTGACATCAGCAATTTGACTATGATGTTTCTGAGTTTGGATCTTTGTGTTCATCCAACCTGGAGTTCCTGAAACTTCTCAGGTTTGTCGATTAATAATTTTCATCAAGTTTGGGAAGCTTTTTGGCCATTATTTATTTTAATCATTTCCTGTTCTTTTCCCTCTCTTCTCTATGGCTCTCCCATTATGCATCTTGATGTGCTTAATGGTGCCTCACATTACTTTGATGCTGTGCATTTTTCTTAATTCTTTCTTATTTCTGTTGTTCAGATTACCTAATCTCTTTTGATCAGTCTTCAATTTTGCTGATTCTTTCTTTAGCCAACTCCAGTCTAGTGTTCATGCCATCTATTAATGTTTCATTTTGGTTATTGTACTTTTCAACTAAAGAATTTCCATTTGGTTCTTTTAAAAAATAATTTCAATTTATTCTTTGATATTTTCTATTTCATGAGATAGTCACCATACCTTCTTTCAATTTTTTAAACAAGATTTCTTTTAATTCTTTGAATATATTTGTAATGGCTGCTTTGAAGTCTTGTCTGCTGACAGAAACATCTGGGCCACTTCAAAAGCAGTTTCTGTTGTCTATTTTTTTTTTTTCAGTGTGTGGTTAGATAATATATTGCAGCAACATAGGACGTTGATCCCTCTACTCCTGAGATATATTGTTGTTTTTTGACTGGTCATTTATTTATTTGCTTAGTGACATGCTTGAACTGATTCTTTAATGTCAATTTCCACCCCCCGCCCCCCCACCGAATATGGCTAATATGGCTATGAGACAGCTGATATTATTGCTCAGAGTTTTTTCTTGTGTTTATCTTTTATCTTGGTTACCTAAGGTTGCCCCTGGATCAGCATAAGCCATTTATTACTCAAAGGTTGTATTAAGCCTCCTTAGCCAGTTGGAATTTTAATTTTTACTACTAGATATGTGTGTGGTTTAGAGGCTGCAATCACAGCTAAAGGTGTTTATGTTTTTGCCACATGTTCAGCCAAGTATGGGTAGCATGGATTTTCCCTCTGCAGTCACTCCTGTGAAGGCATGATTTTGGCCATGCTCACAATCTTCCAGTCTGCCAAGGATGGGTGCAATTTTATTTTTAAGCCTAGTTTCCTATGAATTGCCTTTATGTAATGGTCTGCCCAGACTGCCACAACAAGCTACCATAGACTGACTGGTTGAAACAACAGAAATATATTTCTTACAGTTCTGGAGGCTAGATGTCTCAAGTTAGTTTGTCTCAGATAAGTCTAAGGTAATCTTGCAAGGTAGGTTTCTAGTGAGGGCTCTCTTCCTGGCTTGCAGATGACCATCTTTTCACTGGGTCCTCACGTGGCAGAGAGAGAGAAAGAGGAGAGAGGGAGATGGAAAAAGAACACTCTCTGTTATCTCTTGTCATAAGGACAAGACACTAATCCTATTTGATCAGGGCTCCACCCTTATTGCCTCCTTTAACCATAGTTGCCTCCATACATAAAGACCCTATGTCCTATTATAGTCATGTTGAGGATTGAAATTTCAACATATGAATTTTGGATATACACAAGCTTTCATTCTATTAATATAACGACTATGTCAGAGTAGCTTATTGTTCAGCCAGTAGTTGATCGGAGTTGTTCTTAAGTCTCTAGTGTCATTGAGACTTCTAATTCTTATGATTTCTTTGTGCTTTGGGAATGCTTTCAGTCCTTCCCTATACCCTACTCTAATTGCTTCTGCTCTATGAGTAATAACTAGTTAGAACAAGGGATCTCTCAATGACCTCCGCTTGGCATAGAATTTCTATTCCCACTCCCAACCTCTGTTGGAAACCAAAGCCTGGAGTGGGATCTAAGGAAAGAGAGAGGATTCATCTTCTTGGCTGTGGGTTCCTGGATTAGAACTCCTAGAGTAGTTTTCATAAGATAGAGCTTGAGATGAACAGGAGGCAGGGAAGTTGGGGGAAGGTGGCTGTTGCTCAAATGTCATAGGCTCTTGCTACTTTTACTTAGATTTAGAAGATTTACTTGAATGAATGTTTCTAAATTTTCTCTATGCCCCTAGGACAATTTCCAGAGGTTTAAAATTCTGACTTTTTTTCTAGTTAATTTTTATAGTTGAGTGATTTATGAGAGAGCTTCTATTGACTCCTAGGGGTTCCCAGGTAGCTCAGTGATGAAGAATCTGCCTGCCAGTACAGGAGATGTGGGTTCCAGCCCTGGGTCAGGAAGATCTCCTGGAGAAGGAAATGGCAACCCACTACAGTATTCTTGCCTATAAAATCCCATGGACAGAGAAGTCTGGAGGGCTATAGTCCATGGGGTGGCAGAAGAGTCAGATACAACTTAGCAATTAAAACAACAACAAAAATTGACCCCTCACTTTATACTGCAAGTACTCTATTTATAGATTTTTAAAACTGGAAATAAATTTGGATGTTTTCATTTCAAAGTGAAGGAGCTTACCTCAGAATGACTTATACAGAGATACAGGCAAGACAAAGGCAGCACTAGACATCCCCATAAAATAGACTTGAAAGGGAGAAGGAATTTGTCACTATGGCTTCAAAATTTTATCATAAACATGAAAAAATAAGTCTTTAATGATTTCAAAGTATTAAACTGAAGAAGTAAGCAATACACAATAATATACAATATTTTATATAATTTGTGGCTTCAAAAATTGTTTCTCAAAAGAAATGAAATTACGTTATGATGTCTTTCAAGGCTCTTTAAGGTTATTCTATCAAGCTAATGTGGAAATGCATTTATTTTTACATTTGATTCATTATTAAATTTTATTTTAGTACTTTGCCATTATATTTGAGGTAGTCATCCCAGATAGGTAAATTTTGCCTTTGTTAAACAATTTCTTCATTTTGGAATAGCTGCTATTTTATATTATTTACTTGGAAGTTAAAATTGTTATTTTTGTTCATTTGCTAAGTCATGTCCAACTCTTTGCGACTCCATGAACTATAGCCCACCAGGGTCCTCTGTCCTCTACTATCTCCCAGAGGTTCCTCAAATTAATGTCCAAAGTTAAAATTAGTAAATAGAATCAGATATATTTTTAAAAATAATTTTATGATTTCTCTCCAAGTACACTTGATAATTTGTATTTATTGAATATGAAGCTCTAATAACAATTGTCATAATGATCTGCTTCCTGAGATTCTCTTGTAAAATTCTAATCAGGTTTTAACAAATAACTTTTTCTCATTTACTACCATGTTGCCAAAGCTGTAGTCATTGATTTCTTTCAAAAATATGAAAACTAGTAAAGACACTTTAAAAATATTCATTCCAGATGCAGAAAAAGGTGAAAACATAGCCATAATTCATTGAGCTTTATAATTTAGCCAAATTTAGAGGAGTCTCAATATTTTAGTTATTTTTCTACCATTTCATCACTTCATTCATTCATAATTTTAAAAGCTGAAATTAAAAGAACTTATGTTCTGGAATCTCTAGGACATGAAACCTGCATTTAAATACTTGATACATGACATTAGGAAATCATTTAGCATGCCTGATCCTTTTGCAACTGAAAAAGAAATGATGTGTACATATCCATTATATGCTGAGAAATTGTTTCCTCATCATTCAGTTCAGTTCAGTCACTCAGTCGTGTCCAACTCTTTGCAACCCCATGAATCGCAGCACGCCAGGCCTCCCTGTCCATCACCAACTTCTGGAGTTTACCCAAACTCGTGTCCATCGAGTCGGTGATGCCATCCAACCATCTCATCCTCTGTCGTCCCCTTCTCCTCCTGCCTTCAATCTTTCCCAGCGTCAGGGTCTTTTCCAGTGAGTCAACTCTTCACATGAGGTGGGCAAAGTACTGGAGTTTCAGCTTCAGCATCAGTCCTTCCAATGAACACCTAGGACTGATCTCCTTTAGGATGGACTGGCTGGATTTCCTTGCAGTCCAAGGGACTCTCAAGAGTCTTCTCCAACACCACAGTTCAAAACCATCAATTCTTCAGCACTCAGCTGTCTTTATAGTCCAACTCTCACATGCATACATGACTACCGGAAAAATCGTACAACTCTTATTTTCCTTCTAATACTTACTTAGCAAGGTTTACCTGTAATAGTAATAAAAATAGTTCTCTACCTGTTTCAGCTTACTCGTGAACATTATAACACTGGCTTAAAATAAAACTTCCATCATCTTGAAGAAATGAAATGTCACATTTTCAAAAATAGGTAAACAACTGCATTTTTAAAGCTTAGAATTTTCAATTACTTTCTGCTTTGTGTATCTTTTGTAAGGACCCTGGGAGATATATACATACTTTCTAAAATACTGCTCACATAGCAGTCAAAGCTAATCTATGCAAAGGAAAGGTTAGACTTCAACAGATAATTCCTATTTCCATGGAAACTGACTTGAGTTAGGAAAAAACTGTAAGTGCTTATAAATAATCATGGGTTCAGAAACATCATTGCCTACTTTGGCAGGTGTAGTGATCTCACTAGAGAAAGAGCAAGTTCATATATTATTCCTAAATGAGAATTTCAAATATTGGTAATAATTTATCTATATTTAGTTGACATCTATACATCCTACTCCGTGTCACACTCCTCATATGAATGGCTGCTATGA
This sequence comes from Okapia johnstoni, assembly GCA_024291935.2. Classification (NCBI taxonomy): domain Eukaryota; kingdom Metazoa; phylum Chordata; class Mammalia; order Artiodactyla; family Giraffidae; genus Okapia; species Okapia johnstoni. The sequence goes on from CM044308.1 coordinate 141,222,420, forward strand.
GGATGAATCATATATTATCATTGAAGCAAATTACTTGATGATTACACATGCTTTTTTCATTAGTGGTCACACATTTATATATTTTGATTCCTGGAAGAGTGAACAAGATGCTAAATGGTTTAATCTTATGACCTGTGGATGTTTGTTTTATCATTAAGGGATTCTATGTTAAGGATGCTAGTCCTTTATGCCTTTTATATGGTAACATAAGGAAATGTTAATTATACTAAGGCCATATAGAGCCAAGGGAGAGCAATTTAAATGGGATCAATCATTAATTAGAAAATATTTGAGGGTATATTATTTTAGGTAAATGAATTTGATAAAAGAGCCAAGCAACCAAGGTGGAATTGGATTGGGGCTAGTTGGAACAATTAATATTTAGAGTAAATTATTCGTGTCAGCATTTGCCTATTTTCACAGTAATATTTTTTATTATTAGACCCCCATTGATAACAATCCTCTCGATAAGTGTTGTGGGTAGAAATGCTAGTTACTCTAACACCATTTTCCCCCTTTCACTTTCTTTTCCAAATATTTTCCCTCACATCTTACTTTATTTTCTTTTCATGTTCTTTGAATTTGCCAAATTATCTTAATAATTTATTCCAATGAATACAATTAATGACAAGTTCATAAGGATACTATAAAAATTATTCAGGAATATCCAAGCTGTATCTTTCTTTTCCCAAATACCTAATAAAATACCTTTGAATGAATCTTAACAAGCTTGAGATGGAAATAAATGAAAATACAGTATTTGTGTCAATCACAGATAAGAATTTAGGGGATTGTCTACTAAAAAGAACGCTGATGAAGAAAGCTGAGCACCGAAGAATTGATGCTTTTGAACTGTGGTGTTGGAGAAGACTCTTGAGAGTCCCTTGGACTGCAAGGAGATCCAACTAGTCCATCCTAAAGGGGATCAGTCCTAGGTGTTCATTGGAAGGACTGATGTTGAAGCTGAAACTCCAATACTTCGGCCACCTTATGTGAAGGGTTGACTCATTGGAAAAGACCCTAATGCTGGGAAGGATTGGGGGCAGGAGGAGAAGGGGACGACAGAGGATGAGATGGTTGGATGGCATCACTAACTCAATGGACATGGGTTTGGGTAAACTCCGGGAGTTGGTGATGGACAGGGAGGCCTGGCGTGCTGCGATTCATGGGGTCGCAAAGAGTCGGACACGACTGAGCGACTGAACTGAACTAAACCAAACTACTAAAAAGAGCTGGCTTGGAGCTCAAATGCAAATCATAATTAATTGTTTTATAAGTGGAAATTCTGTAGAACAAACCATACAATGTATAGGAAAAAACAAATTCTCCTTCACGCAGTCTTCCACTTGTTTCAGAAAGTCAACTTTTATAAAAGATGGAAAAAAAGAGTGATTTGTTTTATCCCTATGTCTGCGTGGTCACGTCTGACTATTTGTGATTCCATGACTATAACCCACCAGGCTCCTCTGACCAGGGAATTTTCCAGACAAGAATACTGGAGTAGGTTGCCATTTCCCACTCCAGGGAATCTTCCCGACCAGGTATCGAACCTGAGTCTCCTACATCTCCTGCACTGGCAGGCGGATTCTTTACCACTATACCATCTGCGAAGTTCCTTTATATACACAATATAATTATGTTATAATATATGTAAACCATTTATATATATGGATTGATTGATGTAACTGTAAGAGATGTGGCTTGTTATAACAATTATAACAATTACCCCTTTTATAACAAGTCATAAGATATAAAAATATGGTAACTACATATTTTAAACTCTTGCAACAGGACTGATAGTGAATCAGAGATGCACAAAACCAGAGAACTGTTTAATGCTCATAATACTGTAGCAGTTTGCTAAGTGATCAGTGAAAAGTACCTGGAATAAAAGAATAGAGAGGGATAAAAAACAAACATGCAAAAGAAGATAGAATTCTACATTCAGTTCTCTTCTTTGCATCTCCAAGCCCTACCCATCCTTTAAGATATAGCTCAAAATGAAAATTCCAGATTTGAAATAATGACTACTCTCTTTTTTGTGCTTTCAAAATACTCTGTTCAAATTGCCAGTGTATCACTTAGAGTATAGAGTTAGACCCCACCACATTAAACTTTGTAGTTCTAGTGTTTGCTGTTTTACTTGTCAGAGAGTCATCACACAGTGCATGTTTGCTGAGTTGAATTGTATCTTTCAGTCCCTCTTTCTCTTAAATCTAGCATTCAGGATTTAAGAATGAAACCTATAAAGACTCAAAAAATTGAGGTTAATTACAGTCTGACTTTACAATGATCAAAGTCTATTATCTATAAATAGTGTCTATTATCTATATCTAATACATAATCTATTATCTATAAATAGAGATAAATCTATATTGTCTATTTTATTATCAAATGTAGTATATATTTTGATAATAGCATTTATTAATCAAAGAAGGCTGTGACTAGATATTCTTTTTGCCTACCAAGGTCAAAATAAAATAGGTTTAAGCTATAAAGAATAGCTTCAGACAGAGTATGCACCTTTGACAAAGACCACTCAACCATCTTTTGGGGAGTTTCCTAAACACATGGCTCATTTTCATCCATGGGCTCTATAGTTATCTTTACTCAGCCTTATGTATTATGTTAAAAATTTTCATTGTCGACTAAATGATACACAATGTGAGAGTTGAGAGTTAAGTTTCACTTGGGGCAAAATGAGGACTGTAGCTGGGAGATACCACCTCAGATAACTCTGAAATACTGCTTCAGAAAGGCCATGGGGTGCCGGAGACCTGCTCCAGCTGGACAGGGTTCCCTCAGGATGGATGGCGTCGGCGATACGAATGAGAAGACACAGCAAGTCATGGTGTTTCCAAATGTCTTCCAACTTTATTGTTTTCAGGGCAGTTTTTATATTTTTAGTTGTACATAGAGACAAATGTAAAGTGTAGAGTCACGCCGAATCAAATCAATGGGTCAGCAGTTTTTAACCCTTATCGGAACCAGGACACTGTTTGTGTTTTTAGGTACAAAAAGTTTGAAGTTGTTTACATCATCTCCTGGCCTGGAGGCCTGCTAACATCTGGTGACTCTTTTATTGATAAGGGTTGATCAGCCAGGACACTTTTGCATCAGGCACAGAAAGTATCAGGGTTACATTTTTTAAAGAAAACAGGCACAGCAGATTATGACAAAGAAAGGATTCACAAACTCAGAGTTTCAAGGTAAAACCTGTTTTCTGTACTCTACCTTATGCCTTGAGCCTAACAGAGAATAATATGGTCCCATAAAGTCATGGCACAGCAGCTGAAAGCACCAAGGTCAGTGCTTAGCAAAATTGCCAGCTGAATTAACAATCGTCTTATTATTTGTATTAAAGCTAAACTTCTATTTATATAAACCTCTAACTATTATGTTTTCATTATATAGGCTAAATATGTTAAGAGCAAAAACATAGTGAGTAAATGTAGACTAAGTAACAGTTTCATAAAGCAATACCTCTTATATTTCCTAATAAGCCTTTCTTCCCTACAAAGGGCTCTGTGCCCATTGGGGCTTTCTGTGTGGAAGCTCTCAATGCTGTTTTGTTGTTAAGGAGCAGCCATGCACATTAACTCCAAAGGCACAGGTATATTTATTAAGCAAACCAATATGCTAGCAAGAGGAATTTAGATTAGCATACTCTATATCCTAGATAATTTTATTAGGGTGCTGTCATTCAGGGGCCTTGTCGATTGAGGCTTCAGATAGATCTATTTTGGAAGAGAATCAGGAAAAGCCTTTTGCCTAAGTCACAGAAAATAAGAAGAGGTTTATTATAGCAACAATCTCTGAAGAGGCAGATGGCAAATACCCTTGCACTTGTTCCATTGCTGGCAAATGCTCTTGGCAAGTACCAATTTGTAGCTGATAGCATCAATTTAAACAAATGAAAAAAAAAATTATATGAAAACAATGTTCCTCCTTCCTTTATAAACTAACCTGGGAAATATCCTTTCAGAAGTTTTCATGTTTGTTAGCTTAATATTCTTCATCATAATTACTCAAATTGTAATCAATTTTTATCACCATTATTGTTTTACCATTATAAGTAATACAGGGTAATATGTATTATGCGTGTTATCAACTTGATGTGGGAGAAATGCCTGTTGCTTAGCATTATTCAGTTGTAAAGTATATCTGAAGCTTTCACTTTGGATTGTTCCTGTACAATGTCACGAACCTCTGTCCGTAGTTCATCAGGCACTCTGTCTATCAGGTCTAGTCCCTTAAATCTATTTGTCACTTCCACTGTATACTCATAAGGGATTTGATCTAGGTCATACCTGAATGGACTAGTGGTTTTCCCTACTTTCTTCAATTTAAGTCTGAATTTGGCAATAAGGAGTTCATGATCTGAGCCACAGTCTGCTCCCGGTCTTGTTTTTGCTGACTGTATAGAGCTTCTCCATCTTTGGCTGCAAAGAATATAATCAATCTGATTTCAGTGTTGACCATCTGGTGATGTCCACATGTAGAGTCTTCTCTTGAGTTGTTGGAAGAGGGTGTTTGCTATGACCAGTGCATTCTCTTGGCAAAACTCTATTAGCCTTTGCCCTGCTTCATTCTGTACTCCAAGGCCAAACTTGCCTGTTATGCCAGGTGTTTCTTGACTTCTTACTTTTGCATTCCAGTCCCCTATAATGAAAAGGACATCTTTTTTGGGTGTTAGTTCTAGAAGGTCTTGTATGTCTTCATAGAACCGTTCAACTTCAGCTTCTTCGGCATTACTGGTCGGAGCATAGACTTGGATTACCTCTTCTACAACACCACAGTTCAAAAGCATCAATTCTTCGGTGCTCAGCTTTCTTTACATGACTAATGGAAAGCCATACATGACTGATGGAAAAATCGTAGCTTTGACTAGACAGATCTTGTTGGCAAAGGAACGTCTCTGCTTTTGAATATGCTATCTAGGTTGGTCATATCTTTTCTTCTAAGGAGTAAGTGTCTTTTAATTTCATGGGTGCAGTCACCATCTGCAGTGATTTTGCAGCCCAAGAAAATAAAGTCTGTCACTGTTTTCATTGTTTCCCCATTTGTTTTCCATGAAGTGATGGGACCAGATGCCATGATTTTTGTTTGTTGAATGTTGAGTTTTAAACCAGCTTTTTCACTCTCCTCTTTCACCCTCATCAAGAGGCTCTTTAGTTCCTCCTCACTTTCTGCCATAAGGGTGGTATCCTCTGTGTGTCTAAGGTTATTAATATTTCTCCCAGCAATCTTGATTCCAGCTTGTGCTTCATCCAGCCTGGCGTTTCACATGATGTCCTCTGCATATAAGTTAAATAAGCCAGGTGATAATATACAGCCTCGACGTACTCCTTTCCCAATTTTGAACCAGTCCTTTGTTCCATGTCTGGTTCTAATTGTTTCTTCTTGATTTGCATACAGATCTCTCAGGAGGCAGGAAAGGTGGTCTGTATTCCCATCTCTTGAAGAATTTTCCAGTTTGTTGTGATCTATACAGTCAAAGGCTTTGGTGTAGTCAATAAAGCAGAAGTAGATGTTTTTCTGGAATTTTCTTGCTTTTTCTATGACCCAACGGATGTTGGCAATTTGATCTCTGGTTCTTCTGCCTTTGCTAAATCCAGCTTGAACATCTGGAAGTTGACAGTTCATGTACTGTTGAAGCCTGACTTGGGGAATTTTGAGCATTACTTTGCTAAAGTGTGAGATGAGTGCAATTGTGTGGTAGTTTGAACATTCTTTGGCATTGCCCTTCTTTGGGATTGGAATGAAAATCCAGTCTTGTGGATTTTGGCAAAAGGACTTATAAATTCAGATTAGGGAGGCAGAATTAATATATTAGATAATGCTTTAAATCACAATGAAGACAAGAAAGTATAAATAACACATTTTCTATCTATCTTCTCCTTGGATGTTGCTTATACTCACACCACTTAAGTAGTCTTCTTTTAAAGGACTCAAACAATTTTAGAACTGAAATAGATATTAGCAATCCCTTAGCAAACCAATATATCATTATCATCCTTAAATATGTCACATATACATTAGTATCACCTATATAATAGTCATTATTATCTATTATCAAATAATCACATCAACATTATTATCACATTATTAGTATTGCATCGAGACTGTTTCATAGGAAAAAATCAAAGTCATCATAGTAAATAAAAATAAAAAATCATGTAATCATATGACATGATATACTGACTTTAAATAATAATGTGTTCTTACAACTAGCAAAATCATTTTATAAATGTAATATTATGTGCTTGCAAGTTATACTTTTCCCACAGCAACATGTTATAGTTTATGGATTTTAAATACTAATAACAAAGTTTCTTAAAGAATATTTCCAAGGTGGAAATAAGTATTTTTGCTTATGATGCAGGATGGGAAAGTTTTTTTGAAACCAATATAAGTATTATGAAGACCTCGTGAAAGAGTAAAAGTTTCAGGGGCAAGAACTTATCTTTCTGAAAAACTTTGGACTAAGTTATCAATGTTGTGACAGTTTTGGCTTCCTTCTTGAAATCCTTTGCTGTCTTTTTCCTGTTTGTAAAAATATTTTTAAAAAATTACTTAAATAATGGCTTGAGGCCAGACAAGCTGTTCTACTTGAGGAGGTTATTTAAGGAAATTGCCAACAGCAACAAATCCTTTTGTTTTTAACTTTTATTTGTGGCCAGTAGTTAAATGGAATACACATTACTTTCAAAGTCATATTTTATTACCAGAGCTGACAAAATTTCTGTCCAAACAGAGGCATGATTTTAGAATCTAACCAAATGAGCAGAACACTCAATGCAACACTCCACCCTTCTATGGGGCTGAGGATTGGGGTGCAGGGCTGTGCCAGTGGAGAGCATGTAAGAACATGTTACATTTACTGCCAATACCAAATTTTGCCTCCAGGGAGAAAAATCTGACTGGCATTTTCAAAAGATAGAGAAAAGTGAAAAACGCTATCACCTTGTTTCCCAGGTGTATCCTTAACTTCATATTAGAGTTACTTGTGTGTGTGTGTGTGCTAAGTCACTTCAGTTGTATCTGATTCTTTGTGACACTTCTCTGTCCATGAAACTCTCTAGGCAAGAATACTGGAGTGGGTTGCCATGCCCTCCTCCAGGGAACATGTCCAACCCAGGGATTGAACCCCTGCCTCTTACATCTCCTCTATTGTCAGGTGGGTTCTCTTTACCACTAGCACCATCTAGGAAGCTCAGAATCAACTGGGGAGGCCTAAAAGTGCCAATACCTAGCACCCTTCCTCAGGTATTCCAGTTAGTTTGTCTATGGGGAGATCTGGCCTTATATAATTTTAGAAAGCTGTGCCAATATTTATAATCTGCATTCATGATTGAAAAACAATCAACCCACCCCCGTCATGATGATTAACTTTATATGTTAACTTGATTGGCTTAAAGATGCCCAGGTAGCTGATAAAACATTATTTCTGAGTATATCTGTGAGAGTGTTCCTGGAAGAGATTCATATTTGAATCAGCAGACTGAGTAAAGAACATACTTACCAATGAGAGTGGGTACGATCCACTCCTTTCAAGGCCTGAATAGAACAAAGAGGTAGAAAAAGAACAAAGTTGCTCTCTTTGCTTGAGCCAGAACAACTGTCTTCTCCTGCCCTAGGACATTAGCTTTGTTGGTTCTCAGGCTTTCAGACTCTCAAACCAAGACTTACATTATTGTCCTCCCAGTTCTTAGATCTTCAGATTGGGACTGATTTACTGGTTTTCCTGGTTTTCCAGCTTGCAGATAACACAAACACACACACACATTCTAATTTAACATTTCATATATACTGGATTTTGTTTCTCTAGAGAATCCTGACTAATATGGTCTCCCCACAGAAATTGCTTTAGAGAGAATTTTTTCTTTTTTTTTTCCCAAAGAGATTATATATCTGCCTTTACTCCTATCATCTCCAGGTTTTCCACGTCATTCCTTAACAAGCTTTGGCAACTCACAGTAGTGAGGTCAACTACTACCACACACATTTCACTTTGTTTGTGCAGGATGTTAAACACAATTCAAAAGATACTGGAGATCTAGAGCAATAACCTTATGATCATGACATTAAAATATTACATAGGCGCCCAGTAGCACACATGATTCCTCCATCTTACACTATTCTAATTTATTAATTGGTTTGTTTATTCAAGTTCCAAAATTTCACCTGTAGTATTACCATTTTGGTAATTTCATGCAACTCACCTAAAAAAGGCATCATCAGTCTTCACCTAGAAAGACTGAATATTTCATTCTTAGACAGTGGCCTCCAAATCCAGCATGTGGTGCTTCAAATCTCGGCTCCAGGATTAATAAGTATGTTCTCTTGGGAAAGTCAATCTAAGACTTCTGCAGCAGTTTCTTTATTTGTAAAACAATTTATAAGGTTGTTACTTAATTAATGTCGGTCAGCATTTAGAAAAGAGCTGTTACATACTTATCACTTAACTCCATCATAGCTATTAACCCTAGACTTCTCCTAGAGGCCATGTCCTCTCCCAGATTATGTCATGGTAACACATTTCAACTTTCTTAGGTTTTCTCATAATTATATGAATATTTCTAATCTTCCCTAAAATGCTGTAACCCAAGAGAAGGGAAAGCTAGAATTGGAGTATTTTACCTCCAGCCTTATTTTTTGTTTAATCCAATCTTAAAAACCCTTGTAAGGATGGATTCCTTAAATGCTAGAATGGATTACTAGAATGGATTCACAACTTTCCTTCCTATCACAACTTTCCTTCATATCACACCCTGAGTTCCCTGTAGTCTGTGACTTAAAGATTAAATTCATTATGACTGGCAGTTTGTATTGAGGAGCTTAAGAAATTGAATGACTTCAAAAAATTTTTGTAATATCTTTCTTTGAAAATATTCCCTTGCCACTTACTCACAAATATGTTTCTAGATGTCAGACATCAAAAATTGACTCTGTTTCTTTGAATTCATGCTCTATCAATCCTAAAACTCTCTGAGGATAAGTGAATATGTTTTCTTTGACTTTTTAATAAACACAGTTTTGACCATTGACATGCTTAGTGCTAAATATAGTTCCTAGTGAAAAGCAGTAATAATTACTGCCCTGAAATTTATAGGAATGGATTAATTATTCTGAAAAAGATTCAACTGCTGAAATTTTGTAATTCTAATAGCTTCAAAGCTTTATAGAAAACCATTGTTGGAATTTATTTCATCCTATATATACAGTACACAGGGAGGAAGTAAAGTGGAGAAGAAAATGTTTATTTTTAACCTGAGAGAGGAAAAAAAAATTCAGAGTCAAATTTCTGATTCTGTTTCAGCCACTAATCATTGGGGAAATTTCGTAAAATTTCTCTGTCTGAAAATGGTGATACCCAATACTTGAGAATTTTTTGAAAGTGAAATTGAATACTGCATTGAACATACTTGTCACAGTATTTATAACATCGAGAGTCCTCAGTAACTGTCGCAATAAGAGCAATAACTAATGTAATAATTATTAATATTAACATATTTGAAAAGCAGTGACATTACTTTGACAACAAAGATCTGTCTTGTCAAGGCTATGGTTTTTTCAGTAGTCATATATGGATGTGAGAGTTGGACTCTAAAGAAAGCTAAGTGCCTAAGAATTGATGCTTTTGAACTGCGGTGTTGGAGAAGACTCTTGAGAGCCCCTTGGACTGCAAGGACATCCAACCAGTCCATCCTAAGGGAGATCAGTCCTGGGTGTTCATTGGAAGGACTGATGTTGAAGCTGAAACTCCAGTACTCTGGCCACCTGATGCAAAGAACTAACTCATTTGAAAAGACCCTGATGCTGGGAAAGATTGAAGGCAGGAGGAGAACGGGACAACAGAGGATGAGATGGTTGGATGGCATCACTGACTCAATGCACATGTGTTTGAGTAAACTCCGGGAGCTGGTGATGGACAGGGAGGCCTGGTGTCCTGTGGTCCATGTGGTTGCAAATAGTCAGACACGACTGAGCAACTGAACTGAACTGAACTGAATACATATGTTATTTTTAAGAGGACAATATAATCACCTACAGAAAAGGAAAAGTGGCTATAATTACCTTTCCCACCTAATTTAGTGAACTAATGTTTCACTGAAGCATTAGTCGCTCCTATTTTTAGAGTAAACTACTTTTCATGTATTTGATTAATTTTCACTGCTATCAAAGAACTTTTAGACATTTTCAGTTGTACTTGATATTTTGTTGTTCAGTCGCTCAGTCATCTCCGACTCTTTGTGACTCCATGGACTGTAGCACACAGGCTTCCCTGTTCTTCACTATCTCCTGGAGTTTGCTCAAACTCATGTCCATTGAGTAGGTGATGCCATTCAACCATCTCATCCTCTGTTGCCCCATTCTCCTCCTGCTCTTAATCTTTCCCAGCATTAGAGTCTTCTCCAATGAGTCAGCTCTTTGCCTCAGGTGGCCAAAGTACTGGAGCTTCAGCTTCAGCATCAACCCTCCAGTGAATATTCAGGATTGATTTCCTCTAAGATTGACTGGTTTGATCTCCTTGCAGTCCAAGTGATGCTTGTGAGTCTTCTCCAGTACCACAGTTGGAAAGCATCAGTTCTTTGATGCTCAGCCTTCTTAGGGTCCAATTCTCAACTCCATACATGACTACTGGAAAACCATAACTTTGACTATATGGACTGTTGTCGGCAAAGCGATATCTCTGCTATTTATTATGCTGTCAAGATTTGTCATAGCTTTTCTTCCAAGAAGCAAGCATATTTTAATTTCATGGCTGAAGTTACCATCTGCAGTGACTCTGAAGCCCAACAAAATAAAATCTGTCACTGCTTCCACTTTTTTCCCCATCCGATTGCTATGAAGCAATGGGACCATATGTCATGATCTTAGTTTTCTGAATGCTGAGTTTTAAGCCAACTTTTTCACTCTCCTCTTTCACCTTCATCAAGAAACTCTTTAGTTCCTCTTCACTTTCTTCCATTAGGGTGGTATCATTCGCATATCTGAGGTTATTGATATTTCTCCAAGCAATCTTGATTCTAGCTTGTGCTTCATCCAGCCCGATATTTCACATGAAATACTCTGCATATAAGTTAAATAAGCAGGGTGACAATATACAGCCTTCACATGCTCGTTTTCCAATTTTGAACCAGTCTGTTGTTCCATGTCCAGTTCTAACTGTTGCTTCTTGACCTGCATACAGGTTTCTCAGAAGGCAGATAAGGTGGTCTTTTATTCTCATCTCTTTAAGAAACTCTTGATATTTTCAGTTCAGTTCAGTCACTCAGTCGTGTCTGACTCTTTGCAACCCCATGAATTGCAGCACGCCAGGCCTCTCTGTCCATCACCAACTCCCGGAGTCTACCTAAACCCATGTCCATCGAGTCATTGATGCCATCCAACCATCTCATCCTCTGTCATCCCCTTCTCCTCCTGCCCCCAATCCTACCCAGCATTAGGGTCTTTTCCAATGAGTCAAATCTTCACATGAGGTGGCCAAAGTATTGGAGTCTCAGCTTCAACATCAGTCCTTCCAATGAACACCCAGGATTGATCTCCTTTAGGATGGATTGATTGGCTCTCCTTGCAGTCCAAGGGACTCTCAAGAGTCTTCTCCAACACCACAGTTCAAACGCATCAATTCTGCCGTGCTCAGCTTTCTTCACTGTCCAACTCTCACATCCATACACGACCACTGGAAAAACCATAGCCTTGACTAGACAGACTTTTGCTGGCAAAGTAATGTCTCTGCTTTTCAATATGCTATCTAGATTGGCCATAACCTTCCTTCCAAGGAGTAAGCGTCTTTTAATTTCATGGCTGCAATCACCATCAGCAGCGATTCTGGAGCCCCAAAAAATAGTCTGACACTGTTTCCACTGTTTCCCCATCTATTTCCCATGAAGTGATGGGACCAGATGCCATGATCTTAGTTTTCTGAACGTTGAGCTTTAAGCCAACTTTTTCACTCTCCTCTTTCACTTTCATCAAGAAGCCCTTTAGTTTTTCTTTACTTTCTGCCATAAGGGTGGTGTCATCTGCATATCTGAGGTTATTGATATTTCTCCCGGCAATCTTGATTCCAGCTTGTGTTTCTTCCAGCCCAGCGTTTCTCATGATATACTCTGTATATAAGTTAAATAAGCAGGGTGACAATATACAGCCTTGACGTACTCCTTTTCCTATTTGGAACCAGTCTGTTGTTCCATGTCCAGTGTGTCACAAATCTGGGAAGTGGTTAATACTAGACATTAATTATTCTTAGATTGCAACATTCTTTGACAACCAGTGCAATCTTTGGACATTATCTCTAGGATAATACAATTATATGTGAAAGTATTATATGAGATTTGCAGAATTTCTGAAACCTATCTATGCACTTTAACAGTCTACAGTCCACAAGCCAATAATTCCACACCCTCATAAATAGAATTGTTTCACAAAAATTTAAATATTTAAAGAGACTCTAATCATCAGTTTTATATAATTCTGAAACTAAGTTATGTCCTTAATTCAGAAAAAGTCTGAGAGTCACATTGGAAAAAATCACAGAACTGTACCATTTCTGTGTGTGTGTGAGAGAGAGAGAGAAAGAGAGAGAGAGAGAGAAGGCAACTTCATATAAAGTTGTTATTTTTCTCCAAAAACATATATAATTTAAAAATACTTGATATACTGTTCAATTTATTAAGGTGATTTTATCTTCTTTAAAGAACAGTCATGCACCAATATTAAAATTGTTGAAAATGGATGGATTATGAGTTCCCCTTCAAACAGAATCATTCTATAAAATTGCAGTGGGTTACTCATTCAGGAATATACAAATGAATTAAATGAATAAAAGCAATATTAAAGCAATTCTACCAACTGAGGAGTGTAAAATGGGCCATTTCAAAGCACTAGGGAAAAATGGAGCAACTATACAGTTAGCTAACCTCTGGGAAAAAATAAGTTGATATGCAACATACATTATTTGCCGAAATTCATAACAAATAAGCTAAAAACTGTCAGTGCTAAGATTAAGGCAGAAGCAAAAACAGGTGAATATATAATCTTGAATCAAGCATTCATTGGAACAAGATCTTAAAGATATACACCAAAAGTCATATATTGATAGCAATCAAGGCAGTAGTAACCTACAGATTTTTGCTTACCTCCCAAAGAGATTTTTAAGTTATAAAATATTTGAACATTATAAAACTTCACATAAAGATATAATTATCTAGTGTTCTTGGAAAAAAGGCTAGGCCATCTGGCAAAACAGACCTAATAAATATAAAGTGAAGCTAGGTTCTGTGGACTCTTTTAGAAAGAAGCTAGAGTTACTCAGTAAATAATGGTATCACTCAACTTCTCAGCTACACTTTTTTTTTTTCCCCAGCTTGTCCTCTGAAAACTTTTAAAATTGAGATCCTGGTAGAGATCGTATATAAACAACATATTGTAAAAGAGAGGAAAAGCAACAAGAAATGAAAAAAAAATTAAGATATGTGATGGCTTAATATCCGTATTACTAAAAAAGAAATCTCAAATGGATTAGAAAATAAGTATTCCATTACAAAAGTAATCCAAAACAGAAATGCAAATATTAGTGACCATATAAAAACATTTTCTAACTCATTAGTGGTTAAACAAACATACAAACCATATTATTTTTCAATGATGAGATTGGCAAATATTAGAATTTTGTGGAGCGATGGGCAGGATGGAAATGGGGATAATCATTGAGATATATGTGAGATGATGTCAGGAAGTGAAGGAAATTCTGTTTTCTTTGTTCTATGTAAGTCTTTGATTGAACATTTTGAGGAAGTAATGATAAAGGTCTGGAAAACGTTTAAAATGTTCATTGAGGAGAATGGAGGGGGAAAAAAACACAACTGACCAATAAAACAGAAAAGGATTCCATGAAAGCATTGAAGGATAAATTAAAGTTGAAAATTATTTTATATTCGTGTAAATGTGTATGTTTATACTGTTTTTCTCCAACATATATACCACTTTTGGCATAATCACAAAAAGGTAAAAACAGTTGTTAGATGAATGTAATGAAAAAAGAAATTGAGAGAATTGAAAACAATTAAAATATTTGTCAGAGAAATCTGAACAGAGTAGCAAAATGAAAAATGAAGTGAAAAAAGTAGGCTGTAGAAATTAAAGAAGGGAAAACAAGACTGAGGAACTCAATGGAGTTCAAGAACATATACCCTAGGAAATACTAAGATGGTTATAAGAGGTGTGGACACAACATTTTCTGAGCTTAAATGATCATCAGTGGTGGAGACATGTCAAGTAATGAGAATTCCAAGTGTGTTACTGTGTGACTGAGTTTCCTGAGAGTTGTGCATCACTGGGCATGAAGTCATCCATGAATTGAGAACAGGGCATTGAAGGGTCCATCTATGTATTTTTAAATCCCACACAATTATGGTCAAGTGAGGAGAAGAAAAAGAATGCAAGCTAGTCATTAAATCTAACAAGAATAAAAAGACATGATCAGAGGGCATAAAAACGTCAACGAATAGAGATAATGAGGCAGACAAACGATAGCAAGCCTCCAGAAATATGGCTTTTAAATATTTCTTTATTTTAAAATTTCTGGCTAATGATTTCCTGAGAAATCAAAATTCTTTTTATTAGCCTAGCAACAATAAAAATATCAATGACTCTACTTTAGCTTAAATGGCCATTACTTTTCTTTATTCTCTGTGCTATAATATTAAATCCTTTTTGCCTGTCAATTTTATGTATAGTAGTTTGTATCTGTTAAGCCCATACTCCTTATTCATCTGCTGCCTTGTCCCTTTCCTCTTTGTTAACTACACATTTGTTTTCTATCTCTGTGAGTCTCTTTCTGTTTTGTCTGTAGATTCATTTGCATTATTTTTTAGATTTCACATATAAGTGATATTCTGTAATGTTTGTCATTCTCTGTCTGACTTATTTCACTTGGGATGGTATTTTCTGCATGTTGCTGTAAATGGCAATAATTCATTCTTTTTTTATGGCTTTTTTAATACAATATTACGTTGTATATATGTATTGATACTTTTGAATTTTGGTGCTGGAGAAGACTCTTGAGAGTCCCTTGGATTGCATGGAGATCAATTCAGTCAATCCTAAAGGATATTAACCCTGAACATTCTTTGGAAGGACTGATGCAGAAACTGAAGCTCCAGTACTTTGGCCACCTGATTCAAAGAGCCAACTCATGGAAAGGACCTTAATGCTGAGAAAAATCGAAGGCAAAATAAAGAGGCAGCAGAGGATGAGATGGTTAGATAGCATCACCGACTCAGTGGAAATGAATTTGACCAAACTCTGGAAGATAGTGTAGGACAGAAGAGCCTAACATGCAGCAGTTCATGGGGTTACATAGTTGGACACGACTTGGCGACTGAATAGCAACAACAATTGTGTATATACATACCACATTTTCTTAAACCAATTGTCTGTTGATGACGACCTGAGTTGTTTCAATGTCTTGGCTATTGTTAATAATGCTTCTGTGAACATCAAGGTGCATTCATGTTTCCAAATTAGAAATTTCATCTTTTCCAGGTATATGCCTGAAAGTGGGATTGTAAGATCATATGGTAGCTCCGCTTTTAGTTTTTTAAGGAACCTCTTTAATGAAGTAGCTGAGTGAAAATGTTAGTTGCTCAGTCATGTCCAACTCTTTGTGATCCCATGGGGCCCTCTGTCCATGGAATTCTCCAGGCAGAAATACTGGAGTGAGTAACCATTCCCTTTTCCCGAGGGGTTTTCATGATCCAGAGATCAAACCCAGGTCTTCTGCATTGCAGGCTGATTCTTTACCATCTGATTTACCAGAGAAGCTCCTTCTCCATAGTGCTGTACAAATTTATATTCTCAGCAACAATGTAAGATGGTTCTCTTTTCTCCACACTCTCTCCAGCATTTATTATTTGTAGACATTTTGATGATGGTCATTCCTACCAGACTGAAGTGACACTTCATTGTAATTTTGATTTGCATTTCTTTAAAAGTTAGTGATGTTGATCATATTCTTATATGTCTATTGACCATCTTTGTGTCTCCTTTGGAGAAATATCTATGCTTCCAGACTGTTTCCCCTGACCTCCAGTGGAAAGAAAAAAAAACAAAACACTGGAAAAGACCCTGATTCTGGGAAATATTGAGAGCAGGAGAAGAAAAGGGCAACAGAGGATGAGATGGTTGGATGGCATCACCGACTCAATGGACATGAGTTTGAGCAAACTCTGAGAGATAATGAAGGACAGGGAAGCCTGGTGTTCACGGGGTCGCAAAGAGCCAGACACAACTTAGCAACTGAACAGCAAGACTGGATTTTATCTTGGCAGATGAGTTGTCTAATTTTCATTTGTTTGTCTTTATAGTTTCTAGTTCCCTGTTACAGTGGTCCGTATTTCTATCAATAATCTTTCTTAATTACGTTTCCATTTTTATTACCTCCTTTTTGAATCTGGGGTCTAGCAGACTGGTAAGGTCTGCTTCATTATTTGTTCTTTCAGGGGATTTCTCTTGTTCTTTCAACTGGGAATAATTCATCTGCTTTTTTATTTTACTTAACTTTTTTCTGTCTGTATGAATTTATGAGTGACAGTTATCTACTGTGGTTTTTAAGGACTGTGTATATGTGAAAGCATCCCAGTGTAGATTATGTGAGTCCAATAGTTTTGGTGTGAGGGCTGGTTTTTGGTATAGATCCAGCCATATCTTTCCTCTGAGTTTGCTGGCTACTATGGCCTTGGTAGGTGCTGTGATTAGTGGTGTGGAGTCCAGAGCTTGTATGTTGGGCAGGGCCTCCTCTTGGCTCAGTGTCTGTCACAGCCCTGCCAGGGATAGAATCTGCTCTACAGTTGTTAAAGTAAACATGTTGAGGGTTGGGTTTGATAAGGCTCTCTTGCCCTTGAGTATGTGCCCTGTCCTACCTGGCACACGCTTTAGACAGGGACATGTTTTCAGGCAGTAGCTGCCAGCACCAGTAACTCTCTGTCTTCGTTGCTAGCAAGCCACCATGTGCACATTCCTCACAAGCAGAGTTCAGACCCCTTCAGTCTCTCTAGCTGCTCTATCCATCCCAGTGGACCTCCCAGCAGGCAAGGTGGCTCCCCAAGGCAAGGATCTACCCTTGTGTACCTTCCTCCCTTCAGAGCTCTCTCCCAGGAGTGCCAGTCCCATCCTGATGCTTTTTTTCCCTTTGTTCTATATATCTGGTTATATGGGGAATCTTTCTTGCAGCTTTGGCTATAGAAGACATCTTCTGCCAGTTTCCAGTGATTTTGTATGAGAATAATTCTACATGTAGGTGTATTTTTTGATGTGTTTGTGAGAGAAGATGAGCTCTGACTCCTCCTACTCTGCCATCTTGATCTTCCCTCCAGGTTTGGACCTTTTTATTCCTATTGATACCAGTCATCTGATGTGAGCCATCCTGGAAGGGATGAAACCTTGGGCCAGGCAGATCTCTACCTCTGAGGCAATTCTTTTTTTTCTTTTTCGCTTTTTATTTTTTTTTTTTTATTTTAAATTAGTTTATTTATCTATTTTTTAACTTTACAATATTGTATTTGTTTTGCCATACGTTGACATGAATCCACCATGGGTGTACATGTTTTCCCCTTCCAGAACCACCCTCCCACCTCCCTCCCCATCCCATCCCTCCGGGTCATCCCGGTGCACCAGCCCCGAGCAGCCTGTACAATGCATTGAACCTGGACTGGCGATTTGTTTCACATATGATAATATACATGCTTCAGTGGCATACTCCCATATCATCTTCCCTTCGCCCTCTTCCACAGAGTCCATAATACTTATCTTTACTGTTCTAAATTAATCTGTGTCTCTGGCTTTGTATGTCTCACATATTAGGGATTATCTTTTTACTGAGTAATATTCCACTAAATACCACCACTTTTTCATTGGGTCGTTTATTTTTCTGGAATTGAGCTGCAGGAGTTGCTTGTATATTGTTGAGATTAATTGTTTGTCCGTTGCTTCGTTTGCTATTATTTTCTCCCATTCTGAAGGCTGTCTTCTCACCTTGCTTATAGTTTCCTTTGTTGTGCAAAAGTTTTTAATTTTAATTAGGTCCCATTTATTTATTTTTGCTTTTATTTCCAATATTCTGGGGGGTGGGTCATAGAGGATCCTGCTGTGATTTATGTCAGAGAGTGTTTCGCCTATATTTTCTTTTAGGAGTTTTATAGTTTCTGGTCTTACATTTAGATCTTTAATTCATTTTGAGTTTATTTTTGTGTATGGTGTTAGAAAGTGTCCTAGTTTCATTCTTTTACAAGTTGTTGACCAGTTTTCCCAGCACCACTTGTTAAAGAGATTGTCTTCTCTCCATTGTATATTCTTGCCTCCTTTGTCAAAGATAATATGCCCATAGGTGTGTGGATTTATCTCTGGGCTTTCTATTTTGTTCCCATTGATCTATATTTCTGTCTTTGTGCCAGTACCATACTGTCTTGATGACTGTGGCTTTGTAGTAGAGCCTGAAGTCAGGCAGGTTGATTCCTCCAGTTCCATTCTTCTTTCTCAAGATTGCTTTGGCTATTCGAGGTTTTTTGTATTTCCATACAAATTGTGAAATTATTTGTTCCAGTTCTCTGAAAAGTGCCTTTGGTAGCTTGATAGGGATTGCATTGAATCTATAAATTGTTTTGGGTAGTATACTCATTTTCACTATATTGATTCTTCCGATCCATGAACACTGTATATTTCTCCATCTATTTGTGTCCTCTTTGATTTCTTTCACCAGTGTTTTATAGTTTTCTATATATAGGTCTTTTGTTTCTTTAGGTAGATATATTCCTAAGTATTTTATTCTTTCGTTGTGATGGTGAATGGAATTGTTTCCTCAATTTCTCTTTCTGTTTTCTCATTGTTAGTGTATAGGAATGCAAGGGATTTCTGTGTGTTAATTTTATATCCTGCAACTTTAGTATATTCGTTGATTAGCTCTAGTAATTTTCTGGTGGAGTCTTTAGGGTTTTCGATGTAGAGGATCATGTCATCTGCAAACAGTGAGAATTTTACTTCTTTTCCAATCTGGATTCCTTTTATTTCTTTTTCTTCTCTGATTGCTGTGGCCAAAACTTCCAAAACTATGTTGAATAGTAGTGGTAAGAGTGGGCACCCTTGTCTTGTTCCTGATTTTAGGGGAAATGCTTTTAGTTTTTCACCATTGAGGATAATGTTTGCTGTGGGTTTGTCATATATAGCTTTTATTATGTTGAGGTATGTTCCTTCTAATACTGCTTTCTGGAGGGTTTTTATCATAAATGGATGTTGAATTTTGTCAAAGGCTTTCTCTGAATCTATTGAAATAATCATGTGGTTTTTATTTTTCAATATGTTTATGTGGTGTATTACAGTGATTGATTTGTGAATATTGGAGAATCCTTGCATCCCTGGGATAAAGCCCACTTGGTCATGATGTATGATCTTTCTAATATGTTGTTGGATTCTGTTTGCTAGGATTTTGTTAAGGAGTTTTGTATCTATGTTCATCAGTGATATTGGCCTGTAGTTTTCTTTTTTTGTGTCATCTTTGTCAGGTTTTGGTATTAGGGTGATGGTGGCCTCCTAGAATGAGTTTGGAAGTTTACCTTCCTCTGCAATTTTCTGGAAGAGTTTGAGTAGCATACGTGTTAGCTCTTCTCTAAATTTTTGGTAGAATTCAGCTGTGAAGCCTTCTGGTCCTGGGCTTTTGTTTGCTGGAAGATTTCTGATTACAGTTTCAATTTCCGTGCTTGTGATGGGTCTGTTGAGATTTTCTATTTCTTCCTGGTTCAGTTTTGGGAAGTCGTACTTTTCTAAGAATTTATCCATTTCTTCCAAGTTGTCCATTTTATTTGCATATAGTTGCTGATAGTAGTCTCTTATGATCCTTTGTATTTCTGTGTTGTCTTGTGATCTCTCCGTTTTCATTTTTAATTTTGTTGATTTTGATTCTTCTCCCTTTGTTTCTTGATGAGTCTGGCTAATGGCTTGTCAATTTTATTTATCTTCTCAAAGAACCAGCTTTTGGCTTGCTGATTTTTGCTATGGTCTCTTTTGTTTCTTTTGCATTTATTTCTGCCCTAATTTTTAAGATTTCTTTCCTTCTACTAACCCTGGGGTTCTTCGTTTCTTCCTTTTTTAGTTGTTTTAGGTGTAGAGTTGGGTTATTTATTTGGCTTTCTCCTTGTTTCTTGAGGTGAGCCTGTATTGCTACGAATCTTCCCTTTAGCATTGCTTTTACCATGTCCCATAGGTTTTGGGTTGCTGTGTTTTCTTTTTCGTTCGTTTCTATGCATATTTTGATTTCTTTTTTGATTTCTTCTGTGATTCGTTGGTCATTAAGCAGTGTGTTGTTCAGCCTCCATATGTTGGAGTTTTTTATTGTTTTTCTCCTGTAATTGAGATCTAATCTTACTGCATTGTGGTCAGAGAAGATGCTTGGAACGATTTCAATTTTTTTGAATTTACCAAGACTAGATTTATGGCCCAGGATGTGATCTATTCTGGAGAAGGTTCCATGTGCACTTGAGAAAAAGTTGAAATTCATTGTTTGGGGGTGAAATGACCTATAGATATCAATTGGGTCTAACTGGTCTATTGTGTCATTTAAATTTTGTGTTTCCTTTTTAATTTTCTGTTTAGTTGATCTGTCCATAGGTGTGAGTGGGGTATTAAAGTCTCCCACTATTATTGTGTTATTGTTAATGTCCACTTTCATACTTGTTAGCATTTGCCTTACATATTGTGGTGCTCCTTTGTTGGGTGCATATATATTTATAATTGTTATATCTTCTTCTTGGATTGATCCTTTGATCATTATGTAGTGTCCATCTTTGTCTCTTTTCACTGCCTTTGTTTTAAAGTCTATTTTATCTGATATGGGTATTGATACTCCTGCTCTCTTTTGGTCTCATTTATTGCATTATTCATTATATAATTACTCTTTTTTATTTCTTCTAAGTCCTTGTTAAACCTTTCTTGCATCTTCTCGATCCTTGTCTCCAGGTTATTTATCTGTAACTCCAATTTGTTTTACAGATTTTGGATCATTTTCACTACCATTATTCAGCCTACAACCCCAGGAGCCGCTGCAGACAGTTCCCGGCAGTGAAACCTAGAGCCTGAGCAGTGTAGACTGGGAAAGCACACACACCGTGAGTGGGGCAAACCCAGTGTGGCTGAAATATCGTGAGCACACGCCAGTGAGTTTTGTTTGCAGTATTCTTCCCTCCCCACAGCATGACTGAACAAATGAGACTAAAAAAAATGACCACAACCACCCCCCTTGTGTCAGGGTGGAAATTAGACACTGAAGAGACCAGCAAAAAGAAGAAGCTAAAAGATACAGAGGGAACTGCTTTGGAAGTGACAGATACAGTGGATTAAAACCCTGTAGTTAGCACCGACTACAAAGGAAAGGGCCTAGAGACCTTGAGAAGTACAAGCTGGACCAAGGAACTATCTGAAAATTAACTGACCCTACACTGTCCATAACAGCTCCAGAGAAAGTCCTAGATATATTTTTACTATTATCATTTTTTTTTAATTTTTAAAACTTTTTTATTTTTAAAATTTTTTTAAATTTTATTTTATTTTCTTATTTTATTTTTATTTTTAAGTCCCCTATTACTCCTTCAATTTTCATTTTTATAACATACTATTACCTTGCAAAAAAAAATAGACCCTATTTTTATTTGTATTTTTTCTTTTTTTTTTAAGACTATTTTTAAAGCAAACTTCATATATATATTTTTATAATTTTTGTGACTCTGGTGGGGTTTTTTTTCTTCTTCTTTTTTTTTCTCTCTTTTTTTAATATGGTATTTTTTAGAACCTAGCCTCTACTCTAGATTTTTAATCTTTGCTTTTTAGTATTTGTTATCAACTTTGTATCTTCAAGAATCCAATCTTCCACACCCATTTTTACTTGGGAGAGAGATCACTGGCTTGATTTCTCTCTCCCCCTTTTAACTCCCCTTTTTCTCCACCAGGTCACCTCCATCTCCCCACTCCCCCTTTTCTTCTCAACCCAACTCTGTGAATTTCTTTTTGTGTTCCAGGCTGTGGAGAACACTTAGAGAACTGATTACTGGCTGGATCTGTCTCTCCCCTTTTGATTCCCCCATTTCTCCTCCTGACCACCTCTTTTCTCCTTCCTCCCTCTTCTATTCCCTGTGTAACTCTGTGAACATCTCTAAGAGATCCAGACGGTGGAGAGCACATAGGGAAGTGATTACTGGCTAGCTTGCTCGCTTCCCTTTTGATTCCCCTCTTCTCCTCCTGGCCACCTCTATCTCCCTCCTCCCTCTTCTCCATGTAACTCTGTAAACCTCTCCAGGTGTCCCTCACTGTGGAGAAACTTTTCATCATTAACCTAGATGTTTTATCATTGGTGCTGTGTAGATGGAAAAGTCTTGAGGCTACTGCAAGAATACAATTGAAAACCAGAAACAGGAGATTTAAGTCCAAATCTTGAGAACAGCAGAGAACTCCTGAATCCAGGAAGCATTAAACGAGAGGAGCTCATCAAACGCCTCCATACCTACACTGAAACCAAGCACCACCCAAGGGCCAACAAGTTCCAGAGTAGGATATACCATGTAAATTCTCCAGCAGCACAGGAACATAGCCCTGAGCTTCAATATACAGGCTACCCAAAGTCACACCAAATCCATTGACATCTCAAAACCCATTACTGGACACTTCATTGCACTCCAGAGGGAAAAAACCAAGCTCCACCCACCAGAACACCGACGCAAGCTTCCCCAACCAGGAAACCTTGACAAGCCACCCGTCTAACCCTACCCACAGCAAGGAACCTTCACAATAAAGAGGAACAGCAAACTGCCAGAAAACAAAGGCCACCCCAAACACAGCAATATAAACAAGATGAAAAGGCAGAGAAATACCCAGCAGGTAAAGAAACAGGATAAATGCCCTCCAAATCAAACAAAAGAGAAAGAGATAGGGAATCTATCTGATAAAGAATTCTGAATAATGATAGTGAAAATGATCCAAAATCTGAGGCAATTCTTGAAGGGACCTCTGGCAGACAGCTGTCTCCCAACATACTCCCATGAGATCAGGCAAAACGCTCTTCCTTGAAGAGGAATCATTCAGTGCAGAAGGACTTGTTATATATCATCACACCCATGTTTCACTGAATAAGAATCATCAAAATGAATGAACTACTGTATTTTGTACATAGCTGCTGGCAGCTTAGTTATTGACATGATTTATCATAAGTGAGTGGAATCATTTGCTAAGGTATGAATACATTATGTTAAATGCCACAAAGAGATCAATGTTATGCTTTAAAGTAAAATTTTTAAAATCCTATTTTTCATGCCTTACCCATTATTGAAATTGACTTGAGATTAATGATTTGCAGCAGCATACCATGGAGTAGGAGTAAAGATACTATATAGACTCAATAAGAACTATAAATGGAGTTGAAAGTGAAAGATTAATATACACAAACATACGAGGTGATGATAAACTAAAAAAAGAGTTATAATTATGCTGGTTTTCATTTATATAACCAAAAACCTGTGATTAACTTTTTATCTTTTCTACTTTTTCCAAAGATAAGTATTTTAATCTTCTACTTAGGATATTCTAAGGGGCTAAGTGAAGAAATAATTATTGCCAAGCAAAAAATAATTGAGTAGAGTATGTTTGAAAACTGTCATGTTAAAGACTTATTTTCAATACACATTATCACTTCTGTGATAATATATATAATCAGATAGTGATGATTAAAGTAATATTGACAATATTAATAATAATTTAATGTTAATGAAAATGCCAGTAAGACAAAGCTTTATTATTTAAAACATTTTATAGATGGTTATGCTAGAGAAGGAATTCATTTCTACAAGGAATGAAAGCATCAGATTGTATACATACTTGTATTGAAAGTCAGTATGCTATGGAAAAGAAACTTTGAAATATTGATCTCAAGTTCTAATGGAAATAATTTTTACAAATAATCAAGCCTGGATACTGATGGTAGTGAATATAGAATGCCATACTTGTGTCTCTCTCTTTTTTTTTTTTCTCACCTGAAATCACTTTTAGAGTCAAATAATCTTAGAAGAGTGAAACTATGCTGTGATCATTAGTTTAAATTTACATTTTCATCATCTCTTCTACCACAAGACTGATGTTTATGACTGAGTATAAGTGGCATAAATGGACAGAAAGTCTGAGGTAGCTTTCTAACATATATTCCTACCTCTAGTTTCTTTCCTATCTCCATTCTTTACTCAAATGGCTTAGGGTCGTTTCAATTTATTAATTTATTCCTTCATTCCCTCATTCATTTTTTAAAAATATTCTCTGACATTGTACAAAGTGTCAGCTATATTCTAGAGCGACACTGTATTATTTAGCTATTTAAATTTAAATTAGTCAATAAATGGATAAAATTAACAATTCAGTTCTATAGCCACACAAACCACGATTCAAGTGCTCAGTGGCTACATGTACCTAGGGGCTATTGTATTGGTGAGCAAATATACATAATGTTTCCATTATCATAAAATGTTCTATTTGAGAGCAGATTCTAATGTCTAGTAATGCACTGATAAATGTTGAAATTGCTTCCATGGAATTTATAGATTATATGACACAGATGTGTTCAGAATGCTGTTGGATAACACAAATAAGCACCTAAATGAATCTGGAGAGGGATAAGAAGTCAGTAGAATGATGCCTGAATTGGAATTAGCCAGGTGCTGAGAGGTTGAGAAGACATTCCAGGCACAAGGAACATCTGCAATGTTCATGGAAAACACCCCGCCACCCATTAAAATGAGTATGATACTTTCAAGGACATACAAATAATTTGAAATGGTTAGAACGTAAAGTAATCTTGGATGAGATTCTCTAAACAGATTTCGTGTGTGTGTGTGTGTATGTGTGTGTTTCATCTGTAAAAGGTGAATAATAAACCAAATTCTTACTGTTGTTTTTAAAATTTAACTATTTTTAATATGTGAAGCATTTAGAATAACTCCTAGCAGTAGCAAGAATTTATAAATATTAACAATGAGTATTAACATTATTATATTTTCAGTATTAAGATAAAAAGTATGATCTAGGACTTATTACAGAGTTAGAATCAGAGGTGCAATTATTGGGAAAAGCAAGGCACTGCTAGAAATGCTACGGGGATTGATGGGCAATCACAAGCAATAAATGGGAATGTTCATGGGGTTCTCGTGGCAAGAATGCTGCTAGAGGAGTGGTTTTCATTCCCTTCTTCAGGGGACCATTTTTTGTCAGAATTCTCCACTATGACCCATCCATCTTGGGTGGCTGTGCCCAGCATGGCTCACAGCTTCATTGAGTTACAGAAGCACCTTTACCATGAAACAACAGTTAGAAACTTACATGAAACAGTGGACTAGTTCAAAATTGGGAAAGGGGTATGACAAGGCTGTTTATTGTCACCCTGTTTATTTAACTTATATGTACAGCATATCATGCATAGTGCCAGGCTGGATGAATCACAAGCTGGAAGCAAGATTGCCAGGATAAATATCAACGATGCCAGATATGCAAATGATACCACTCTAATGGCAAAAAGTAAAGAGAAACTAAAGAGCTTCTTGATGAGGATGAGAGGAGAGTGCAAAAGCTGGCTTAAAACTCAACATTCAAAAAACTAAGATCTTGGCATCCAGTCCCATCACTTCATAGGAAATAGATGAGTAAAATGTGGAAGCAGTGACAGATTTTATTTTCTTGGGCTCCAAAGTAACCACGGACAGTGTCTGCAACCATAAAATTAAAAGACACATGCTTCTTGGAAGAAAAGCTATGACAAACCTAGGCAGCATATTAAAGCACAGATTTCTCTTGGCTGGCAACAGTCTGTATAGTCAAAGCTATGTTTTTTTCAGTAGTCATGTCATGTATGGATATGAGAATTGGACCATAAAGAAGGCTGAGCACTGAAGAATTGATGCCTTTGAACTTTGGTGCTGGAGAAGACACTTGAGAGTCCCTTGGACAGCAAAGAAATCAAACCAGTCAATCCTAAAGGTTGATTCAGGAAATCAACCCTGAATATTCATTGGAAGGAGTGATGCTGAAATTCCAGTACTTTGGACACCTGATGCAGAGAGCCGATTCATTGTAAAAGACCCTGATGCAGGGAAAGATTGAAGGCAAAAGGAGAAGAGGGCAGCAGAGGATGAGATGGTAAGATAACATCACCGACTCAATGGATATGAACCTGAGCAAACTCCAGGAGATAGTGAAGGACTGGAAAGCCTGGTGTGCTGCAGTCCATTGGGTCAGAAAGGGTTGGACATGAACTTAGCATCTGAATAATAGCAACAAAGCAGGAAGGAACGTTAATTTTGAATACCCAGAGCCAGAATATTCCCTGGTTTTTGCATGTGGGTGTGTGCTTTCAACATAAAATTTTATTTTTTGAACTTGACTCGATAAGAAAAAATTTATCAAAATATGATGCTAAAAGAAAATGGGACATATGCTTTTTTTTCCCTCCCCCGACCCAACAGAATTGAGGTAAAAAAAAGAAAACTGCCAAGACTATCCCAGAACTACTGTTCTTAGAAGAGCTCCTGTTGACTTTTTCAGACTTAAAAAGTTTGGTGGCTAAGAATCCACCAAGAGTCAAACACCTTAAATGCATTGAACGTTTGAACCATTTTATGGTATTAAGTATCTGCCTGCCAATGCAGGAGACAGAATGCTAGTTCAATCCCTGGGTCAGGAAGATCCCCTGGAGGAGGGCAAGTCAACCCACTCCACTAATCTTGCCTGGGAAATTCCATGGACAGTGGAGCTTTGTGGGCTACAGTCCATGGGGGTCACAAAGAATCAGACACGACTGAGCATTCAGGAGATGATCATGGTATTTTTTTTTTTTTTTAATGACCTGAAGAAAAGCATTTCAGCAAACTGCCCAGGTCTGAGACTTATAATTAGTCATTGCAGCTTGTGGGATCTTTTTTTTTTTAATAAATTTATTTATTTTAGTTGTATTCTTTTGCTACTACACAGCAATGATAGAAACCAAACACCTTTTTTTTTTTTAAACATCATCATGCACTTTATATTTTAAACTAATTATCTTCTCTTACATTGTAAATCTCTTCTGTGGCTCAGATGGTAAAGAATCTGCCTGCAGTGCAGAAGACCTGGGTTCAATTTCTGGGTCTGGAAGATCCCTTGGAGAAGGGAATGGCAACCCACTCCAGTATTTTGGCCTGGAAAATCCCATGGACAGAGGAGCCTTATGGGCTGTAGTCCATGGGATCGCAAAGAGTCAGATATGACTGAGCAACTAACACTTTCACACTTTCACACATTGTAATTCTAAAATCACTCCATCTAGTTTTAAAGTGATCAATTTAATAATTAAGCTATTTTGCGTAGTGATATAACTTCAATAACACATAAAATGTTCTTTCTTCAAGAACGTATATTATAAATGTTGATGGATTTGATATTTTGTTAAATATCAAATAGTGAACTAGTTGGCTCTATTTTTGGTTCATTGAAAATACGAAGGTCCTCATTTTATATGAAAACACATTTTAGAGAGTAACAAAAGCTTTGAATTTTCCTTTATTCTAAATTGTCTGCAATTTTATATATCATACTGTAGTTGTGACTGAAAGTGAAAGTCACTCAGTTGTGTCTGGCTCTGCAAACCCATGGACTATGCAGTCCATGGAATTCTCCAGGCCAGAATACTGGAGTGGGTAGCCATTCCCTTCTCCAGGGAATCTTCCTGACCCAGGGATCAAGCCCGGGTCTCCTGTATTGCAAGCAGATTCTTTACCAGCTGAGCCACCAGGGAAGCCCATGGTTGTTTCCTACAGATTCTAATTTAAAAGTTTTGAGTTGTGACCTGGGGGATGTGATTGGAATAATTATTTGGAATAATAAAAAAATAAATAAATAATAATTATTCCAATCACATATCCCCAAATCACAACCCAAAACTTATAAATTAGAATCTGTAGGAAATGGAACCTGGTCTCATTTTTTGAAAGTATCACAAGTAAATCTGATGGGCAGCCTTTAACGCAGTGATTTATAACCCCAAGGTATTAATGCCATTTCTGGATGGTAGAAGGAGCACTAAAAACCATTTTTGTAAGTATATAAGGTAAAATTAGAAGCAAAGATGTGTATATGTGACACAATTTTAATGCATTTTATATAATAAAATAAGTATTTCAGAATATGAAAGGTAGCAATAGTACATGAGATGACATACTACATTCATCAAACGTCTTAGAGTGAGTATGTTTGGATTTGAGACAAAGAAGGCAATATTTAGCTGAGGGGTGTTGACTTTTCAAAAGTCTTAACATTTTGTTTGTTTGTTTGCTCAGTTGCTCAGTTTCCAACTCTTTGCGACCCCATGGACAATGGCCTGCCAGGCTCCTCTGTCCATCGAATTCTCCAGGCAAGTATACTAGAGTGGGTTTCCTACCCCAGGGAATCTTCCCGACCCAGGGATCAAACCTGAGTCTCTTGAATCTCCTGCATTGGCAGGCGGATTCTTTACCACTTCGCCACCTGGGAAGCCCCTTAACATTTTAGAATAAATAATAAGTATAAATAAAAAGTAATTGTGAATTTAAAACTTCAAAATATAGACTGATACAGATTTTTGTTATGTTGATTCAGTCTCTCAGAGCAGCACTGATTTAATTTTCCAAATCAAACTTAGTAAGGTTTTGAATAAAATAAATAACAAGCTACTGTCAATATATAGAGTACTAGATTTCTAGAAAATTGAAAAGTGTTAAAAATACTTTGTGTTTGCATCTAAAATTAAGCTACAGAATTATGTTTTCTGATTATTATAAACATATTTCATCTACATGAATGGGGGTGTATTGTCATTTGAAAGTCTTATGGTGGTGATGGTTTAGTCACTAAGTCATGTCTGACTCTTGCGACCCTGTGGACTGTGGGAAAATGAAAATAATTTTGTGGGAATATACTGAGCATTGAAACTTAAATCACTGCTACAGAGTCACTAAGTGATAAGGTTATTCCTTGTGTTATTTGTGTTAAATGAAAAGGCTCCACAGATTTTCCAAACTGTCCCATGGAGCCAGTACCACCTACTTTGAGACCTCTATTTCTTTAAAGATAAACTGGCTGTGGATTGTCAATTTTTTTTTTCTAGTAACCAACACTAAAGTCAGAGTTTTCTCTGGGATCCTTAGGAAGCTTTTGCTAATTCAGAATGTGTCAAAGCAGATGACTAATTTCCAGACTGCAAATTACTGTAACTTGACACAATCATCAATTGCACTCATCTCACACGCTAGTAAAGTAATGCTCAAAATTCTCCAAGCCAGGCTTCAGCAATATGTGAACCATGAACTTCCAGATGTTCAAGCTGGTTTTAGAAAAGGCAGAGGAAGCAGAGATCAAATTGCCAACATCCGCTGGATCATCAAAAAAGCAAGAGGGTTCCATAAAAACATCTATTTCTGCTTTATTTACTATGCCAAAGCCTTTGACTGTGTGGATCACAATAAACTGTGGAAAATTCTGAAAGAGATGGGAATACCAGACCATCTGACCTGCCTCTTAAGAAATCTTTATGCAGGTCAGGAAGCAACAGTTAGAAGTGGACATGGAACAACAGACTGGTTCCAAATAGGAAAAGGAGTATGTCAAGGCTGTATATTTTCACCCTGCTTATTTAACTTATATGCAGAGCACATCATGAGAAACACTGGGCTGCTGGTAGAAGGACAAGCTGGAATCAAGATTTCTGGGAGATATCAATAACCTCAGATATACAGATGACACCACCCTTATGGCAGAAAGTGAAGAAGAACTAAAGAGCCTCTTGATGAAAGTGAAAGAGGAGAGTAAAAAAGTTGGCTTAAAGCTCAACATTCAGAAAACTAAGATCATGGCAACCTGTCCCATCACTTCATGACAAATAGATGGGGAAATAGTGGAAACAGTGGCTGACTTTATTTTTTTGGGCTC
Source organism: Okapia johnstoni (assembly GCA_024291935.2). Lineage (NCBI taxonomy): Eukaryota > Metazoa > Chordata > Mammalia > Artiodactyla > Giraffidae > Okapia > Okapia johnstoni. Next base: position 141,252,441 of record CM044308.1, read on the forward strand.
CAAAATCACTGCAGATGGTGATTGCAGCCATGAAATTAAAAGATGCTTACTCCTTGGAAGGAAAGTTATGACCAACCTAGATAGCATATTCAAAAGCAAAGACATTACTTTGCCAACAAAGGTCCATCTAGTCAAGGCTATGGTTTTCCCAGTGGTCACGTATGGATGTGAGAGTTGGACTGTGAAGAAAGCTGAGCACCGAGGAATTGATGCTTTTGAACTGTGGTGTTGGAGAAGACTCTTGAGAGTCCCTCGGACTGCAAGGAGATCCAACTAGTCCATCCTAAAGGAGATCAGTCCTGGATGTTCACTAGAAGGTCTGATGTTGAAGCTGAAACTCCAGTACTCTGGCCACCTGATGCAAAGAACTGACTCATTTGAAAAGACCCTGATGCTGGGAAAGATTGAAGGCGGGAAGAAAAGAGGATGACAAAAGGTAAGGTGATTGGATGGCATCACGGACTCAATGGACATGAGTTTAAGTGAACTCAGGGAGTTGGTGATGGACAGGGAGGACTGGCCTGCTGCGATTCATGGTGTCGCAAAGAGTCAGACACGACTGAGAGACTGAACTGAACTGAACTGAACTGATTCATCCTGCAAGGCATTCCAGGTGGCGCTAATGGTAAAGAATCTGCCTGACAACGCAGGAGACACAAGAGACGCAGATTCTATCCCTGAGTCAGAAAGATCCTCTGGAATAGGAAATGGCACCCCATTCCAGTGTTCTTGTTTGCAAAATTCTATGGGCAGAGGAGACTGGTGGGCTGCAGTCCATGGGGCCACAGAGCCAACACGATTGAGTGACTGAGCATACAATTCACTCTACTACAACCAGATGTGAGCAAAATTCTTCAATGAGCTCCTTCATTTACCTGTATTACAGTCTTTGCTAATAATATTTGATTCATCTGTAACCATCACTTCAGACTGAGACAGATGAATTCTAATTAAACACAAACCCTATAAATCAAAGGAAAAAAAACATATGCAAAATGCTGGATATTATGAATAGAAGAATATTTTAGAGATTTCATCCTTAGTCATCTTTCTAATTCACTGATTTTTAAGAGAGAAATGTAAAGAATGGAAATGAAGAGAATAGTTAGGAGTTGTTTTCCTCAAGCCATGAAATAAATCTTATCATGAGCATCCAATTTAGTAGCTAAACAAAAAATGCTTTATATCATCTTTCTGTTATTAGTAATCATTTTTCTGACTAATAATTTTATTTATCCTTTATAATGTTCTCTAATTGTATGTGAAAGTGTATATTGTGCTAAGTACAGAATGACTATTCTATTAATAGTATAAAATACAGATAAAGTCAGAAGGTAAAATTTATTTAAGATGATGAAATTGGAATATTAGATATCTTTAGGACTTGAAATAGCATTAAATTTATATTGGAAGTATTAGTGAAGTGCTCTCTAATAAGAAGACACCTTATAGTTTCCAGGTGGCATGGTAGTGAAGAATACACCTACTAATGCAAGATTCACAAGAGATGCTGGTTCCATCCCTGGATCAGGAAGATCCTTGGAAAAGGAAATGGCACCTGACTCCAGTATCGCTCCTGCACAATGCAGCCCCTATTCTTCAAATTGCTTCAGTTTAGATAAAGCTTTTGCTAAAACTTCACTTAATACAATATCAGTTCTCTTGGGCTATTTCTAACAGGAGTAAGTATAGCATTGCTTTCAATCGCTTATGTGGGAAAAAAAAAAAGTTCCAGTGTCCAGTGGTGCTGCCATTCACCGTCTGCTGCTGCTGCTGCTGCTGCTAAGTCGCTTCAGTCGTGTCCGACTCTGTGCGACCCCAAAGACGGCAGCCCACCAGGCTCCCCTGTCCCTGGGATTCTCTAGGCAAGAACACTGGAGTGGGTTGCCATTTCCTTCTCCAGTGCGTGAAAGAGAAAAGTGAAAGTGAAGTCGCTCAGTCGTGTCCGACTCTTCGCGACCCCATGGGCTGCAGCCTACTAGGCTCCTCTGTCCATGGGATTTTCCAGGCAAGAGTACTGGAGTGGGGTGCCATTGCCTTCTCCACCGTCTAATAGGTACTAAAACAAGTGAGTGTAAATAAATAAGCAATAAGAAAAAAAGGCTAACATAATATATACCTAAAGAAATAATACAGTCTTCAACATGACTTCCTGGAGATTTCACAAAGCACTGATTTAGTCTTTTGAAAGTTACCATTAACAACTTCACTGGGGATATGCTAATCCCACCGTCTGGCAGATGGAATGCTAATGCTTTGGCAACGGCGGGGAAGGATCTTCAACAAATTGCTTGTTACTTCATTGTGATTTCGAAACATCCTCTGGAGAATAACTGTCATTATACTCTTTAATGTTACATTATAACTCATAGATTCTGGCACTGTTATTTAGCTGAAGCAGCGGGTTATTAGCCAAACTACTGTGAGTGTTTTTTTTCTCTCAGAGGATTCCAAAAAGCAAATTGATTTGTCAATAAGCTACGGCATGAGGACAGATCTCATTTCTCTATTGATGATTGACTCTTAGCTATAAACTATTTTTGTTTATTTGTTACTGTTCAAGTCTTTCAACTTACTAAATGTACATAATAAGTTGTCTATTTACCCAAGCAGTGGCTCCAAGACATACCTTTTAAACCGTCTATTGGCAAAATATCAATATCCAATGAGCCGATTATTCAGGAGAAGCAGCTGTCTCAATCAATCATCTAGCAGCTCTTATTTGTTGACATGTGTGACTGTGCTGGCCTCATACAATATTAGTGCATCCTGGTTTGCTCAACAATTCTTAAAATCAATTATGAATATTGGAAATAGCGAAATAGAAGAGGACATTATTGGGCAGCTGATAATTTGAGGGTATTTTAGGCAAATTCCAACTAACCACATTGTGAATACAATACAGAAAGGAAGTAAAAGACAAGGAAGCTTCCAGACTAATGGAGATAGCTGATGGTATGCTGGAACCAGCTCCTACCAGCTTGTGAGAGCTAATTGTCAAATTTTTAGGCATTTTGTTAACAACTTTTTAAACATAGCCATTATCAAAAAATAAATTATATAAATTTACAATTAAACAAATTGTGCTAAAATTATAGTAATACTCAAAACTCATGACTTTCTAATTGTTTTAGTACATTTAGCTATTATATATACTCAAATTTATTTTTGTCTATAATGTCTGTAAGCTGGAAATAATGTATAATGAATAGTGTTCAACTGTGTGTACATCTTTCCCAACACTGTTCAGTGATGACTCGTGGGTAGCTTGAAATTGTCCATAGTGAGTGGGTTTACACCATGAAAATAAGCAAATGCGACAGTTTGGTATCTAGATATTTGAAGATATCCGTCATTCTATTGTAAATCTATGGGGTCTATTCCAGATCTTGACAAGCAAGCATAGATTTAACCATGCTAAGTTGGCAAATACGTGAAAATTCTTAAATATCACAAGAATTAGAATGATCACCAGTTATATCACTGTTTACTTCATAAAATACTTTGAAAGATATTTAGATAAGAGCTTGTTTATTTGAATGCATATTCCAGAACTCTTCAAATAGCTGTAATTTTGTGTAATAAGTATTGCAAAATAAGAGTCCAACAAAAGGTAAAAGCTGTACTTGGAAGACTGATAAAACTAAGTAAATTTCACAGATGACAGTAGCACCAACCTTGTTTCGTAATGATGAAATGTTCATTAAAATGATTCAGGATAACTTACAGGATAACTTAAATGGCTAAAAGTAATCATATAGAAATATCATTTGGAAAAAATACTTCTCTAATAGACACAGATACAATTTTTCAAACATTATTACTAAACTATCATTTTCTTAGATCATTTCTTAGCCACACTGCTGTCTGCTTTGTTACTAACAGAAATTTTACATTGTTCAGATTATTTGCTTATGCTTTGTTATGTGACATAATTGGTACAAACTAGAATTTATTTTCAAGAAGTTGTAAGGGTTCAAATTTTTTAAACATATAACTAAAATAGTAGCTGTTTTTCAATAATAATAAAGACTGCCCTCCAAAAATCTCTTAGAAATGAAATTTTTAAAATGTACTTTTGTCTTTTGAAGTAACCAAAATAATTATGTTAGATGTTAATAATATGTGAGTTTAATTCAGTTCATTGAAAATAGAATCAAACTATTTCATCCTCTCCCTTTACCTCAAACCACAACAGAATCTACCCTTCACAGAAGACTACTCTGTTTCAATTTAACCGTTATTTTGAAACCAGAGATAGGAATACAAAACAAGTCTGTTTAGGATGGATTGTCAAAACAACATCTGGTTTTGACAGATTTTGCTAAAATTGCTGATTGTTCAGTATCTGAAAATACTTTCCTCTTAGTTGCCCTTTTTTGTCCTTAGAAAAAATGAACTTGGCTGCTTTGTCATAAGTAAACAAGCTCTTCTTTTATTCTAGCCCTTTCAAATTTGAATTAATCCCAAAATTCTTAAACAGAAGTAGAAGAACTCTTAGGCCATACAGTCACTACATAAGGATCTAGACTCTCTGGGTTCCCAATTTGGAAATCTGCTCTTCTTTCCGATAAATCTAGTTAAGAAATTTGTGTATGCATGTGTATTTGTGTGTGTTCATTATTTTATATGTATGTCAATTTTAGCTTATAGAAATAAAGATATCAGATAGATATTGTATAATTGTATTTCCACACAATAGCTTTTTTGTTTTTACTCAATACTAATAAAACTATGTTGCTCACTGACAACATATGCACAATTTGTATGCATTTAATTCTCTGAATCCATGAATATCTGGAGTAAATCAGTAGTGTATTATGTTTTTTCCTCATAGTAAAGTGGACATAAACAGAACTGTTAGAGTGAACTGACTTTTCTTCTACTCAGTCATGTAAACTTGAAAGTAAGACAATAGAAGTTTCTGAAACTGAAATGAAAACAGAAAAATAATGAAAAAAAAAGATATCCAGAAACTATGAGACTTCAGAAGGTGTACCATATGTGTAATTATACTACTAGAAGGAGAAACAAAAGATAATAAAGAAGTTGAAATATTTGATAAATTTACGCCAAGAACGTTTTAAATTAATGAAAGACAAGCCACAGATATAGAAAGTTCAGAGAACATCAAGCAGTATAAAGACCAAAAAGTCCATAAGTAACATAGCATATTCAAACTACATAAAACCAAAGAAAAAGAAATTCTTGAAAGAAGCCAAAGAAAAAATACAACTTCCCTAGAGAGGAACAAGGATAAGATTTACAATGGACTTCTGTGGTATATAAAAACTATATTTCATCATTGTCTCCAGTTTCTAGTAGATCCCTCCTAAAGCCTCTGAAATGTCTTCAGTGATGGGAGAGTCTTTTTATGCTAATGAAGTGACATATATATTCACACATATATGTGTGCATATTTGCATACTTGTATGAAGTGAAGTGAAGTGAAAGTCGCTTAGTCGTGTCTGACTCTTTGCGACCCCATGGACTATACAGTCCATGGAATTCTCCAGGCCAGAATACTAAGTGAGTAGCCTTTCCCTTCTCCAGAGGATCTTCCCAACCCAGGGATCAAACCCAGGTCTCCCGCATTGCAGGTGGATTCTTTACCAGCTGAGTATATATATGCATGTGTATGTAATTACATATGTCTATTTTTTAACCAATCTTCTGTTCTGTTAATTAAACACTATTTATTCACATCTACTGTTTGTAACATGGAATTCATGAATATAATGAATGACAAATATTAATGAAGAATACATATACCTGAATAAACACTGGTTTTTAAATGATATCCTTGGGAGTTTATACATTTCTCCATCATTCATATGTTTTGAGAATCTTCTTTAGTAAGTTCTGTAGATAATTTATGATCAACACAGAATATCAAACTGATTATTGATACTATCAGGTGACAGTAAATAAGGTTACTTTTGACGCAAGTCTCCACACTTAGCCTGAAAACCCAGTGGGTTCAAATGACAAGTTTAAATAAAACTAAATATGACTGTCTAGGAAAAGTGAACTTTACCTGAAAGATTTACCTTCAAAGTAATCTGCCACAAGCTTTTCAAACTCACCCAAAAAGTAATTTTTAAAAGCAATCATATCAGAGTAGAAATAGGACATACTTTAGCAGTGTTTGCCAGACCACCTTCTCTGCTGCCATGTTTTTTGCATCCTCAGTATTGGAGCTCCTAAACGTGTTTGTTCTGTATGATAAAGCTGTTTATAAGAAGTGATCAACATAGGGACAAATAGACATCTGTCCATGCTGGATGGACTGAATCCAAAATACATAAGTTACTACTTTGAGGCAGCTACATCGTACCATGTTAAAGGAGCTGAGAAAGTTGATTAACACAGAAAGAGAGCGTGTGTGTTTTCTGAATCCTTAATAAGACTTTTCAGTTCATTACTCCAGGCCCTACCTTAGACCTGGCTAATCCCTATCTTTCATAGACTGACTGTTTGTGTCCCCACAGAATTCATATGCTAAATCCTAATGCCCAAAGTAATGGTATGTAGAAGCAGGGCCTTGGGGAGATGATTAGCAAAGTAGGGGCCTCACCAGATACTCAATCTGTCAAAATGTTGATCTTGGACTTTGCAGCCTCTAAAACTGTGAGGAATAATTTTCTGTTGTTTGCAAGCCTCCTGCAAAGTCTATGGTATTTGTTGTAAGTCTATGGTATTTGTATTACAGCAGCCTAAATGTACCAAGAAAATGGATGATACAGCCCAGCATAACATAATAAATCCTTCCTTCACCGGTTTGCACAATTCATGTTATTGATTTGTTGCCAGTGTCTTGATTAATCTTCATGCTGCATATTATTACTGTTCAAAATGTAATCCATGGTCAGGCACTTATCCATGAAGTATTTGTTATTGTCAGTGATGACAAGGAGCATGCACCAGATTGTAAACCAGTTACTTCATTAAGCACAGTTTAGTTCAGCTGACTTAAAATCTAGCATAACTTTCTCAGAGAAGGAAGCAGTGAATTGATTTGTATTCTGACACAAAGCTTCTTATCATCTTGCAAATCTATAAGAAACATCACATGAGGAAATTGAATTTAAAACTGTCCCACAAAGTAAAACCTAGGCCCAGATATTTACCTAGTGAGCTCTACCAAATAAAAAGAACGAAAATAATACCAATTCTTTCCAAATTCTTCTAGAAAAGAGAGAAAGAATACATCCAAACTCATTCTATGAAGTCAGCATTACCTTGATAACAAAAGTCAGACTAACATGTTATGAGACAATAAAACTATAGATTATGTTGATTAATACAGATGCAAAAATTCTCAACAAAGCATTAGCAAACTAAATCCAGCAACACAGCAAAAGGATTATAGACCACGATGATCAAGTGATATTTCTCCCAGATACACCAGGCCCATTTAAGATCCAAAATAACAATGTATATAATACCACCATATTGACAGAATAAGGAGCAAAACCCCATACACATTTCAATAAACGTAGGAAATATTCGACAGAATCCTGGACCCATTTATGATAAACTCATAGAAAACTAGAAATAGAATAGAATATCCTTAGCCTAATAAAGGGTATCTATTTAAAAGCTAAGGTAATATAATATTTGATGGGAAATGAGCAAATGTTTTCCCCTTGATACTGGGAAGGAACAAAGCTTGGAGGTAGCCTCTCACCACTTCAATCAGCATTGTGCCAGGATTTCTAGCCAGCACAATCAGTCAAGAAAAAGAAATTTAAAAATGCACCTAGATTGGAAAGGAAGTAATCTGGTTTTATTCACAGATGACATGATCTTTCATGCAGGAAACCCTTAAAGGATCTGTGTAAACTTTCCTCTGAATCACACACAAGCACAGCATCTGCAGCTACCAAAAATATAAATTTAGCAAGTTTGCAGGAGAGCTCAGTATACAAACTAATTATAATTCATTTACTTAGAGTAACACTATAAGTTACTACTGATGACATTGTTCAAAAAAGTTTTTCCAAGCAAGATGTAAAAATTAACTGGTCATTCTGTCATCTACTATTTTCAAAGAAATTTCAGAATGCTATATTTGGGGATATTATGCAATCATGAAATTTAAGCCATGCATATAGTATACTAGTTTTGCTTGTACAACTTTTATAAAATTACATTTTTTTGCCATAAGTAATATAGTAGCTAAAGAAGTAAAAAAGAAATAAAGAAAAAGTTATTATTTCAAGTATAGTAATATTATTTGCCATTAACTATAATTTTAGAAGGTCCTGCTGAAATTTTCACTTTGGTCTATAAAAAAAGTTTATTATTTTTATATTTTGAGAACTAGCAGTTTTGTTTTTGTTATTATTAGAGCATCTAGAATCAATGTAGGGGTTATAAGGAAGATATTTGGGGATGAATTAGTTTTTGCCACCAAACATACTTATCCAGTGTCAGAAACCTCCATGCAGGCATAATTTGGCTCAACAACTTAATGCAAGAATCAACCTTTATTTGGGGAGAATACAGGAGAATACAGCTCAATTTCCTCTATTGCTGAGGAAAATTTTACCCAAAAATGAATCAAATAAAATTGCAAATCTTTGAAGCTGGTGCAAGCAAAATGTTAAAATAATGTAATATTTCTATACTAAGTAAGTTTTAAATTAAAAGGGAAAAGATATCTCATAAAGATAATATTTTAAATTTATCTAATAAAATTTTGCAACTGATAATACTTTTGGATAAGTGAGAGTTCTATCGATTAATATTCTATCGATATTAATTCAATATTTAATTAACTTTTGCTGATTTTCTAGGATATTCTAGGCATTGGGATACAGAAATGAAGATAGAGTTTTTGCAAATAGGGCATTCTCAATCCATGTGAAAAGTTATGAAAGAAAAATCTGTACCTATAATACCATACAATAAATACTGTACTATATGAATGAATTAACCATGACGAGAGCAAAAGTAAAACATAATATCCTTGGATGGAATATCCAGGAAGTTCTAGCAATAATTAAGCATTAAGAAAGCAATAGTTAGGTATATGTAGAGAAAGACTATTTTCAGGGAGCAGAATACCAAAAGTCGAGGACGTAACCACACTCCCTCCAACCCTTTAAATGAGGCTCACTCATACACCCATTGACTCAAAATGCTGATTTACAGAAACCAAGCCATTTTCATAGTCATCAAATTGTGCCTTACTTATGTATTTCAGGTGGTTCCTCCTCCGATACTCTTCTTGTCTGTGGTCTCTTCCTCTTATCTCAATTCTGGCTGAGGTATGTAAATTATTCAATAATTTGCTTTCCTCATACTACTCAACCTTGTCTAAGAAATTTGGCTCCTACAGACCCAAACCCTAACATTTAGCACTCCTCCAAAGTTTGGATGAGTTCCCCTGTAAGAAAAGTGGTGGTTGAAGGAATGGGCATGGGAGAGTAGAGGACACTTAGGGAATTACAGGCAAGGCAGTATATTTGACTGGAAAAATAAAGGAATGAGAGGCTATACCAGGCAGTGAAGTGGGTAAGGGAGATCAAAAAAAGACATCAGAAGTCATTTAGTTCATTAGATGGAGCTTGAACTTAATTCTGAATGAAATGTGATTGGGTTAAGGAAAAGAAAATACACATGTCATGCTGAGGAATATGATATTTGGACTTGTGTTTCTGGAAGATCACATGTTGGAGACTCATGGAGAGGTATTAAGGGAGGAAGAATATATTGCAATAGATAGAAAAAGATGAGATAAGGAAGTAAATTGAAGAATTAGCATTGAGATTTAGAGAAGAAACTAGAATTTAGTGTTAATCTCAATTTCTAGAGAATTATCATTGGGATTCACCTTTTTTCCCCCTCTCAGGCTGTTTCCTATTTTTCTATCCATTACCATACTCGAGATTCAAGGATGGCCTAACAATGATGGCCACATACAAATGTGAATTCTTGGCTAAAATTTCTGCTTCTGGTTTTTATTCTATATGTCACCTAGCTATACCCTGACCTGGGCAATTTAGAACCCCAAGAATGCCTTTCAACATTTCCCCCTTAGGCTAGGGTGAAGTGAAAGTGTTAGTCACTCAGTCATGTCCGACTCTTTGGGACCCCATGGACAGTAGCCCATCAGGCTCCTCTGTCCAGGGGATTCTATAGGCAAGAATACTAGAGTGGGTAGCCATTCCCTTCTCCAGGGGATCTCCCAACCCAGGGATCGAAACTGGGTCTCCATTGCAGGGAGATTCTTTACTGTATGAGCCATCATCATCCTCAATATTTCCCATCTGTATCTCATATCCACAGCTACAATCGATTCACCTCCCTTGAATTTATTTTTCTCTACACACCTGCCTTGGTTTTCATATTTCTAGCATTTGTGATCCCTAGAATTTACTTTCCTCTACACACCTGCCTTTGAACTGTGATGTTGGAGAAGACTCTTGAGAGTCCCTTAGACTGCAAGGAGATCCAACCAGTCAATCCTGAAGGAAATCAGTCCTAAATATTCACTGGAAGACTGATGCTGAAGCTGAAACTCCAATACTTTGGCCACCAGATGTGAAGAACTGACTCACTGCAAAAGACCCTGATGCTGGGAAAGATTGAAGGCGGTAGGAGAAGGGGACAACATATGATGAGATGGTTGGGTGACATCACCAACTCAGTTGACATGAGTTTGAGGAAGCTCTGGGAGTTGGTGATGGACAGGGAACCCTGGGGTGCTGCAGTCCATGGGGTCACAAAGAGTCGGACATGACTGAGTGACTGAACTGAACTGACACACCTGTCTTGGTTTCCATATTTCTAGCATTGGGGAACATAACTTACTACTGATATTTTGCTCTATTTTGTTTCTCCATTTGTTTCACTAAAAAATGAGTAATTCCTTTAGGAAGAATATTTTGGAAGCAAATCCCCTGGTTTCTTTTATGTCTAGAGAGATTTATGTTTTCCTTTCACACTAAATTTAACAGAGTTTGGAATTCTAGGTTCAAAAATTTTTTTCCTTCAGATATTAGAAGATATCCACTTAATCCATATTTAACATATTCTAGTATGTATCTGTGGCCAATGCCTATCTAAACTGTACTGTTTATATAGATACTATTTTCTTTTCCTGATGGATAATTTTATGGTTCTAAATTTTATGGTTCTAAATTGTAGCTCAGTCGATAAAGAATCTGCCTGCTCTGCAGGAGAACTGGGTGCAATTCCTGGGTCAGGAAGATCCCTGGAAAAGGGAATGGCTACCCACTCCAGAATTCTTGCCTGGAGAATCCTATGGACAGAGGAGCCTGGCAGGCTACAGTCCATGGGATCACAAGGGTCATACACAACTTAGCAGCTAAACCACCACCAAATTTTACTTGGATTAATCTAGATGGAAGTCTTTAAAGTATTAATCTTACCTGATTTTCTGTGTTGATTTTTAATTCAAAGGTTCATGTCTTTTACTAGCTTAATTTTTTTTTTAATTTTATATATTTTGTCTGTTTTCCTTTGTGCTTGTTAATTTTATAACTCTGTGGTTTCCATTAAATTAATTTGAAATCTATAGAAATATCTGTTACCTTTCCCCCATACTTTTCATCCTATTCTTTTGCAAATATTTTGAAATAACTCCTCAGTTTATTCTTAGTGAATGCAGTGTTGCTCAGTTGTGTCCGACTCTTTGAGACTCCATGGAATTCTCCAGGCCAGAATACTGGAGTGGGTAGCCTTTCCCTTCACCAGGGGAATTTCCCAACCCAGGGATTGAACCTAGGTGTCCCGAATTGCAGGCGGATTCTTTACCGGCTGAGCCAAAAGGGAAGCCCAGGAATACTGGAATGGGTAACCTATTCCTTCTCCAGTGGATTTTCCCTACCCAGGAATCAAACCGGGGTCTCCTGCATTGCAGGCAGATTCTTTACCAACTGAGCTATCAGGGAAGACCGATTTATTCTTAGGTATTATTAAATAATTTTCAGCATGAAGAAAGCAAATAATCCAAGTTTAGAAGTCATCTGTAAATGTTAAATCCTTGACTTTAAAATTATCATATTTGTTGTAGTATTCCTGGTCATAGTCAACAGAATAAAATTTCACTGTCATAGGGGATAAGGTATAGTGCTATATTAATGACCTGTATATGGTGGCTCAGATGGTAAAGAATCTTCCTGCAATGCAGGAGACCTGGGTTCAGTCCCTGAGTTGGGAAAATCTCCTGGAGAAGGGAATGGATACCCACTCTAGTATTCTTGCCTGGGGAATTCCATGGGCAGAGGAGCCTGGTGGGCTACAGTTCATGGGGTCACAGAGTGGGACATGACTGAGCGACTATCACTTTCACTTTCATACTTCATAAGAAAGTATGAATTTCTCATTAAATTAGTACATGTCCCTTTTTTCCTCCAAATAAACCAAAGCTTAATCATTTCTGTATCATGTTTATTTTCTTGTAGTTATATAGTTCATTAGGAATATCATACATCTTTCAAATGTTCTTTTTGCATGTTAGGAAATGTGTTATGGTGTTATATTTAAGATCCCAAAAATCTAGTTGATTTTCTTTTTAAATATTAAATATCTTTGAAATGAAATACAGTGCACTGGAAAACTTACCTTTGCCAAAGCTAAGAAACATTAGACACCATGCAAAATCAATTAAACTGTGTACAGTCCTATGAAATAAATATAAGTGCAAATGAGAAATTGCTTTTCTTAGTGATAAGCATAATACATAAACAATGAATCTCATTAAACAATAATTATAGGACATCCCAGACTGAAAACTTGCTTTAATGAAGTAGAAATAATGAAATCATAGCACATATTTTAGTTGAGAAATAAATTGTTTATTCCAGACCAAACATTTTTATGGCTCTAGAGAATCCCAAGAGTTTTTCTGGCTTAGTAGTAGAATCAATTAAAGCATTTTCAGAACAGCATAGCATTTTTGTATGAACTGTGGTATATAAATGTGTGTTTTTCATTAAAAAAAATCAGAAGTTCCTATATGTAAGCTGCTTATGAGGTAGACTTATAATCTTTAGCAAAGTGAATTTACTGCTTCATGTCTCTGAAAAGAAAATAATTATTTTAAAACATTCTCAAGTAATATCAGACAAAAGGAAAGAGTCCTAATCAGATTCCAACTACAGAGGCAATTTACTTACTCTAATCTACATCGGGGTGTTCATTGGAAGGTCTGATGTTGAAGCTGAAACTCCAATACTTTGGCCACCTCATGCGAAGGGTTGACTCATTGGAAAAGACTCTAATGCTGGGTAGGACTGGGGGCGGGAGGAGAAGGGGACGACGGAGGATGAGATGGTTGGATGGAATCACCGACTCGATGGACATGGGTTTGGGTAGACTCCGGGAGTTGGTGATGGACAGAGAGGCCTGGCGTGCTGCAATTCATGGGGTCGCAAAGAGTCGGACACGACTGAGCGACTGAACTGAACTGAACTGAAATCTACATCGTATTTTACAAAAGTCTCTAATATCAACATTCATTAAAGACATATGATAGGAGTAACTTTCACTGTTAGTCTCTCAGTCATGTCTGACTCTTTACCATCCCATTAACTGTATCCTGCCAGGTTCCTCTGTCCAAGAAGGCAAGAATTCTGGTGCAAGTAGCCATTCCCTCCTCCAGGGGATCTTCCCAACCCAGGGATCGAACCCAGGTCTCCTGCCTAGCAGACAGATTCTTTACCATATGAGCCATCAGGGAAGCCCTCTTTACCATTATCTAAAAGTCTCCAAGTTTGGCACAGTTGATGCATTTGATACAGAATGTAATAAAAAGAGAAGAATCAGGATTCCAAGAAATCTTCCTATTTAAAAAAAAAAAAAAGTTTTTACATGAGCATCTAGAAGTCTGTGTTTACCATTTACTGAGATTAGGTATTCTTTAGGGGAGAAGGATTCCTGGTAGGATGGCCAGAATTGTATTCAGGAATAATGGATATGAATTGGTTGTATTCTTTACTACAAACACCCTGACATCAGCTTTTGCCAAAAAACAGTTATCTGCCTGAATGTATCTCTCTTATGGGAAAGGTTTGATAGATTTTCCTAACAAAGCTGGAATTGAAAATAATTCAAAATATCTGTTTTCTAGGGAACTCTTCATTTTTAGTTGTTGTTGCTGTTTAGTCGGTAATTTGTGTTCTACTCTTTTGTGACCTTATGAACTATAGCCTGTCAGACTCCTCTGTCCATGGGATTTCACAGGCAAGAATACTGGAGTGGGTTGCCATTTCCTTCTCCAGGGGATCTTCCCAACCCAGGGATCAAACCCAAGTCTCCTGCTTGGCAGGTGAATTCTTTACCACTGTGCCACCTGGGAAGCCCTTATTAGTCCTTACCACTCACCTATGTGACAGTTTCCTGTTTTCCATGATTAAGAGCTCTTGATTCACTTTTGTATGAATTTAGTGCCACACAATATAATTTAGATATTTGGACAAGAAAATAAAATTTAAAAAATCAAGCTGTATTCACTTTGCTTTATACATTTATATTGATTTTACTCTGGGTTTTTTGCTCATGAATGGATATATTTGAAGGAAGAACCAGAAAATCCAGTTAAAATGAATAAACCATTTTTAAACTAGTAGTGGAATACTACTGAGGTGGTAAAAAATTGGGCTGATTCCAGGGCTTAGCCTGGAGAAATAGGGCTAAACCTAAAGACATTGTGGGCCTTAGGAATATAATGGAAAGTCCATTCTTAAGCAATGAAAGAAAATAACAGCCCACCAGAACTCTGTACCCTGTAAAAATATCACTCCACATGGAGGTAAGCGAAAACCATTTCATAAAAACAAAAACAGAAGAATTCCTCTACAGCAAAATTCTTCAAAAAAAAAATACTAACAGGAGATTTTCAGGAAAGAGGAAAATGATTTCAATAAGAAACACCAAATTTCTGGAAGAAAAAAAAAGTGTCAGTAAGTGAACAAATAGAAAAGACTAATGATTATATAAAAGAAAGTATATATCTGGTTTGAAATATATAGAAATCAACACATAATAAGAATAATATAAAAGATGAGGTGGTAAATGGAGTTAACACTTTCCAAAGTATTCTAATATTTACAGGAAATTGGTAAAACAATTTGCATTTTACTGAATTTAAACTGCTATGTGCTTTTAGCAAGAGTAGAAAATTGATCAGAAAAATTAATTTTAAAAGGCTGCAATAGATAAAAGTAAGTTGTATCAGTCAGGATCTAGTCACAAAACATAACTCATTCCATTAATTTTAATGCAGATTTATGTGTGTATATACACACATATATATTTATAGAGAGAGACAGAGACAGAAAGAGAAAGAGAGATTTATTACAGGAAGTAGGTTCAGATTATACACATGATTATAAAATGCTGAGAAATCTGTTATCTGCAAACTGGAGACCCAGGGGAACCATTGGCAGTCCTAGCCCCAGGACAAAGGCTTCAGAATGGGAAGAACCTTCTTTCACTAGTGTAAGTTCCAGTTGAGTACAGGAGACTGATAGCACAGCTCCAAAATATCAGAAAGAGTAAATCCGCCCCCCAGACTGTTAAGAGATTAGGTGAGGCTCACTCACACTGGGAACGATGATCTGCTTTACTCAGGCTATCAGTTTGAATATAGTCTCATTCAGAACACAGACACATTCAGATTAATACTTAATCAAATATCTGGTCATCTGTGGCCCAGTAAAGTTGGCACATATGATTACCCATTACAAAATAAATATTCTCATTCTTCTTTTATTACTTTCACAAAGATCTTCTAGCTTGTAAATGCTGAGCAGACATTGACATATCTGTAGTTTCTACAAATTGACCTGTACCTGTGCTTATCAAATTAGTTGTTTGATAAATATTTTCAAACAAATCGATGACTAATATTTTGCTCTCCTTAGATTTATTTCTTTTTGCGAAGTCTCAACACAGAGGGGCTAATTCAGATAAACTATTAGGACTTTTGAAATATCTATCTCCCTGATTTTGCAATCCTATAGTCTTTTATCAATACATGTTAGTCTTGAATAGTTGCTAAATTACTTTTATGGACAACTTTTATGAAAAATAAAGAATTTAAATTCCATCAAATGTTTAATTTCAGCAAATTTATTTTTCAGCAAAATTATTATAAATTTTTCAAAGTTCTAGAACTCTCAGTCACAGTTGTATCTTTCTTATAATAAAGACATATTTTGTTTATATGTTATAATGTCAGTATCATCTTCATTACCAAAATAAGTGGCTTCAACAAAGCATATATTTTAGTTTCACAGAGAGTGTTAGCATGTTACAGTAGCAAAGAATTAGAAGAAAATATATTGTAATGACTTTAGACCTGTCACAACTTGCAATTGACTCACTCTTTCTACCAGCTATATAGGAGCTATCAGCAACTGCTTTACCTGTAAACAGAAGGTTGAAATAAATCACATGCTATTAAAAGTGTCGACGAATTCCATTTGAATAGGATTGTTGTATATATTCAATTCAAAACTAATTTATTATAATTATAAATAAAAATAATCTATTGTCCTTGAACACCTGCAATAAAATGCATTTTTTGTAGTTAAGCATTAAAGTCTCATTAGCTATCATTAAATGTGCCAGACATCACACCACTAAGCAAGTGTCAAGTTTAATAGAATAGTTGTTTTTCTTCCAAAGTTCTTTTTTTTGCCATTATTGTTACTAATAAACATTTTGTTTAAAAAAATGGCTATTACTTTTGTAGGACAGTAGCATTTCAGATATATTTGTCAAGGTTCCCAAAAATGAAAAAAGAATGCATAAAATAAAATGGTAATCCCTTTTATGCTGTTCAGGTATGTTGAATAGCTGAGATAAGTAGGAATAGCTAGCAACCTTTTCCTAATTCAGGTAATAGTTATGTCTTATTTGTTTCTTTCCTCTAGTCATGCAAGGCTAGCATATTTCTTTTCTTGTATAGTCTTAGGCTACATTTGCATTTTCCATCACTCTAAGATTGAATGGAGACCACTGGAAGAATAAGTTTTCCTTTTGCAGACATATGAAAAAGGTAGAGATTTGATCTAGCGTGTGAAAAAAATTGACTTCTAAACAGTCAATGTCTTTTAGAATGAAGAAAACTTATTCTGCTATGCAGCAAGAAATAACCTCCTGGGTCACATTACAAGTATTTAATATTATGACTAAAATTGAATAATATCAAAGACTTCTGAAAGTGACATTCTATCAGTAATAATGGCTTATATTTAAATGTCCGACTCCAAATCAACCATTTTATTGTAAAATAGAGAATAAATCTAGCATGCAGGAAAAGATTTAGATCTTATTTCTGGAGCTGATCTGGAATAGAATATCTACAGGGTGATCATATGTCCTATTTCTTTTGGAGCATTCAGGTTAATTTTGATGTCTCAATGTAAATGGACATGAATTTGAGCAAACTCCAGGAAATAGTGAAGCCTGGCATGCTGCAGTGCATGATGTCACAAAGAGTCAGACACCACGGAACAATAACAGCAGTGTAAATGCTAACTGTTCCCTCTCACAAAGTATGGCTTCCCAGGTTGCTCAGTGGTAACGAATCCAGTTGCCAGTGCAGAAGATACTGGAGACAAGTGTTCAGTCCCTGAGACGAGAAGATCCTCTGGAGGAGAAGGGACAACCCACTCCAGTATTCTTGCCTGGTAAATCCCATGGAAAGAGAAGCCTGGTGGGCTACAGTTCATGGGGCCACAAAGAGGCAGATACGACCAAGTAACTGAGCCTGCACTCACAAAGTTGTGCTAAAGACACAAACCCTCATATCCTCTCTCTCCCTCCTCTATGTCTCAAGGCATTTTCAATAATCAACAAACCTGGGAGATGTTCTCCTCAGTGAAAAGTAACCCCATCACAAAGTTTTGGGACATCATGTGTGTTTGATGCTCCTCCTAAGTGCTCTTATAGAAAACAGTACTCTTCTGTAACTTATTAACAAATGACTACAATCACCTGTTCACTTACTTCTCTTCCACAATAAAATCTGATCCTGTGATGGCATCAGGAATGCTACTAAATATTGTACTACAAGCATCTGGCATAATGACTGGTATAGAATAAGAACTCAATGAAACTTATGAAAATATTATCAGGAATAAATTATGTTTGAGATTAAACATGTAATTGTTTTCTTCTTTGCTTCATTCTTATATGGGTTGCCAAGCCTGTTTGCTGGATATCGATTCTCTTCAGGTAAATCTTTGCCTCATTCTCAAGAAAGGCAACTGGCTTTGAAATGTTTGTGCCATTTGTTTACTCTGTATTGTTAGATAAGTTGTTGAGGTCTCTTTGAAGTATTGACTTTCAAAGCAGGTTTCTAAACATGCATAAATATTTAACCATTCTTCATTTCTTCAAAACATTTACCTAACTTAAATACTGTATACCTTAAAATGGGAAAAATAAAAATGGCTTAGAAATATTCATTCATTATTTCCATTTGCCAAGGATGATTATTACAATGTGCATTTGAAATTAGATGTATTCCTTTTGCATTTAAAAGAAAGCTTTGCTTACTACTATATGCTGCACAATTATGACCTCTAATAATTTCAGGCAGAAATTTACTCAGTGATATTATATAAACAAGCAAAACCTTTCTATGAAAAATGTCTTCAAAACACATTCAAGATTATGATACTTTTAGCTTAATGCTCTTACAAAACATTCATAACAGAATGTTTCGAAATGGAAAATAGCATCTTATTGAATAAAAAAAAAATCACATGTATATGGTTTAAAGAGTAAGGTAAAATATTTTATCTTTGTTGTATTAGCTTGAAACCCTGCAAAATAGCCAGGTTTTTCTGGGACATTACATGGATATCACAATGCTATTAGCTTCCTTTAGGTCTATAAAGCAAGCACTAACTAATTTTGAAATAAAGCTTTAATACTACATGATTCACTTTCATCTTCTCAAAGTCAGTAAATCTTTTACATGATATTTCATCATATTGTTACACATAGGCACTCAAGCTGTGTGTGTGTGAGTGTGTTTGTGTTTAATGTTTTGCTTCTTTAAAAGCCTGTAGGTTCTCTCAATTTAAGTGAGGTTTCTGTTGCAGAAGTGAAAGCTGAAGCAGGTAGAAGAAAATTTTGACTACTGTCTTTAGTAAAAATCTGCACTGATGGTTAAAAAACTTGGACTGAGTATAAGTCACTGATTATTTTTTAGATTATTTCAGTGTGCTACTTACACTTCAGTATAGGGAGACTCCCCACTAAAAATCTGAATTTTGTTTTCAGAAAATTTATCAACACTAGGCCAATTTTCACATAATGTACCTGGCCAGAGCTAAATATCAGCTGAGCCTGCTAGCTGGTGTATAATAGTTTGCCATAGCCTCCCTGGGCCTACTTCAGTCATGTATGTTACATTATGGAATGTGTAGGTGTTTGAGGTTGCCAGCTTTGGCCTTTATTGAAAGCTCTGTGTTTCAGAAAGGAATGTTTACCTTGCAGGAATAGGCAGACATAGAGAAGGGTAGAATTATTTCCCAAGCCTAGAAAAAAGACAGTGTTTTTGATTTCTGAGCATGGTGGGAGAGGGGAGACTGTACCATTCACTGATTGTGTCTCGGGTGGGGTTATCAGATTTAACAAATAAAAATGCAGGATATTTTGTTAAATTTGAATTTTTTTATAAGAGAGAAATGTTTTAATATAAGATATACTATGCAATACTTTCAACATAATTAAACTAAAGAAAATGTGCAGTTTGTCTGAAATTCAAACTATAACTTGGTATCCTATATTTTCCCTGATACTCCTAGTCCTGGAAGATTGTTAAGTTCAAGAGGAAAATGACTACATCACCCACTGAGGGAAGATGGACTTTAGGCACTCAGATTTCCTGTGTGACAAAAGTCCCAGAAAGGACTGAATCACATGTCTTCAAAGAACCACATAAACTTGAGAAACGAGGTTCTGATTAGTAACCATGATAATTTCAGTGAAGAAGAAAGGAACTTCCACATTTTCCAAGTGCTTCTCTAGAAAATGGTCCTCTGCACTGTCCGAGATAAAAGCGTTGGTTTTCCTGCCCAAAATAGTGTGTTCCCATCAGATTTAAGTTGATGAAAGAAATAAACAAAGGGGACATTTGTAATATACTTGAATATACATACCAAGAGAGAAATCTGATGCATAGAATCTTATCCAAAGGTACTTTTCACTGCAATTATCACAACTGCACTACTATCAATTCCATATTCTATTTAGTATTGAATTGTGACACTACCTACAGGTTTTATTTCAATATCTCAGACAAGCGAATACTTTACATCATATCTCATCAACGAGTCACACAGGGACACTAACTTTGCCACTTAAAAATCTTATAGCAAACTTATGTGTTTATTTAAAATCAAACCTAACAAACTGGACAAATAAAATATAAAGCAAATGAAAATACATACATAATAAATGTGTTGAAGTAAAGCAAAGAAATGCTACAAAGTCACACTTTATTATAGCCTAAAGCAAAGACTAGCTAGCAATCTTCCATCTTTTGTCAGTCATGGAAAAAGAACATCTAAAGCACCGTTGGGTGAGATGACACTTCTGTGTACACCATGCTTCCTCAGAATCTACATCCTCAGTTAGGTGGAGAGTAGCTTCAAATACAGAATTATACACACTCAAGATGCATTTAAATACCCATAGAATGGAATTTCATATACAAGCAAGGTGTTGACATATGCATAGGAGATGCATTTAAGGGTTTTGCAAAATGGGTAACACCCTAAAGACATAAATGGCTGATGAATTTCAGCTTTGCTTTGTAGAGTAAATATGTTTTTGGATAAATAATGTCTGAATTTTTATGTATTAAGTGGACTATTTTAAACTGAAAATTTAAAAATACATACATATAACAGGAGCACATTACTTGAAAGGGTCTGTAAAGCCAGTGATCAATCTTTTGAAAATATTTAGCCCTGCTTTGTTATATAGTATTTTCTTAATTCTAAGTTGCACCTTTTATTCCATTTAACATTTCTGAAATTCAGTTGGTCTTTTTTTTTTTTTTTGGTTGGTATATTAAATTTAGGGCTTATTTTAATATCAAGAAACTGTGATTAAATTGGTGGTATATCTTTAGAAATGAATGCTTATTGCTGTTTAGGAGGTAGGTAGTTTATATTTACCTATAAGTTGGCTTTTTAAAAAATCAGAGCTATCAAACCTTGGTGAGGTTTATTGATCTTCAGAGTCCTGACACCTTTTAACAATTTTTTATAACAACAAATCTGATACAATAAATTTCTGTATCTGAGCAGATTTTATTATTATTTCCTAAAGGAATGGATTATTTATTGAGTGAGTCTCTACCCCAGATTGGTCTGGGAGCCAGAATCCTAACATGATATCTGACTCTCAGCTAGAGAACACAAAATCTGAAACCTCCATCAAATCAACATCATGGAAGTAGGAAAATTAAACTCTGATTCCATTCTTTTTTTTCCTAACTAAGATAATCAAATTTAGATCCATTTTGTACACATATTCTACCAGGAAATGATTAATAATAGTCAGCTTAATATGACCTGTAAAACACTTAAAATTAACTGAAGCTAACATTTTTGGAGATTTGTTAATCTTGCACTATGGCTTTTATTATTCACTACCAGCTGTAAACTTTGAGTTTAGGCACTCTTGAAATTATCCATGATAAGTATTCTGAGAGATGATATTTCTCCTAGAAATACTTCAGGGATAGGTTGTGGTACTAGAGCACTTTCACATGTTGTAGGGAATATTGTTGCCGCGAGTGATGCTGAAATTGTAATGGAAAAGAAGATACTCTTTTCTGATGTTCAAATGCTATCTCAGTAACTCTAATACAAATAGCAAAATGCTAGTCAAAAATAAAATCAAGCACATTTAATTTTTTTTTTTTTTTGAAGGAGGGGTGGCATTTGGAAATAGTACTGTTAATATAGGCAAGTGAACTGGGGAGATTTAGGGAGATGTTATTATGGATGTAAATAGGAGTTGCCAACCATAGGCAGGCTGTATCAATATGGTGTTAAAGGTAGTTTTCTTTGAAAACAAAAGAGGAATTGAAGCTAGGCTGGAATCATCATGAACTAAAGAATTCTGCTTGCAGCTTGCACAGAGAGAGTTCACACTGTGTCCCTGTTTAATGAAATCAGTAGCCCCTTCTTTGTAAATTAAAGCTAAATCCCCACTGTCTACTAATGTTTAAAAAGAAGAGGAAGAACACCGATATCTTTTGAAAATGTAATTAGTCTTGCAGTATGTTTCTTTCAATGTCTTGTCCCTAGAAACAAGAAATGAAATGGAAATGAAAGGGGAAAGCTGTTATACTCCATTGATCCAATCGGTAACAATTTGAAAGTAAGTTCTTAGCTAATTGAATTGGCCCCCAGCACCAAGTAAATTTACAACTGTGAAATTCCTTTACTAATTTCAAGTCTTTTTAAGTTTTACAGCCCCAAAGAGGTTTTAGAAAGTTAAAAAAGAATAAACATTTTTGAAACTTCATTATTTCACATTGGGATATATTTAAAAGTTAGACTATTAATACAGAGAGGTACTGAAATAAAAATTCAGAGGCTAGTTTTGAAGACCTCAAATTTACACAACTCAGAGAGCTTGAAAAATGTGGCTGTAAGTGAAAGTTCTATAGCCATTAGACTATTTCTCAGAGTAGTATTCCTGCATGATACTTATTGGGAAAGATTGCATCATCAGAATAGTTTGGCCACTACTGTACACTTTATACACTTGATAGTAAGGAAACTTGTTCATAATGGTTGTTTCGAACACAGTTTCTGCAAATATGTTTCACTCATATATTGTTGACTATACATACAATATAATTCTAAGCATTAGTACATTTAATCAGTGCCTTCTTAGGGGGAAAAAAAAAAGACAATGGTTTTTCTGGTTTTTCTTCTCCTTCAGTTGCAGATTCCTTTCATTCTCATTAGCTGGGTCATTGTCCTCTTCCTAATCTATAAAAATGGATCACTTCTCATCACCACCTACACTTAAATCTCAGGTGATTTCAAAGAGTTCTATGCATTAAATAGCATCCATTAAAAATATAAAAACTACATTTACATAGCCAGTGAAAAAATTCTCCTATAATCAAAACTGGAGTGTTTAATAGATATCTTAATATTATTATAGCTAAACTGAAGTATCATCGAGTCTCCAAAATCTGTTTTTCTCACCAAACCTACAGTCTTCCTAACCATAGTTTCTGCCATCACACTGCATGAAAATATTAAGGTGAAAACAAAAAATACAAAAAAGAGCAAAATAAGAAAAATGGAGGTCATTTTTGATTCAGCAAAATTTCTAAAAATCTATATGCAATTGATGAATTCAGAAAATTGATTTCAGCTCTATAGTCAAAACACATTCTACATCTCAGACTTCTAAACTAGTCCTTTACTATTACTTCATTCAGTCACTACTTTCCTGAATTACTGCAATTAGCTCTTACTGGTCTTTTTGCTTTCACTTTTACCCCAGTGCTATCTATACAGAAGAGACCATGTAAGGCTTTTAAAATATAAATTACATGTTACAATTACACATTACTCTACTAACTCAACTATTTGAATGTAGAGTGACCAAAAGTAGACAGAAAATCAGGAGAAGTCAACCCCTGAAAGAAGGAAATGTGATGAGTCACATGTACATGGCTTGTTGTCTGAAAGTATTCCCTTTAGCCCAGTGTAGTTGAAAATGAGGGCTGCAGTGATGAAAAGATTTGTATCTTTAACTACTTATGTTAGGAAAAAAAATGTTTTGAATATAGGGGCTAAGTTACAGTATATTAACAGCACAACCTCCCAGTTTTCCGAACTATATTTCACTATTTTGGATAAAAACCTGTCACATTTGGTTTATAATTCAAGAGCAGAAAAGTATTTAGAAAGTGCAAAGTTAGCACTAGGCCTACTCGTTCTAGTTTAGATAGCTACTGTCCAGATGAAGAGCAAAAAGAAAGGACACCCATGAAAAGAAACCTTGAAAATGTATAAAGCACAGTGTGACCAATGATTATTCACTTTTGAAGTTAATAGTCCAAAATATTTGGTCATTCTCTGAAGTAATGGATTTAGTATATTCTGTTTAAAGAGTAAAGTGTGAAATATTTGGGGGACATATTCCTGGCAAAGAGAAAAATAAAGTTTTCTTTGTTTGTGCTTCTAAATATAAGCTTCTATTTTCTAAAAATTTAGGTCATACAAAATGGTTCCTCCACTACATAAATCTTTATGGTTGATTCTATGAGATTAATTGTATCTTTTGTTCTTGGTGTAAAAAGAGATGCTTTGGTTAAATATTATGAGAAAATAATTTCTAGCAGTACAAACTGGCTTTTAGTTTTTAAGGGAAGGCATTTATTTTGAAATTCAGGAGCCCTTCAAAGAAAAACAGTACAGCAGAACTAATGATTTCTGGAATTAACACCTTATTTTAAAATTATTCATATGAGAGGGTGGGACGTTCTGGGACAATAGCATTGAAACATGTATGTTATCATATGTGAAACAGAACACCATTCCATGTTCGATGCATGAGACAAATGCTCAGGGCTGGGGCAATGGGATGACCCAGAGGGATGGGATAGGGAGGGAGGTGGGAGGGGGGTTCAGGATGGGGGACACATGTAAACCCATGGCTGATTCATGTCAATGTATGGCAAAAACCACTACAATATTGTAAAGTAATTAGCCCCCAACTAAAATAAATAAATTTATTAAAAAAAATCATTCATATGAACCTTTAGACATTTCATGGCTCTGGAGAGGACCATTTCAGGATAATGAGCTACGAAATAGCAAACATTAATCTCTACTATTCATTTATTGTGAATGCACTGTTTAAACATCTCTTTTCAGAAGTAAGAAATTGAGACTACTCTTTATTTTCTGCCATTACCTAACTTCTATTTGCTGTTCAAATGACAAAGCCATAAATTCACTGACCATAAATTTTGTAACTTGATGTCATTAAGTAGATATTGTAGTAGATGGTGGTTTTATAATTAATTATGAGGATGCATGTTATGAAACAGTAAAAATAATAATTCTTTAAACAAATTAATTAGACATGATAAGGAAATCTGTGCTCCCTTTGATCTCCAGACAGTTTTCACTGGTTTATTTATCTATCTATACAGATTCTCCATCTCCAAAATTTTATGTGCTCACTCCTAAACATGAGCACTGTGCTGAAAAACAACAAGAACAAAAAAGCTCAATTAAGCATTCAGTACCACAAGCAATTAGTGAAAAATCCTTTTACTAAAACTTTTTAGGAATTGATCGTTCCAATGTGGCTGCTATTACAATAAAGAACTCTTAAAGCATAATACAATTTAAGTATGAAACATTTAGACAAAGATAAGTTAAATATTTTGGTCAATATCACATTGAAATAGGAGACCAAAAGAGCATTTGTTTAATCTCTCTCCATTACTTTATAGTAGAACACAGATAATAGATGTTTGCAAAGTTTAAACAAATTAATCTCCAAAACTTAAAGCGCTTAATTTATTAACAATTTCATATATTTCACCAGCAAATGACATGATTAAAAACCAGAAAAGCCAGATTCTGGTCTTTTCACTGACACGACTTATCCTGATCACTTAGAGTCTTCCAACCTTAGAATATTTTTTCTTTTCTCCTCCTGTTCTCTTCCTCATTCCCTTCCCTTCTTTCAGTTCAGGTCAGTCACTCAGTCGTGTCTGACTCTTTGCGACCCCATTAACCACAGCACGCCAGGCCTCCCTCTCTATCACCAGCTCGCTGAATCCACCCAATCCATGTCCATCGATTCAGTGATGCCATCCAGCCATCTCATCCTCTGTCGTCCCCTTCTCCTCCTGCCCTCGAATCTCTTCCAGCATCAGGGTCTTTTCCAATGAGTCAACTCTTCACATCAGGTGGCCAAAGTATTGAAGTTTCAGCTTCAATATCAGTCCTTCCAATGAACACCCAGAACTTATCTTCTTAAGGATGGACTGATTGGATCTCCTTGCAGTCCAAGGGACTCTCAAGAGTCTTCTCCAACACCACAGTTCAAAAGCATCAATTCTTTGGTGCTCAGCTTTCTTTATAATTCAACTCTCACATCCATACATGACCACTGGAAAAACCATAGCCTTGACTAGATGGACCTTTGTTGACAAAGTAATGTCTCTGCTTTTTAATATGCTGTGTAGGATGGTCATAACTTTCCTTCCAAGGAGTAAGCATCTTTTAATTTCATGGCTGCAGTCAGCATCTTCAGTGATTTTGGAGCCCAGAAAAATAAAGTCTGACACTGTTTCCACTGTTTCCCCATCTATCTGCCATGAAGTGATGGGACTGGATGCGATGATCTTAGTTTTCTGAATGTTGAGCTTTAAGCCAACTTTTTCACTCTCCACTTTCACTTTCATCAAGTGGCTCTTTAGTTCTTCTTCACTTTCTGCCATAAGGGTGGTGTCATCTGCATATCTGAGGTTATTGATATTTCTACTGGCAATCTTGATTTCAGCCTGTGCTTCATCCAGCCCAGAGTTTCTCATGATGTAATCTGCATATAAGTTAAATAAGCAGGATGACAATATACAGCCTTGACATACCCCTTTTCCTCTTTGGAACCAGTCTGTTGTTCCATGCCCGGTTCTAACTGTTGCTTCCTGACCTGCATACAGGTTTCTCAAGAGGCAGGTCAGGTGGTCTGGTATTCCCATCTCTTTCAGGATTTTCCACAGTTTATTGTGATCCACACAGTCAAAGTCTTTGGCATAGTCAATAAAGAAGAAATAGATGTTTTCCTGGTACTCTCTTCCTTTTTCGATGATCCAGCAGATGTTGGCAATTTGATCTCTGGTTCCTCTGCCTTTTCTAAAACCAGCTTGAACATCTGGAAGTTCACAGTTCATGTATTGTTGAAGCCTGGCTTGGAGAATTTTGAGCATCACTTTACTAGCATGTGAGATGAGTGCAATTGTGCGGTAGTTTGAGCATTTTGAAAAACCTTTTTTACAATTCTTCTGTGTATTCTTGCCACCTCTTCTTAATATTTTCTGCTTCTGTTAGGTCCATACCATTTCTGTCCTTTATTGAGCCCATCTTTGCATGAAATGTTCCCTTGGTATCTCTAATTTTCTTGAAAATATCTCTAGGCTTTCCCATTTCATTGTTTTCCTCCATTTCTTTGCATTGATCGCTGAGGAAGGCTGTCTTATCTCTCTTTGCTATTCTTTGGAATTCTGCATTCAAATGGATATATCTTTCCTTCTCTCCTTTGCTTTTCACTTCTCGTCTTTTCACAGCTATTTGTAAGGCCTCTTCAAACAGCCATTTTGCTTTTTTGCATTTCTTTTTCTTGGGGATGGTCTTAATTCCTGTCTCCTGTACAATGTCATGAACCTCCATCCATAGTTCATCTGGTATTCTGTCTATCAGATCTAGTTCTTTAAATCTATTTCTCACTTCCACTCTATAATCATAAGGGATTTGATTTAGGTCATACCTGAATGGTCTAGAGGTTTTCTCCACTTCCTTCAATTTCAGTGTGAATTTGGCAATAAGGGGTTCATGATCTGAGCCACAGCCAGCTCCCTGTCTAGATTTTGCTGACTGTATAGAGCTTCTCCATCTTTAGCTGCAAAGAATATAATCAATCTGATTTCAGTGTTGACCATCTGGTGATGTCCATGTGTAGAGTCTTCTCTTGTGTTGTTGGAAGAAGGTGTTTGCTATGACCAATGTGTTCTCTTGGCAGAACTCTATTAGCCTTTGCCCTGCTTCATTCTGTACTCCAAGGCCAAATTTGTCTGTTATTCCAGGTGTTTCTTGACTTCCTCCTTTTGCATTCCAGTCCCCTATAATGAAAAGGACATCTTTTTTGGGTGTTAGTTCTAGAAGATCTTGTAGGTCTTCATAGAACCTTTCAACTTCAGCTTCTTCAGCATTACTGGTCGGGGCATAGACTTGAATTACCGTGATATTGAATGGTTTGCCTTGGAAACAAACAGAGATCATTCTGTCATTTTTGAGATTGCATCCAAGTACTGCATTTCTGACTCTTTTGTTGACTATGATGGCTACTCCATTTCTTCTAAGGGATTCCTGCCCACAGTAGTAGATATAATGATCATCTGAGTTAAATTCACCCATTCCAGTCCATCTTAGTTCATAGAATTGAATAGCATCATAGCATTCTCATCAGACTCTGCTTTTATATTATTGTTTTGTCACCATTGTCCATCCTCATGTCTATTTCCATCCTCCCTTAGATACACACTAACATATTTGATATTTTCAAATAAGCACACATAGTGCTTAAGCTTGTGCACTCTGGTTTCAAATAGTCAAGGTTTGAATTCTGACTTCAACACATAAAAGCTGTGTCAAGGACCTTTCATGAACACTTAACCTTTTATGTTACTGATATTCCATACCAGTTTCTTCTTCTGCAACATGGGTATAAGAATATGTAATTATAGGTTGTTCTGAGCCTTATTTGCCTTCATGCATGCTGTCACTTCAGTTGTGTCTGACTCTTTGTGACCCCCATAGACTGTAGCCCACCAGGCTCCTCTGTCCATGTGATTCTCCAAGCAAGAATACTGGAGTGTGTTGCCATGCCTTCCTCCAGGGGATCTTCTTGACCCAGGGATAGAACTAGCATCTCTTATGTTTCCTGCATTGGCAGACGTGTTCTTTACCACTAGCGCCACCTGGGAAGCCCTTAAATTATTTACAATTCTATAAATAAATAAGCATGTACATATTGGTCTGCAAGGAGATCCAACCAGTCCATCCTAAAGGAGATCAATCCTGGGTGTTCTTTGGACGGACTGATGTTGAAGCTGAAACTCCAATACTTTGGCCACCTAATGTGAAGAACTGACTCACTGGAAAAGACCCTGATGCTGGGAAGGATTGGGGGCAGTAGGAGAAGGGGACGACAGAGGATGAGATGGTTGGATGGCATCACCAACACAATGGACATAGGTTTGGGTAAACTACGGGAGTTGGTGATGGACAGGGAGGGCTGGTGTGCAGTGGTTCATGGGGTCACAAAGAGTCGGACATGACTGAGCAACTGAACTGAACTGACATGGTATATATACAGGCTTCCCTGGTGACTTGATGGTAAAGAATTTGCCTGCAATGTGGGAGACTTGGGTTTGATCCCTGGGTTGCGAAGATCCCCTGGGGGAGGGCATGGCAACCCATTCCAGTATTCTTGCCTGGAGAATCCCCATGGACAGAGGAGCCTGGCGGGCCTCAGTCCATGGGGTGGCAAAGAGTAGGACACGACTGAGCAACTAAACACATAATATATACACATACTTAAATGTACATTTCATCTATAACAACAATTTACTCTTCTCCCAGAAAACTGTGAGTGTGTTTCCCCACTGTTTTGCCAGAGCTTTGTATTATGAGATGTCTTGCCATTCATAAATGTGGTAACTTAAACCTTCATTTAGAATGTATTTGTGTACATAATTTCATGAAAGAATTCATATTTATATTTTTTCATTAAATGAGCCCTTTCCTCCACCATAATTTCCCCAATGATTTGTCCTTAACAATTTTATTAGATGGTAAATTCCCAGGTATTATAATTAGATTTTGTTTGGGAAATGCATTGACTTTATATTGAGAAGACTTGATAGGCTTAAAAATCATTTTATCCAGAAATATGTAATTTCTTTGACTTATTCAAACTTATAAAATTAGTATAAATTTCTGTATAAATATATAGAAAATTATTCTGTATAAATATAAAATTTCTGTATAAATATCTTTTGCATTCTTTGCTGAGTACAATCAGGATTCTTTATGGATTTTGCTCCTAAACAAGGAATATCTTATTTTATTTTTATGAAATCTTAGAAACAAACATATAGAGAATAATAAAATTAACACTCAGCTACTCGTAACTTAGATTTGTTATTTTAAACAATATATTTATTTAATATATTATTTTTGGCAATAAAATATCAGTTATAGTACTCTTGGGCTTCTCTCCATCTCTCACCTTTTTTCCTTCTTTCACAGAAATTAACTACTCTGAGCTAAGAATTTGTCATTGTTATGCGTGTATTTATACTTTTACTACACCTTAGTGATCATTTTAAAAGTTTTTAAATCAAAGAAAATAATATACTGTTATCAATAGCAGGAAAATCTTATGACTGATTGCTTTCTAAACGGGGCATGTGTTTTGACTTCATGCACATATTAAAACTATGTTTCAAAAACCTGAAGTGCACTAATTCTAATGTTTGACATTGTATATTTGAAAGTGAAATAGACAAGGTTTAGATATGTGTGAAGAGGCTCTTATTTTCCTAGATCATGGATTTTCAGGAAACTTGGAAGACACGCAAATCCATAGGAGAAAAAGGCAAAGCAAAATGCAGTTCAATTTGTTCTTTGATTTTCACCAAATACTTCAATAGATGAGCACTGTAAACCTCCTGTAAATATTCTGAGGTAACAATTTACTGTAGTGTGCTGACACTGAAAATAAAATATTTAAGTAGGCTGTTTCCTAATTTTTACTTTATTGTAGCTCATACCTTTGTAAAAGGAGACATATAATTTCTAATTTAAAATTTTCAATGTATGGCTTATAATATTCTACATGATACAATTTTCTCTTTGTTGATGTTTTATTTTTCTTCTACCGGATTCCTACCTGTCATATATCTATATTATCCTTTATATACTCTCACTTTGTTTATTTATTTTTCTCTGATTCTTGGGTTTTCTTGGTCTTCTAGCTTACTACCTTCAACTATGCCGATTCTGTTTTAACACAAATACACACATATATTTTCATACATATATCAAGAACTTTGAGGGTTCACTTTTTTAACTTTCACATTTACCAAAATACATTATCTCTTCTTATTCTATAACAACTGTAATTATTATATTAAATTATATTGCATTTCCTCCATTAACTCTTTTTTCATGATTTTATCTTGTTAATTAACTTTGATTGTCTAGTCTATGGTTTGGATTTTTTTAATTAAAGTATAGTTGATTTACAATGTTGTACCAATTTCTGCTGTACAGCAAGGTGATAGTTATACACATATATACAATCTTTTTTATATTCTTTTCCATTATGTCTTATCATAGTATACTGAGCATAGTACCTTGTGCTATACATTAGGACCTTGTTGCAAAGAGTTGGACATGACTTAGCAACTAAACACCAACAACAACAAATATAGCTTACATCTGCTTACTCCAACCTCCCACTTCATTCCTCTCCCCTTTGACAACCACGTGTCATAGACAGATTCTATGTCTGTGAGTCTGTTTGTTTTGAAAATAGGTTCATTTGTGCCATATTTTAGATTCCACATATAAGTGATATCATATGATATTTGTCTTTATCTCTCTGACTTACTTTGCTTAGTATGATAATCTCCATGTTTCTGCAATGGCATTATTACTTTCTTTTTTATGGCTGAGTGGCGTTGTATCTGTGTACTATGTCTTCTCCATACACTCATCGATCAATGGATATTGAAGTTGTTTCCATGCCACACTAGTCAGAATGACCATCATTAAAAAATCTACAAATAATGAATGCTGGAGAGGTGTGGAGAAAAGGGAACCTTCCTACACTGTTGGTAGGGATGTAAGTTGGTACAACCACTGCAGAAAAAAGTCTGGAGTTTCCTCAGAAAACTTAAAATATAATTACCATATGATCCAGCAATCCCACTCCTGGGAATATACCCAGACAAAACTATAATTCAAAAAGATGCATGCACTCCCTATGTTCATAGTGGCATGGTCTGGATTTGATACAAATATTTGATGTTTGTCTATGTATCTTGTAGAGATCATAGATAGACAGCAAATTTTCTCAAGCCAAATAAAAATTCTTCTTCTATTAGTAGAAACCAATCTTACTTGTAGTAGCCTAGCTCTGGTCTTTTCAGAGAAATGTTGAGATATGTGGCTGTATGAAGTATGACAGAGTTATGGGGTTTGGACTAATGTTCCCTGTCTGGAACATTACCTGTACCCACTTTGGATGTCTCTTGGATGCAGTCTTTCTCTATTATAAAGCTATAAATACAGCTTTATTTTGGATGCAATAGTGAAAACTGATATTTTCTTTTTTTCCTGTTCTTTTCATTTTTATGAGAGTGCCATAGTCCCTAATCTGCTTTTCATTATTTTCCAATACTTAAGCTAAACATGGTCTCTGGGCACATCAGTCAAGTTCTTTAGAAAGCCATGCTTGAGGATTAGTAAGGGCAAAATTTTTGGATGCCATTCACTTAGTATAGATGGATGCTAGGATAGATCCCTTATACAATTATTCTGAAGGCAGCATTGATGACTACCTCGCTCTTCACTCCACTTTGTTGACACTTTTACAGCTGAGATTTTTGGTGAGAACTACTCTTTCCTTTGCTGGCCTTTCTCTTTTGTTTTAGACTGATTTTTTTTCCTTTTCTGGTCCTTCTACAAGTTCAAGTCTACCTGCTGTCTGTATTAAACATTCCAGAATTCCTGTTTTAATGGATAGTGGGGGAAGTAGATGTGGTTTCCATCCAGTATTGTGATTCACATCCCCCAGTACAGGAGTTCCTTACACAGCACTTTTGCCTCTCATCTCTAGGCTCTACTTTAAAAGATAGGCTCTTTCATTTTTGAAAGTTTCAATCATTAGAAATTACCATAACAAGAATAGTGATTCTAGGATACTACTGAAACACTGGGGCAGAGGTCTACTGAAATAACTGTCATTTTATCCCTATGCCTTCCTTTTTATTTGGAAGAATAAACTTTGATCCACAAGAGGTACAAATGCTTTGAAGTGTCTTGCCTTTTCTTTATAGATCAGAGGAAAACACTTGAACTTGAGTGAAGTTGCAATGAAAGGTTAGAGTTTTTTCATTATCTTTTAATGTTATATTTAGAAGAGTCCACCTTATGTGAGAAAATGTGCAATGAAAATTAAGTGGCATCACAGAATGAAGAATTAATTAAGCAATACTCTCTTAAGAGCTCATATACATTTGAAATGGATGAATACTCAACTTTGTAATTTCTAGAAATCCATTTACATGAAACTTTATGTAACTTGGAGGTCAATCCCAGACTTTGCCTTCAATGAGTAATAGCTTTCAGACATTCATTAGTATACAGTGATAGTTCCCTCTCAAAAGAGTAGATACATGTTAGTCTGTGTAAATTTACAGTGTTAGAGAAGTTAAATTCTCTACATGTTAACTTGCTAAATAAGCAAGCATTTTATGCAAATATCAAACTCTCACAGCCAGTCTAAAGTTAACTGAAAGATCAAGCTTAGGGATGGCTGAAAGATCAAGCTAGATAGGGATAACTGAAAGATCAACCAACAGATCACTGAAATCTTGATTTCCAGTCAGTATCATTGTCTTATCAGTGGTTGTCCATGGAGCTGGCAGGATACTTAGGGATCATTTATGAGATAACCATAAGGAAGGGAGGCATAGGCATCTGTAGTTTTCAAGAACTTTCTTGGATAATTTTTATACACTGTTTCTTCCACCTCCCAATTTGCCCTGTAGACATGTGAGTTATATCTATTCTCAGACTATTTTTTCCTCTCTTTATTGTTTAAGAAACAAATTCAGTAAATATTTCATCAAGACTCTGTTTTATGTAAAAATCTGGACTTATTAACAGGATAACTTTTTACTGTTATTCACATTAAAATAATTCATAAATATGTGGCACGAAAATACAGAATGATTCTCATTCCCCCACAGAGTTTGAGGAAAGTTATTTCTCAGTAAAGCTACTTGAACCTGCTCATTTTGAAGCTTGTGAACATGAAGTGACTAAAGCTTGCCGGAGTCCAGCCCCAGCAGGTCAGGGTTCCCTCAGGATGGACGGCGTCGGCGATACGAATGAGAAGACACAGCGAGTCGTGGTGTTTCCAAGTGTCTTCTGACTTTATTGTTTTTAAGACAGCTTTCATATTTTTAGTGGTACATAGAAACAAATGTAAAGTACAGAGTCATACCAGATCAGCTTAATGGGTCAGCAGTGCTGACCCTCACCGACACCGTTTGCATATCTTAGTTCATTTTGTTTACATCATCTTCCGGCCTGGGGGCCTGCTAACATCTTGTGACTCTCCATTGATAAGGGTTGATCAGTCAGAACGCTTTTGTATCAGGCACAGCAGGAAAGAATTCATCAATAGAAAGTTTCAAGGTAAAACCTGTTTTCGGTAATTACTCTACGCCTTGAGCTTAACAGAAAAGAATGTGGTCCCATAAAATCATAGAACAGCAAGCTGAAGGTCAGCTCTAAGTAAGAATCATCAGTTAAATCAACAATTGTCTTATTATTTGTATTAAAGCTAAACTTCTATTTATATAAATCTTTTAACTATTATACTTTCACTATATAGGCTAAATACGTTAAGAGTAAAAAAGCATAATGAGTAAGTATAGACTAAGTTACAGTTTTATAAAGCAACATTTCTTATATTTTCTAACAAGCCTTTCTTTCCTACAAAGGGCTCTGTGCCCATTGGGGCTTTCTGTGTGGAGGCTCTCAATGCTCTTCTGTTCTTAAGGGACAGTCAAGCACATTAGTTCCAAAGGCACAGGTACATTTATTTATCAAACCAATATGTTAGCAAAAGGAATTTAGATCAGCACACTTTATATCCCAGATAATTTTATTTAGGGTGCTACCATTCAGGGGCCTTGTCGATTGAGATTTCAGATTGATCTATTTTAGAAGAGAATCAGGAAAAACCTTTTTTCTAAGTCACAGAAAATAAGAAGAGGTTTATTGTAGCAAATATCAGAAAGACAGATATCATCTTTAAGGTGAGTGCTGGGGCAGCCTTCCGAGAATTCCTGAGGGCTGAGAAGCCGTGCTCAATCAGCCCTTTACCTCATGACTGTCATGGGTGGGATCTGGTGAGCTGGCTCCCGGCAAAAGCTTAACTTGAATAATTGCTGCTGGGGTTGGGCATGAGGCGTTATGATGAAATGTCACACCTTCAGCACTTTTTTCCATCAAAGGCAGAAGAAAAGATAACTTTCAAGAGCACTACAAAGCCATGGAAACAGCAGCAAAGCCACCTGGCAGCAAGATTTTATGGTTTATTCTTAGGCTAAAGAAATGTACTGAAATAACTAATTTTTAAGACATTTTCCTTAATGAACATTCTTTGTATATGTACGTACTTATAATGAAACTGCAAGCCCAAAGTTTAAATAATTCATTCTTTGAAAGTATTAATTAAATACCAGAACAAAATTTAAGAACTATATTATAGCATTTTCTCTAGAGAGGTTAATGAATCAAAATTAAATGTAATAATAATCTTTCAATATTTTTGCTTGTATGTTTAAGTGTTTAAAAGATCATATTTCATATATTAATGAAATATTATTGCTCTACTTTTTTGGATTTAATTAGATGATACTTAACTATCCTTGACAGATAGGAGTAGAATTATCCTTTGGTATCTATAGAAGAATTGGTTGCATAGATAACAAAATCCTCAGATACTCAAATGCCTTATATAGAATGGCATAGTGTTTGCATATAGTCTATGAACATCTTTCAGTGTACTTTTAATGCCCTAATACAATATAAATACTATATAAGTAGTTGCTAGTGCATGGTGAATTCAAGTTTTACTTTTTGAAACTTTCTGGAGTGTTTTTTCTCAGATATTTTTGATTGGTGATGGGTTGCACTTACAGATGTGGAACCCACATATACAGACAGACGACTAACCGCAACACCCTACTTTACAAGAGCAATTTAAAGACATTCTACAAATGCTCTTATTTTTCACTGTAATTGCTAGTCAGCTTCCTCCCTTGCCACAAATGAAGACATAAAAATTGGTTTATGCTGTGCTGATCAATGTCTGAAGTGAGGCAAAATTAGGAAAATTACCAATGATTATCATAGATTGTAGAAGGGGGAAAACTACATTGTTCAGGAAAAATAAATTCCACTACATAAAGTGTTTCAAAAACAGTTTATGTTTCAACTTGAATTTTATAAGCAAGTTTGACCACACTTTCTATGATTTCACTACAAATATTCTGATGATTATCTATGTACAAATAATTATGTCCTGACATAGTCAAGTTCTTCAGTAAAACAACTCAGTAATTTTTGAGATCATGTTTTTATAATTATTGTTAATACATATTTATTAGGCATCTGCTTCCTGTCTATTATAGTTCTATGTATAACAGAAGCATTTGGTTGTCTTCTATTTTATTCATGTTTATCATTTATCATGTAGTTGTATTTAACAAAGCTCAATTCATTAATAATTCATGATATTTTAAAATACAATTCATGGGATTAATGAATATATTTTATATTTAAAGTCACTTCATATATAGATATTTGGATACAAAATTAAATAGTAAAATAAAAACCAATATCAATAACAATATACACTATAAATTTTGGGTGAAAGAGGGTCGTGTATGAACAACACAATAAGTTGAGTTCTTTTAATAAAACAGGCATCCCATTTGTTTACTACGAACATATGATATATGTACATATACACAAACACACATATCACCTCAAAACTGAATTAAACTCAGAATTTATAGCTTCGTAAAGATAAAGGATTTAAACCAAGAAATAAAATCACTTTAATTCAAATAAATATCATTAATTAGTATCATTAATATTTATTATTATTAAGAATATAAATATTATTATTTATTATTATTATGAGCAATAATCTAAATTTTCATTAGTTATTACTAAATATTTGCAGTATGAACATTGACATGGTCTTAGGTGCCCTAAACAATTAAGATAACTCTAAATAGACCAGATTGTTTGAATAGCACAATGTATTCTCAAAAAAATACTTTATTAAATCTGAAATGAGTGCCATTTTCTTTAGCTTAAGCCAAAATTTAGTTCTGGAATATTTGTTATTGTTCAGTCACCAAGTTATGTCTGACTGTTCGTGACCCCAAGTACTGCATGCAGCATGCCAGGCTTCCCTGTCCCCCACCATCTCCCAGAGTTTTCCCAAGTTCATGTCCGTTGCATCAGTGATGCCATCCAATCATCTCATCCTCTGTCGCCCTCTTCTCTTTCTACCCTCAATCTTTCCCAGCATCAGGGTCTTTTCCAATAAGTTGGCTCTGTGCATCAGGTGGCCAAAGTATTGGAGCTTCAGCTTCAGCATTAGTCCTTCCAATGAGTATTCAGAGTTGACTTCCTTTAAGATTGACTGGTTTAATCTCTTTTCTGTCCAAGGGACTCTCAAGAGTCTTCTCCAGCACTACAGTTTGAAAGCATTAGTTCTTTGGTGGCGCTCTGGCTTCTTTATGGTCAGCTCTCACAGCTGTCCGTGACTACTGGAAAGACCATAACCTTAACTATACGGAACTTTGTCAGCAAAGTGATGTCTTTGCTTTTTAACACACTGTCTAGGTTTCTCATAGCTTTCCTGCCAAGAAACAATTGTCTTCTAATTTCATGGCTGCAGTTACCATCCAGAGTGATTTTAGAACCCAAGAAGAGGAAATCTGTCCCTGCTTCCATTTTTTCCCCTTCTATTTGCCATGAAGTGATGAGACTAGATGCCATGATATTAGTTTTTTTTTTTTAATATTTAGTTTGAAGCTGAATTTTTTACTCTTCTCCTTCACCTCATCAAGAGGTTCTCTAGTTCCTCTTTGCTTTCTGCCACTAGAGTGATATCATCTACATATCTAAGGTTGTTGATATTTCTCCCAGTAATCTTGATTCCAACTTTGAACTCATTCAGTCCAGCATTTCTCATGATGTGCTCTGCATAGAAGTTAAATAAACAGATTGACAATAAACAGCCTTGTCTTACTCCTTTCCCCATCCTGAACCAGTCAGTTGTTCCATACAAGATTCTAACTGTTGCTTCTTGACTGGCATATAGGTTTCTCAGGAGACAAGTAAGATGGTCTGGTATTTGCATCTCTTTAAGAGTTTTACACAGTTTGTTATGATCCACACCATCAAAGACTTTAATGTAACCAATGAAACAGAGGAAGATGTTTTTCTGGAATCCCCTTGCTTTCTCTGTGATCCAGAGAATGTTGGCAATTTGATTTCTGGTTTCTCTGCCTTTTCTTAGCCCAGCTTGGACATCTGGAAGTTCCTGGTTCACATAATGCTGAAACCTAGCATGCAGGATTTTGATCATAACTTTACTAACATGGGAGGTGAGTGAAATTGTCTGGTGGTTAGAACATTCTTTAGTACTGCTTTTCTTGGGAATTGGGATGAGGATTAACCTTTTCCAGTCCTGTGGCTGCCTTTTCGTCTTCCAAATTTGCTGACATATTGAGTGCAGCACTTTTATAGCATCATCTTTTAGGATTTTAAATAGCTTTGGTGGAATTCGATAGCCTTACTAGCTTTACTGACTAAATTTTGGAATGTTTATCAAGGCACAATAGATAAAGTGAGAATCTTCTGAGGCAGCAGACATATTCCAACATGGCCAGTTGCTTCTCTCTAATTTCATTAAGGTTAAGATGTTTGAATTCCCCATTAATTACAGAGGTACTTTTTAGAGTATGCTAGATGACCATATAAAGAATTTGAGGGACTAATACTAAAGAAGGAAATCTTAACTGACCCAATAAATGGAATAGCATTGTTTTAACAATTTCCTTCAGAAACAGCCAACTTAAGAACTTTAGAAGCATATTTTCAATTTCTTGTACTCTCTCAAAAACTTAAATATATAAAATAATGACAAATACAAAATCTTCATTAGCTGATATATGAATTAGTTAGGTGGCAACATACAACAGCAAAACTAATTTGTATTACTTTTTCTGACATGCCCTCATACCAGCAACAGTCAATGCCACAAGGCTACCAACTCTGAACTGCCATCAGGAGAAGCCAGTGATTTAACTTTATCTTTACTTCCTTAGGACTTCCAAGGATTTGAGACTTGTCAGCTATAGTAACAATGAAGAATGCTGCCTCTCACTACAGCTGGGCACCTGAGTAAACTTTACATTGGAGAATGATTGCTACACTGGGCACAGTATTGACTAACCTGAGGTTATTGCTACTAACTTCAGGCTTTACTGAAGGTAGTCATGGCTACAAAGTGCTATCACTACTACTAATACCAGAGAGGATGACATCCAGCACCAAAGGATTGTTCTGACTTCCCTATTACCCAGCAAAAGCCAAAGACTCCAAGAAGGTTTTATGAATATATGCATGTGCAACATAGAATTCATGGGATATGAAAAACAGAGAACCAGAGAAAAAGCCTGAATAGTCTGCTGAAATTACAGGTGTGGATCTGAAATTTATAATCTGAAAGGACTAACTTTATACATTATGTCTCTGATGCCTACTCTGCTAATTGCATACATAATTATCTTTCCCACTAGATAGTGGTTACTTGAGGAAGGTTATTAAGTCTTATTCATATTTGTACTCCCAGGGCCTCACTATGTTTATGAACATATAATAGATATTCAGTGCTTTTTTAAATTAAGGTATAGCTGATTAGTAATGTTTCAGATATACAGCAAAGTGATTCAGATATATACATAAAACACTGTATATTCCTTTTAGATTCTTTTCCGTTATAGGTTATCATAAGATATTGAATATAGTTCTCTGTGCTATACGGTAAGTCCTTGTTGTTTATCTCTTCTCTATATAGTAGTGTATATATGTTAATACCAAATTCCTAACTTATCTTTTCCCCCTCTTTCCCCTTTGGTAACCACTAGGTTGCTTTCTAGGTCTGTGAGTCTATTTCTGTTTTGTAAAAAAGTTCATTAGTATAATTTTCTAGATTCCACATGTAAATAATATCATATATTTGTCTTTCTCTGTCTGACTTACTTCAATTAATGTGATAATCTCTAGGTCCATCCACTTTGCTTCAAATGGCATTATTTCATTATTTTTATGGCCTAGTAATATTCCACTATATATGTATTTATGTATACCACATCTTCTTTATCCATTCATCTGTTGATGGAAACTTATGTTGCTTCCATGTCTTGGCTATTTTAAATAGTGCTGCTATGAATATTGGGGTGCATTATCTTGTTGAATTCGATTTTTCTCTGGTTAAATGCCCAGGATTGGGACTACTTGATTGTATGGTAATTTAAAGAACCTCTGTACTGTTCTCCATAGAGTCTGCACCAATTTACATTCTCACCCACAGTGTAGGAGGGTTCCCTTTTCTCCACACTCTCTCCAGCATTTTGGAGAAGGAATGGCAACCCATTCCAATATTCTTGCCTGGAAAATCCCATGGACAGAGGAGTCTGGCAGGCTACACTCATGGGTTTGCAAAGAGTCAGACACGACTGAGTGACTGAGCACACTCCAGCACCACAGTGAGGTGATACATCATTGTAGTTTTGATTTGTATTTCTGTAATAATCTGTGATGTTGAGCATCTTCCCTTGTGCCTGCTGGCCATCTGTATGTCTTGTTGGCAGAAATGTCTATTTAGGTCTTCTGCTAATTTTTTGATATTTTTTTGTGCTACTGAGCTGTGCAAGCTGTTTGTATATTTGGGAAATTCTCTGTTGGCCATATCATTTTCAAATATTTTCTCCCAGCTCATAGATTGTCTTTTCATTTTGTTTACGGTTTCTTGTTTTTGTTTCCATTACTCTAGAAGATAGATCCAAAAAAATATTGCAGTGATTTTTGTCAGTGTTCGATGTTTTCTTCTAGGAGTTCTAGAGTATCCAGCTGTAGATTTAGGTCTTTAATCCATTTTGAGTTTATTTTTGTTTGCAGTATTAGATAATGTTCTAATTTTATTCTGTTACATGTAGCTATCCAGTTTTCCCAGCACCAGTTATTTAAGAGACTTTCTTTTCTCCATTGTATATTCTTTCCTCCTTTGTTGTAGTTTAATTGACCATAAGTGTGTGGGGGTGTATTTCTGCACTTTCTATCCTATTCCATTAATCTATGTATCTGTTTTTGTGCCAGTAGCATACTCAATGCTCCTTTTTTCAAACAGTAGATTTTCTGCAAGAGCATGGGCCCAGAAATTAAATGCTTTCATTAGGTAGTTTGATAATATAAATGCATGAGTCTATCTGGTGTAATACAAAATAGGATGGCAAGAACTAGTGTCATCTTTAGAGAAGGCGTGCATGCTTAGTTGCTCAATCATGTCTGACTCTTTGTGACTCTAAACTCTAGCTTACCAGGCTTCTCTGTCCATGGGATTTTACAGGTGAGAATACTGAAGTGAGTTGCCATTTCCTCCTAAGGGGATCTTCTTGACCTAGGGATTGAACCCAAGTCTCCTATGTCTCCTGCATTGCAGGTGGATTCTTTA
The DNA here is from genome assembly GCA_024291935.2 of Okapia johnstoni. NCBI lineage: Eukaryota > Metazoa > Chordata > Mammalia > Artiodactyla > Giraffidae > Okapia > Okapia johnstoni. The sequence goes on from CM044308.1 coordinate 141,293,844, forward strand.
CTGGCTGAGTCATCAGGGAAGCCCTTAAGGAGGGCATGCCATGTCTACTATTGTATAACAAAATGCCCCAGAACTTAGAGAACCAAACAACAATTATTTTAATAAATGATGGTTCTGAGGGTTGTCAATTTGATTTAGACTCAGCTGGGAAGTTCATCTGCTGGTATGTCCTGGGCTCACATGTACAACTTTTGTCCCCTGGCTGATAGTTGGAAGCTGGTTGCTCCCAGCTTCCAACACATGTGTACGGCTGTTTGCTCTGACAAACACAGGTTTTGTGTCTTCACTAGATGTTAGTCTAATACCAGCTTCTTCACATGGGTTCTGCAAGCAGCCTCATGTTTACTAATGTCCTATTGTCTAAAGCAAGTAGATTGCAAAACTCTTGATGGGATAAACTTAAAATTTTGTGATCACATGAAAGGGATTCAAATCTTGAATTTTTAAAGAAATTAAAACACTCCAGTCCAAAAAAAAAAAAATCCACAAGATTGAACCCTCAGCTTCTGGCTACTTCAAAATGCCCTGAAAACTTTGGAAAGATGATATGAAATGAGATCAAGGAGATAGGGCTACAAAAGAAAAATAATTGATTCAGTAACCTTATTTTTTTTTTAAATAATGGTCTTTTATTTTTCACCATTGAATATGTTTCTATATCGGATGCTATTTCAATTAAGATTTTTTCCAGTTTTATTGAAAAATAATTGGTATACATCACTATATAAATGTAAGGCATACAGCATGATGGTCTGATGTACACATATTATGAAATGATCAATTTAATATTTAATTTAAATTGACACAATGAAGATATTTAATAACTTTTCAAATGGCTGTATGGCTAACTTTTCAAATTTTTGGCACATACAATGCAACCTGTATTTCATTCAAGACATCTAAGCCCCTAGAGAAAACATCTGTGAATTTCCTGTAGTCCATAAATTCCAGTTTTTGAAACACTACAGTATATCATTATCATAAATAAAATTATACATGCTTTAAATATAAAATCCCACTGCATAATAAGATATTTAATGAATGCTTTCTTTTTGAAAAGGACCTATAGCAAAAGGAATTTTTAAGAATAACCAAAGGATCAAGAAAAAAATGGCACTAATATATTTAACTCTCATACATACATCTGTACCCCTCTTACAAATACATTTGTAATCTCTCTTAGTAACTGAGCTAAGAGAGGATACAAATTTTATGAATGTTTTATATTGCCTTAATTAGAGTTGAAGACTAACTCAACTAAACAGAAATAGTCCCAGATGTGTATAGCTCTCTAAGAAAGGCTGCCACTGCACTGAAAATATTGAGAACCAAGATGGTGATTATAAAATAAGCTATATCCTCTGGGTATGGTTATTAACTTTTATGACTCAGTATAATTATTTTTCCTCAACAAAGTTTAATATGGACTTTCTAACTCATTTTTTTTATAAAATGTAGCAAAAGGTAGAGAAATATTTAAATTCTTTCTAGAGAATAATTTATATAGTATTATTTTAAAAAAACATTTAAAAGACCACTGTGAATGTGGTATAATGAAATGGTTTTCATAATGTCCTTGCACTAATTTTCATTTTGTTTTGTCATTATGACTCTGTTGTTATTCTTAACTATATATGTGCTCATCTGTGTGTCCTTATTGTTTCCTTGCATGGTCTTGATACCCTAAAACACAGAATTCTCAGTATTATTGTCTTCAGTAATTCAAAAATAATCTTTAAATGTTTAGAGACTTTCTAACTCAAGTACAAAGATTTAACAAATGATATCTCTGTTTTTTTCCCTTGTACATAGGGAGCACTGTACCTCTACACAGTGACAGAATTATTAGACATACTATTTTGTTTGCTCCTTGTTAAAGCCAATGCACACTGGGAAATATGTACTACAAAATGTTTCTTTTTGCTTTGGTTTGGGGGAAAGGGCATTCACAGACCTTTCTGGCTTTAATGTGGGAAAATAATACCTACATCTGCTGCCCAGTAAACTCTCCACATTACTCAGTATCCTCCGCTATTTAGCTGAGCGAGCCTTCCATTTTCAAATATCATTAATCTGAGCTACCAGCATAAATGTATTTATTTTTCAACTAGGGAGGCTTTGCTGAGGTTTTACTATTGAATGTTTTTAGAACCATTGCATATTGATTACATACAGCAAATACATATAAGCACAACTTCTCAGAAGATTTACAAAACATCTTTTATTTCCCTTATGTCCTGTTTTAAAATGGATATTTGAGGAAGAAATGCATTTATACTTGTAACAAGTCTTTAAAAGATAGGCTACGGGTTGAGTAATAGGCAAACATCAAAAATGGCATCTGAGTAAAGTTGGTTGCCCTCTCTAATGTGAGCAGATTTCATCCAGTCAGTAAGGACCTGAATACGAAAAAAAAAAAATCGCTCACCTCTTGCAAATAAGAGGAAATTTCTCTTGCCTGACTGCCTTGAGTTGGGACAACAGTTTTTTCCGGCCTTTGGACTTGAACTGAAACATCAGCTCTTTTTGAGTCTCAAACCTGTTGAATTTTGGACTAGAACTCTCCCACTGGTTCTCCTGATCTCCAGTTTGCCTGCTGTAGATCTTGAGACTTGTTAGCCTTCATAATTGCATAAGCTAATTCTTTTGAATACATGCCTTTCATGCAATTATGGAGAATAAGTCCCAAGATTGGCCATATATATAGGATATATCCTGTCTATATCGGATGGAGACATACATGAAATAGATATATAGATAGATGCACACTTAGTCACTCAGTCATTTCTGACTCTTTGTGACCCCATTGACTGTAGCCTGCCAAGCTCCTCTGTTCATGGGGATTCACCAGGCAAGAATACTGGAGTGGGTTGCCATGACCTCCTCCAAGGGATTGTCTCAACCCAGGAATCCAATCCAGGTCTTCTGCATTGTGGGCAGATTCTTTACCATCTGAGCCACTGGGGAAGCCCAAGAATACTGGAGTGGGTAGCCTATCACTTCTCCAGGGGAACTTCCTGACCCAAGAATCAAACCAGTGTCTTCTGCATTGCCACGGATTCTTTACTAGCTGAGCTACCAGGGAAGCCCAGATAGATAGGCAGGTCTGCACATACGTCTCTCCATCCTACTGGATCTCTTTCTCTGGAGAACCCTGTCTAATACAGAATCCAAGAAATTATTGCATAAAAATGAATAGCTTTCCCTTCTCATTTGTGGAAGAGAAATTACTCTTTCATATTTACATTTGCCTTGGTCATGCTTCATTTTCTTTATACTAATATTTTAGTCTCTCAGAGATTTTATTCTCAATAAAATAAACTAATTTCATGGTGAGAATATTTGCTCATAATGAGTATTACAAATAAGAATAGTGATTCTGGACCTATACAGAAATAAATATGTTTAGAGAGACAGAGAAAGAGGGGAGGAGGAGAGAGATGAGAGGGAAAGAAAGAGAGAGAAAGATAATATACATTATAAAGGTACATATGCTGATCAACCTATAAGCAGTATTTTTAGAATCATTAATGCTAACATGGCCTAATGTCTTTTTGGTGGTTAAAAGGAAACATCATAACCTGGCATAATACTTTTTGTTGTTCTTCAACCTAATTGGCCTAATACATTTTTTTCTCATGTATTCCTAATTCTGGACTCCTTTTAGGTTACTCTCTCTCTCCCTTTTTTCTCCCTGAATCTGTTACTTAACAGCCATGAAGATTTCACCCCATTAATTAATGATGAGTATCAGTTTCCCAAGTGATGTGATTTCAGACCTCTTATGTAAAGTTCCAAATGAATCTCCTCTTCCAATATGTATACTCTAGGGTGTCACAAACTTTGCCGTGTAATCATCAATTTTTCCAGTGTCTCTTGAGAAGTTTAGAATGACATGTTTGTATCACTATCATACCAGGCCCAAGAGGAATTTCACCAACTCTCTCGTGTGCAAAATGTGTTAATATAAATGTAATGGTACCATAAGAGCAAGGAAAAAATTAGCAAGAACAAAATTAATTTTGAGTAGTAAATTAATTAGGTACAAATCCCTCCCCTTTTTTTTAATCACTAGTCTATGCAAGTTAGTCATTATAATGGTTTAAGTTGAAATAAAAATGACATTACTGACTTTCTGAACTAAAGAAAGACATGGAAAATCTTCCAGTATGCCAAACAAATGACAGAACTATTACCTCTTAATATTGACTTAAATAAAGTGACTTTTAAAATTGTAGTTCATTTACTGACAAGTGTACTGACATATTTATAGTGTTTTTCTTAAAGTTTTATATATTTTACCTTGTTTAATCATCAAAACTACCCTGTGGCATAACATTATTTGTCTTCCTTTCAAAATGAAGAAGCCAGGATTCTAAAAGTAATTTGAGATCAGGCAGTAATTCTCACAGAAGCTCCACTTAAAAAAAAAAAAAAGAGCTATAGTTGATTTATAATGTTGTGTAAGTTTTATGTGTACACCAGTGCTATTCAGTTATATGTCTATGTGTGTTAGTCACTCAGTCATGAACATATTTGTTCAATCCAGAACACCTCTTATTAATGTTCTTTTCTTTTTGCTTAATTTTTTTGCCAGTTTTTTTCATTTAATGTGCAAATGATTTTGCAACCAAATAACCATATTGTCCGTAAAAAATAATGTTTTACTCTGTAATTTTTTTTTGTAATTTGTTCATCAAATTGACTAGCATTGTAAAAACTTTATTTTTATGGTGACACTATATATTCAATCTGCTTCTATTTTTAATACAACTTTTAAGTTATTTTTCTTAATTAGTAAAATACCATAAAATTAGAGATATATTCGCAAAATCAAAGAAAAATAGTGATCTGTTAAATGCATAGGACGTTCAGTACTGTTCATGCTGCTTGTTTAATCATGGATAACTTAGTTACATAATTTCATTATAATGGAAGTGCTTGTAACTTAGGGAGAGATGAAATAACTTGTCCCGAATGAGCTCAATGACAAAGTGCTGAAGCTTGGATTTAAACTTTGACCCCAACTATTGTGCTATTCTAAAGGAGCACTTCAGGCCCTTCAGTATTTTGTTTATATTGCATGTATCTAAATTTAGTATAACGGTAAAGTAAAGTATATATTTCTGTAAAAAAATAACTGTAACTTGAGAAGGTCCTGAAACTTGGCCTGGCTTCTCCAGTCTTTGCAGATGTAATACCCATGTGTAGTTATCTTTTTGATATTTTGGCATAGCTCTGTTTACCTAGTGGTCCCTATGACTTCTCCCTAACTCTCCTCAAACATCAATTATTGTTAAAGGTGTTGACCTGAAACAATCAGTCTGCCAGATACTTTTCCAGCAAAGATGGATTTATTCAGGATTAGCACAAACTTGCAATTCAGAGTCTGCAACCATAGTAAGCCACATGTATGTCCCCACACAGCAAAGGAAGAACATTTCTATAAAGGAGAAAGGGAAGTTGGGAAGGCTATAGTAAACCAAGAGTCCATGGTTTGTCATTAGCTGAGTTCTTGTCAGGAAAGAGGAGTCTATTGCTCCTGTTTGGCCCTGCTATTTTTACAGGACATGAGATTTCCCTCTTCTGATCTCCCAACTCTAATTAACTGAGGTTTCTGTTTATTAATTTTTTACAAAGGAAAAAAGAAAAGCTGAAGAATGATTCTGTTATGTTTCCAAGAACTACCTTATTCCCCACTTAATCTAAGCAGACATTCCCCTTTTATGACTGTGGCTTGTCCTACATTTTAGTAGCTGATGATTTTTGAAAGGACTTTAAAAGTGAGATTTCTCCAAACTTATGGTTACTACAGGGAAAACATGGGTGGGGAGCAGGGTAAATTAGGAGGCTAGGATTAACATATACACAATATTATGTATAAAAAGATAAACAGCAAGGACCTACTGTATACCATAGGGAACTATTCTTAATATTTTATAATAATCTATAAGGAAAATAATTTGAAAATCAGTATATTGGGCTTCCCTGGTGGCTCAGATGGTAAAGAATCTGCCTGCAATGCAGGAGATCCAGGCTTCCTTGAGTCAGGAAGATATCCTGGGTAAGGGAATGGCAGCCTGCTCTGGTATTCTTGCTTGGAGAAGCCCATGGACAGAGGAGCCTGGCAGGTTATTGTCCGTGGGGGTCACAAAAAGTTGGCCTCCTGATGCGCAGAGCCAACTCATTCGAAAAGACCCTGATGCTGGGAAAGATTGAAGACAAAAGGAGAAGAGGGTGATAAAGGATGAGATGGTTGGATGGGATCACCAATGTAATGGACATGAATTTGGGCAAACTCTGGAAGATGGTGAGGGACATGGTAGCCTGGCATGCTGCAGTCCATGGGGTCTCGAAGAGTCGGACATGACTTGGTGACTGAAAAACTACAACAGAAAAGTTATAACACAAGTTCTAGGCAATACAATGAGATTATTAAAAAATGAATGAGATAACATATAATGGCAAGAGAATACCAATACCAAATAAACTGATATTTTTTTCAAGTTATTAATGCCTCCCTAGAAATTCCAAGAAAACGGACCACAACATAAAAATAAAAACATTGAAACTAAAATTGAAGTTCAGAAATTTGTGTTATAAGATTAATATTTTTTTCTCTAGCTAGATAGGTAGATAGATTTTTTTTCTTACCAAATCTGTTTTCACTAACTGAAATGCAAAGACCTTAAGCACCTATTAACATAAATGAGTTTATCACAGACCATGACACAATATGGTATAATTTATGTAAAATGTAGATATATTAGCATGCATGTCTATGCAAATATATAAAAAGGGATCAAAATAGTCATAGTAAATTGTTGACCTAGCTTACCATGAGTGAATGGAATTTGAGTGAAGGAAATGTACAAAGGCAACAATAGAAATAGAAATAGGCTTCCCAGGTAGTGCAGTGGTGAAGAATCTGCCTGCCAATTCAGGAGATGCAAGAGATGTTGGTTCCTTCTCCTGGTAGGGAAGATCCCCTTGGGTAGTTAATGGCAAGACACTTCGGTATCCTTGCTTGGAAAAGTCCATGAACAGAGAAGCCGATGCACTACAGTCCATATGGTCATAAGGAGTCGGATACAACTGAGCTAGTGAGCGCACACACACAGAAATTAGAAAGATCTTTTCATGCTTTCATCGATTAGAAGTTTCTAAAAAAGAAAAACAAAATTAAGAGATAGAAAAGGACTACATTCATGAAATATTTGAATTTTGCCATCACCTAAGGGTGTTGGTAGGAACAATAGTTCTTGAAATAACTTCTGAATTTTTCTTTCAATGATTTTGGTGCTCCTTAAATGGCTGTATTTAGATTTACTTGTTTTTGTTTCTAAAGTTAATATAATTTGTACCCTTTGAAGATTTGGGTTTGTAGTTTCCTAAAATATAAGTGACAATTTCAGAAAAAAATAAAGTAAAATGAAAGGATAGAATTCTCCAATTTAAATGTCTGTGAGTTTAAGAATCAAGATTTTGTCCTTTTTTCTATGTCCTAGGGAAATGGATTTATATCTTTATAACTCAGATTTTCCGTCATTGAGGTGAAAAATCAGTGAGCCAATCATCCTTGTTTTTCTTTTTTTAACCCATTGAAAATATTTGTTTATCAATTACATATGTGTCCTTAAATTTTACTATAAACACATATTACTTTCTTGACCAGAAACTACTTTTCTTATTAGAAGAGCCAATCAGCTCTTTTGAAATATACTTTTGAAAATAACAATATTTTTTACTGCAATCTGAAATTTTAATCTTTAAAAATGTTTGTAAAGCAAAAAGACACATTTTTAAATGTAACAAAACATTCTGATAAATGATTGATTTTCCTTGACTATTAATAACAGTTATAAGTTGATAAAGTCCTGTTTTCTGTAGCTTCTTGATGTTGCTATTCAGGCATTTTCACACAGCAATCATAATAATTTAGAGTATACTTTTCTAATTTTCATCTATCAATTTATATATCGAGGATATGTAAAATTTACAAGACCTGAACAGTGAGCCATAATAATTATCCAGTTTTTTTAAGAAAGAAAAACAGAGACACAAAATATGTACTTTAGAGAAGCAGTCAACAAACTACAGTCAGTTGGCCAAATTCAGTTTGCTTCTTGTTTTTATAAGTAAGTTTTATTGAAACATAGTTATACTCTTTTTTTACATTTATGTGGTATCTGTGGCTAATTTTACACTTCTTGTGGTAATAATTTAAAATAGTCTTCAATATTATTGATTTTTGAATTAAATATTTCAATCTAATGCCAATTTCCTCCAAGTACCAAAGATTTAAAAATGCAGGGCCAGCTTGAGCCGGCATGAAGTCACATATGGAATACCAGTTAGAAAGGAAATACATAGGAAAAGTTATGAACACTGAAAAGGAATATATGATCATAATTACAGTTAATTTCTATTCTAGCTCACTATCTTTTTCTTACAAATTGTCCCTTATCTCTCTGACCCTTAAATTTTTCTCTTTTCTTTTTTCTAAAACTTGAAAAATCTTTCTATGACCCAATCTTTGTGGGGCTTGTGTGGTTTCAACCTACGTTTCCTTTTATCCCATTGCTACTCTTACTCTTTTCTAAGTGAAATAATTCTCTCTCTCTCTCTCTTTTTTTTTTTTTTTTTTTGATTTCAGCACCCAGCAACTAGGATCAATCTCTTAAAACAGAAATCAGATCATTTCCTCCTTTGCTGGAAACCCACTGTTTAGTATTTTCTCCCTAACTTTTGGAATTCTCTTTACTCCCTTGGCAACTATATTAAAAAGTTCTTTGTCAGCAAAAATAGGATTAACTTGAAGATTTACAGCTCAAGTTTGATCCAGTTGCAAAAATAATGATTGGTCAAAATTCCAAACTTTAAACATATTAATAGTGACAGTGTTCTACTTCACTTTCAGTCTGGTTGATCAAAATAAGAATTACTATACTATTTAGAAAGTATAAAACAAATCTCTAGTAACTAAGTAAAATAAATGAATATTACTGATAGCATTAAAATTTCCACTATAGTATTGTTCAGTTCAGTTCAGGTCAGTTCCGTCACTCAGTTGTGTCCAACTCTTTGCAACCCTATGGACTGCAGCACGCCAGGACTTCCTGTCCATCACCAACTCCTGGAGTTTACTCAAACTCATGTCCATTGAGTCGGTGATGCCATCCAACCATATCATTCTCTGTCGTCCCCTTCTCCTCCCGCCTTCAGTATTTCCCAGCATCAGGGTCTTTTCCAATGAGTCAGTTCTTCACATCGGGTGGCCCAAATATTGGAGTTTCAGCTTCAACATCAGTCCTTCCAATGAATATTCAGGACTGATTTCCTTTAGGATGGACTGGTTGGATCTCCTTGCAGTCCATGGGACTCTCAAGAGTCTTCTCCAACATCAGAGTTCAAAAGCATCAATTCTTCAGCACTCAGCTTCCATTACGGTCCAACTCTCACATCATACATGACTACTGGAAAAATAAGAGCATTGACTAGACAGACCTTTGTTGGCAAAGTAATGTTTCTGTTTTTTAATATTCTGTCTAGGTTGGTCATAACTTTTCTTCCAAAGGAGCAAGCATCTTTTAATTTCATGGCTGCAGTCACCATTGACAGTGATTTTGGACCCCCCTAAAATAGAGTCTGTCACTGTTTTTTCATCTATTTGACATGAAGTGATGGGACCGGATGCCATGGTCTTAGTTCTCTGAATGTTGAGTTTTAAGCCAACTTTTTCACTCTCCTCTTTCACTTTCATCAAGAGGCTCTTTAGTTCTTCTTTGCTTTCTACCACAAGGTTGGTGTCATTTACATATCTGAGGTTATAGATATTTCTCCCGGCAATCTTGATTCCAGCTTGTGCTTCATCCAGTCCAGAATTTCTTATGATGTACTCTGCATATAAGTTAAATAAGCAGGGTGACAATATACAGCCTGGTCGTACTCCTTTCCTGATTTGGAACCAGTCTGTTATTCCATGTCCATTTCTAACTGTTGCTTCCTGACCTGCATACAGATTTCTCACAAGGCAGGTCACATGGTCTGGTATTCCCATCTCTTTAAGAATTTTCCACAGTTTACTGTGATCCATGCAGTCAAAGGCTTTGGTATAGTCAATGAAGCAGAAATAGATGTTTTTCTGGAATTCTCTTGCTTTTTTGATGATCACGTGGATGTTGACAATTTGATCTCTGGTTCCTCTGTCTTTTCTAAAACCAGCTTGAATATCTGGAAGTTCACGGTTCACATTCTGTTGAAGCCTGGCTTGGAGAATTTTGAGCATTACTTTACTAGCATGTGAGATGAGTGCAATTGTGCAGTAGTTTGAGCATTCTTTGGCACTGCCTTTCTTTGGTATTGGAATGAAAACTGACTTTTTCCAGGCTGTGCGGTGCTGGAGCAAATGTGAGGAGATACCCCACATCCAGGAGCAGAAGCCCAAGCAAGATGGTAGGAGTGGCAAAATCACATTTAGAATCAAACCCCATACTCACAGAGATGCTCAGAGGGCTCAAACAAACCTTGTGCACACCAGGACCCAGAGACCCCACAGAGGCTGAAACAGAACTGTGTTTGAATGTCTCCTGTAGAGGTAAGGATCAGCAGTGAACTGACACAGGGGCAGGGGCTCTGGGTGCAGCAGACCTGGGTATGGAATAAGCCCTCTTGGAGGAGATTGCCATTAACCCCACCATAGAGCTGTGAGACCTTACACAGGACTGGGGAAACAGACCCTTGGAGGGCACAAACAGAACCTTGTGAGCACCAGGACCCAGAAGGAGGTTGCCATTATCTTCATTACCTCCACCGTAGTTTGGCCCCAGGTAAACAACAGGGAGGGAACACAGCTGCATCCATCAACAGAAAATTGGATTAAAGATTTACTGAGCATGACCCTGCCCGTCAGAACAAGACCCAATTTCCCCCCCAGTCAGTCTCTCCCATCAGGAAGCTTCCACAAGCCTCTTATCCTTCTCCATCAGAGGGCAGGCAGGCTGAAAACCATAACTACAGAAAACTAACCTATCTGATTACATGGACCACAGCTTTGTCTAACTCATTGAAGTTATGAGCCATGCCATGTAGGGCCACCCAAGATGGACAGGTCACGGTGGAGAGTTCTGACAAAACGTGGTCCACTGGAAAAGGGAATATATATTCACTCTATTTATCTATTTTTGTTATTTTATACGTGGGAAGTGTTTAAATATGTCAGTCATATAAATATACACTTGTTATTTAAATTATTATGATGGATTTAATTAGGTTAGTAACCAATATTTAATCTTCTGAAAAAAGGTCAGATTTCTAAGTTTTGTATATTGGCTGTATAAATTTAAGAAGTTAATTGTGAAACAAAGTACAAGTATTAGTGAGGGTTATGTACTAAGTATCTGAATCAAATATTAATCTAAATATTTCCACTACTTACATGAATCATTAAATCTTTTCAAGATTAAAACAAATCTTTAAAAGAAGATTTGTAAAGGAACCAATTCAAAAAAGGAAAATCAAGCTGTGCCAAGACTTGCTCCTTACTGACCTCAGTGATGCATTACTGAGTCACTACAGATCAAACTGAATATATCAAAATATATCTATATATCTTACTGGTGAACAAGTTAAACTTAAGCTCTCTTCCTACACTTCGATAATTAATCTGGAAAATGTGCATAAGGATGAATTAGAATCATTGAAATAGAAAATTTAATAACAGTTCATCTCAATTTTTTTTTTAAAGAAATGAGTAAACATTGCAAATAGAACTGATTATGTGTTGGAGGTAGTGCAAAGAGAACAGTCATGGTAAAATCAAATATTTTGAGATAGTGACTTGAGATAAATCTACTATACATAGAGTTTTAACAAACTTTCTTTAAAAGATTCCAAAAAGCCATGAGTGAGTAGGGTCGTGGTGTTGACTAGGAATGTGATTTAGACAACAAAGATTTCTTTAAACTCTAAGATCCTGATACTATGTTTGTATCTGATAAAATCCTCCGTATCCATTAAATACACTTACAGTCCCCATTTTGTATACTTTTTCCCTTTACCTGCTTCCTTCTTTCTGAATACTTAATATTTTCATTGTATACTATTGGAAACGATTTCTAACAAATTATGTAGCTATCCAGATTCCCTATTTGACTTCTACTATTATGATTCTAGGGATCATGCCCTATCCACTTCTGTACAAAAAGGACCTACTTTATAGTATAAGGAACTCTGTCAATATTATGTACAACAAAGAAATAAAAAGAATGTCATGGAATATCCTTGTAATATTTTCCAGGCAATCTGCCCTCCATGGAGGCCTCCAACTATGACATATGACACAGAGGTATGGTATAACGGAAAGAGTAATGAGCTTGTTCACTCCATAGCACCAGCCTTGTCATTGAGTAACTATTTGAGAAGAGATTAGAATTGAATACTTAGTCTTTCTAAATCAATGAAAATTAATTACAATAAGACTGTTTTTTACAAGATGTGAGTTCCATAGAATAGTCAAGACTATATTTATAATGCTTTTAATTACTTAGGTAATCAGAATTCTTATCAGGAATAATTAACACTAAGACACACTAAAATATCTCTTCATTAAATGTAAATTATATTAATTCCCAATCAAAGAGAAATAATATTGAGTCTGATTTGGTCACTGAGAAGGTGGGTGCATGATTTATTTTTTATATCTTGAGGGAAATCTGTGACTTCAAATTTCTTTGAGGTCATTATGACAATTAAATTGACATTTTCTAAAATAAATAAGGAAGTTATAAGCAGTCACTCTTACCCAGGAGGAAAATTTTGGTCAAAACTACTGTTACTCCCATTATCAGATTATTTCATGATGAAGCTGGCTTGTCACAGGTAACTTGTCATATTTGGGATGATAATCCTGAAACTCTTTAAAATTTTTTAAGAGCACTTACAATTTTATTACTCAATTACGTTATCACTGAGAAGTGGACCAAACTCAAAAGCCTAAACATAAAGGCCCTTCAGAATATAAATAATAAAGATTCTTTATAAATAAAATTCCTAACAGTACTTAATATTTAATAAATGAGTATGAACAAAACCAACAGCAACAACAACAACAAAAAGTAATCCGTTTTTTAACGCACACAATTCAGGCAATTACATAGACATTTGAGGTCTTTTTAGAATGTCTGTACAATACTGTTTGCTGGCATATTACTTGCAGCACTTTCACATCATCATCTTTTAAGATTTGAAATAGCTCAACTGGATTTCCATCACCTCCAGTAGCTTTGTTTGTAGTGATGCTTCCTTCCTAAGGCCCACTTGACTTCACATTCTAGGATGGCTGGCTCTAGATAAGTGATCACACCATCGTGGTTATCTGGGTCGTGAAGATCTTTTTTGTACAGTACTTCTGTGTATTCTCTTTTTCATATCTTCTGCTTCTGTTAGGTCCATACCATTTCTGTCCTTTATTGAGCCCATCTTTGCATGAAATATTCCCTTGGTATCTCTAATTTTCTTAAAGATATCTCTAGTCTTTCCCATTCTATTGTTTTCCCCTATTTCTTTGCACTGATCACTGAGGAAGGCTTTCTTATCTCTCCTTGCTATTCTTGGGAACTCTGCATTCAAATGGGTATATCTTTCCTTTTCTCCTTTGCTTTTTGCTTCACTTATTTTCACAGCATTTGTAAGGCTTCATCAGACAACCATTTTGCTTTTTTGCATTTCTTTTTCTTGGGGATGGTCTTGATCTTTGTCTCCTGTACAATATCAGAAATTTCTGTCCATAGTTCATCAGGCACTCTGTCTATCAGATCTAGTTCCTTAAATCTATTTCTCACCTCCACTGTATAATCGTTAGGGATTTGATTTAGGTCATACCTAAATGGTCCAGTGGTTTTCACTACTTTCTTACATTTAAGTTTGAATTTGGCAATAAGGAGCTCATGATCTGAGCCACAGTCAGCTCCCCATCTTGTTTTGGCTGACTGTATAGAGCTTATCCATCTTCAGTTGAAAAGAATATAATCAATCTGATTTCGATGTTGACCATCCGGTGATGTCCATGTGTAGAGTCTTCTCTTGTGTTGTTGGAAGAAGGTGTTTGCTATGACTAGTCAGAAATTGACAAAACTCTATTAGCTTTTCCCTTGATTCATTCTGTACTCCCAGGCCAAATTTGCCTGTTACTCCAGATATTTCTTGACTTCCTACTTTTGCATTCAAGTCCCCTATAATGAAAAGGACATCTTTTTTGGGTGTTAGTTCTAGAAGGCCTTGTAGATCTTCATAGAACCATTCAACTTCAGCTTCTTCAGCATTACTGGTCAGGGCATAGAGTAGGATTCCTGCTATATTGAATGGTCTGCCATGGAAACAAACAGAGATCATTCTGTTGTTTTTGAGATTGCATCCAAGTAATGCATTTTGGACTCTTTTGTTGACTGTGATAGCTATTCCATTTCTTGTAAGGGATTTTTGCTCACAGGAGTAGATATACTGATCATCTGAGTTAAATTCAACCATTGCAGTACATTTCAGTTCACTGATTCCTAAAATATCGACATCCACTCTTGCCATCTCCTGTTTGACCACTTCCAATTTGCCTTGATTCATGGACCTAACATTCTAGGTTCCTAAGCAATATTGCTCTTAACAGCACTAGGAAAATTTGGAATACTCAGCAGTGGCCACAGGACTGGAAAAGGTCAGTTTTCATTCCAATCCCAAAGAAGGCAATACCAAAGAATGCTCAGACTGCTGCACAATTGCACTCATCTCACATGTTAGTAAAGTAATGCTCAAAATTCTCCAAGCCAGGCTTCAGCAATATGTGAACTGTGAACTTCCAGATGTTCAAGCTGAATTTAGAAAAAGCAGAGGATCCAGAGATCAAATTGCCAACATTTGCTGGATCACTGTAAAAGCAAGAGAGTTCCAGAAAAATATCTACTTCTGCTTTATTGACTATGCCAAAACCTTTGACTGTGTGGATCACAAGAAACTGTAGAAAATTCTGAAAGAGATAGGAATACCAGACCACGTGATCTGCCTCGTGGAAAAGTCTGTATGCAGGTCAGGAAGGAATAGTTAGAACTGGACGTGGAACAGCAGACTGGTTCCAAATAGGAAAAGGAGTACGTCAAGGCTGTATATTGTCACCATGCTTATTTAACTTATATACAGAGTATATCATGAGAAATGCTGGGCTGGATGAAGCACAAGCTGGAATCAAGATTGCTGGGAGAAATATCAATAACCTGAGCTATGCAGATGACGCCACCCTTATGGCAGAAAGTGAAGAAGACTTAAAGAGCCTCTTGATGAAAGTGAAAGAGCAGCGTGAAAAAGTTGGCTTAAAGCTCAACATTCAGAAAACTAAGATCACGGCATCCGGTCCCATCGTTTCATGGCAAATAGATGGAGAAACAGTGGAAACAGTGACAGACTCTGTTTTGGGGGGCTCCAAAATCCCTGCTGATGGTGACTGCAGCCATGAAATTAAAAGACGCTTATGCCTTGTGATAAAAGTTATGACCAACTTAGACAGCATATTAAAAAACAGAGACATTACTTTGCCAATAAAGGCCCATCTAGTCAAGACTATGTTTTTTCCAGTAGTCATGTATGGATGTGAGATTTGGACTATAAAGAAAGCTGAGCGCCAAAGAATTGATGCTTTTGAACTGTGGTGTTGGAGAAGACTCTTGAGAGTCCCTTGGACTGCAAGGAGATCCAACCACTTCATCCTAAAGGAAATCAGTCCTGAATATTCAATGAAGGACTGATGTTGAAGCTTAAACTCCAATAGCTTGGCCACCTGATAGGAAGAGCTGACTCATTGGAAAAGACCTGTGACTGGGAATGATTGAAAGTGGGAGGAGAAGGGGACAACAGAGGATGAGATGGTTGGATGGTGTCACTGACTACTTGAGCATGAGTGTGAGTAAACTCCAGGAGTTGGTGATGGACAGGGAGGCCTGGTGTGCTGCAGTCCATGGGATTGCAAAGAGTCGGACGCAACTCAGGGACTGAACTGAACTGAACTGTACCATTTTGTGCAAGACCTGGGGGGAGTCACAGTTTCTCATCATTAAAGTGAGGTTTTGTACTAAATAATGACTACCACATTTTTGGTTCCTCTTCAAAGATTAAAGTAGAAAAATAATTTTAAGGACAGAAACATGGAAAAATTAGTACGCCTTTTTCTATTCTTAGGTACTGTTGATAGCTATTACATAATAATTTAACATTTAATCTAAAATTTGATAAGATTATTTTGTGTATGGAAATACCAGACCATCTGACCTGTCTCTTGAGAAACCTGTATGCAGGTCAGGAAGCAACAGTTAGAACTGGACATGGAACAACAGACTTGTTCCAAATAGGAAAAGGAGTACATCAAGGCTGTATATTGTCACCCTGCTTATTTAACTTCTATGCAGAGTACATCATGAGAAACGCTGGGCTGGAAGAAACACAAGCTGGAATCAAGATTGCAGGGAGAAATATCAATAACCTCAGATATGCAGATGACACCACCCTTATGACAGAAAGTGAAGAAGAACTAAAGAGCCTCTTGATGAAAGTGAAAGAAGAGAGTGAAAAAGTTGGCTTAAAGCTCAACGTTCAGAAAACTAAGATCATGGCATCTGGTCCCATCACTTCATGGGAAATAGATGGGGAAACAGTGTCAGACTTTATTTTGGGGGGCTCCAAAATCACTGCTGATGGTGATTGCAGCCATGAAATTAAAAGACGCTTACTCCTTGGAAGGAAGGTTATGGCCAACCTAGATAGCATATTTAAAAGCAGAGACATTACTTTGCCAACAAAGGTCCGTCCAGTCAAGGCTATGGTTTTTCCAGTGGTCATGTATGGATGTGAGAGTTGGACTGTGAAGAAATCTGAGCGCTGCAGAATTGATGCCCTTGTACTGTGGTGTTGGAGAAGACTCGAGATTCCCTTGGACTGCAAGGAGATCCAATCAATCCATCCTAAAGGAGATCAATCCTTGGTGTTCATTGGAAGGACTGATGTTGAAACTGAAACTCCAATACTTTGGCCACCTCATGCGAAGAGTTGACTCATTGGAAAAGACCCTAATGCTGGGTAGGATTGGGGGCAGGAGGAGAAGGGGACGACAGAGGATGAGATGGTTGGGTGGCATCACTGACTCGATGGACATGGGTTTTAGTAAGCTCCGGGAGTTGGTGATGGACAGGGAGGCCTGGTGTGCTGCAATTCATGGGGTCGCAAAGAGTCGGACACGACTGAGCGACTGAACTGAACTGATATCTATCCATAATTTTCTTGTCAGTATAACATTTCTATCACATATTGATGTTACTGAACTCAAGTTTATGTGTCAGGCATACAGCTAAGACAAACATATGGAAATGTTAGAGTTTGGAGCAGCGAAAGGTTTATAGTAGGTCCATGAAAGGTGTCTCCTGTCCTCAAAATCCCAAACTCCCTGAAGGGTTTCAGCAAAGCATTTTTAAAGACAAGTTTAAAGAATGATCCCAGGATTGTGATCAGCTCAGCTGATAGTGAATGTCACTCAGTCGTGTCTGAGTGACATTACAGTGTCTGGACTATACAGTCCATGGAATTCTCCAGGCCAGAATACTGGAGTGGGTAGCCTTTCCCTTTTCCAAGGGATCTTCCCAACTCAGGGATCGAACCCAGGTCTCCTGCACTGCAGGCAGATTCTTTACCAGCTGAGCCATCAAGGAAGCCCAAGAATACTGGAGTGGGTAGCCTATCCCTTCTCCAGCAGATCTTCTCAACCCAGGAATTGAACCAGGGTCTCTTGCATTTCAGGTGGATTCTTCACTAGCTGAGCTACCAGGGAAGCCCAACATAGTATTTGATTTGAATATGAACTTCCAGAGATAATTCTTTCATAGTTATTTTAATTGACCTTAGACACACAGTTTGATACATGGGAATTAAAACATCCATCTTCCCCATCAGTCTACTTCATTGTTATTCTTTCCCATAACTTCTCTCATTTTAAGCTCAACTCTTGAATGTGGCAGAAGGGAACAGTTCTTGTTATTTTAAGTAGAATGGAATATACTAGAAAATATGGAGGGTGAAGGTGGAAACAGGCCACACAGTAAATATGAAGTTTGAAGAACTGGTTAGAAGAATGGGAGGTATACGAGGGAATCTATAGAGGATTATGTAACAGGAAATTTAGAAACACATGCTTACACTGCTGAGTTTTAGCTTGAGTGCCTGTCCTCTACTACCCCAGTAATTACATCTGACTCTTCCAAGACTGAACCAGCAATGAGAGCCTGTTCAGCTCTGTAACAGAAAGAAATATGATTTCTAAGAGGAAGACAAGAGATAATAGAGAGAAAACGTGATGTTGAACTTCCACAAACTATCCTGACTCCAGTTCAGTTCAGTTGCTCAGTCGTGTCCAACTCTTTGTGAACCCATGGACTGCAGCACTCCAGGCCTCCTTGTCCATCACCAACTCCCAGAGTTTACCCAAATTCATGTCCATTCAGTCGGTGATGCCATCCAACCATATCATCCTCTGTCGTCCCCTTCTCCTCCTGCCTTCAATCTGTTCCAACATCATGGTCTTTTCCAATGAGTCAGTTCTTTGCATCAGGTGGCCAAAGTATTGGAGCTTCAGCTTCAACATAAGTCCTTCCAATGAATATTCAGGACTGATTTCCTTAGGATGGACTAGTTGGATCTCCTTGCAGTCCAAAGGACTCTCAAGAGGCTCCTCCAACACCACAGTTCAAAAGCATTAATTATTTGGTGCTCAGCTTTCTTTATAGTCCAACTCTCACATCCATACATGATTACTGGAAAAACCATAGTCTTGACTAGACAGACCTTTGCTGGCAAAGTAATGTCTCTGCTTTTTAATATTCTGTCTATGTTGGTCATAACTTTCCTTCCAAGGAGCAAGCGTCTTTTAATTTCATGGCTGCAGTCACCATCGGCAGTGATTTTGGAGACCAAAAAATTAAAGTCTGTCACTGTTACCACTGTTTCCCCATCTATTTCCCATGAAGTGATGGTACCAGATGCCCTGATCTTAATTTTCTGAATGTTGAGCTTTAAGCCAACTTTTTCACTCCATTCTTTCACTTTCATCAAGAAGCTCTTTAAGTCTTCTTCACTTTCTGCCATAAGGGTGGTGTCATCTGCATATCTGAGGTTTTGGTATTTCTCCCAGCAATCTTGATTCCAGCTTGTGCTTCTTGCAGCCCTGCATTTGTCATGATGTACTCTGCATAGAAGTTAAATAAGCAGGGTGACAATATACAGCCTTGACGTACTCCTTTCCTGATTTGGAACCAGTCTGTTATTCCATGTCCAGTTCTAACTGTTGCTTCCTGACCTGCATACAGATTTCTCACAAGGCAGGTAACATGGTCTGGTATTCCCATCTCTTTCAGAATTTTCCAGTTTGCTGTGATCCACACAGTCAAAGTCTTTGGCATAGTAAATAAAGCAGAAATAGATGTTTTTCTGGAACTCTCTTGCTTTTTTGATGATCCAATGGATGTTGCGAATTTGATCTCTGGATCCTCTGCCTTTTCTAAATCCAGCTTGAACCTCTAGTAGTTCACAGTTCACATACTTTTGAAGCCTGGCTTAGAGAATTTTGAGCATTACTTTGCTAGCGTGTGAGATGAGTGCAATTGTGCAGTAGTTTGAGCATTGTTTGGCATTACCTTTCTTTGGGATTGGAATGAAAACTGACCTTTTCCAGTCCTGCGGCCAGTACTGAGTTTTCCAAATTTCCTGACATATTGAGTGCAGCACTTTCACAGCAGCATCTTTTAGGATTTGAAATAGCTCAACTGGAATTCCATCACCTCCACTAGCTTTGTTTGTAGTGTTGCTTCCTAAAGCCCACTTGACATCACATTCCAGGAATTCTGGCTCTAGGTGAGTGATCTCACCATCGTGATTATCTGGGTTGTAAAGATCTCTTTTGTTCAGTTCTTCTGTGTATTCTTGTCACTCTTCTTAATATCTTCTGCTTCTGTTAGGTCCATACTATTTCTGTCCTTTATTGAGCCCATCTTTCTGAGAAATGTTCCTAGTTTCTATTCCCAAATCTGTTTTATGTTCCACAATGTCGGTCAGTGTGAATTTTGAGAATAAAAGTGACAATTGTGTTTTTACAATATTACTTGCACCACTCTCTGAGGCAGGAAGCAGATGGCTCTGCTCAAGATACAGTGATTGGAAATTCATTCCCTGTGGATCGAAACTCTAAGACAAGAATAGAAGTCAATGGCACCCCACTCCAGTACTCTTGCCTGGAAAATCTCATGGATGGAGGAGCCTGGTGGGCTGCAGTCCATGGGGTCGCTAAGAGTCGGACACTATTGAGCGACTTCACTTTCATTTTTCACTTTCATGCATTGGAGAAGGAAATGGCAACCCACTCCAGTATTCTTTCCTGGAGAATCCCGAGGATGGGGGGAGCCTGGTGGGCTGCCGTCTATGGGGTCGCACAGAGTCGGACATGACTGAAGTGATTTAGTAGCAGCAGCAGCAGCAGGACAATTAATGGACGAGGCTAGGCCCTGCCCAGTCCACATATTTCTTTTCCTGAAGTTAGGAGACTTCTCTCACCGCACACACCCAAAAAAGTCCCCTTGTAGGCCAAAGGCTTCATCCCACCAGGCTTCTCTGTCCACAGAATTCTCTAGGCAAGAATATTGAACTTTAGGACATGGAAGCAACCTAAAAGTCCGTTGGCAGATGAGTGGATAAGGAAGTTGTGGTACATATACACAATGAAATATTACTCAGCTATTAAAAAGATGCATTTGAGTCAGTTCTAATGAGGTGGACAAAATTGGAGCCTATTATACAGAGTGAAGTAAGTCAGAAAGAGAAACACAATTACAGTATATTAACGCATACATATGGAATTTAGAAAGGCAGTAACTACAATCCTATATGCCAAGCAGCAAAAGAGACACAGATGTAAAAACAGATTTTTGGACTATGTGGGAAAGGGGAAGGATGGGATGATGTTGAGAGAATAGCACTGAAACGTGTATATTACCATATGTAAAATAGATGACCAGTGCAATTTCAATGAATGAAGCAGGGCACTCAAAGCTGGTGCTCTGTGACAACCCAGAGAGATGGGGTGGGGAGGGAGGTGGGAAGGGTTTCAGGATGGGAAGACACATGTATGGCAAAAACCACCACAATATTGTAAAAAAAATTATCCTATCCTGCAATTAAAATAAACTAATTAAAAAAAAAAAAAGGAATACTGGAGCTGATAGCCATTCCCTTTTCCAGAGGATCTTCCCAACCCAGGGGTGGAACCTAGGTCTCCCACATTACAGGTGGATTCTGTACCATCTGAGCCACCAGGGAAGCCCAAGTGTCTGTTTTTCGAATAACCTCAGAGAATATCTAAAAGCAGGATCATGTGTCTCATATGTGGTATCTCTTCATCTTTGAAGGTTTCGTCCATTTTCTCCCATCTGAAGAAACAGTTCTTGGAAGGGTTCCTTGGCTCCTTCTTAAGAAGTTTCATCATTATTTAGGTAGGCTTAGTGCTCTTTTAGAACTGTGGTGTTGGAGAAGACTCTTGAGAGTCCCTTGAACTGCAAGGAGATCCAACCAGTCCACCCTAAAGGAAATCAGTCCTGGGTGTTCATTGGAAGGACTGATGTTGAAGCTGAAACCCAAATACTTTGGCCACCTGATGTGAAGAGCTGACTCATTTGAAAAGATCCTGATGCTGGGAAAGATTGAAGGCAGGAGGAGAAGGGGACAAGAGAGGATGAGATAGTTGGATGGCATCACCACCTCAATGGACGCGAGTTTGAGTAAGCTCTGGGAGATGGTGATGGACAGGGAGGCCGGGCATGCTGCAGTCCATGGGGTTGCAAAGAGTCAGACACGACTGAGTGAACTGTACTGAGTGCCCTTTCAATATCTCAGGAATTAGGGAGGAATTAGGAAGAATAAACCTCATTCCTAGACAGCTCAGAAGTTTCTCTTGCACTATTTCATTCCTGAATGACTTTTCATTAGGTAAAAGGAGCTCATAAACCAAATAGTTTTCACAACAATGATACAAAAAGGGTCACCATACTCATTGTAATTACATGACAGTACAGACCAAGCTCAGTACAAATAAAACAAGCTCTGAAATGCATCGACTAAAGAATTTCTTGCATTGACATTTAAAGTTACTTTCTCAGAACTTATCCATCGACCCAATGATAAATTTCCAAATCAGCTTTAATGGTTTGTGAGCAAAGTAAAAAATTTAATTTTCTTACTAAAAAGAAAGGAAACCAACTCAGAAATATCACAATCTATCCATTACAGCAACTCAGAATAATCTTTAAATGTACAGAAAATCATCTCAATAATTTATGAGCCTTTGTCTCTAAATCAAAACAATATCAGCAGGATTTAAATATAATTTATTCATTAAAATTGATTTTGTTTTGATTTTATCTTATTGTCTTCTTTTCATTAAAATATGGTATTTTGGGAAGCATGTGTCAAAGTATTTATTTAACAGTGGACATTTTTCTTACATTGCCACTGTTTTAAGTGATAATGAACAAAGTGTACATGGACAGAATCAACTGTCCATGAACGGCTGAACAGAATCAGATGAACAAATGCATAAAATCAACTTAAACTGAACACCTATTTGTATTTGAAAATTATTCCTCAAGTTAAATGATAGGTATGGCAGTTTAAGTTACATATTTTAAAACATGGAGTTTGACTGCTTGCTTTTTTCATTCTTAAGGGCTAAGTTGTCTATTGGAGTGTGATGCTTTATTCTGAATAATAGTTAAAGATGAGGCTTCGTATATCTGTTCTTCCTGAATAACCTTACAAATAATATCTGAAATATTGTGGGCACACAAGAGATATGAAATAAATCTTACGACTTATACAAGAAAAATTTTCAGAGTAACATTATTCCACATTGTAATTTCATTTTGGTAATAATTTTAATTGAGAAAAAAGAGAAAATATTACCTTAAGTAAAAGTGCTAATCATGACATGGCTCTTACTCGGCTTGAACTTATGTAACTAAGAGCAGTTAGAGAACATTCCAAGTATGTCCAAAGTTTATGTTTCTGGAAGCTGTGCAAAAGTTCAGGAAAGGGGTCATAATTCCGTGCAATGATTCCTGAATTCCTGACTTGGAGATTGTATAACCCCATTAGTCTACTGACCTGGGTCCCACAAAGTTCTATTATTTTTTCACATATACCCTTCTGTTATCAAACTTGTATATCTTTCCATGTTAAAAACATTACTGAGTGTTTTATAGGCTTCAAAAAATCTCTCATGACATCTGCAGTGAAACTAAACAAGGACTTATATAAAACACATTTGCAACCTGAAGGCAAATTTTTATTTCTACAAATATTTATATCCTCATAAAAGATAATGTGAAATGCCATTTAGCATTTCAGAGAGGTCTTTCAAAAGTATTTTTAGACTTTATTGAAATTTTAATCGAGCTTAAATAACCCAGTTTATTTACATGTAACCCCGACTTTTATATGATTTTACAAATAATAAAACAAAATTGCATTACTGTAGTCAGTTCAGTCAATTTAAGAATCGCTATATCAATATTTCTAGTTTAGAAATGTTTGAATAGGGAGCTATAGAATACATTACTAAATAAATTTATTATGGCTAATAAAATGTAGAATATATTTTATTTTCTCAGAAGCTATTGCCTTTAAATATTAGAATAATCAGATAGAATTCCTGAGAGAAGCATCTGTTATTTCCATCTTTAGAAATTATGGAAAAGAGAAGGAAGAAAAAGAAAGATAAAAGTTTTCTATGTAAAATGATTTCAGAAATAACAATTGTATTATGTATCCATATTCCAACTAAGATCCCAAAGCATTATGTTAAGAAGGAAGCTGAGGCCATAACTGGAAACAGTGGAAACAAAACACCTTGATCTATTAGCAGAATCTGTCTTAGATGGAAGAATGTGAAATGGAAGCATGCAAGGCAGGTATTTTCATCTCTAATTCAGACAACTATGTTGTGGGAAGAATTGGGATTAATATGTCAACATTCTACCTGATTCTGAGTTTTGTGTGAAAAATCCAAATAATCTGACTGAGAATTTTGTTAACTCAAATACTAACCAAAGGGGGGGTGGAGAGAGAGAAATGTAACAAGAATCACATTTACTAAGATTCTTGCTTATGGTAAGGGGAAGTGCCCCTGCAACATGAAGTGATAGGATATATAGTACCATTGGCACTTAAACAGAATGGGCTCGATGGTAACTGAAAAAATTCAACTGTTTTAGAGGTTTGAAGAAAGAAACTGTTAGGGACTTGTTAATCACCATCAACTCCAGGAACACTGAAAATAAAATTTCTACAGTGATGGTCATGTTTGGTGAGATCCCTATGTCTGGAAACCCACTTCAGTATTCTTGCCTCGAAAATCCCACGGATGGAGGAGCCTAGTGGGCTACAGTCCATGGAGTCGCAAAGAGTTGGACACGACTGAGCGACTTCACTTTCGCTTTCTATGTCACAGGCAGAATATGCTGGAAATCAGGCCTAGATGTAAGGAAGAGAGAGATACAAAGCATATGGTATCATTTCTTCACCAGGTTTCCAGTTTTTAAGTCAATATCTTCATAGGAAAAGAGTAAGACCTTGAAATCTATGGTGGAGACTTTGGGTGGACAATCCTGAGAAATTCAAAACTGCATATTGTATTGTTCCCTTGACTTCATGGGCTGTCACAAGCACCTACTCTACCAGAGGAAAACAGTCTCTCTTGTTTGGAAACACTGCAAACCTCTCGCCTGTAACAGATTCCTCACAAATTGCTGCTTGTCTTCCAAAATATTTATTTCCACACCATTTATTGTCTGTATACCACAAAACACAAGATGAGGGGCTTCCCGTCTGGCTTAGACTGTAAAGAATCTACCTGCAATGCAGAAGACCCAGGCTTGATCCCTGAGTCAGGAAGATCCCCTGAAGAAGGTAATGACAACCCACTCCAGTAATCTTGCCTGGAGAATTTAATGAACAGAGGAGCCTGGTGGGCTACAGTCCATGGGGTTGCAAAGAGTCAGACACGACTGGGCGACTAACACTTTCACTTTCAAACAAGACGAGCATTGGCACAACCTTCTCATGAGGATGTGGGTCCAAGTCTAGATGGGAATAGTAAATGCCCCAGAGGAACAGTAGAACCCTGCTAAACATACACACAAGAACTTGAGGACATATGTTTGACCAAAAGAGGAAGAACATAAGACTGGAACGGGAAGAATTTAATAATTTGAGAACATTCAACCTTGACACAGGGTTTAATAACTTGGCAGGGACACCTGGAACCAATTATAAAGCCATGCTGGGATAATCCTTTTGAAGTTTGTGAACAATGATACTCTATTGTAAATGAGGTAAAGTGCCTTGATAGAACATTGAAGACTTCTGAGGGCTCAGAGGAGTGAAATAATTAAGATGAATTTATTGTGTAAAATCAGAAGACACACCACCTCACCATCCACTTGTTTTCCTCAGGAGCATTTATAGAATGTGCCAGAGTTCAGCTCCGGCAGCCAGGGAATCGTCCTGAAGGGATGAACGGGGTCGGGGGAGAAAATGATGCAGTCTCTCGCTCAAAGCACTGGGCTGCATGTTGATTTTAAGCATCAGGTTTTCTTTTATACTTTTACAAAAGCATTAGGTCAGAGGTATGACATCTTCAGTTTCCCCTCACCCAGATTTACTGTCTCCATAAATCATTGTTGTCCTTCAGAGTTCCCTCTTAACTGTCCTTATGATTACATTGTAACTCAAGTTTGTCTCTGGGCTGTATATCACATTCCTCAGTTTATTTCTTATCTCTCTAAATCCTGCTATTCCCTAGTAACTTAAGCTCATCATTTCCTAAAAAGGCTTTTAGCTATTAGTATTTCTGAAATACCTAGTTTCCATAAGCTATAGTAAAATATGCCAACACTACAACATACCTTAAACTTTTAGCTTCTAACTATTCCTAATTATTCCTAACCCCTAAACTCAGCAAACTTGTTTTGCAATAAACATTTCCCTTACAAGCAGGTTTCAGATAACAATGTTTCCCATGGCCTCAGGCTGCAGCCTATGTGCTCATCCTGGAACATTCTTTGTAAAGATCCTTGAACAAATGTCAATAGTTAACTTTATGGATTATAACATTCTTTCCAGCCAACTCAACTGGAGGAAGGAAAGGACAAGTCAGAATCACAAGATCTAACTCCTTCATCCTGGGACCCTGCCTGCGGGATGAGGAGAGGGGGTTGGGGCCGTGCGTCCATTTTGTCAGTAATGCCTAACGCGGCTCCCGACAAGAATGTTCTCTTTTAAGTAAGTAAGGAATGGTGGGAGTGGAGGGAGTAGAGGAGATGCACAGGCATCTTTATGAAACTCAGTAGCAGATTCCTGAGCAGGCTGGTATGAGCAGAAAGAACTGAGCATCCCTTTCACAGAATTCTGGGATACCAAAGGCCAGGTAGCAGTACATAACCATCAAAGGCAAGGTAGATGAAATTCTATAATGGGCAGCAAGATCAGAGTAGCAATCAGAGTGCCTTGACCCTCAGAGGTTTGTGGGATGATTGAGATCATACTGTTCTGAGCACAGATGATAGGGGTTATGTAACTTGCATTAAAAAAAAAAAAAAGTGTGCTGCCAAGCGGAAGGCTGATGTCAGCCACCAAAATGGAAAGTTATAGTTTTTTATCCAAGTTCCAGATGTATGACAATGCACGGATCCAAAATCCATTGATTAAAGGAAATGCTGAATCCCCTTGAGGAAGGATACTGCAATACCACTATTATAATATAAAATAAACATCCCCTTACTCTTTCTCCAAAGAGATCTCTGATCATTTCCCATTTACCTGGAAAAGGAGACTGTCTATACTTTGGAGGGCTGTTGGATCCAGAATCTAAGATGACACTAGTAACAAGGAATCCAAAATGCTACTTTGAATTTCTGCTTGAGTGGGAGTGATAGAAGCCAGATGATAAATGGTGTCCTGGCCGGCCCAAGATCATCTCATACTAAACATATATCTTCAAATTTACCTTGGTATCATTTGCCTATTCTCAGAATCCATACATCATAGCACCTGGCAGAAGCTTCCTTCACATTATTTCTCGGATTTGTGGAGTACAAGACTAAGCGGAATCCCTAAAAAGTGTGCCGCCTCCCCTGGAGAGCAATATCATTAACATGAAGCAATACTGAACCCCAAATGGAATGGAAGGAATTAGTGCCACCCTCGAAGTTTTAATGAATGCAAAAGTAGGGGTACCTATCATATCCCCGTTTTATTTCTGTTGACCCCTGCAGCATCCAAAAGGGTTACAATGGATAATGGTGGGCTTTCATAATTTAACTTAATGGTAACCTCAAGCTCAGCTGCCAAGTCAGTTGTGATATCTGACAAAAAAAAAAAAAATGAACAATACAGTTCTGGAACTTAGTATGCAGCTCTTCACGTGAGGAGCACATTCATCACAAACAGCTCGGTTTCTATAGGAAGGACAGAAGTATACACTAGTGTTTCCAAGAAAAGTTAAACTCTCCTGTTCTGTCACAGTATAGAACACAAAGGACATAACTATTTTGATATTTTTTTCCTTAGTTGAGTAAAATAGTCTGGTCTCAACAGAAACTTATCAAGTAAAATGTGGTAACGTCAAAACATGGACTTTTTAATTTAATTGTAAGAGCTAAGACATAGATTACTATAGTAAATTCACAGATTTTTGACTAAAATGCACCATAAGAAATTACATTTAGCTTAATTTTATTTAATTCAGAGTCAAGGACTATACCATAATTTCTCTCTCAGTGCTTCAGCATTCTTTACTATATCTCTAATACACTAAGTTTACTATGACATCTTTTGCATTCATTTGTTGATAATGAGATGTATTGAAAGGAGACACCACATTCAATCCCTAGGTCAGGAAGATCCCCTGGAGGGGGACATGGCAACCCACTCCAGTATTCCTGCCTGGAAAATCCCATGGACAGTGGAGCTTGATGGACTACAGTCCTTGGGGTTGTGACTAAACAACAACAAAAATGGTCTCCTTTATAGGAAAATTAAATAATTATGATTCTCTATTTTCTAGTAAAGTGAACTGATGCTATCACTTTATCATTGATTGTAATATTAACTATGAGTTTGAAGCTTTGCCTTTATGTGTTTTAATTTAATAATTTAAAATGTGAATGTTAGATTAAAAGTAGGATGAATATATGTCCTAGTTTGCTTAGACTGTCCTGATTTATGCCCATCTCCCGGGTGTTCCATGTGGCTAGTGCCTCTTTCACTTTAAATGTGTTCAAGTTTGGAAAATAAACTATCTTAGTTATAATAGTAAGGAAACCTAAGCTTCTTGGATACAAGAGCTGTGTATGAACTTTTGGAATAATAAATGAGAAACCTTTTCTAAGGATGCACCTGCTTCCTTTCTCTTATGTTTCTGCTTCAAAAAATGCACGTGTCCAAACCGCTTTACGGTCACAAAAGGCTCAGCTCACTGGGAGGAGAGGAGACAGAAAATCTCTGGGGAAAATGATATGGGGATGGGAACTGAAGACCTCTGAGTGAGATTACAAGAAGGAGGGGCAAATGTACTCCGCAGAAGAGTACAGAAAGAGTACAGAAGGGAAACAGAAACAAAAATGCTAATACATTAGAAAGGTAGGCAAAGTAAGTGCCGCCAAGTAGAGAGATGATAAAAAAAAACCATGGGATCCATTCCTTCCTTTTCTAGGAAAGAATAGAAATCATTTTTACCTCCTAAAGTCAGAGTCCAATTTCTTGTTACAGAGGTATTTTGGTTATTGTATATGAGTGCGTGTGCGCATACTAAGTTGCTTCAGTCATGTCTGACTCTTTGCGACCCTATGGACTGTAACCCACCAGATTCCTCTGTCCGTGGGATTCTCCAGGCAGGAATACTGGAGTGGGTTGCCATGCCCTCCTCCAGAATATCTTCCCAACCCAGGGATTGAACCCACATCTCTTATGTCTCCTACAATGGCAGTCGGGTTCTTTATCACTAGTGCTACCTGGGCAGCCCTACTGCACTACAGAAAAGGGAAAAGTACTCTGCATTAGAATCATCCACCTTCTATGTATATAATATATTTTACCCTAGGATTTCAAGCCAAGGTTTACTCTGAGGTTGAATTGTAACATGTAAAAGTACTCCTAAAATGTAAATTTTAAAGAACGTATTACAGAAATAATTACTGCATTCAGATTAACCTAACCCAGACATGAAAATGATACTTTTGTTTACTCTCCATGTATCTTTACTGGAGAACATTTTATAACCATTCTAGAGAAAACAGAAATTATCTTTGAGAAAAGTATTTAAATAATTCACACCTATAGCTGTAATATATTTGTTCAGTTGTTCAGTTGCTCAGTTGCGTCTGACTCTTTGAGATTCTGTAGACTGCAGCATGCCAGGTTTCCTTGTCCTTCACCATCTCCCGGAGCTTGCTCAAACTCATGTCCATTGAGGTGGTGATGCCATCCAACCATCTGTTGTGTCCTTCTGATGTGTCCACGTCATCCTCTGTTGTGTTCTTCTCCTCCTGCCTTCAATCTTTCCCAGTATCAGGGTCTTTCAAATGAGCCAGTTCTTCACATCAGGTGGCCAAAGTAGTGGAGCTTCAGCTTCAGCATCAGTACTTCCAATGAATATTCAGGGTTGATTTCCCAGGATTGACTGGTTTGATCTCTTGCAATCCAAGGGACTCTCAAAGTCTTCTCCAACACCACAGTTCAAAAGCATCAATTCTTTGGCATTCAGCCTTCTTTATGGTCCAACTCTCACATCCATACCTGACTACTGGAAAAACCATAGGTTTGACTAGAACTTTGTTGGCAAAGTAATGTCTCTGCTTTTTGATATACTGTCTAGATTTGTCATAGCTTTTCTTCCAAGGAGTAAGCATCTTTTATGTCATTGTGATGTCATGCTTACATCATTTCACTTAGTTCCCACCACAATACAAATTAATATATTTCAATATGAATATATTACTATGAATCTGAAAGATTCCCAAGCATTTTCTCTATTTATCGTTATCTCAAGTAAAATATATACATATATGCATTTTATAGCAGATCTGGTTACAAAAGCATCTCTATTTTGAAAATGAGCAAAATATGCCCTATAAATAATACTCTGATGATTGTATATGTGTTCTCTGGGTTGTCTCCATATGTGTCAGCAGAGAGCTGACACTATGCAGAGTGTATTTTTATGCCTTGTCTCAATATTAAGCTTAATTTCGGAAATTATTTTTGTCCTTTTTC
Source organism: Okapia johnstoni (assembly GCA_024291935.2). Classification (NCBI taxonomy): domain Eukaryota; kingdom Metazoa; phylum Chordata; class Mammalia; order Artiodactyla; family Giraffidae; genus Okapia; species Okapia johnstoni. Next base: position 141,324,240 of record CM044308.1, read on the forward strand.
CTTCAAACTTGTTTCCTCACACATTTGGAAAGAAAATTAATATAATGAGAGCATTCTATCAGAAATAATGTGAATATTAGTCATCTACCACTCCTAGCTCAGGTATATTAATATTCAGATGAAGAAATTCATTTGTGAAATACCTGGTCAAAAAATATCATGATCTGTGTTCATCATTCTCCTGTAAAGTCTATAGCATTATGTTACTTTTGTTTTCCATAAAATGTATGTGTGTTGGGATGTCGATTTATTTTTAGAAAATTAAAAACATAAATACAGGGCAAGATTTTATTCATGATGGAGTTCACAACACAGTATCAAACTGTGGTGTCATACTTACATTGTTTCACTTAGTTCCCACCACAATACTAATTAGTATTATTTTACCAATGATTGCAGATGGGAAGATTGAGGTTTCAAAAGACTAAATATCTCACCCAAGTCACATATCTAGGGTATGGCAAAACTGGAATTCAAACTAGTGCTTACTTTTATACTGGTATGTGACTTTTCTTTTTTCTGTCTGTGGAGGAGGAGTGATTTTGGGAAACCAGAAAGAACTTAAATGATAATAAGGGACTGATTAAATAAACTACTGTATGGTATTAATAAAATAAAAGGCTATAGAGATGTTAAAATGAAAGACTGGCCAAAAAATCAAACAGGAAAATAATACTGTAAGCTGATAACATCAATTATTTCCAGAAAGAGTTTTGAGTCAACCTGGAAATGACAGGCAAAGGGAAACTTATGTGTGTGTGTATTTTTTATATAGGCATGATTCTTATATTTATATTTATTCTTATGATACACGCATTTTTATAATGCGTGTCACTTTTATGTCTTAGTATTAAAAAGAAAACTACTAAGGGAGAGAAAAATCCTACACATTCAAAATTGCTGGCTCCACAACTTCTCTTTTTTCTGTTAAAACACAATAAAGGCTGTTCTCCCTCTAGACTCTACTACACAGTTAAATTACTGGAAGCAGACTACACTTCATCCTGTTTCCAATTCCAAGTAAATGCTCAGGGCTGTGACATAGTAATTGTGTCAGCAAGTCAAGTTGCTTTGAAGTTGATCCCATATTTGGTTCTGAGAAGGTCAATTCAGGCACAGTTGAAGAAATCTTTCTAGGCACAGAAAAGACAAAGTGACAAATTATTTCAGAGAAAGGACTTAAATGTGAATGAAAATATATAAATATATAGCTCTTAGGTAATTGCATAGAATTGCTAGTGATTTTCTAAAATGACCTTGTTCTAATTATAGAAAGGCAAGGTAAAACATGTAGGTATAATTTAGATCTAAGACATTTGTATTTAAAATAGCATCTTACAAATTGCATTGTGCTAAGTGTGACCAAACTAGGAATTAGGCTTCTTGCTGGTTTCCTACCCATATTACATCCAGTTATAAACCAACTTACTTAAAGTTCCTGGAAATAGGGCAGCCACAATGCTCCAGAAATGCTCTCCACACAATGCCCCAGAAATGTTCTCCGACCAAAGAAGATGCTGGGCTACATAGAAAAAGAACTCCTTTCCTTATTGAATCTTTTGAGTGTGTAGCTCTGAGAGGGTTTTCTTTTTCTATCCCTTCACACCAGTGCAGCAGTGAATCAGGTATCTATCACACCACTAGAGAGAGTAAAAGAGAGTGCAGGACAATAGAGACTTCTAAATTTTACTATTTCTCTGACCGCTTTAGTTAGGAATTTCAACTCATTTTATGAGAAACATGAGCATTTTGTTTTTATAGCAATTGTTACCAAAAGTTCTCTGTTTAAACAGATATCTGGTTCTTTTAATAATCCTGTCCAATCTAAAAACTTTGGAGCTTTCCAGATGGCACAGCTGGTAAAGAAACTGCCTTCCAGTTTACGAGATACGTGAGATGTGGGTTCAATCCCTGGGTCAGGAAGATCCCCTGGAGGAGCAAATGGCAACCCACTCCAGTATTCTTGCCTGGAAATCCCATGGACAGAGAAGCCTGACAGGTTACAGTCCATGGGGTCGCAAAGAGTCGGACACGACTGAGCACTCACACACACACTCTCAAAACTACACAGTGATATTCTGTAGAAAAACAGCCTTATTTTAGTTAAATGTTAGTCCTGTTCATTTTAAAGTGCGATCTCACTTCAACTACTCTCTTGTACTACTCAGAGAAAGCTGGACTGGTAAGTGGTACATAAGAAGAGGCAAGGAGAGTTGGAGTCTGCTCTCTGGTTATTTAGTCTGCTCTCTCTTCCTGTTTCCCTGTACTTGTCCCCAGGTGTTGGAGGAGAAAGGAAGGAAAAGGAAGACCAGTTTGATTTCCATCCTGGCCTGCTGTAGGTTTCAACCTCTCCTAGTGTTTACAATGGCTGCTGATCTAACTTGTCTACAGGCTCAACGTAAGCAAATAGATGCTCACTTGCATAGGAGAAGACAAAGCTATAATCCTTAACTAGCCATTCTGAAATCTGGTGATTCACATTTATCTGGCAACTTTTAGCTTTGAAATCTTGGAAGATAACATTTTTATGAACAATAAATGTTCCAATAAAGTCAACTGATTTTCCTCTCTGATCTCTTCAAGGTAAAGGCCATCAAAGCAGCCCTGCATATTTGTCTTGCCTTTCACAGGTTTTGACAAAATCATCAAACACATTTTTCTATTTTATTTTCAAATTAAATATGCTATGCTTTAATTTTTCTCCTTTGTTTAGTTTATATCCTTTCATATATTTTTCTATGCATATAAGTACATAAGTATGCATATATTTTAATCATAAAATGCTATTGAACTACAATACTGTTTCTTAGTCTCTTTTTTCATTTAACTGTACTTACTGCGCGCCCAATCCTAAGTATTTGACATGAAGTGACTCATGTAATCTTGCCATCCTCTTCATTACACGTAACTTGACATAAAGTTTATGTCTTCATTTTCCATATTAATGTCTAGAGGTCTCAACATTTATTTAGTCACACTCATTAATGGGCTTGTGGTTTGTTTCTGTATTTCCTATTATAAATGCAGCAAAATGACCACTGGTGAGCTTAGATCTTGTAGTATGTTGTGCTTAACTTATTGGAACCAGAGAATCAGACCATTCTTACTGGTGAGTGGAGAGGCTGCTCCAGTAGTGACTGGATATTTTCACTATCTGGTAATTTCCTGAGGCAGGAAGTGATGAATGAGGAGATACCTTAGATGAGGGCAGTGGAAGAACTTCCTCACTGGAGCTGGTGGTTGGGTGAGTGGGCTTGACTTTGCCATCGAAGTGGCATGGGGGCAGTTCTAGATGTGGCTGTGGGCAGTAAACTGCACTTAGTCAAACGGAAGCAGATGCTTCCCAGTGAGTGACTGTGCTGGGGCTGGGCCTATGCAGTGGACATTACTGATACAGGTTTTTACAAGAAAATTTGGGAACCTGTAAATAAAAATAAAGTCTTTATTTTTAAAGTCTTTTAAAAATAAAATCCTATTTAGACCAAGAAATAACTTTCTGATAGTTAAGGTTTTGCTGAAAATGAAAGTCAGGGCATAATGATTAATGTCACCTCTCAATGAGCATGTGGGATGATGGATTCCCAAACACTCAGACATCGAGGTGACCACTCATTGTCCCCTTCACATTCAAGGTTTACCCTGAGCATAAGCAATACTGGAGGGATGTAATAAAATCATGTTAGACTTTGATTTGCTGAAAGTGTAATTTAGAAAACACTATAATAAAATTGTCTCTGTTCCACAAGGAGTAAAATATTAAAGTTGCCATTTATATTTAAGTCATGGTTGTAAAAACAAACTTTAAATATAAATGATAAAAGTGGATTTTCTTAATATTCACTGCACTCATTTTAGTTCAATGTGTCAATTTCTCATTGTATAAAAAAGTAAACTTTAAGAGTATGTTTTCGTTGTATATTACTGCAGTAATATGACCTCCTTGACGAGAAGGACAATGTATATTTCATCATTGTATTTCCCTAGATGAGCACAGTTTTTAGTCTAAAGTAGTCATGTGGCAATCGCTGAATTCAAATCTTTTTTGATTCAGATGTAATCAATGGTAATAAATGGCTTGAACATGAGAGTAAAAGTCATCACACAGCAAAATATTTATTCCTAATGTTAGATTTAAATATTTTTGTAATTACTAAGCTGAAGTTGATTGTAACTTTAGGATAGCAGGACTAACCTCAGCAACTGTATGGATAAGAGAGTTAAACCTGAGTTCCCTTTTAATATCAACTCTATGTCAGCAAGTGAACTGAGCATTTTATTTAATTATCTCCTTTATCCTTCAATCACATATATAAAGTAGGAACTATTTGTCCTATTTTTTTTTCTACATATGACAAGAGTAAGTAGCACAGAATTGCAAAGCTATGTATGAGTAATACAGCTGGAAATTAAATCCAAGCATCTCTAGTTATGAAACCTCTCATTTTGACCACTAAACTTCATTGCCTGAATATTGCTTACACTATGATCCAGTTTAAAAATTCAGAATATTAAATATACAATTTTAGAATAGAATCACAACTTAAAATTATATTCAGTATTATGATCAATATTTGAAGATTTAAGAAACAATAATTAGTACTCCAATATCACAGAGGTATTAAAAGAATAAGAAGAAATTAGAAATACATCATCTTATCTTGTCTAGTTTGGATCATTTTGTTAAAAATATGCATTTTAGTAGCTAGATTTGAAATGAAGAAACATTTTCTTTTCATTTCACACATTAATATTAAGTATCTATATTCTTTAGTTTCATAATGATTTTTTAAAATTAACTCTAGAGATCAAAGCCATCCATAACTATCATTCACTTTATATTTTCAAGTGGAAACAATTTGGAAAATTTTGACTGAGGTAGAGACTGACAATCCCTACTCCCAGTCATAGATTACAAAATGTTTATGATAATTAAATCTCCCAAGGAAGCTAGAGAGAAAGTAATTTCAAATCCTAATTTTTATTCAGTATTACTGTATAAATTTATGCTATATGCCATAAATCAAGCTAGTTTATTCATAGATAACTTTATGTAAATGTGTAGCAAAAAGGGGTCATGTCAATCACACTCCCAAATTACAGTCTTATTCTCCATCTGGCATAACTTACTTCAAGTTATGGATTCACCCTATTGTTTAATTCTGAGAAAATGTAATTTAATTTAAGAATTTCTTTAAAGAAAATCCAGCTGTGAGCCTTTAAATAAAAGTGAGTTAAATTCAGAACATGTAATTCTCCCGTTGAGAAACTTCATATATATGTTGCATTGTAGTGTCTAATTCTGTGTTTTATTTGAAAGTTCTTTTTATAGGTTTCTTATGATTAAAATAAAAATAATGATCAATTTTATCACTTTAAGAGAATGTTCTATTAGTTTTAAAGTTTTTGAATATATTTCAGATATTTTTATTCTAAACATTGATACAAAATCTGATTTTTATACTAGATATTGCATTGTTTTATTTTGACAATCTTTTTTTCAGATGCTAGATAGACTTCTCACAACAGAGAAAACTAAAAGCCGATATTGTTATATTTTGATATGTTGTGTTATGCTATGTTATACTATTTTATATTGTATTATGTTATGCTAAATAAATAAATTCACATATTTTTATTAAAATTAGATAATGTGCTAAAGATAATTTTATAGTATACAAATATTCATTTTAAAATTTATAATTTTAAGTTACTGACATAATTATGTATTTGTTATGACTAAGTATTGTTATTGTTTATTATTATTCTGATTTTCACAGGTAGAGCATCTGTTTCTAAATTTATTTTAATTTCCTGCATTAATGTCAAGTTTTTCTCAACTACCTCTTGGACCCAAGTTTGGCACAGAAAATTATATGAGTCATCATCTCAGCAATCATGGTTTATCTTTTTTTTTTTAATAACTTAACTTTATACTCTTAGAACTAGCTACATAGTTTCACCATTTTTTTACTTGAAGGGATATGTACTAAGAAGAATCTTTTACCTTAATAGCTGTCTTTTCTTTTTACTAGCAATGTAAAAATCTCAATAGTGTACATATTATAAATAAAATACACACACATTTTTTCTTCTTAAAATGGGCCTAGATTCAACAAAGAATACTTCAGTGGAGTAGACAAAGTGATAAGAGAAAAGATATGCCATTCAATAAAAACTTTAAAAAGTGCCAGAAATGTAAACAAGATGTAAAACAAACTGTATTTACATTGCATTTAGTGACAAAAATACTTAAGTCTTGCAGTGGTCAAAGCTAAATCCAGGTGGCAATACCATGTGAAACGAGTTGCAATAAAAGTAAATATAATAAAAATACATAAATTTTTCAGAAGTCAAGAACATTGATGTTAAAAGGAAGAATGCAGACAGATCCATATCTGGAAAAAAGCGGGAAAGAATCAGAACAGAAGTGGGGATACAGGCAAGGGAAGAAATTACTGAGGAAGTAGGGTCCTTAAAAAGGCAGAGGGGAAAGGGGACCAGAGCACGATTGGAGGTTTAGGTCCACTGTTCTAAAAAGAAGGAAAAATGGATGGGTGCATGTGCAACTGTGCGAGTGGGTTTTGTGAAAAAGGAGACTGGAAGTCTTCTTAAAGTCTTTTTTTTTCCTTCTACAAAGTAAGAGGCAAGAGTTTCCGCTGACTAATGGGAAAGGTAGGAGAGTCAGAGGCCTGAGGATTATTGAGAATGATTGAAATAACCTCCATGAAGACTAGGAAAGTGCTAAGAAGATATTGTAAAATTCTCAGTCAGAGAATTGGAGAAGTCAGACCAGATTATTGATCATATCTATAGTGGTGGCATTGTGCAAGGTCATCTGATTTGCTCCATCTTTGCTTTATTATCTGGATGTGGGGCCTGAGGAGCTGGAGAGTTGGATTCCAAAGCACTGCGGTTGAGTGATGAATCCCAGTTCTAATTTAGAGAGGAAAGGGTATAAGCAGAGGCTGATTTAAAACTACTGAAGGCTAAGCTGTAGGCCCCCTCGTTACAGAAGTTATTCCAATTCCCTCTAGGGACCTTGGTAATTTTGTACTCCTATTTACAATTTTATACTATTTTTCTTTTAAAAAAAAGTCCTACTAATAGTTCACAAGTATGAAACCCCAAAATCTGAATACAGCCACAGGGGCTGAAAATAATAGAAATGCCAGTAGGAGATTAAAAAGTAAAGGAGTCTATGAATTGAATATTCTAATGTTAACAAAGGTGAAAATAGTGGAACTGAAAACACAGGAGTGCTAGGAGAATAGAAATTTGTTTTGGGGAAGTGGAATAAATTAAATCAGAATTTCACAGATGAAACATTTAAGACAAACCAGATTTGCTTTCCCTGTCCTATTGCCCTTGGATTTTTCAAAGTATATTAAAATAAATATGCACACAGAATCTATTTTTGTAATTTACTGAATAAATAAAGTCACACAGTTGTGTCCAACTCTTGGTGATCCCATGGACTGTAGCCTGTCTGGCTTCTCTGTCCATGGAATTCTCTGGGCAAGAATACTAGAGTGGGTTGCCATTTCCTTCTCCAGGGTATCTTCCCAACCCAGGGATTGAACCCAGGTCTCCTGCATTGCAGGCAGATTCTTTACCAACTGAGCCACTAAGGAATAAATAAATACTTTACAGAGAACACTCAGGGATATGTATATGAAAACCCAGTTGAGAAATTCCTTTATTTACTTAGTAGTGAAAAGAGTGATATAACTATTGTATTTCTCTTTTTGGACTTAAAGTTTAAATCTCAACACAAAGCCCAATCAGAGTAATTTCCTTAAAATCTAAACACACCTTCATATTTCTCCAGTTCTTTATTTTCTAGTACTTGTGATTACTTCTGCGAAAGAGGACTTACATCACCATTAGATTAAAATAAGTTGTAAAGGAACATAGCTAATTATCAACAAGAACTTGTTACTGATAGGGCCCATATGGGGTCTCATTGATAAGATGGCTCATTATGTCAACCTTCTGATGTCCCTTTATGTCATATCTGGGACATAGGAGGACCCACCACTTCTGACGTTCATCTACAACAACAAGCTCCTTTCTGTTTTTCCAGACAAAACTCTATGAACAGTTCTTACCCCCAATTAGGAACTATACCGCCACACCTCCGTAATCACACTTCACACCTCTGCTTCCCTTCAGGTCAATCTGTCTATCACGTCTAGAAATTGCAGGACATTCTCTTGCTTTCTCAGGGAGACTCCCTTTTGCATATGGTGTAAATACTAGTCTTGTAGGGGCTACACTGGTGAGTTCACTGTTAGTTTCAGAGAATACTAACAAGTCCCCAGAAAGACTCCTATTTGCTATCGACTTCAGCTGTTGTCTTCTTACCCCTGGAATATTTTTCTTATGTGGAACCATTACCTACTCTTGTCTTCCCACTAACTGGACGGGAACATGCACCCTGGTATATCTGGCTCCAGATATTGCTATTGCTCCTATCAGACCCTTCCTATCCCACTAACTCATAACCGACTCAGACGGCAGTTCACTTCATTCCTCTATTAATTAGTTTAGGAATAGCAACTGGGATTGGGACAAGGACCGCAGGACTCACAACCTCTTTAAATTACTATCAAAGCCTTTCTAAAGACTTCACTGATAGCCTAGAAGAAATAGGTAACAGCCTTATCACTATTCAAAACCAGCTAGGTTCCCTGGCAGCCATGGTCCTCCAAAACAGAAGAGGATTAGACCTCCTCAAAGCAGAAAAAGGAGGCCTATGCCTATTTTTGGAGGAAGCCTACTGTTTCTATGCCAATAAATCAGTCATTGTAAAGGATGCAGCAAGAAATCTGACAAACAGGGCCTCAAGAATACAACACCTCAGTAATTCATGGGAAAACTGGTTAAGCAATTGGAATTGGATGCCCTGGGTCCTACTTTTTCTAGGCCCTCTCCTACTTACCCTTATTCTAACTTTTATTTTCAAAATTTCATCAAATCCCACCATTACATGTTTTCCAACCGAACTAAAACAAAGAATAAATCACAGTGATCCTTGAGACTGACCAAATTGCCCAAATAGCATCCTATTGTCTCACTGGCACCTATCTTCTCAAAGCTGCAAGACCACCAGATTCCAGACCTCTGGCTACGTGACCATCCCTTCAGAGAATTTTTCATTGGTGGGGTATAAGAAGGACTCCGTCAGAAAGGGAGGACGCTGGTTCTCCTTAAGGGCCAGTCATCCTTTCTTTTCCCTCTAATAAATTTCTCTTTTCTTGCCTGACTAAACAAAAATTTCAGGAAAATTTTGCCTAGAAAAAAGTTTTGTCAGATACCATTTAATATGAATGCTGAGTATATAAAGTTTTATTATAAAAACTGATTAAGATCGTTGTTCGAGAGTAAAAATTCATCCTTTTTTCCCCAAATGATTGTTTATATCAGAAACATATTTTACTTTGAATGAATACTGCTGCTGCTGCTGCTGCTGCTAAGTCGCTTCAGTCGTGTCCAACTCTGTGCGACCCCATAGACGGCAGCCCACCAGGCTCCCCCGTCCCTGGGATTCTCCAGGCAAGAACAGTGGAGTGGCTTGCCATTTCCTTCTCCAATGCATAAAAGTGAAAAGTGAAAGTGAAGTTGCTCAGTTGCGTCCGACTCTTCGAGACCCCATGGACTGCAGCCTGCCAGGCTCCTCCATCCATGGGATTTTCCATGCAAGAGTACCACACAAACACAATTATTTTCTATATTAAGTTTTGACAGATTTAAAGTAATTTTTGTCTAGCTAGTGTTCTATGAATTTCCTTTAGTCGTCTGCTTCTTGGATTAATAGAAATCTTTCTTAAACAGATTTTTACTTAAAATTAGCAATTTAAATATACAATCTATTCTCATTCACAGATTCCATATTTCTGAATTTACTTTCTCATTAAAATTTGTTTATAATACCAAAATCATATTAGCAATCCTTTCACAGTCAAGTACATATGCAGAGCATCTACATATATGTTTCCAGTCAAGGTCAAGCAAAACAAAGCTCTGCTCTCTGTTTTCAGCAAACAAGTGCAGTCTGGTCAGTGCCATGGTTTGCACATTTTTGTGCTTTTTGTTAGCGATTTCACTACTTAAAGTGCTCCTCAAGCATAGTGCTGAAGTGATGTCCAGTGTTTCTAAATACAAGAAGGCTCTGATGTGCCTTACAGAGAAAATATATGTGTGAGCTAAGCTTTGTTCAGGCATGGGTTTATAGTGTTGCTGGTCATGAGTTCAATGTTAATGGACAAAAGGTCATTGCCAAGAATTCTATTTGTATATCCCAGCATGCTCTTTCAGTAACACATTTCATATCATGTTTTTTCTCATTCTAAAAATATTTCATGACCTTCAGTGTCTTAAAAGATGAAGTGCCAATTTCTTGGTGTGACATAGAAAACTTAATCACATTCTAATTCCTTTCTAACTCCAAGCACTTCTGCCCAGTCTCTCTATCTCTCTTTTACAACCTCCACACACTCTGAATTTCACTGAGCAATGTCAAATTCCCCAGCTGTCCCCACTGCCTATAAATGTCCTATCTGTTGTCTTACCTACTTGTCCTTTTGTTGAACTGCTAAAATTCATCAAAATTCCAACTCCATTTCCTGTCATTTCCTCTGGGACAACTTCCTTGACTTGCAGAGGTTATCACTTCCTCCTTTGTACTTTCCCAGTATTTTGTAATTTGGTCCTTGTCTTTCTCATTGCATTGGAAGCTGCTACCTTATGGTGGAGTCACATGTTAGACATATGTAACTCCAGGTGAAGCATTTATGACACAACAGAAGAGTGAAATTCAAATGCATTTTCAAATTTAATCCTCACAAAATGACAGTGACAAAAATTTATGCATATATTAAGATTCCAAAGTCTTAACATTCAACAGAATGGAGTAAACATGAGAAGACATTAATCAGGTACTGGTCACTCAGTAGTTGACCCATTTCCTTAAGCTCTTTGCTATATTTGTGGAGAACTATTCTCCTGCACAAAGAGGTGGACATGACTTAGCAACTGAATAGCAACCATTTCTCCCTCCACAGTGTGTGGGACTGGGCAAGAGGGGCATTACCACTGTGCATCTCCTACTATAGACATCAGTTGGAAATAAAAGTGAAAGCCGCTCAGTCATGTCCGACTCTTTGTGACCCCATGGACTATGTAGTCCATGGAATATCTAGGCCAGAATACTGGAGTGGGTAGCCTTTCCCTTCTCCAGGGGATCTTCCAAACCCAGGGATCGAACCCAGGTCTCCTGCATTGCAGGCGGATTCTTTACCAGCTGAGCCACCAGGGAAGCCGAAGAATACTGGAGCCTATTCCTTCACCAGCAGATCTTCCCGACTCAGGAAAGTGCATCTCCTACTATAGACATCAGTTGGGAATGAAATTTGAAATTAATCTCACAAGAGAAGGACGTCAGGACAGGATCAAATAACTGCAGAAACAGCAGTATCAGCATTGGAGTAGCATTAGCGGGAATGGTAGGGCAGCCTTGGTTGTGGCAGCTAGAAGATGTTAGTCTTGGATGGTCAGGATTATTCTACAGCATTTGATATGCATCTGAAAGGATAATTGAGAAGTTGGTACTTATAAAATGATTGTATTCATGGGTATTGCTTGATGGTATAAACCCTTGCAAAATATATAACCTCAGCTATTTATAAACAATAAAAGCTGAAATGTAAAATGAAGAATGCTGAAAGAGATAATAGATTCTAGTCTAATCCATTCTTGGGAAATCTAAAACAACATGAATTCTTGGGAAGTAGTATAATTTGTCTAAGGTCACGTGGCCACTGAAAAAGCTAGACTAAAAGCCAGGTCTTTGAGGTATGATTTGGTAACATATTTTATAATGCCATGATTCTTCTCAAGTAATTTTTTACCCATTTTTATTTTCAGCATGATTTGAGAATCTTTAGTTTCTTATAAAAAGAATCCCTTATTATGTGTCATCATTTTTTTAGAATAAAATAGAAAAGATAACAAGGGTTTTAAATATGTCACATATGAATACAATCATGAAGATAATTAAACCTTATTTTTAATGTTTATATAAGAAGGATAAAATTTTAGAATAATGCACATCCATATTGAAATTGGACCTCAACTATCAGTATGTTGAAAACTTTAGTTAAATATTATACTGCATACTGTTTTTATATATTAACTCAATCTATGAATTTTTTTCTCCAAATATTTCTATTCATTTCATGTACATGTGATGCTTTTAAGAGAAACATCTGGTCAGCTTATAACAACGGCATCAGATCAACTTGATAACAGCTCCAAGTAACACTTAATTCATAACGTTAATTCGGGGTCACTATTTTCAAACAAGTTATGAAAGTTTAAAATTCACAAGATATTTTAATTTACATACCTTATTTTTTTTTAACTCAGTCCGAATTTACTGTCAGCATTGTCCCCATATCTATATACTATCTTATACTCTGGATCCATTATTTTTTTTTTTTGACAGAACCTTTTTTTTCCACCCCAAAGCACTGGAACAAAGGGACAGTAAAATTCCTGGACTATTAGAGTTATTACAAAACTCTCTGATTCCTAATGTCTGCAGGCCCACTCCACCAGCAGCTCACTTCTATCAGACAGATATAGCATAGCTTACCGAATTGCTTTTTTATGAAATATTTCTTTCCAGAGTTTGCGTGTGTTTGTGCTCAGTCAATCATATCCAGCTGTTTGCAGCCCCACAGACTATAGTCTGCCAGGCTCCTCTGCCCATGGAATTTTCCAAGCAAGAATACTGGAGTGGGTTGCCATTTCCTCCTCCAGGGGTTCTTCCCAACTCAGGGATCAAACCCACATCTCCAGCTTCTCCTTCGTTGGCAGGCAGATTCTTTACCACTGAGCTACCTGGGAAGCCATGATGTGGTATATGTACACAATACACTACCACTCAGGCTTAAAAGGAGTGGAATTTTGCCATTTGCAACAATATGGATGGACCTGGAGGGTATTATGCTTGCTGAAAAGTCAGCCAGAGAAAGATATATTATGTATATTTTCACTTACTTGTGGAATATAAAAAATAAAACAAACTAATAAAACAAAATTAAAAAGAGAAAATACATGTTAGTCATCCATTCAAAAATGAAGTTAAATTATATTCTTCATAACCTGTCGTTCATTTCTTAAAATTATTTATCTGAAAAAAATTATACTGAATCCAGCTTAGAGAAATTTACTAAAAAGATTAATTTTAAATGATGATTTTGTGATTTGCTTATCTTACTCCTATTGTGTTAAAATTTTTTCTTGTTTACTTTATATGATGGCAAAGTTTTAGTTTCTTCATCAAAATACAGAAAATCTATCTTGTACCTACACTTGCCAAAGATATAAAATACCTAACTGTAATTATTTCACCAAAATGAAAATAAATAGACAAAATCCTAAAACTCAAAAAACTGAACAGGAGTTGTTGAAAAGGCTTTAAAAGGTAAGAGTAGGTCTTTTTCTGGGGTTACTAGACAACATGTTATAATGCTTTTTGATGAAAACAAAAATCACATATTGCAGCCATATAGGAAGCTGTAACACTGGTCTTTAGCCACGGCTTAGTCAAGTCTTATAGTCTTGGAACCAAATTAAATTGATGCAATGCCTTGAAGTTTGAGGGAAAAAAGATATTTGTTACATCTCTTTATATATATAGCACATTTACAGAGCAATAAACATGATGTAATTTCCAAAATTATAGTTGTCACCTTGTGAAAGTCATTCTCTATGAGCACTGTTTTAAGCACTGTGTTTATCGAAAAACTCTTTGAGGTAGATGTTATTATTTCACTTTTAATAGATGATATATTAAAACCAGAAAGATCAACTAGTTTTTGTAGGTGGCATAGGTAGTGACTAGCAGAATGGAACTCTGCACGTTTCTATCATTAGTAACCTAATGGTCTTCTACTCTGGCTGCATTTTAGAATTTCACTTAAGAAACTTTAAAAGCTAAAAAGAAATAATGGATGAATGGAGGGATAGTAAGAGAGAAAGAGGAGAGAGAGAAAGGAAGAAGAAGGGAAGGGGGGAAAAGAAAGAGGAGAGGAAGAGAAAGAGTTAGAAAGATGGGCCCCACTGTTTTCTAAGATTCTGATTTAAGTGATTTAGAAAAGATTGTAGGCATTGATACTAATTTTGCAGATAGTTAGGACATCCTAATGGATAGCCACTGTTGAGGACCACTGTCCTAAACACAGCACGTGGGAGAATGCATGCGTGCTCAGTTGCTTCAATCGTGTACCTCTGTCCATGGGATTCTCCAAGCAAGAATACTGGAGTGGGTTGCCATGTCCTCTTCCAGGGTATCTTCCCAATCCAGATATCGAACCTGTGTCTCCTTCATCTTCTGCATCAAAGGTAGATTCTTTACTGCTGAGCCACTGGGGAAGCCCCATAAACACAGTACTTCTATGTATATGAATCACAAGGGGCTTCCCTTGTGAGTCAGCTGGTAAAGAGCCTACAATGCGGGAGACCTGGGTTCTATCCCCGGGTTGGGAAGATTCCCTGGAGAAGGGAACTGCTACCCACTCCATTATTCTGGTCTGGAGAACTCCGTGGACTGTATAGTCTATGGGGTCACAACGAGTCGGACACAACTGAGTGACTTTCACAGGGAAAAATATGAATCTCAGAGATAAGCTATTACAATGTAAGTTCTAACTCAGTAGATGATGTGGAAGCTATGATCTTAGATCAAAATGTGTTGGGTCAGAAGCAAAGACACCTGTAAAGTACTTTATATACCAAACTTCACTGAGGTACCTCAGTTAGGATGACTTTTGTTACTAAGAAAAAGAGTAAATACTGAAGGAAAAAAAATATCTTTCAATTACAGAGAAAGTTTGTGTAGTTTAAAAGTGTATCCCTCAGGTGATACTGCTAGTAGAGAACCACTGGTCTAAGTTTGATGTGTCAGTGTTAAAGAGCCAGGAGAGGAAAAGCTGTTCTTGAAATAAGAGTTTTGTCAGGAGGCATAAGATTGAGAACATAGAACAAACTAGAGGAAAGTTGTGGTTCCTTTAGACAGGAGGAATAATATATTCCAATTAAAATTTATTTCAGGGTAAGCAGCATTCTGAAAGAGTTTTCTCCTAAAAACTCCTACTCTGTGAAGCGATATTTATGTGAGATGAGAGTTTATAGAATGGGCAGCCTGAGGAAAAGGAAGACATTCAGGATAATTACTAAGAGAGTAGGAGCATAATCCAAGCCAAATCAACCACACAGATTGCCAGGTACAAATGTGGACTCAGGTCCAGTTGAAGACCATGAGGTTCCACAGTATTCTGTGTCCCCTTTAACATAATAGCACTTTGCAGTAATAAGCTCATGGCGGGATTCATTCAAGGATGGGGTTTCATGGACAAGGTGAGGGAGAAGGAAAATAAAGTAGGAAGTAAACTTTAGTGAATACTAGTTGTTGTGTATTAAGCAAATATTTAGATTATAATTCCCAAAGATCCCTTTAAAAATGTTACGCATATATACAAGAATCTAGAAAAATGGTACCGAAGGATTTACTTATAGGGCCTCATTGGAGAAACAGACATAGAGAATAGACTTGTGGACATGGAGAGAGAGGAGGAGAGGGTGAGATGTATGGAAAGAGTAACATAGAAACTTACATTACCATATGTAAAATAGATAGCCAAAGGGAATTTGCTGTATGGCTAAGAAACTCAAACAGGAGCTCTGTATCAACCTAGAGGGATGGGATGGGGAGGAGGATGGGAGGGAAGTTCAAAAGGGAGGGGATATATGTGTACCTATGGCTGATTCATGTTGAGATTTGACAGAAAACAGCAAAATTCTGTAAAGCTATTATCTTTCAATAAAAAATTAATTAAAAAATGTTAAAGAAAGAAAATTATTCATTTGACTTGTTAAAGATAGTAAGGCAGACTTTATTCAAGAGCACTACAATAATGAGATTTTGCAGTAGCAGAGAGGAATTGGACACAACTACAAATTAAAGGATAAACAGAAAATTATAACTGAAAAACAAGGTGGTGAGTCAGTGAATGGAAAAAAATAACTAAAACAAAACATTAAAGCTAGGGCAATTCTTGCCAGAACTACTTATCAGGATTCTTGCTGAAGGCAGGACAGTGTGATAAGATATCAAGGGTGAAGGTGTTGGGAATATGCTCAGATAATGAGGATGGAGGATTTTCAATAAACTGATCCAGTAGGTCTCTTGCTAAAACCAGAGTAAATAGGATAAGAAATTGGCCAAGTTCAGGACTAATAAGAGAGGATTCAGAGGAGCCTGACTCATGTTGGGTTAAAGGAGAGAGTCTTTGTCAAAAAGCAAAACAAGTCAATATAGAAACTCTTTCAGTTAATCATATTGATATGTCTTTATATTTATTACAGTCTCAAGAAACTGTTTAATAAATCAATGGAAATAATTAGGGAAACCCCACAATATCAATTTGAAAAGCTAAATCTCAATAATTAAAATCTGACATTTTTCTTATTAAAAATTCAGATACTTGTTAGTGTCTTTATGGGAAGGAAGCAGTTAATTTTATTCCCAAAGATACAATAGAAAAGAGTGTGCAGGCTTTCTGGAAACAACGTTTGCTGCATGCATCTCAGATAACTTTTTTTTTTTTAGAAAGGAAAATATAATGATCGTGACATGATATAAATGTTTAAAAATGGTAAAAAATTTATATGACTCAGTACCCTAAAATAATTTGAAAAATGTTCCATTCCTGAATAAGACAAGTAACAATCAGTAAATAATAGATCAAAACAATCATTAGTTTTCAATTATTTTCACCTTATGAAAAATGAAGTTATAAATTGAAAGAAACCAAAAGAGAAAAAAAATAATATTTGAGAACTTTATTAAAATAATGAGAACTTTATTAAAATAATAATGAGAACTTTATAAAATAATTTGAAGATTGCTTATGTCCTAAAGGAGAAATTAAAATGATCTTGCTTCTTTAATCACAGTTAAAAGATACATCTCTGAGGACTTGGCACAAATTATACACACTACTGAACAGAAAGCCATGATGAAATAGAAGCAGTCTGAAATTAAACCCTGAGGAGTATATAGATCTTGATAGACCTCTTTGTTGAACTAATCTCCAGTATCTTTCTATAACACAAGGCTTAACCAATTATCTTTATTCATTCACTGTCAAAATACTAAATATGTTCCTTAAGAAGAATGCCTGTTTTCTGAAACTGTGGTGAACTTTGAAATAAATAAAATTCAAAATGAAACACATGAAAATTCCTCTAGTAATTTAAAATCTGTAATTACTTAGAATTTTTATAGATTGCCTTTAGCATACACATTTAATTGTAATAAGATTTTAAAAATATTGAGAGGAGAATAGAAAAATACTTTGTCATAAGTAATTGTCAAGGATATTGGATGAATTGTTGATCATATATCCATGAAAACAGAACTATACACAGTAAAGATCCTAATGCAATTGAAATTATTAGGCAGTTACTATACTTCTCTCCAAAAATATAAAAATGCCTGTACTGTTTGGATAGCAGTCTCCATTGCTACAGGATATCTACTCTACAAGATTACATCCTTTAACTCTGTGAAATATTTCTAACAGTAGATATATATTTTATATTACCATAAGGACTACCATATTTCCCCACCCCCAGTATATTTCTAAATACTGACAAGTTCTTACTGCCATTTTTCAATATTGTTTTGTAATACTATTTCTGAATTGTAAAGTTCTCTTCCCATGACTACTGAGGGATAAGAAGCAATCTCTTTGCTCCTATTGTCCATAAGCATACTTAGGCTACATAAAGTTCTAACAACATACGGCTATTTAAACACTTGTAAATTTTGCTCCAATGTTTAAAACTTTGCATTCTTTTTGTAACGAACATCAAGAAACTATGTAGTTTCTTAGATTTCCCAAATATATTTCTCTATCACTAACTATGGGCTGCATGTGTGCATGCCAAGTCACTTCAGTAGTGTCTGACTCTTTGCAATCTTATGGACTGTAGCCTACCAAGCTCCTCTGTCAATTCTTGCCTGTCCTTTTCTAGGCAAGGATATCACAGTGGGGCCATGCCCTCCTCCAGGGAATCTTCCTGACCCATGGATGGAACCCACATCTTGTGTCTCCTTCATTGGCAGTCAGGTTCTGTACCACTAGTGCCACCTGTGAAGCCCAATTAGGGGGTGTGTGTTATGCTAAATCGCTTCAGTCATGTCCCACACTTTGTGATCCTATGGACTGTAGCCTACCAGGCTTCTCTGTCCATGGGATTCTCCAGATAAGAATACTGGAGTGGGTTGCTGTGCCCTCCTCCAAGGGATCTTACCAATGCAGGAATTTAACCTGGCACGTTCTTTACCACTAGCACCACCTGGGAAGCCCAAGTAGGGGATATGCCTACCCAAATAAACAGTCTACATAATCTGCTGGACTGAGAAATTTTTTTTTGGTTTATTTTGCATATTTGCCCATGTACCCCACACCTGCATTACCTGGCCCTGTTGTTCAGGGTATCAAAGTCTTTATGTTGGTAGTCAAAGGGATACTTTAATCCTAGCCACAAGTCCCTGAAAATTATACTCAAGTTTCTATCTTACCCCATCTCCACTTTATGAGCCCATTCAGCATGCTGGTTCCAGAAAATCTGGATTGTAATACAGGTGATGTACTATGTCTAAGCTTAGTCCTACATTTAATCCATTAATTAAGAGGAACTTGAGGCAGTATAGTTTGCTTTTGAAAACACAGCAAGGGCTAACACACTTACAGCATTTCTGACTAACTTTCAATAATTGGTGACAAATTGTTATAGATGCCATATGATAGGAATCTGCCATGGGGACATGACAGAAATAATAGGTTATTTCACCCAGAGAGGTGAGAATGTCAAGAAAAGCATTTGACTATGTAATTAAAAGTATGTTCAAACACATACACACACACACACACGAAAGGTTAATATGGTAGTCTAGAAGCCCCTTTATCTGTAATGGTTAAACTGATACTTGACAATCATAAATTCGCTGTAATACTGGAGTTGCTGAACATCCTCATAGACATTAGCTGATTATATTCCCTAAGGAACTAGGACATAGATAAGTTGATATTAATACTTTTAATTAATAAAAGCAAAATTCATATGGACAATCTTACACATTATTTCGATTCAGATGTGTTTTTGTCTGAGGGAAAATATTTCCTGACTTGTTCTTTCCTTGCAAGAAGAATACATTCTTGACTTTTGAGAGTGTAGGCTACTCTTAATATTTTGCTCTTCTCGTGTGTGTGTGTGTGTGTTAGTCACCCAATAGTGTCCAACTGTTTGTGATCTTATGGATTGTAGCCTGCTAGGCTCCTCTGTCCTTGGAATTCTCTAGGCAAGAATACTGGTGTGGGTTGCCATTCCCTTCTCCCAGGGATCGAAGCTAGGTCTCCTGAATTACAGGCAGATTCTTTACCGTCTGAGCCATGTGAGAAGCCCTACTATTTCTCATATATTTTAGTAAATACTTCTAAGTATCTGTGAGAAATCCTGTAAAATTTGATAATAATTGTGCTGAATCTATACACAGATTTAGGGATAGTTTTAGTCTTTGATATAAATTTTCTCACAAGTAGTAAAAATGTTTTAATTTATTTAGAACTTCCTAAAAATGTGTTTTTGTAAAAATTTTGTTGTGTCCTTACAGATTGCACACCTTTTGTTGTTATGTTTATTCCTAAGAGTAACAAATTTTGTTATATGTTCAAGTGCATCTCTTAAGATTATTTTATAATTCATTATTCTTGGTTGCTGTTGTTCTTCTTCAGTTGTTCAGTCCTGTCGAACTCTTTGTGACCCCATGGACTGCACTATGCCAGGCTTCCCTGTCATTCACCATCTCCTGGAGCTTGCTCAAACTCATGTCTATTGAGTCGGTGATGCCATCCAACCATTTCATCCTCAGGCATCCCCTGCTCCTCCTGCCTTCAATCTTTCCCATCATCAGGGTCTTTTCTAGTGAGTTGGCTCTTTGCATCAGGTGGCCAAAGTATTGGAGCTTCAGCTTCAGCATCAGTCCTTCCAGTGGAAATTCATGCTTGATTTCCTTTAGGATTGACTGGTTTGATCTTCTGGCAGTCCAAGGGATTCTCAAGAGTATTCTCCAATACCACAGTTCGAAGGCATCAGTTCTTCGGTGCTCAGCTTTCTTTATAGTTCAACTCTCACATCCATACACGACTACCAGAAAAACCATAGCTTTGATTAGATAGATCTTTGTAGGCAAAGTAATGTCCCTGCTTTTTCAAATGCTGTCTAGGTTGGTCATAGCTTTTCTTCCAAGGAGGAAGCATCTTTTAATTTCACGGCTGCAGTCATGGTCCACAGTGATTTTGGAGCCCAAGAAAATAAAGTCTGTCACTGTTTCCATTGTTTCCTCATCTATTTGCCATTAAGTGGTGGGATTGGATGCCATGATCTTCATTTTGTAAATGTTGAGTTTTCAGCCAGCCTTTTCACTCTCCTCTTTCACCTTCATCAAGAGTTACTCTTTATTTCCTCTTAGCTTTCTGCCATAAGGGTGGTGTCACCTGCATATCTGAGGTTATTGATATTTCTCCTAGAAATCTTGATTACAGCTTGTGCTCCATCCAGTCTGGCATTTCACCTTGATTTACTCTGCGTGTAAGTTAAATAAACAAGATGCCTATATACAACCTTGATGTACTCCTTTCCCAATTTTGAACCAGTCTGTTGTTCCATGTTCAATAAAAATTTATTTGCTTACCTCACTAGGGGTCTGTATTCATAATTTTTGTTTCTTTTTCTTTTACTTCTGTGGCTTCTTTATGTTACTACTATTTCAATGATGCACCTATATACATATATTCCTTTTCATATTTCTCTAATTTTTCTAGTTATTTTCACTGAGAGGTGAATCATTGACCATTGTATGTAACATAAGATATATTGACTTTTATAGCATTGTTAATTTTATATCATAATGTTTAAGTTACAAGATATCAAAAAGAGTAAACACCATGCAATGACTTTACCTTCTCTTTTAAGGAAGGGGATAATGCATTTTTGACTGTATGCAGAATAGTTATATCCTGTTAGGTAGAATGTCTTGTTGTTGGTTTTATTTGTAGCTTAAGTATGGTTTGAGATGTGTTTGGGTGCCAAATTGACAAGGGGTGAAGTTGTGATGGTTAGTTTTATGTGTCAACTTGACAGGCCCACAGGGAGTCCAGGTATTTAGTTAAACATTATTCTGGGTATGACCGTGATGGCATTTTTGGATGAGATTAAAATTTGAATTTGTAGATTGAGTAAAGCACATTACTATTCCTAGGTGGATCTCATCCAATCTGTTGGAGGCCTGAATAGAATAAAACATGGAATAAAGGAGGGTTCCTTCTCTGCCTGACTTTTTTTCAAGCTGAAACATCTGTCTTCTCCTGCACTCACCCTGGAACCTACACCCCTGGTTCTCCTGGGTCTCTAGAAAATTTCCATGATTTTCTCATAGAAAATAATGAGACTTCTAAGCTTCCATGATCATATGAGCCAATTCCTTATATTAATGATAAATCTCTTTATGTTAAAAATGTTAATACATTTTAACAAATCTCTTTATATATTAATTTATTAAGAGTGATTATTTTATATGTTGTAAATATATCTCTTACTGGTTCAGTTTCTTTGAAGAATTCTAATGCAGAAAGTTTGTTTAGGGTATTGTCTACCATACCACTGCAGTCTATGGGGTTGCAAAGAGTCAGACATGACTCAGCAACTGAACAACAACTAACATATAAACAGAAACAGAAGCCTGTCATTAATTTGTATTTAAGTTCTTATGGCATCTTCAGCAGGAGTTTAGAAAGACTTTAAATATCTTAGTCTTTCTAATATCTCCATAACAATATTATAAAAACATTAGTGAGTTTTTTTATTTTATCTGTCATATATAACTCCTGATACTTGACCTTGCTCATTAAATGGTGCTAAAGAGAAGTAGGTTGTGTGTCAATACATAAATTCACCCCAAAATATGTAAACTCATGGAATATTAATATTTGATACAGATAATTGGACTTTAAACCACTTTATTGAAATATGACTAATATACAAAAAGTTATATATGTACGTTTTTAATGTGTATAACTTGATGAGCTTCAAGATAAGTGGAAATTATCACTACAACCTATGCCATAAACATATCCATCACCTCCAAAGTTTTCCTTAAGCGCTCATCACTTATTATTAGTTGTGTGTGTGTATGTGTGTGTATGTGATAAGTACCCTTAGCATAATATCTATCTTCTTAGCAAATTTACAAGTATAGAATGCAATATTGTTAATTATAAGTTGTATGTTGTACAATAAATCTGTATGATTTATTCCTCTGTTATATATTTCATGTGATCTATATTATTTAGTTTTTGAAGAACTAGATAATTGTAAACATGACAATTATAAGATAATCCATTTCAACTGAAAAGATAATTTCTTGGAAAAGTATATCTTTAATTTTTTTGAACATATATTATTCCCATCATTTTTGAAACATATAGGTCTAAGTTCATAAATGGGAGGTCATTACAAATATACCATTGCTTTCAGTTTATAATAATCAAAATCTTATCATAGATTTATCTTAATACTTAATCTATCAAGATTAACATCAGTTAGAGAGATATGTTCATATGTAGATCAAATCACAGACAGTAAATTAAGGATTGTATGATAGACAGAAGTTCAGTTCCCACAGAGTCACCTAATCTTTGAATGAGAACATTATACATAGTTCATGATTCACCTATATAATATAAATAATAATAGATTTTGCCTCCTAGATGTTGGGGGGACTAAAAGGTAATACTTAGAGAGTCTGTTTCCCAGAAAAAATAGAAAACCTTTAAATATTTCAAATCTATTATAATTATTCTTATTTAACCACTGATCAAGTAAATAAGTTTTATTACAATTTTTTTTCCATAAATAATCTTATTTTCCTCCATCATAGATTGCCACTGCATTTTCCCTATTTGTTAGACTTTGTCAGCCAGCAAAGATCAGAGTGATGTTGATTGACTCAGATGATAGAGATCATTACAAAAATGCAGGAGAAAGTGAGGGAATTAGAAGTAGTGGCGCCAGACCTCGCACAGCTAGAATATACTCATGCATGTGCACATATGCTCAGAGGATGGAGGTTGGAAGAATGACTATCCAAGGCTTGAGCAGTGAAATAAACAATAGTTTTGTTCAGCCATAATCAGTGATCACTTATTTGAAAGATTCTCTTTTCTCAAATTCTCTACCTCAAAGTTATGATAATTTTTGTCACTGATAAATGTTCATGACTTTTTCTACCTTCAAGCCACTAAATTCCTATATTATTTTCTCTGATCATCTCTTTATCCCTCCCCTTCTGATCTAAGAATGATTGAAATATTCTAATTACACTTCTTTGATATATCCCCTTGAATAACTGTAGAACACTTACCTTCTTCTTTCCACATTTCTAGTTCATCTGAAGTTTTTCTAAATTTTTGAACTGCTTCTAGAGATTATTTTGCTGTATTCTTGTCTGTATCATTTGATTTGCTGAGACTGCCTTCTCATTTTGACATTTTTCATTCTTTTTTTTACTATGCTTCTTTAAAAATACAGATTCAGTCATAGGAAAGTGAGATTCTTTTATTCTAGAATGACTTCTGTTGTTTCATACCCCATTTATATTTGACCAACTGTGACACATCATACATACTATCTCAAGAGTCCCTTGGACCGCAAGGAGATCCAACCAGTTCATCCTAAAGGAAATCAGTCCTGAATATTCGTTGGAAGGACTGATGCTGAAGCTGAAACTCCAATACTTTGGCCATTTGATATGAAGAACTGATTTATTTGAAAAGATTCTGATGATGGGAAAGATTGAAGGCAGGAGGAGAAGGGGACAACAGAGGATGAAATGGTTGGATGGCATCACCAGCTCAATGGACCGAGTTTGAGTAAACTCCAGGAGTTGGTGATGGACAAGGGAGGCCTGGCATGCTGCAGTCCATGGGGTCTCAAAGAGTCGGACATGACTGAGCAACTGAACTGACTGACTGACACATATTATCTATTGTTTAAAACATCTGAATTCAATAATGCTAATTCTTATTAAGAATACTTTTAAATAGCAGATTGTATCAGATATTTTTCATATATTTAAGTTATGGAACTTAATGCAGCTCCCACTTCTAAACTATCTAGAATATGACTTCTTGATAGCTACTTTGTTATATAAGTTCATATTACCTTTTAATTAGGTATATTGGGATTTTTTAAATTCATTAAGAGTATATCAGTAACAAGTAACAACACCTAATGCAATCTGACTTTAAACAAAATGGACTTTGTTATTATTGTTATAATAGTGTATCATTTGAGATCTCACTATGTGTTGGGTACTGTTCCGAGTATTTTCCATGAGGTAGTAGCTATTAATTTATTTATTCACTCAACAAATATCTACTGAAGGTCTAAATTTTAGAGGGAGGACTCTGTATTAGGTGCTAATTTTATCTGCATATGAAATACAGCATTAAAGAGAGTAGACGAATTTTTGCACCTGCACCTTCACTTATTTTACACTCTATTCAGTGATCAAAAGACAAATAGGAAATACATGGTTGATCAGATGTTTAAACATGCTATAGAGAAAATTAGTGCTGGTAAAGAGAAAATGGAATTTTGGAGTGGGGTGGGCAGTATAGTTTTACATAAGATGATCAGTGAGAAAAGCAAAGACCTGAAGGAGATAAGGAAATCAGACACTGCATACTGAGGAAACAGCAGGCCAGGC
Source organism: Okapia johnstoni (assembly GCA_024291935.2). Taxonomy (NCBI): domain Eukaryota; kingdom Metazoa; phylum Chordata; class Mammalia; order Artiodactyla; family Giraffidae; genus Okapia; species Okapia johnstoni. The sequence goes on from CM044308.1 coordinate 141,349,141, forward strand.
AAAGGGATCATGTCTGGAATATCCAAGGAAGATTTTGTGACTAGAGCTAAACAAAAGCATGGGAGAAAGAAGCAGTGTGGGAGAAAGGTGTGTTGAACTTGACAGAATTGAGGACTGCTGCTTTACATGACCAATATGATGCTAAAGAGTTAACAAGAGGGGAAGTTTCAATGAAGCCAAGATCAAGTAAAGAAGCAGTCCTCAAGCCTGTCAGGTTCAACACATCTTTCATTATAAACAGCTACAGATGCAAACAGAATTGTTTTAGCAATCACAATATGGCAGTAATGTGAGTTTCTGAAGTTGTGAACATCACTTTTGAATTATCAAACAGCCTGATAATGGTATTACTGAACGTTTTAGCATAATAAAACAACTTGAAAGTACTTTGTTTATATGTAAAATAGAACTAGTTTATAAGCTTAAAAATATAGATTTTTCACTTTTATAAAATTGTTACTCTATTTAAAACTATGGAGGAGACAGGGCTATTCAGGAATAAACATATATTGTAGGACTTCTGGGATTCTTAGACCTGACTCAATAAATATGAGTGGAAGCTCCCTACCTGTCTTTATTGTGATAATAAAATTATCCCACACTTTCCCATAGTTCTTGGAGAGTAAAGCCAAAGGTATAGGGCCTTGAAGGGCATTTTATTTTAATCTGACCTGACATATCTTAAGAGGATTACTGTGGCTACTACCTTGAAAGGGAGTCAGGGAGACTAGTTTTGAGTCTATTGCAGCAATCTAAGCAAAAATAACAATGGCTTGGCTGAAGCTTGGAGAAGGAGAAGGGCTGAGAAGTAACTGAGCTTTAGATATATGTTAAACATAGAATTGCTAGTAACTTGCGTGTGAGAATGAGAGGAAGAGGAGTCAACATGCATTGAAATATTGTAACTCTTTGTGTGTGTGTGTTTCCCTTATAACAACTAAAAGGATAAAGTTATCACTTACTGAGATAGAAAGTTCTCAAAAAAAAAAAAAAGTTCCTGTCTTGCAGGCAGGAAATAGCAGTTTGGTTTATGCCAGGTTATGTGATTCTCTTAACAGCCCAAAGAAGTAGCTATTACTATTTCTATTTTACTGATGCTGAACTGAGGCATAGTATCTAGTGAATGTTCTACAATAATTAAATGGTAGAATCTAGGACACAAATTCAGATTATAGCATATAATCTTAAACCCTATTTAAATTTCCTCTCAAGGCGTTCAATCATATTACTGAAAAAGTCCAGTGTAGAAAATGTCTTTAAGCATAGTTGAATTGACAGGCCCAAATGATATTAAAATATGGTATTCTCTCCTCTTCTGAGCTCAGCTTTCTTTTCTAGTGGCTCCAATTAAGGTTTCTGTAATGATAACAGAACTCTAGATTTATGTTTGGTTATTCTTCTTGACAACTCAACCCTCTTGACCCTGAGACTAGACATAAATGATGTGCTCAACCTGTGGCCAAGGAGATGTAATGGTTTAATTGTCACATACCCACCCTCATCAAAACACATCAGCTAAGATTGTATAGGGAGAAATTCTCTAAGAAAAATACAATGCTGCTTTCAAAAGGTGGAAGGATAGACAGGTGATAGATAAGTAGATAGGTGGTTGTTGTTCAATCGCTCAGTTGTGTCCAACTCTTTGTGACCTGATGCACTACAGCATACCAGGCTTCTCTGTCCTTCACCATCTCTCGGAGCTTGCTCAAACTCATGTCCAATGAGTCAGTGATACCATCCTACCATCTTATCTTCTGTCATCCCCTTCTCTTCCTGCTTTCAATCTTTCCCAGCATCAGCATCTTTTCTAATGAGTTGGCTGTTTGCATCGGGTGGCCAAAATATTAGAGCTTCAGCTTCAGCATCAGTCCTTCCAATGAGTATTCAGGATTGATTTCCTTTAGGAGTGACTGGTTTTATCTCCTTGCAGTCCAAGGTACTCTCAAGAGTCTTCTCCAACACCACAGTTCAAAAGCATCAATTCTTTGGCACTCAGCCTTCTTTATGGTCCAACTCTCACATCCATACATGACTACTAGAAAAACCATAGCTTACTAGATGGAACTTTGTTGCCAAAGTGAAGTCTCTGCTTTTTAACATGCTGTCTAGCTTTGTCATAGCTTGTCTTCCAAGAAGCAAGCATCTTTTGATTTTGTGGCTGCACTCACCATCTGCAGTGATTTTGGAGCCCAAGAAATTAAAATCTGTCACTGTTTCCATTGCTTCCCTATTGATTTGCCATGAAGTTATGGGACCAGATGGGATAGAGAGAACAGATACCCACTAAAGACATCCTGAAAAAAGTAAGTGCAATGATATATGCACAGCATGTTATCAAGATTCCTTTCCATGCTTTATTTCTGTAATAATAATTATATTTCTAATATAAACTGCCAAAAATGTATAAATAGACCAAATATTAACACTTCTATTGACATAAAATATAGCTGTCATTAAAAGTTGTTTGCACAACATATACACAAACTAAAGTTTGTCTCCCAGTAACTGACACATAGTAGAGATTTAAAAAATATTTTTGTATTAATAAATAGGTAAATAAACCCTGGTTTTAGCTCTCTTCTTTTTTCTTAACACTTCAACAACTTGTTTTTCAAAATATTCTTCTCAAAGAATCCACCGTTTTAAGTATTTGAGGACTGTAGGGCACAATGAAGTTAGTGATATATACCACCAATTCCCAGCAGGAAATGCTCCTGGGAGATACCCAGAACCCAAATAGATTTCTTAGCCACAATCATGGAATGCCATAAAAAGGTCAGCAGTGAAAGTAGTAAAGCATGGAATCTCAGGGCTTGTGCATTTAGCCTACTGAAATTGGGCATGTTTTTAATTTTTTACTGTTTTGCTTGATAGGTAATGTTATATAATTTGATAATGGTCTCATATAAGGACAATTGCACGTGGTAGTTCTTTTAGGATTACATAAGCATAGTCTAAGTCTTTCAAAGATCTGCATGTAAAACAGTTCTCTTTCTGTTTAAATGCTGAGGATAAAATAAGCATATTTTTGAACATTAACCTAGGTATCATATTTCTGATGCCCATAGGCAAAATTTAGCAGTTGTTTCTAAAAGTTTTTGTTGGAGACATAGTAGACCATCTGTTCTATTTGCTCCATGATACTTGGAGATAAGTAATCCCTGGCATCAGAGGCAGCTACAACAGCTGTGATTTGCTCATAGTACGCTAGTGGTACTATTAAGATTCCAAAATCCTAGGGTGTCGTAATGTCTCCCAAGGCCAAATCCATTTAAACCAAGGTCAGTAGATTATCCTCTGAGGATAGAGAAAGATAAAAGTTAGGAACTAATTACCCAGTTATGTGAACATCAACCTTATATATTGAAATTGATTTTACAGTTAAAGTATAAAGTCTCAAACTGAGTAACATAGGCATAAGTCAATTTAACAAATATAGAAACTCAAAATAAATCAGATACTTTACAATAATCTCACTGTCTAAACCTTTATGAAAGGTATATAGCAGGCATGGGATTTACTCATTTAACTCTTTATTTCTCTAAATCATACTTCCTCAATGCTATTGCTCATTTGACTCTTGGTAAATGCAGTCAAAATCATATTTTATGGGGTCTCCTCTTCTCCTGTGTTTAGAATACATGACCTTGGGTTCATATTGAGCACCTCTTGTCAAACCCCTCACGACTACTTGAAGTTGGGTGTTTCTGTTGCTTTTATGCCAAGCTTAAGCACATAAATGCTTTACTGTGCCTTCAATGCTTTTAGTATTCTGGCCTACATACTTCCCTATATTTGTCCACTGCAGCCCCCATTCTTCTGCCATCCTTACAGAGAGTCTGCCATCTAAGACTACATGGTCCAAATACATCTGCAATAGATAGACAGTTTCATCAATGCTCATCCCTTGCACTGAACATAGCCTTTGTTCTCTCACAACTTGTATTTATTATTTTCTAAAACAAAAGTCTGGTGGAAGTTTTTTTCTGAAGTAATACAGAAATTTTGTTTTCAAAGTTGCTAAGTCAAAATGACTGACTCTCTTTCAGGGATAGGAAAGAGTTTCCTATTATTTTTCAATCTCTTGCACCAAAACAAATACAAAATAAACTACCTTCTCACTTCTAGATGTGCTCACAATGCAGAAAAAAAACACACACACAAAATTCTTTTTCAAAATCTTTTATTTCAAAATATCAATATTTTTCTTCTGCTGATGTATTTTAGATCCTAAATTATATGGAATGAGTTACTTATGAGTAGAAATATATGATAAATTATATGGCCAGCTTATCTATGAGTCACTTAAATTCCCTTTGTGCTGTAATTCTTTAATTGTGAAGTCATTAATGTTAAGAATCAAAAATATTCTTTATTCAACCAAAAAACAGAATGTGGATACTATTGGCTGACTTTAATACTCAGGTAACAGGATAAATGGAGCCTTCTAAATCTTCATATTTTAGTATATTGATGGACAAAGTTTGGAGAATCTCACTAAACATGGTTCATCATATAGTAGGAATTGCTCACATAAAGTGTCAAAATTATAATTAGCAAATCATAACTATTTTGCAAATCATAACTATTCAAGCAAACAACTTACATATTTTTAGATTTAATTTTGATCCAAGGAATTGAACAGGCTTTAAAATATTACACTACGATAAGACTAGCAGTAAAATGGCCCATAACTATGGACATTTAAAACCTTGCCTAGAAGAATTAGCTGTCAGCATGTTCTAATTCTATAAAGAGGTTGAGTAGTAAAGTTCATCTCTCATTCATTGTCTTTTTTGGTAAAGAAGACAGACTAGAAGGATTGGAAAATAACTGGTGAATATAAATAACAGATCGGTATTAATTCAGCTTGATTATTTCAGTCTACAGCCAGTAGAAATTACATCGTTTTGACATAAACATCTATCAGTGATATGAGTTCAATCTTGAGAGGAGGGAAGTTTACTAAAAACGAATCTTCACATGGGTAAAGTGCATTTTAGAAATTATGTTAAAAATTCAAAGGTCTCAGTCTCCTGTTGAAAGCTATTCTTTTCATCAGCCTTTCACAAACATATGTATCAGTTCAGTTCAGTTCAGTTGCTCAGTTGTGTCTGACTTTGTGACCCCATGGATTGCAGCACCCCAAGCCAACCTGTCCATCACCAACTCCCAGAGCTTACTCAAACTCATGTCCATTGAGACAGTGATGCCATCGAACCATCTCATCCTCTGTTGTCCCCTTCTCCTCTTGCCTTCAATCTTTCCCAGCAACAGGGTCTTTTGAAATGAGTCAGCTCTTCGCATCAGGTGGCCAAAGTATTGGAGTTTCAGCTTCAACATCAGTCCTTCCAATGAACACCCAGGACTGATCTCCCTTAGGATGGACTGGTTGGATCTCCTTGCAGTCCAGGGGACTCTCAAGAGTCTTCTCCAATACCACAGGTCAAAAGCATCAATTCTTCGGCGCTCATCTTTCTTTATAGTCCAACTCTCACATCCATACATGACTACTGGAAAAAGCATAGCCTTGACTAGATGGACCTTTGTTGGCAAAGTAATGTCTCTGTTTTTTAATATGCTATCTAGGTTGTCTAGGAGAGTGAAAAAGTTGGCTTAAAGCTTAACATTCAGAAAACTAAGATCATAGCATCCAGTCCCGTCACTTCATGACAAACAGATGGGAAAACAGTGGAAACAGTGGCTGACTTTATTTTTCTGGGCTGCAAAATTACTGCAGATGGTGATTGCAACCATGAAATTAAAAGACGCTTACTCTTTGGAAGGAAAGTTATGACCAACCTAGACAGCATATTGAAAAGCAGAGACATTACTTTGTCAACAAAGGTCCATCTAGTCAAGGCTATGGTTTTTCCAGTGGTCATGTATGGATGTGAGAGTTGGATGGTGAAGAAAGCTGAGCGCCGAAGAATTGATGCTTTTGAACTGTGGTGTTGGAGAAGACTCTGGAGAGTCCCTTGGACTGCAAGGAGATCCAACCAGTCTATCCTAAAGGAGATCAGTCCTGGGTGTTCATTGGAAGGACTGATGTTGAAGCTGATACTCCAATACTTTGGCCATCTGATGCAAAGAACTGACTCATCTGAAGAGACCCTGATCCTGGGAAAGATTGAGAGCAGGAGGAGAAGGGGATGACAGAGGATGAGATGGTTGGATGGCATCACCGACTCAAGGGACATGAGTTTAGATGGACTCCGGGAGTTGGTGATGGACAGGGAGGCCTGGCATGCTGCTGTTAATGGGGTTGCAATGAGTCAGACACGACTGAGCGACTGAACTGAACTGAAGTAGGTTGGTCATAACTTTTCTTTCAAAGAGGAAGCATTTTTTTATTTCATGGTTGCAGTCACCATCTGCAGTGATTTTGGAGCCCCCAAAATAATAAAGTCAGCCACTGTTTCCACTGTTTCTCCATCTATTTGCCATGAAGTGATGGGACTGTATGCCATGATCTTTGTTTTCTGAATGTTGAGCTTTAAGCCAACTTTTTCACTCTCCTCTTTCACTTTCATCAAGAGGCTCTTTAGTTCTTCTTCACTTTCTGCCATAAGTGTGGTGTCATCTGCATATCTGAGGTTATTAATATTTCTCCTGGCAATCTTGATTCCAGCTTGTGCTTCATCCAGCCCAGTGCTTCTCATGATGTACTCTGCATATAAGTTAAATAAGCAGGGTGACATTATACAGCCTTGAGGTACTCATTTTCCTATTTGGAACCAGTCTGTTGTTTCATGTCTAGTTCTAACTGTTGCTTCCTGACCAGCATATAGATTTCTCAAGAGGCAGGTCAGGAATTACAGAGATATTTGCACCATGTAGTCTTATGGCTGATCCTCTGTATGGATGGCAGAAGAATGGGGGCTGCAGTGGACAAATATAGGGAAGTATGAAAGCCAGAGTACTAAAAGCATTGAATGCACAGTAAAGCTTCTATGTGCTTAAGTTTGGCATAAGAGCAACAGAAACTCCCAACTTCAAGAAGTCATGAGGGCTTTTACAATCAAACCCCATTCCCACCAGAAATGCTCAGAGGGCTCAAACAAACCTTGAGTGCACCATGACCCAGGGACCCCACAGAGACTGAGACAGAACTGTGTTTGAGCATCTCCTGTGGAGGTACAGGTCAGCAGTGGTCTGCTACAGGGGCAGGAGCTCTGGGTGTTGGTATGGCATAAGTTCTCTTAGTGGAGGTCTCCATTAACCCCACCATAGAGCTGCCAGAACTTACATAGGACTGGGAAATATACTCTTGGAGGCCACAACAGAACCTTGTGCACCAGGACCAAGGAGGAAGGAACAGTGACCCCCTATAGAAGACTTCTCTGTGGGTGTCCAGGAGTCTCCAGTGAAGGCGTGGATTGGTGGTGGCCTGCTTCATGGTTGGGTGCACTGAGTGTAGCAGTACATGAATGGGATCTTTTGAGGGAGGTCACCATTATCTTCATTTCCTCCACCATAGTTTGGGAACACAGCTCCACCCATCAACAGAAAATTGGATTAAAGATTTACTGAGCATGGCCCCACCCATCAGAACAAGACCCAGTATCCCCCTCAATCAATCTATCCCATAAGGAAGCTTCCATATGCCTCTTATCCTTCTCCATCAGAGGGCAGACAGACTGAAAACCACAATCACAGAAAAGTAACCAATCTAACCACATGGACCACAGCTTTGTCTAACTCAAGGAAACTATGAGCCATGTTGTGTAGGGCCACCCAAGACAGATGGGTCATGGTGGTGAGGTCTGACAGAACGTGGTCCACTGCAGAAGGGGATGCAAACAACTTCAGTATTATTGCCTTGAGAACCCCATGAACAGTATGAAAAGGCAAAAAGATAGGACACTGAAAGATGAACTCCCCAGGTCAGTAGGTGCACAATATGCTACTGGAGATCAGGGGAGAAATAACTCCAGAAAGAATGAAGAGACAGAGACAAAGAAAAAACAACATCCAGTTGTGGATGTAACTGGTGATGGAAGCAAGGTCCAATGCTGTAAAGAGAAATATTGCATAGGAACATGGATGGAATGTTAGATCCATGAATCAAGGCTAATTGGAAGTGATCAAACAGGAGATGGCAAGAGTGAACATCAACATTTTAGGAATCAGCGAACTAAAATGGAGTGGAATGGGTGAATTTGACTCAGAGGCCATTATATCTATTGTGAGCAAGAATCCCTTAAAAGAAATGGAGTAGCCATCATAGTCAACAAAAGAGTGCAAAATGCATTTCTTGAATGCAATCTCAAAAGGGACAGAATGATCTCTGTTCGTTTCCAAGGCAAACCATTCAATTTTGTGGTAATCCAAGTCTATGTCCTGACTAGTAATGCTGAAGAGGCTGAAGTTGAACCGTTCTATGAAAATCTACAAGACCTGCTAGAACTAACACCCAAAAAATGATGTTCTTTTCATTATAGGAGACTGGAATGCAAAGGTAGGAAGTCAAGAAACACCTGGAGTAACAGGCAAATTTGGCCTTGGACTACAGAATGAAGCAGGGCAAAGGCTAATAGGGTTTTGCCAAGAGAACGCACTGGTCATAGCAAACACCCTCTTCCAACAACACAAGAGAAGACTCTACACATGGATATCACCAGATGGTCTGCACCGAAATCAGATTGATTATATTCTTTGCAGCCAAACATGGAGAAGCTCTATACAGTCAGCAAAAACAAGACCGGGGGCTGACTGTGGCTCAGATCATGAACTCCTCATTGCCAAATTCAGACTTAAATTGAAGAAAGTGGGGGAAACCACTAGACCATTCAGGTATAACATAAATCAAATCCCTTATGATTATACAGTGAAAGTGAGAAATAGATTTAAGGAACTAGATGTGATAGACAGAGTGCCTGATGAACTACGGACAGAGGTTTATGACACTGTAGAGGAGACAGGGAGCAAGATCATCCCCAAGAAAAAGAAATGCAAAAAAGCAAAATGTCTGTCTGAGGAGGCCTTACAAATAGCTGTGAAATGAAGAGAAGTGAAAATCAAAGAGGGAAAGGAAAGATATACCCATTTGAATGCATGGTTTCAAAGAATAGCAAGGAGAGATAAGAAAGCCTTCCTCAGTGATCAGTGCAAAGAAATAGAGGGAAAAAATAGAATGGGAAAGACTAGAGATCTCTTCAAGAAAATTAGAAATACCAAGGGAACATTTCATGCAAATATGGGCTCAATAAAGGACAGAAATGGTATGGACCTAACAGAAGCGGAAGATATTAAGAAGAGGTGACAAGAATACACAGAAGAACTGTACAGAAAAGATCTTCACGACCCAGATAATCACGATGGTGTGATCACTCACCTAGAGCCAGACATCCTGGAATGAGAAGTCAAGTGGGCCTTAGGAAGCGTCACTACAAACAAAGCTAGTGGAGGTGATGGAATTCCAGTTGAGCTATTTCAAATCCTAAAAGATGATGCTGTGAAAGTGCTGCACTCAATATGCCAGCAAACTTGGAGAACTCAAAAGTGGCCACAAGACTGGAAAAGTTCACTTTTCATTTCAGTCCTTAAGGAAGGCTGCCGCTGCTGCTGCTAAGTGGCTTCAGTCGTGTCCAACTCTGTGCGACCCCAAAGATGGCAGCCCACCAGGCTCTGCCTTCCCTGCGCCTTCCCTGGGATTCTCCAGGCAAGAATACTGGAGTGGGTTGCCATTTCCTTCTCCAGTGCATAAAAGGGAAAAGTGAAAGTGAAGTCGCTCAGTCGTGTCCGACTCTTAGTGACCCCATGGACTCTAGCCCACCAGGCTCCTTCATCCATGGGATTTTCTAGGCAAGAGTACTGGAGTAGGGTGCCATTCCCTTCTCCGGTAAAGAAGGCAATGCCAAAGAATACTCAAAATACTGCACAAGTACATTCATCTCACCTGCTAGCAAAGTAATGCTCAAAATCTCTAAGCCAGGCTTCAAAAATGTGTGAACTATGAACTTCCAGATGTTCAAGTTGGATTTAGAAAAGACAGAGGAACCAGAGATCAAATTGCCAACATTCTCTGGATCATCGAAAAAGCAAGAGAGTTCCAGAAAAACATCTATTTCTGCTTCATTGACTATGTCAAAGCCTTTGACTGTGTGGATCACAATAAACACACAGTCAAAGGCTTTGACATAGTCAATGAAGCAGAAATAGATGCTGTGAAAGTGCTGCCCTCGATATGCCAGCAAATTTGGAAAACTCAGCAGAGGCCATAGGACTGGAAAAGGTCAGTTTTCATTCCAATCCCAAAGAAAGGCAATACCAAAGAATGCTCAAACTACCGCACAATTGCACTCATCCCACACACTAGTAAAGTAATGCTCAAAATTCTCCAACCCAGGCTTCAGCAATACGTGAACCGTGAACTTCCAGATGTTCAAGCTGGTTTTAGAAAAGGCAGAGGAACAGAGATCAAATTGCCAATATCCGCTGGGTCATTGAAAAAGCAAGAGAGTTTCAGAAAAACATCTATTTCTGCTTTATTGACTATGCCAAAGATTTGACTGTGTGGATCACAATAAACTGTGGAAAATTCTGAAAGAGATGGGAATACTAGCCATCTGATCTGTCTCTTGAGAAACCTGTATGCAGGTGAGGAAGCAACAGTTAGAAGTGGACATGGAACAACAGACTGGTTCCAAATAGGAAAAGGAGTACGTCAAGGCTGTATATTGTCACACTGCTTATTTAACTTATATGCAGAGTACATCATGAGAAATGCTGGGCTGGAAGAAACACAAGCTGGAATCAAGATTGCTGGGAGAAATATCAATAACCTCAGATATGCAGGTGACCCCATCCTTATGGCAGAAAGTGAAGAAGAACTAAAGAGCCTCTTGATGAAAGTGAAAGAGGAAAAAAAAAGAAAGTGAAAGAGGAGAGTGAAAAAGTTGGCTTAAAGCTCAACATTCGGAAAACTAAGATCATAGCATCTGGTCCCATCACTTCATGGGAAATAGATGGGGAAACAGTGGAAACGGTGTCAGGCTTTGTTTTGGGGGGCTCCAAAATCACTGCTGATGGTGACTGTAGCCATGAAATTAAAAGACGCTTACTCCTTGGAAGGAAGGTTATGGCCAACCTAGATAGCATATTGAAAAGCAGAGACATTACTTTGCCAACAAAAGTCCGTCTAGTCAAGGCTATGGTTTTTCCAGTGGTCACGTATGGATGTGAGAGTTGGACAGTGAAGAAAGCTGAATGCCAAAGAATTGATGCTTTTGAACGGTGGTGTTGGAGAAGACTCTTGAGAGTCCCTTGGACTGCAAGGAGAGCCAACCAGTCCATCCTAAAGGAGATCAGTCCTGGGTGTTCATTGGAAGGACTGATGTTGAAGCTGAAACTCCAATACTTTGGCTACCTCATGCGAAGAGTTGACTCATTGGAAAAGACCCTAATGCTGGGAAGGATTGGGGGCAGGAGGAGAAGGGGATGGCAGAGGATGGGATGGTTGGATGGCATCACTAGCTCGATGGACGTGGATTTGGGTAAACTCCAGGAGTTGGTGATGGACAGTGAGGCCTGGTGTGCTGCAATTCATGGGGTCGCAAAGAGTCGGACACGACTGGGCAACTGAACTGAACTGAACTGAATGTTATATATATATATATAACAGCTTTTGAAGATTTTGGGTCATTTTATGTATGAAATATCACTCCATATTTAAGTTTCCTAGACTAAAATTCTAAAGCTAAAACATCTTTTAATAGTCCAATAGGTTTATTTTTTCACTTCTTTTTTCATTACCCTCATTTAATTAATAACAACATATTACTTCTCTACATTATTTTTATTAACCTGATATCCTTTACACCGAAATCTTCCAGACACTAGAAATAAATTCAATTTCTTTCTCATAACAGTAGACAGAGAAGATTTCTGAAAGTCACTTGTACACATTGTTATTTTTTTAACTCTTCCAACAGGTTCCTTCAGATTCTTTCTAGTGTCACTTGGATTTATTTTAGTACACACTGTTCAGGGATAATGGTTGAAGCTTAACAATGAATCCTATGGTGAAGTGAGATGGCCTGACTTCCAAAAATATAACAGCGTTTGTTTCTTCAATTAAAAGTCTCTCCTTCATTGCAGGGATTTGGGGCATGCCTATATTTCTATGTATTCATTCGTCACACAAATGGAAGTGTACTATTTAACCAACAAGTATGGGATGCTGCAGGTGAAATAAAAACATGACACACGGTCCCAGATTATAAGTGCCTAACAAGCTAACTGAGGTCATCAGACATTTATACAAATATCTAACTCAAGTTAGTGTGTGTGTGTGTGTTGTGTGTGTGCGCGTGCATGCACGTGTGTACACCGTATAGGAAGTACAAATGTATTACAGAAGAAGAATATATAGAAGGAATCACATAATTCTGCCTGAAGAGATCAGAAATAGCATCTCAGAGGAAAAATTTACCAAGAGTAAGGGTAACTAACTGTCCTAATTTTCTCAAGACTAAAGAATTTTCCAGGATATGGACCAGATTTGAGCACATGGAGATGGTTATTCAAGCTGGATTAAATTAAAGAGGTTTGTTTTTTTTCCCACCTTCTATTTTCTCTCCAATACTATTCTCATTTATCTGTCGTGCTTCTCCAAACTTGATCTATACTTAATTTTATGTATTACTCTAGTAGCTCCTTAAAGTTAAAGTGTTAGTCACTCAGTTGTGTCCGACTCTTAGTGACCATGTGGATGGTAGCCTGCCAGGCTCCTCTGTAAGTAGCATTCTCCAGGCAAGAATACCAGAATGGGTAGCTACTGCTTTCTTCAGGAGATCTTTCCAATCCAAGGATTGAACTCAGGTCTCCTGTATTGCAGGTGAATTCTTTACCATCTGAGTCACCATGGAAGCTCCAATAGCTCAATAAACTCAGAGTCAAAATCAATTAAAGACTTTTTCAGCTCTTGGGCTAGTTACTTAATATTTCAATGCCTTGATTTTCTCATACCCATTTCACCCGTATTCATAAGACATCCCCATATCTTACGACTTTTGTAAGTAAATTCTCAATGCATAAATTCACTTAAAATGCCTAGAACAGCTCTTGGGCCACAGTAACAACTCAATTTGTATTAGCCATTTTAAGCATTTGATGTATACTTATGCATTTAGTACTTACCACAACCATAAGAGATGAGAATATCTCTGAAATGGGTATAATGAGACAATCAAGGCATTGAAATATTAAGCAACTAGCCCAAGGCTGAAGCTGAAAGTAAAAACAAAAGCAGTATGACTGAACTCAATCTTCTTCATCATCATGCCACAAGATTTCCATTTTAAGAGCTAAAATTTCATTTCTGGCTTTACTTGGAAGAATATGCAAGGTCAAAAGAGGGCAGCTGTTTTTTTGTTTTTTTTTTTACTTTGTATTCTTTCTCTTTCTTTTTCTAAGATGTCAAATATTTACAGGCATTTAAGACTGTGAAATCTAGAAAACAAAGAAGATGCTCATGGAAGTTAAAGGAGGGAATCATAAGGGAGATCACTGACCTTGAAGATTCTTCTTTCAGTGGAGGGAGGGAGGTTAATACTGTTACTTACCAGAATTGTAGGATAAAGACAAGGGTGAAGCACAGAGTCTAGGGAATACGTAAATAAGAATTATCTCAATTTAAATTAAATGTTATGGTTTTCCCACATCTGTTTTCTTCAGAATTTCTTCTTTTGTAGATCAGCTGGATGTAGAGTAGACTCGCTAGAGTTACAGGGCCTTCAGTCAAGCTCCTTGATCTGTCTAGAACATGTGCATCTCTCTCCAGTTTCAATTGACAGTATCTTCCGTTCTCAATGAAACCCTTTTCTTAACATCCAGGACATGGTCTGTTTTTCTTTCTACCTCTCTGAATTCACTTTCCCACATCATTCTCTCCTTCTATCTGTCAAATCTGTATGTGCTCTAACAATTTATTTATCCCTGTGATTTTAACTCATGCACAACTTCTGCCCCGCATCATGTGGTAATGTCAACTCATATTTTTTACTATCATTAGATGCTTGTTTAGTTAAATGAATAATCACAAAATACAAATCTCTCATTTGTCAAAATCTTATAAGGTAAGTTTTATAGTAGATTTTATTGCCATAGTTTTTACAAAGAAAAATATTGGATGATTTCTAAAATTATTATTTTCTCCTTCTTGGTAGATTATAAACATATCACTGTTAATTGATTCTTTAACCATAACTTCTTGACAAAAATTTCCATCTATAATATCTTACCTTCTTAAAACTATAGTTTTTGTAAATTTTTTGTTTTGTTTATTTAAAAAAAAATGTAATGTTCTTGCATTTGTACTGGAAAGCATAACCCAAATATTTTCCATTAGATTCAAAGTTGCAGCATTACCCATCTGAAAATGAATTTGGATTGCCTGCACAGATCCTAGAAGAGAGTTGATATTACACTATCTCAGGAAAAAGAAACTTGTTCTCAAGGAAAAAATACTCTTGTGATGAAAAATATACTCTCCAATAACTTGCAAAAAACAAAGGCTAGGCCCTGGACAAGTTGCCACAAGCAGTGATTATGATTTTGCATTAAAAGCACAGATTTTGTGGCCAAGCAATTTGGCTTACATATTAGACATGTAATTTTGATAAAGTTACTTAACCTCTGTTGCTCTTCTAAAACAGGGGTATTAATATAACTATTTCATAGTAAATATCAAGATAAAGTATTAATGATGCTGACATAAAACAAACACTCAACTCACTATTAATATCACTCCTGCTTCAGCAGTCAGCCAACCATAACTCTTCTATAAATACTTTTATTTTTACTTTTAATAAATGAATAAAAATAAAGCAATAATTTCAGATGCCATTTAAACCTTTTAAAATGTAGTGTTTTTATATTCATATGTCTTTAATTATTAAGAGGTAAATAAGATATTGAAGCTAATGTAATTCAATGCATATTTAAAGATGTAGATATAGATATTTAATCAAGCAACAAGAGCTGTTGTCAAAATGCTGTTCTACATACACTCATTTAATTCTGTTAAATAGCTAATATCAGAGACAACAGCTAGGCTATGCTGGAAAGAGCTAGGACTTTCATAAAACCAAGATTGTCTTTTCTCGGTCATCAACTCTTTGATCTTCGCTAAAGTACTTAAATTTCTGTTGTTTCATCTTTGAAGTAAAACAAGTAAAATCTATATTACACTATTGTTAGAAATAAAATAATGTGTACTGTACTAGTTTTCCAGAGTTACCAAAACAGGTATCATAGACTGGGTGGGTTAAACAACAGAGATTTATTTCCTCACAGATCTGAAAGCTTAGGCTTCTAAGTCTAAGATCAAGGTGTCAGCAGGATTGGCTTCATTATGAAGCCTCTATTTTTCATGTGTAGCTGGCTTTCTTCTCCCTCTGTCTTCACAAGGATGTCTCTATGTGGGCACACGTCTTTTCTTTCTCTCTTTCTGTGTCCAAATTTCCTTTCTTACAAGAGCACAACACGTGGGACTAGTGTCCACCATAAAACACTCATATGAACTTAAGTACACTTTTAAATATCTTATCTCCAAATGTGGATACATTTTGAGGAACTAGTAGTTGAGACTTCAATATATAAGTATTTGGTAACATATTCAGCCAGTTAACATTCCACTATCTGGATACTCAGAATTCATGTGCTCTCCACATGAAAAGAATTCCACACTCAGAATTCATGTTCTTTATACATTCACTCTCATTCCAACAGATATGAACACAGTCTAGTATCAACTTCAAGTTCAAAATCTCGTTTAAATATCATTTAAATCAAATCAGGGATTCCACGGTGGTTCAGATGGTAAAGAGTATGCCTCCAATGCCGGAGACCCGAGTTCGATCCCTGAGTTGAGAAGATCCCCTGGAGAAGGACATGGCAACCCACGCCCATATTATTGCATAGAAAACCCCATGGACAGAGGAGCCTGGCTGGCTACAGTACATAAGGTCACAAGAGTCAGACATGACAGAGCAACTTCATGTTTCAAATCACAAGTGGTTAATATTGAAGTATGATTCATCCCGAGGCAAAATTTTCCTCTAGCTGTGAACCTATGAAGCCAGATAAGTTCTCTGCTTCCAAAATACAATGGTGAAACAGATATAAGATAAGTATTCCCATCACAGAAGAGGAAAATCTTAAAGATGAAAGGGATCACTAGTGCCAAGCAAGGCTGAAATCTAGCAAGAAAAATTTCATTAGATTTTCAGACTCAAGACTAATGGTCTTTGGCTTGTCGCTCTGTTCTCAAGGCCAACCAGGGAGGCAGCACTTGCCCCTGTTGTCATAGGCAAGAGTTCCATCCCAGGGGCCCTGGGCAACTGCTCAGGCCTATGGAACCAAGGAAAAGACAGTCTCCTGGTACCTGGGCATGCACCCTCTCAGCTCATAGTGGCAGTTTTGCCAACCCCTGAACTGCCTTTTGCCTCATTTTTCCCTTTTCATGAAGGATAATGCATGTTCATAGCTGAATAGTGTTGGGAGCCATTCTGGAACTACTGCCGGGTGACAAAGTCACGGCACCAATCAAGAAGAAACTGCAAAGCGGTTTCTCTCCAGGAAACGGAAACTTCACTCCTTCCTGTTTAGCTGTGCTTTTGTTTTCTGGCTACTGCTCAAAGTTTCATTCTTTGATGGTTTCTGTGCTTTTGGAGTTTGTAGGGGCTTCCATGATGAGATCATGAGAGTCCAATAAAAAGAAAAATGATCCCTTGCCCCAGAGAAACATTCCAAAAATGATTAAACCTATTGAGGCCCCTGGCTGGTGGGTCCCTAACACTCAGCCAGGGAATAAGGCCATGATCATTTGAAAAACAAGCCCTAAGCCTATTGTGATCTGGCCTCATGAGGAGATTGTTATTTATGACTAGAAAACTTGGGTCATGTATCAGGGAAAATTACAGAAACTAAGCCAATTGCCTTTTCCCCTCAGAATCTAAGCATAAACAGAGAAGAACTATATGAATTGTATTGTAAATGGTTTCTAGGTAAACTGCAAAAGACTTGTCCCTGCCAGAAATAGTCTTGTATTATGTGAGTAGATGATAAACAAGCCACCGCTGACAATGGCTGTACTATGAGAAACTTTTACCCTTACCTACCGCTATAGTACTTACTCACTGAAGCAAGACGCTGTATTCACTGTAGTAGCAGGCTGTACAGAAAAAGTAGATGGAATGATATGATTCATAGACTATGTTCTAGTAAAATAAAAATAGGTTTTGGGGTAAACATGTAACCACAACGTGACAATAGACTAGGAGAAAAACTTTTAACACATCTTAGAATCAGGGGATGTTGATCTGAATGGAAAAATATTATAAGAATCATTACGTAGAAGAACATGTGCTATATAAATAGAGACTAAAGCAATAAAGATTATGGTCCTTGGGCCATCAAAAACTCTCTCTCTCCTTTCTTTTCCTTTCGCCGACGCCGTTCATCCCTTGGGGACCCCTGGACCAGATGGAGCGGGACTCCGGCAGAATAGTTTTATTGAGCCATCCTGTAGAATCTCAGAAGGCAGCAAGCCTCTTCCACTTTGTCCTGTCTCTCTTTCCTTCAGTTCAAGCTGACAGCATTTTTCCTGAGATGGTTAATTGGATCCATGGATCACATTCGTAATTTCTTATAGCAAAACATTGTATAGCTACACACTTGGTGTTCTTTATAGAACATACTTTCTCATTTTATTGCAATATGAACGGGCTGAGAATTTTCCAAATCTTCAACTTCTGGTTCATTTTTGCCTAACAGTTATGTCTTCAATTTATTTCCTTCCTCTCACATTTGGCTATCAGCAGCAAGGGGAAAACAGTCAATAGCTTCAGTAAGCTTCACTACTTTGCTTAGACATTTCCTCAGCTAAATACTCAAGTTAATTATTTACAAGTTATACTTTCCACAAAACACCAGAATGCAATTTTGCTGCTTTATAACAACAAACACCTTTCTTCCAGTTTTCCAATAGCATGTTGCTTAATTCTGTCTGAGACCCCATCAAAAGCATTTTTAATGTACACATTTCAACCAACAATCTCTTCAAAGCAAGCTAGATTTTTTCTAACATGATCTCAAAACATTTCCAGCTTCTATCCATTCCCCACATTTTTAGGTGTTTGTTATAGAAGTACTCCATACTCAACACCAAAACCTAAATTAGTTAGCTTAGGTCTGCCAATACAAACACACAGACTGAGTGGCTTAAACAACAGAAATTTATTTCCCAACAGTTCTGGAGACTAGAAGCCAACATCGGGGTGTTGTCAGTGTTGATTTGGGTTGAGCCCTCTCGATGGTTATCTTCTCCCTCCTTCCTCACATGGCCATCTCTCTGTGTGTATGTGTCTGGGGTCTTTGATGCTTTCTCTGTGTATCCAAATTTTGTCTTATTCAGACACAAGTCAACATTGGATTAGGATCTAACCTAACAGCCCCATTTTAAATTAATCGTTTCTTTACAGACCTTATGTCCAAATACAGTTACATTCTGTGGTTCTGGAGGTAGAACTTCAACATATGAATCAGTGGGAGGAAGGACATAGTTCACTTCATAATATGCACCATTTTAAAAACCACTGCATAATTAATAAAATGCAATATGTGAGTAGCTCTTTTATTTTAACAGACAAAAATTGAAACAAATCAGGTAAGTGAATAGTTCAGGTTACATGGCCTTGTTTAAAACACAGCCAGTCTAAATTGTTTTTTCTTCTGGCCATTTTCGTAATATGACTACAGACTTCTTTTTAATCATTATCAAATGATGTCACTTTTATCAAAATGATTTCCTTAAATTTTAATCTAAATTTATCTTTCTTTTTCTCATATTCTTCTGGGACAATTTCCTTCACGCCTATGGATTGAATGCAATAATTTTAAATTCAATAATTATACTTATACTTGGGCTTCCCTGGTGGCTCAGCAGTAAAGAATCCACCTGCCAATACAGGCAGAGCTGAATGTGAGTTGAATGTGAGTATAATCCTTGGGTCGGGAAGATCCTCGGGAGAAGGGAATGGCAACTCACTCCAGTATTCTTCCCTGGGAGCTCTCATGGACAGAGGTGCCTGGAGGGTTATAGCCCATGGGGTCACAAAAGAGTTAGACATGAGTTAACAACTGAACAACAGCAACAATACTTCCATTTAGGATTCTGCTCTCAAGCTCCACTCAACTCTGTTATCAAGTTCCAAATCCACATATTCAACTAAAAACTGGACCTCTCTGCTTGAATGACCCAAGAGTTTTCAAATCCAGTATCTTTCATCCCCCAAAGATGATCTTTTCATCTCATACGTCCCCAAACTCCTTCTCCACTGAAATAAATCTCAGTGAATGGCCCATCCCTTACCTTGCTGAACCTAGAAAACCAAACTTGATTCCTAGCTGTTTCCTGTCCTTCATCTCTGATATACAATTAATCAACATGGCTCATAACTTCCAGCTCCTTAAAACTCTCAAATATGTCCACTCTTCTTTAGTTTCCAAAATTCTTTCTCTTACCTCCAGTTTTACATGCAACTGATTTTACATGTAATAAATTTTATACCATTGTGCTTTGATATAAACTTAGAAATAACTCTTAGGAAAACTTTGACAATTGACCCTGGGTTAGTTCCCTCCCCAAGTGCTCTATTTCCCCTCCACCTCCACCTATCATAGCACTTATCGCTCTGGACTGTTAGAGCCTGTTTAGTTGTCTGGTTTTCATCCACTTCTTTTCTTTATAACAGAAGCCATGACTTGTTTACCAAGGTTTCTGTAGCACTCGTTTCTTGGGAGATAATAATCCTCAGAGGCCGTTTGTAGAGAATGAATTCTGGTCTACAAAATTTTAATGCAATATTCATTCTATTTCATTAAGTTGTCACACTCACATCTAAAATTATGAATGCCACAAGGAAGAAAATTTATACAAACCCCCTAAATTTTATTTTTAGTAGAAGCATATAGGAAGCAATATTTATTTTCAAACTAGAAAGTGGTATTTATCATAAAGTGGTGTATCTTTATTAAACTTGTACCTTGTTTTTTTTCCCCCTTTGTTTGGAAAGTAAACTGAGGGACATAACCTAGTAAAAGTATCGCAGTTCATTTTGCTTCCCCTGTCAGTTTAAAATTTATTTAATCTTTTGACAAACTGATACTTGAAAAACCTGAAGATATTTGACATTAGTGTGCAGTTAAAAATAAAAATACATGCCAGCAACAAGAATAGAAGCTCAAAGTAAATATGAGGACCATAAAACATTTTAAAAATGTATATATGAAATAATGATGAAATGAAGATGAGATAATCAGCCTGAAACATGGTTGCCTACTATATTTAAACCTATTAGCAATTCTGGCAGGCCAAGCAGACAGGGGAATTATAGATGAAGTTGTCTATTGCAGAGAGATCTGCAATATTATCACTAAAAAGTAAAAGCTACAAGAAGACCTCAGAGAAAACTCAGGTCAAATTTCTCCTGATTTATCTTAGCAATGACAGTATTCAACTCTAAGAAGTAAATACTTAGGATAAAAATTATATATATATATATGTGTGTGTGTGTATATATATATATATATTTATATAGTACACATATATGCCAACTTAGGGTGTTTTAGGGTTTAGAGATTTGAGAGAATATATTAAAATATATTCTTTTAAAATATTTTCTCAGTGTCATATAACGTTATATGTTAATATTTTACACTAAATGTTTTATATTTTAATGGCAAATAAATTGGATGTTTATACTACTCATGGAAACCCACTTCAGTATTCTTGCCTGGAGAATCCCAGGGATAGGGGAGCCTAGTGGGCAGCCGTCTATGGGGTCGCACAGAGTCGGACACGACTGAAGTGACTTAGCAGCAGCATACTACTACTAGCTGAAGGCATGTACAGAGAGTTTTCAAATATGCTACACAATATTATTAACTATGGTCTTCCCAGGTTGCATTAGTGGTAAAGAATTCTCCAGCCAATGCAGGAGATGCAAGAAATGCAAGTTCAATTTCTGGGTTGGGAAGATCCCCTGGAGTAGGAAACAGCACCCCACTCTAGTATTCTTGCCTGAAAAATTCCATGGACAGAGGAGACTGGCAGGCTTTGATCCATGGGGTTGCAAAGAGTCAGACATGACTGAGCATCTAAGCACCTTATTAACTATAATCACCACGCTGTACATTATATCCTCATGATTTATTTATTTTATAACTGGAAGTTTTTACCTTTAAAAAGAGGTCTTATTGAAAGAGAAAGTGCATGTGCCATCTGTGATTCACCTCTTTGCCTAATTATTTAATCTGTGATCATCTTGAAGTTCATTTTTAGCTTCAGGTTGATCAGGATAATTAGAGAAATCAATAAATAATTTTTTAAGTCTTCAAAAATTTAATAATTCTTGCTTTATCTGCCATTCCACATTTTCTCGATAGAAGTCCTTTTGGTTGCTCTTGCCATTGATCCCTACTTACTCCATTTTAGTAACTTTGAAGCTTAACTCTTCATTAGGTGAGGTTTCAGGGTGATGGCCTAGAACCATCCATTCTTACTATTTCTTCAATCTTGTACACAAGAATAAATACCTCATGTGAAAGTAATGGGACTTTTCAGGTGGCTAAGTAGTAAAGAATCTGCCTGACAATGCAGAAGCTGCCAGTTCGATCCCTGGGTTGGGAAAATCCCCTGTAGGAGGAAATGGCAACTCCAGTGTTCTTGCCTAAGAAATCCCATGGACAGAGGAGCTTGGCAGGCTTCAATCTATACCATTGTCAAGAGTCAGAAATGACTGAGCACATGCACACGTGAAAGTAATGAGACATAATGATTTGTGTGTTTGGCAGAGTTGGATGTGGGAGGGGAAGCTTGGTATCAGTTCTGGAGAGGTCATTATTCCTAATCATTGCTGTAAACAAGCAATTTGTTTTCTCCACGTCAGCAATTGAAAAAGCCTATTATAAGTTGGTTGGCCTGGAGATTGTTACATATAGGGTATACATAATTCATTTACAGATACTCATATTTGTATTCATCTATATACTGTGTTAGCCTCTCATTCTTTCCTGAAAGACTGATCTCTAGAAAAACATTCCTGCATTATTTTTCAAATTGCCATTTCTCTCAGTGAGTGTGTATATGTGTGTGTTTCTGTAGGTATATATATATACATATATAATATATATATATATATATAAATTCAGTCAGTTCAGTCACTCAGTCGTGTCCGACTCTTTGTGACCCCGTGGACTGCAGCACCCCAGGCCTCCCTGTCCATCACCAACACCCTGACTTCACTCAAACTCATGTCCACTGAGTCAGTGATGCCATCCAATCACCTCATCTTCTGTCGCCCTCTTCTCCTCCCGCCTTCAAACTTTCCCAGCATCAGGGGCTTTTCAAATGAGTCAGTTCTTCGCATCAGGTGGCCAAAGTATTGGAGTTTTATCTTCAACATCAGTCCTTCCAATGAACACCCAGGACTAATCTCCTTTAGGATGGACTGGTTGGATCTCCTTGCAGTCCAAGGGACTCTCAAGAGTCTTCTCCAGCACCACAGTTCAAAAGCATCAGTTCTTCGGTGCTCAGCTTTCTTCACAGTCCAACTCTCACATACATACATGACTACTGGAAAAACCATAGCCTTAACTAGACGGACCTTTGTTGGCAAAGTAATGTCTCTGCTTTTTAATATGCTGTCTAGGTTGGTCATAACTTTTCTTCCAAGGAATAAGCATCTTTTAATTTCATGGCTACAGTCACCATCTGCAGTGATTTTGGAGCCCCCCAAAATAAAGTCTGCAACTGTTTCCCCACCTGTTTCCCATGAAGTGACAGGGCCAGATGCCATAATCTTAGTTTTCTGAATGTTGAGCTTTAAGCCAACTTTTTCACTGTCCTCTTTCACTTTCATCAAGAGGCTCTTCTTTGCTTTCTGTCATAAGGGTAGTGTCATCTGCATATCTGAGGTTATTGACATTTCTCTCAGCAGTCTTGATTCCAGCTTGTGCTTCATCCAGCCCAGCGTTTCTCATGATATCCTCTGCATATAAGCTAAATAAACAGGGTGACAATATACAGCCTTAACGTATGCCTTTTCCTATTTGGAACCAGTCTGTTGATCCATGTCCAGTTCTAACAGTTGCTTCCTGACCTGCATACAGATTTCTCAAGAGGCAGGTCAGGTGGTCTGCAAAATGTGGTCCACTGGAGAAGGAAATTACAAACCACTTCAGTATTCCTGCCTTGATAACCCCATGAACAGTATGAAAAGGCAAAAAGATAGGACACTGAAAAATGAACTCCACAGGTGAGTAGATGCCCAATATGCTACTAGAGATCAGTGGAGAAATAACTCCAGAAAGAATGAAGAGACAGAGATAAAGGAAAAACACATCCAGTTGTGGATGTGACTGGTGATGGAAGCAAGATCCGATGCTGTGAAGAGCAATATTGCATAGGAACCTGGAATGTTAGGTCTATGAATCAAGACAAACTGGAAGTGGTCAAAAAGGAGATGGAAAGAGTGAACATCGACATTTTAGGAATCAGTGAACTAACATGGACTGGAATGGGTGAATTTAACTCAGATAACCGTTATATCTACTACTGTGTACAAGAATCCCTTAGAAGGAATGGAGTAGCCATCATAGCCAACAAAAGAGTCCAAAATGCAGTACTTGGATGCAATCTCAAAAATGACAGAATGATCTCTGTTCATTTCCAAAGCAAGCCTTCAATACTGCGGCAATGCAAGTCTATGCCCTGACCAGTAATGCTGAAGAAGCTGAAGTTGAATGATTCTATGAAAACCTACAAGACCTTCTAGAACTAACACCCAAAAAATATGTCCTTTTCATTATAGGGGACTGCAATGCAAAAGTAGGAAGTCAAGAAACACCTGGAGTAACAGGCAAATTTGCCCTGGTGGTACAGAATGAAGCAGGACAAAGGCTGAGAAGAGTTTTGCCAAGAGAACGCACTGGTCATAGAAAACACTCTCTTCCAACAACACAAGAGAAGACTGTATACATGGACATCACCAGATGGTCCACACTGAAATCAGATTGATTATATTCTTTGTAGCCAAAGGTGGAGAAGCTCTATACAGTCACAAAAACAAGACGAGGAGCTGACTGTGTCTCACATTATGAACTCCTTATTGCCAAATTCAGACATAAATTGAAGAAAGTAGAGAAAACCACTAGACCATTCAGATATGACCTCAATCAAATCCCTTACTATTATACAGTGGAAGTGAAAGATAGATTTAAGAGACTAGATCTGATAGACAGAGTGCCTGATGAACTATGGATGGAGGTTCATGACATTGTACAGGAGATAGGGATCAAGACCATCCCCAAGAAAAAGAAACATAAAAAAGCAAAATGGCTGTCTGAGGAGGCCTTACAAATAGCTGTGAAAAGAAGAAAAGTGAAAAGCAAAGAGGAAAAGATAATATGTACTTATTTGAATGCAGAGTTCCAAAGAATAGCAAGGAGAGAGAAGAAAACCTTCCTCAATGATCAGTGCAAAGAAAGAGAGGAAAACAACAGAATGGGAAAGACTAGAGATCTCTTCAAGAAAATTAGAGATACCGAGGGAACATTTCATGCAAAGATGGGCTCAATAAAGAACAGAAATGGTACGGACCTAACAGAAGCAGAAGAGATTAAGAAGAGGTGACAAGAATACACAGAAGAACTATACAAAAAAGATCTTCACAACCCAGATAATCATGCTGGTGTGATCACTCACCTAGAGCCAGACATCCTGGAATGTGAAGTCAAGTGGGCTTTAGGAAGCATCACTACAAACAAAACTAGTGGAGGTGATAGAATCGCAGTTGAGCTATTTCAAATCCTGAAAGATGATGCTGTGAAAGTGCTGCACTCAGTATGCCAGCTAATTTGAAAAACTCAGCAGTGGCCACAGGACTGGAATAGATCAGTTTCATTCCAATGCCTAAGACAAGCAATGCCAAAAAATGCTCAGACTACTACATAATTGCACTCATCTCACATGCTAGTAAAGTAATGTTCAAAATTCTCCAAGCCAGATTCTCTCTCTCTCTCTCTCTCTCTCACATCTCTAATATATAATATATAATATAATAATATATGTAATATAACAAATACTATATATAATATATATAATATATAATATATATTTTACATATATTTTATATATTATATATATTATACATATATTATATATAATATATTATACATATATTTTATATATATAATATATATTATACATATGTCGTATGTATCATATATATTATACATATATTTTTATATATATTTATTTATTTTTTTATTTATTAATTTTTTTATATATTTAAAAACATATTTTATATATTTATTCTTAAATATTTTTATATATTATATAATATATATAATACATAATATATGTAGTATATATATAATATATAATATATAATATATGTAGTATATATATAATATATAATATATGTAGTATATATATAATATATATAAATGTATAATAGATAATACATATAATATATACATAATAAATATATATTATAGATATTATGTATATATTATATATAATATGGCATATTATATATACAATAATATAATAAACAATAATATAATAATATAAATATTTATATAATATATTTATATATATTTATCTATAATTAAATATATAATTAAATATATTTAATATATTATATATTTATTTATATAAATATGAATATAAAAATAATAATATACCTAATACATAATATATATAATATCTAGAATATTATATATATATTAGATATATTAGATGTATTATATTTTTGTTTATATTTAAAAATATATTTTTATATATTTATTCTTATATATTTTATATATATATTATGTATAATATACATTATATATTATTATATGTTATAAATAATAAAATATATATATATATGAAGCTTAATAGATCCCTGTAAAGACCACATAAACAGTGTAAAATTTGGTGAGAGTGCGTGAAGGCATTCATTAGGCCGTCTCTGGACCTCATGGCGTCTGTGTTCACTGCCATCAGGTGAATTTGAAACTTTTCTGTAATTTCTAGAGCCAGCATATTAACTTTGTCCTGGAGAGCTAAAAACTAATTCAACCCCCAAAGAATACTCTAAGAGGATAGTAAAATGATCCAAATGCTTAACCTACTTTATTCACCAATGACAGTTTAAGAAAAGAAAATCTGAATTCTTAACAAAGTTGAATAAAAAGTACAAGAATCATAGAAGCAGCGCCCAAGACTCCAATGGTTGATTTGCCATAAGCTTCTGCCTGTTCTCTCCCTCTAAATCCTTCAACTTTGGTTCCCAGTTGAATTGCCACAAACACATACACACACACAAGCACAGATACATCTATGCCCACTGGCCTGCTTACATTCTCTGAACCTCTGAGGAGGGCACAGGTTGATGAAGTAATTTATATCCTTAGCTTGTAGGAAAAAACAGAATACCCCTCATGTAAAAGACATTGAAATGTGTATTCAGGTTGCTATTTGAGAGAGAAATTATAAACCAATAGATGGCTCCTTACCAAGAACCTGTCAGGTTGCTTCCTTAGGTCAGGCTTGTCAGGCCTTCATGAACACTAAGGCTGCTGACAGTCACATTCTTCATTTTAATTTAATACACTGGAATCTTGATTTATATAGCTGACTATCTTATGGTTGAATCTTTCTGAGTCATTCAATTTCAGAATATTGGCGAAATGGCATTTCCAGATCTGCCTCATTGAAATCAGGTAAATATCATTCCACTCAGGCTTCTGGAATCTGATTCCTCCAATTCAAACCTCTGAACTTGCTGTCCCACCTATCTTTAAAATTTCAAAAATGCCTACTTTGTTGGTTTATAATGAGAAATCAAATGGGATTGCATACAAGATTGGCCCCATGAATTTTATATATAGCTTATGTAGCTTTATTTCTCTTCTGAACTTGAGAGCTCATCCAACAGCAGCTTCACATTGTGGCACTCTAGTGAAGCTACTGTCAGAGTTGGGAAAGTTCAAAATACAGAGCTAAAGTTAGGTGGTATGCCAGTCTGCTGTAGTTTGGATAGAATATGCTTTCATTTGTTATAAAATAAAAGGCACATTTAATTCAGACACATGGAAAATTATGAAAAGTGAAATTAAAATCACTCATAGCCAGTGCTGTTCTAGTTAATAGTTAACAACTGGCTCTTTGGGGAAAAGAACGTATGTGTTGATATAATTATAGAAGTTTTATAAATTTTAGTGATATACAAATAAAATGCATACTACTCTTTATTGTAATTCTCTCCAACCTATTAATTTTCAAAGAATGCTTTCATGGACTTTAATTGAAGTGTTTTATCACAAATTATATTCATTAAAATGAAGCAGTTTTCAACTTCAACACTAGACATGGCACACTTTGATCTGCACTATTATGGTTTTCTTCATTAGTTCCTTAACTCTAGGTAAACAACAAAATATAGAGTCCTGATTTGTAGCGCTAGCTGATTTCAAGCTACCCAAATGACATCACTGAATGCAGAGTAAGGAATAGACGTAACAACAGCTTGCCATTATATAGTATTTCCCCAAAATAAAGTAAACATAAGTAATCTCAAGAGCAAAGATAATAATTTACCTTGAATACATTTTCTTTTCACTGAAGTGCATCCTTAAGTGATTTTTTTTCCCTTGGCTATGAGCAGTAAATTCTCTGAGCTTTAGCATATTAAAACTTTCATTATTTTGCTCTAGTAAGAGTTTAGTTGGGTAGAGGAATCTAAGTTCAAAATCATGCCCAGGAATTTTAGGAAGTTTTACTCTTTTGTCAGGAGCTGTTTTTAGTCATTGCAAAATTTAGGATTGAGAGAAAAAAAAAACCTGTCCTATGTTTGTCATGCTGATGTGTAGTTTGTTTCATTTTTATCTGAATGTGTGTAGGATGTGCTTCATTATTTTCTCTTGGCACTCAGGGCTAATTTTTAATTTTTGGAAAATTATCTTCAATTATGTTTTTGATTGTTTTCATCTCTTTATCTTCTTCCAATATTTCTAGTAAACAAGTCTCAGAACTTCTGAATCTATCCTGTCAGATGAACTATTAGTTATACTTTTTCCCTTTTTTGTATTTTTGCTGTTTTGGGATATAACTTTCACTTTATTTTTACTTTTAAGGGGATTTGGGAGGATTCTATAGTAGATGATTAGACAGGGTGTGATGGAGAGTCCTTGGTTCCTAATATTCTCAAAGACTATAATTCTAGATGTCACTTATACACTTAAATTTCTTCAATTTTCTGTGGATTTCTTTTTATCCTAGCAATACTGTTATCTCCAGGTACTCAATTTGTATTCTTAGATTGCTCCTTTATTGTGATATTATTGTTCCTAATATTACATATAGAAGCCTATTATTATTACTCAGTCCAATATATTCTGAGTCATATATTTCTTTTTTTCTAAATTAGTTTATTTATTTATTTTTTAACTTTACAATATTGTATTTGTTTTGTCATACATTGACATGAATCCACCATTGGTGTACATGCTTTCCCCTTCCAGAACCCCTCTCCCACCTCCCTCCCCATCCCATCCCTCCGGGTCATCCCGGTACACCAGCCCCGAGCACCCTGTATCATGCATCGAACCTGGACTGGCGATTCGTTTCACATATGATAATTTACATGCTTCAGTGCCATTCTCCCATATCCTTCTGCCCTCGCCCTCTCCCATAGAGTCCATAATACTCTTCTATTTATGTCTCTTTTGATGTCTTGCATACAGGGTTATTTTTACCGATTAACTAAATACCATATATATGTGTTAGTATACTGTATTGGTGTTTTTCTTTCTAGCTTACTTCACTCTGTATAATAGGCTCCAGTTTCATCCACCTCATTAGAACTGATTTGAATGTATTCTTTTTAACGCCTGAGTAATATTCCATTGTGTATATGTACCACAGCTTCTCTTAGCTGCAAAATATGTCAACATAGCTTGCTCAACAATTGAGAGAGCAACTAAACAGAAAATCAACAAGGATATAGAAGAACTGAAAACTTCACCAACCACAGGCTCTAATCAACATCTACAGGAAACTCCATCCAATAACAGCAGAACGCGTGTTTTTCCAACGTCCATGAAACATACACCAAGACAGACATCTTGTGCCAGAAAACAAACCTCAAATATTTAAAGAATTGGAATCACCAGAATATGTTCTTAGAACACAATGGAATTAAACTGAAAATCATCAACAGAAGGATAATAGGAAAATCTCCAACACTTGAGAAACTAAACAACATACTTGTAAACAATCCATGAACTGAAGAAGAATTCTCAAGGGAAATCAAAAACAACTTGAACTGAATGTAATGAAAATGAAAATAAAGCATTATCTAGTTATGTGAGAAACAGTTTAGCAGTGCTATGAAGGAAATTTATAGCAGGAATATATCTATTAGAAAAGAGGAGAATCTCCTTCAAAAAATTGAAGAGGAAGGAACATTTGTCAATTCATATTATGAAACAATGTATTACCCTGATAATAAAACTATATAGAGAGTATAAGGGATAAAATGTTGGGGGGGGAGACAATGAACCAGTATCTACCATGAATATACACACAAAAATTGCTTTAAAATATATAATTCAGTAATATATAAGTATACACCATAGTATTATTCATATTATTTCTTAGAATTTCATATACATCTACAATATTTTAAAAGTTTAATTTTAAAAAATAAGATTTGCACCTGAATATTATGTATTTATAACTACATGTTTAGATTTAGTGAAAAATTTACTTTCTTATTAATTAATTTTTTGGTCTATGCATTAGCTTTAGAGCCAGTAAAAAATATTCATATATGCTTTTAGAAAAAAGCAGACCAAAATATGGGAATAACATAAATATAGAAAACAGAAATCATAAAAAATACTGTGTGGATAAATTATAAATTTCAGATGGTACTAGATAAGGTAGTTTTTACACAGATGTTTGAAAGATAGAGAGGTAAGATAAATATAATCAATAAAGATCTTCATGGATCTAAAGTAATTTTTAAAACTGAAGACCATGTTTAAAATATATGTAAAAATAATTTTCCTTCAAAATGGGAAATAGGAATATCTCTTAATTTTCTCTGTAAGTTAAACATCATGGCTTAACTGAAAAAGAATTTAGGAGATTTAACAGGGAAAAGAATAGATGATTGTCATGTGAATTTGGAAAAAGAGAAGTTAGGTGGAAAAACTCTAAGAGCAACAGGAAAAACTAATCCTTTTAGATCTACTTGAAAAAACAAAACGTTTGCAATAAAATAGAAAAAAAAAAAGCAAATGTGCAGATTTCATCATTGAATAACAGGATGATGTTAAAGGCAAATGAGGAATCCTAACACCCACAATACAGGTATAAATAAACCCATGCAATGAAAATCCTCAATTCCAATGTTTGTTAAGATTTGGTAGGGGTGAATAACTGAACTTATATGCAGAGTACATCATGAGAAACGCTGGGCTAGAAAAAGCACAAGCTGGAATCAAGATTGCTGGGAGAAATATCAATAAACTCAGATATGCAGATGACACCACCCTTATGGCAGAAAGTGAAGAAGAATTAAAGAACCTCTTGATGAAAGTGAAAGAGGAGAGTGAAAAAGTTGGCTTAAAGCTCAATGTTCAGAAAACTAAGATCATGGCATCTGGTCCCACCACTTCATGGGAAATAGATGGCGAAACAGTGGAAACAGTGTCAGACTTTATTTTTTTGGGCTCCAAAATCACTGCTGATGGTGACTGCAGCCGTGAAATTGAAAGACGTTTACTCCTTGGAAGGAAGGTTATGGCCAACCTAGATAGCATATTTAAAAGCAGTGACATTACTTTGCCAACAAAAGTCCGTCTAGTCAAGGCTATGGTTTTTCCAGTGGTCATGTATGGATGTGAGAGTTGGACGGTGAAGAAAGCTGAGTGCCGCAGAATTGATGCTTTTGAACTGTGGTGTTGGAGAAGATTCTTGAGAATTCGTTGGACTGCAAGGAGATCCAATCAATCCATCCTAAAGGAGATCAGTCCTGGGTGTTCATTGGAAGGACTGATGTTGAAGCTGAAACTCCAACACTTTGGCCACCTCATGCGAAGAGTTGACTCATTGGAAAAGACCCTAATGCTGGGTAGGATTGGGGGCAGGAGGAGAAGGGGAGACAGCGGATGAGATGGTTGGATGGCATCACTGACTCGATGGACATGGGTTTGGGTAGACTCCAGAAGTTGGTAATGGACAGAGAGGCCTTGCATACTGCAATTCATTGGCTCGCAAAGAGTCGGACACGACTGAATGACTGAACTGAACTGAACTGAGCGGATAGAAGTAGAGATGAATAACTCAAGAGTAGTGAAAAGATTTTTAATTAAGCATGATGCAGTATCCTTTGACATTCCCCTTTTTGAACATGAAATTTAAGGCAGAGATGTTCAATTCCACGTGAAGGAAACCCAGTTCAACATAGTTGAAGCTAAGCATGGGATGGATTGATAAAATATATGGTATCTCTGAGAAGACCTACAGGAACAGGGCATCTCAGAGCCCTGTAGACTGGAATGAAGGACCTGATCCTCCGAGATTCATTCTGCTTTGCATGAATTTCTGGTATGTTGACACATGTCAAAAAACTTGGTCCTGGAAGTTCTTAGAAATATCGATACTTTTAGTACATGAAGCCCAGAAAAGAAGAGAGAATTATTCCTTCTAGTTTCACTTAGAAAAATCTCACAGGAAGACTCTACCTGTCGGGAGCCGCCATAGGCATTACTGACAAAATGGAGGCACGGCCCCAACCCCCTCTCCTCATCCCACAGGCACGGTCCTGGGATAAAGGAGTTAGGTTTTGTGATTCTGACTTGTCCTTTCCTTTCTCCGGTTGAGTTGGCTGGAAAGAATGTTATAATCCATAAAGTTAACTATTGACATTTGTTCAAGAATCTTTACAAAGAATACTCCAGGATGAGCACATAGGCTGCAGCCTGAGGCCATAGGAAACATTGTTATCTGAAACCTGCTTGTAAGGGGAATGTTTATGGCAAAAGAAGTTTGCTGAGTTTAGGGGTTAGGAATAATTAAGAATAGTTAGAACCTAAAAGTTTAAGGTATGTTGTAGTGTTGGCATATTTTACTATAGCTTATGGAAACTAGGTATTTTAGAGATACTAATAGCTAAAAGCCTTTTTAGGAGATGATGAGCTTAAGTTACTAGGGGATAGCAGGATTTAAAGAGATAAGAAATTAACTGAGGAATGTGATATACAGCCCAGAGACAAACTTGAGTTACAAAGTTATCACAAGGACACTTAAGAGGGAACTCTGAAGGACAACAATGATTTATGGAGACAGTAAATCTGGGTGAGGGGAAACTGAAGATGTCATACCTCTGACCTAATGCTTTTGTAAAAGTATAAAAGAAAACTTGATGCTTAAAATAAACATGCAGCCCAGTGCTTTGAGCGAGAGACTGCATCATTTTCATTCGCCGACCCCCTTCATCCCTTCAGGGCGATTCCCTGGCTGCTGGAGCTGAACTCCGGCATCTACCTGCCCTAACTTGAATCATATAAGTATCTCCATACTAACATTTGGCCAGATTGATACATACTATGATGCTACCTACATCATATACCCAACATGTAAGAAGGGAGAAATGTTTGGGGAAGATGCAAATAATATGCACTACAGGGGCAATGTTAACAAGCAGAACCACTGGAAAGTGCCATTCAGATATCCTAACTGGAAAGTAAGTGAGAAAATAGGCAGAAACTCTTTCTTCCTTCCTTTCTTGTTTTATTTTTACCACACTTTCTTCCAACTTACCTCAGTAATCCTGTTTTCTTTTATAAAAGACTGGTATTGAGAATATAACTGGCTCAAATGTGTTAGTTGGGAAAGATTGAAGTACATTCCTTACACTTAATTACTATAGCAATTATAGAGACTGATTGTAGCTAATCACTAGCTAAATAACCTAGCCTTTGGTTGTAAGTTGTTAAAAAAAATTAAGCCACCACCAAACAAGTAAATTATTCTTTGATATTCTTGGTTAAATGATGGATATGTGTTCATTTTTCTTTTAGCATCGCTAATCACTCACTACAAATATAAGAATATTTCAGTATAATAGAAAACATTATCAAATGTTTTCTATTTTGTATACTGTCAACATCCATAATTGAAGACAAATATACACAGGGTGGAGACTATTAATAAGACTGTGATTTGGTGCTAATTTATGTGAAGTCAATGGATGTGCTACTGGAAAAAAAAAAAGAACCATATTGATATTTTAGTGTATAGCTCCAAGCCACATGCCTGCACGGATTTATTTCCTCACCATATCATGCTGATATTATAGTCCACAAAGCCTTCCAAATTGTGGAATATAATTAAATACCAAATGCTGAAACCAATGTCATAAAATTGCTCATAGAAATGGAATTTGGTGTGTCCTCTGGAAGCTCCCAAACTTTTCAGAAGTGTTTTATTTGCAAAACCTTTCCACTATTAAAAAAAAAAAAAAAGCATTTGTTGTTTCCTTTCCCTTGCTCTGGGCTACTGTAATTTTGGTCTTAGCATCTGGAAACTTATTTTCACCCCTTTTAAAAGGTGTTAAAAATGAATATTCTAGTCAAAAAAAAGTAGCCTGATGGTTAAATGAATTAAACTATCCTCTATACCTGGCAGGCAGCATACATAATCCATTAAGAGTCTGGGGGACTTCATACACTGTATTATCTACCACACAACTGGTTTATTACATGACCCCAGGTTCTAGAAGACATGAAAACTTCAAGGTCTGTGCCAATGTCAATTCCATAAGTGATTTGACAAAAGTTATTTAGTGCAGGTATATACTAAGAGCTAGCAACTGTTATTCATTAATTCAAAATAATCATGTATTAGTTTGAGATGGAAAATGTCTTTTGTTTTGAAAACTCAAAGACTATATTTAAAAATGTAAAAAAAAAATTTATACAAGTATTATTTAAAATGACAATAAGAGGGAAAAACAAACCTGTGACAAAGTAAAAATACTCTTTTCTTCATAATTATATGTGACTCATAAAAGGTAAGAAAACTAAAGTACAATGAAGTATTATTTAAAAAATACTGATTCTTTAAGGGCATTGTCAGCATTTATTTTTAAAACAACAAATAGTACAATAACAACCTGAAAAGTAGGTAGAGATGGGTTTTGGAAAGTCAAAACCAAATTCATTCATGGAAAATGGAAAAGAGATATATAAACAGAAATATTTTCAGACTATCAAATACATATGTTCTTTTACTACTCTCTTATTGGAAAGTTGTATTATTTTCTATGTACTTTTAAATTTCACTGACCTTTATATCAGTTCAGTTCAGTGGCTCAGTTGTGTCTGACTCTTTGGGACCCCATGGACTGCAGCACGCCAGGCCTCCCTGTCCATCACCAACTCCCAGAGCTTACTCAAACTCATGTCCATGAGGTTGGTGATGCCATCCAACCATTTCATCCTCTGTCATACCCTTCTCCTCCTGCCTTGAATCTTTCCTAGCATCAGGGTCTTTTCCAGTGAGTCAGCTTTTCTCATCAGGTGGCCAAATTATTGGAGCTTCAGCTTCAGCATCAGTCCTTCCAGTGAACATTCAGGACTGATTTTCTTTAGGATGGACTAGTTGGATCTCCTTGCAGTCCAAGGGACTCTCAAGAGTCTTCTCCAACACCACAGTTCAAAAACATCAATTCTTTGGTGCTCAGCTTTCTCTATAGTCCAGCTATCACATCCACTCATGACTACTGGAAAAACCATAGCTTTGACTAGACAGACCTTTGCTGGCAAAGTAATATCTCTGCTTTTTAATGTCTCTGTTTAGGTTGATCATAGCTTTTCTTCCAAGGAGCAAGTATCTTTTAATTTCATGACTGCAGTCATCATCTGCAGTGATTTTGGAGCCCAGAAAAATAAAGTCTGTAACTTTTTCCCCATCTATTTGTCATGAAGTGATGGGACTGGATGCATGATCTTCAGTTTTTGGAATATTGAGTTTTAAGCTAGATTTTTCACTCTCTTCTTTCACTTTCATCAAGAGGCTCCTTAGTTCCTCTTTGCTTTCTGCCATAAGGGTAGTGCCATCTTCATATCTGAGATTATTGATATTTCTCCCTGCAATCTTAATTCCAGCTTGTGCTTCATCCAGTCTGGCATTTCACATGATGTATTCTGCATATAATTTAAATAAGCAGGATGACAATATACAGCCTTGAGGTACTCCTTTCCCGATTTGGAACCAG
This sequence comes from Okapia johnstoni, assembly GCA_024291935.2. Classification (NCBI taxonomy): domain Eukaryota; kingdom Metazoa; phylum Chordata; class Mammalia; order Artiodactyla; family Giraffidae; genus Okapia; species Okapia johnstoni. The sequence goes on from CM044308.1 coordinate 141,384,486, forward strand.
TCTGTTGTTCCATGTCCAGTTCTAACTGTTGTTTCCTGACCTGCATACAGATTTCTCAGGAAGCAGGTCAGGTGTCTGGTATTCCCATCTCTTTAAGAATTTTCCATAGTTTGTTGTGATCCACACTGTCAAAGGCTTTGGCATACTCAATAAAGTAAAAGTAGATGTGTTCCTGGAACTCTCTTGCTTTTTCTATGATCCAACGGATGTGGCAATTTGATCTCTAGTTCCTCTGCCTTTTATAAATACAGCTTGAACATCTGGAAGAGCCCAGGGAAATAAAGTCTGTCACTGTTTCAATTGTTTCCCCATCTATTTGCAATGAAGTGATGGGACTAGGTGCCATGATCTTCATTTTTTGAATATTGGGTTTTAGGCCAGCTTTTTCCACTCTTCTCTTTCACTTTCATCATATATATATATAGATTCATTTTTATTATTTTTTAGATTCCATATATAGAATTTGAGATTAATATCATGCAGTGTTTGTCCTTTTCTGTCTGGCTTATTTCACTAAGCAAACTATTGTCAATGTCCATCCATGTTTCTGCAAATGGCAATATTTCGTTATGTTTTATGGCTGAGAAATATGTTATTTTGGACTTCCCATGTGGCCCAGGTGGCCAAGTGCTAAAGAATCTGCCTGCCAATGAAGGAGATGAAGGAGACATGGGTCTGATAGCTAGGTCAGGAAGATCCCCTGGAGTGAGAATGGGAACTCACTCAATATTATTTCCTGGGAATTCCATGAACAGGAAAGCCTGGTAGGCCATGGCCCATGGGGTCACAAAGAGGCAGACATGACTAAGCATATAAATGTATTAACATATGTATACATATATATGTATGCTACATCTTCTTAAGTTTATCATCTATTGATGAACCCTTGAATGTTTCCAATTCTTGGCTATTGTAAATAGTGGTGCTAGAATATGGTGGTGCATGTATTTTTAAAGTCCATTCCTTTTAATTCTAAATCTAAAAAATCTTACAGCTCAGCTGTACTTTCAGATAAATAGAACAGTGTGAGACTTGAATCAACCATAGAAGCCTCTCACATTTATGAATTCATTACTTGATAATGAGTATCATATACATTTGTAAACCATAAAATACCATTCAAATATTTTGAAAGTACTCATACTTTTCGAAATGCTGCATTGGTTTGGCCAGAATGTTCATTTGGGTTTTTCTGTAACATTTTATGGAGAGGCCCTTGAGAGCTTTTGGCCAAACCAATATTACTACAATCCAATATTATCTAACAGAAGCAGAAGATATTAAGAAGAAGTGGCAAGAATACACAGAACTATACAAAAAAAGATCATGGCCCAGATAATCACGATGGTGTGGTCACTCACCTAAAGCCAGACATCCTGGAATGTGAAGTCAAGTGGGCTTTAGGAAGCGTCACTACGAATAAAGCTAGTGGAGGTGATGGAATTTCAGTTGAGCTATTTCAAATCCTAAAAGATGATGCTGTGAAAGTGCTGCACTCAATATGCCAGCAAATTTGGAAAACTCAGCAGTGGCCACAGGACTGGGAAATGTCAGTGTTCATTCCGATCCCAAAGAAATATAATGCCAAAGAATGCTCAAACTACTGCACAATTGCACTCATCTCACATGATAGTAAGTAATGCTCAAAATTCTCCAAGCCAGACTTCAACGGTACGTGAACTTCCATGAACTTCGAGATGTTGAAGCTGGATTTAGAAAAGGCAGAGGGAGCAGAGATCAAATTTCCAACATCCGTTGCATCATCAAAAAAACAAGAGAGTTCCAGAAAAACATCTACTTCTGCTTTATTGACTTTGCCAAAGCATTTGACTGTGTGGACCACAACAAACTCTGGAATATTCTTAAAAAGATGGGAAAACCAGACCACCTGACCAGCCTCTTGAGAAATCTGTATGCAGATCAGGAAGCAACAGTTAGAACTGTACATGGCACAACAGACTGGTTCCAAATCGGGAAAGGCATACGTCAAGGCTGTATATTGCCACCCTGCTTATTTAACTTATATGCAGAGTACATCACGAGAAATGCTGGGGTGGATGAAGCACAAGCTGGAATCAAGACTGCTGAGAGAAATATCAATAACCTCAGATATGCAGATGACATGTTATGAAAGTGACATAATCTGTTATCATTAAAGTCAGGATCTAAGTTAACAAAAATTCACATAGAAAGATGGTCTTAAAAAATAGAGAAGAGCAAGTTAAAAATATAATTTCATTTTTATGAAAAACTGCCAAATAAGTATATATATGAAAAGTTTGAAAATTATACAACACTTTCAATTGACCACTTCTAAGCCCTAGGATTATGAGCTCATTTTTCTTTTAAAGAGAAATAAATAAGACTAAATGATTGCTTTTCTTTGGTAGAAAGCAAAGAGAAACTAAGGAGCCCCTTGATGAAAGTGAAAGAGGAGAGTGAAAAAGCTGGCTTAAAAGTCAGCATTCAGAAAACTAAAATCATGGCATCTGGTCCCATCATTTCATGGCAAATAGATGGGGAAACAGTGTAAACAGTGACAGACTTTATTTTTCTGGGCTCCAAAATCACTGCAGATAGTGACTGCAGCCATGAAATTAAAAGACGCTTACTCCTTGACCAACTTAAACATCATATTAAAAAGCAAAGACATTATTTTGCCTACAAAGATCCATTTAGTCAAGGCTATGGTTTTTCCAGTGGTCATGTATGGATGTGAGAGTTGGATTATAAAGAAAGCTGAGCACTGAAGAATTGATGCTTTTGAACTGTGGTATTGGAAAAGACTCTTGAGAGTCCCTTGGACTGCAAGGAGATCCAACCAGTTCATCCTAAAGGAGATCAGCCCTGGGTGTTCATTGGAAGGACTGATGTTGAAGCTGAAACTCCAATACTTTGGCCACCTGATGCAAAGAACTGACTCATTTGAAAAGACCCTGATGCTGGGAAAGATTGAGGGCAGGAGGAGAAGGGGATGACAGAGGATGAGATGGTTGAATGTCATCACCAACTCAATGGACATGGGTTTGGGTGGACTCCGGGTGTTGGTGATGGACAGGGAGGCCTGGCATGCTGTGGTTCATCGGGTCGCAAAGAGTCGGACACGACTGAGTGACTGAACTGAAGTGAACCATCTGAGAAGCCTGGCCCTTTGGCTGGTCAAGAACAAAGACCTTCTGCTAACTTCCTCTTCAGCCTGCTTGTTTTTGATGCCCATGTTCATCCATTCTTGAGGCAGTGGAAATGTGAACTATTGTTGGGATATGTGAAAAAGAACAGTAGTATGAATCTTAAACAAAGGATAAAAAATTGTGCTATGTTTATAAAAAGTGACATAATCTGTTATCATTAAAGTCAGGATCTAAGTTAATAAAAATTCACATAGAAAGATGGTCTTAAAAAATAGAGAAGAGCAAGTTAAAAATATAATTTCATTTTTATGAAAAACTTCCAAGTAAGTATATATATGAAAAGTTTGGAAATTATACAACGCTTTCAATTGACCACTTCTAAGCCCTAGGATTATGAGCTCATTTTTCTTTTAAAGAGAAATAAATAAGACTAAATGATTGTTCTGAAATCATTTTTAAAAACACAGTCATGTCCTATTAGTAAAACTGTGAAGATTCATTAGACTTTACATATTAACTTTGGAAAAAACTTCTAAAAACTTCTACTTTAAACAATTAACATCTGACATGCCCTAGCCCAAGAAACTAAAAGTAATTTTGCAGTAATTAAATTTAATTCAATCCAGACTTTAGTTATCCATTTGGAAGCATGAGTTGGGAATTGATTATGTATAGTTTTTTAATATGTAACATATTCTACATATAATTACATTGTTGTTGCTGTTTAGTTGCCCAGTTGTGTCTGACTCTTTTGTGACCCCATGGATTGTATTTCCTAGGCAAGAATACTGAAGTGGGTTGCCATTTCCTTCCTCCAAGGTATCTTCCCATCCCAGGAATTGAACTCATGTCTCCTGCCCACATCTCCTACATTGCAGTCAGATTCTTTACCGTTGAACCACTGAGGAGGCCCTATATAATTACATATGACATTGGCGCTTCCCTTTTGGCTTTGCTGGTAAAGAATCCGCCTGCAATGCGGGAAACCTGTGCTCGATCCCTGAGTTGGGTCGATCCCCTGGAGAATGAAAAGGCTACCCACTCCAGTATTCTGGCCTGGATTATTCCATGGACTCTATAGTCCATGGGGTTGCAAAGAGTCGGACATGACTGAGTGACTTACACTTTCACTTTCATAATATATGTCACATTAATTAGTTATGCACATAATATATATGTACATACATTTTCATGTATATGTGTATATTTACACAAAATGTCAATAAATAATGACATTTAAATCTACTTTAAAAAGATTATGATTTAGAAGTTAAATTAGGTTATTTCCTTATTTTTAATTTCAAATACTCCTGCCAGTTCTATGTAAAAGTAAGTAACCGTGTTTTTGATTAGTTGATTTCCCTCAAAGTGAAACAACTACTGTTGTTTCATGGCTCATAGGAACAAGGTAACTCAGGGGAAATTCTATGTAATCAGTTAGTAACCAGCGTTTATTCTGAATTAGATTCTAGGGAATTAAGTTGAGACCAATCAAGTAAGTTGTACTGTACTCAAATCGTCCAGGTTGATCTGTTCTAATTCAGCACATTATGTGAACATCAATATCTCCTTAAACAGAGCTCTACTGCTGGAAATTCTTTATTAGATATGATGAAGAATCATTGTCAGCACTCAAAAGCTATAGTAAGTGACCTCCCCAGAAATGACTGCTGACGAGATTATCACACTATCTACAAGACAGACTTGAGGGTTGTTCATTTTCATTCATGGCATCAGTTGCCCCATGCACAAATGAAGCAAGAGCAACAAGATTAAAAAAAAAAAAGAATAGTTTTTCTCCATTAATACTTTCAGTATCGAGTCATGAACGGAATGTTGAGTATACATATAAATACTAAAGGTGCTTTAGGTAAGGGCTCAGAAAGAAATGAAGACAAGTGTCATTGGATGCTGAAGGAAAGGTGAATCTTTTTATATAGTCACAGACAGGGTTGTTGAATTTTGTACTATAGTGGAATTAAAGGAAGCAGAACTTATAAGTGACAAACTTTGATATTTAGCTGAGGAGAATTTTAAAACAGATATTGAGGGTGTGACCTGGATTCTTGTTGCTAATAATAAAATATGAGAAAAACAAGATAAACTGGGAAATGAAATATTACACAACAAGGAACTAGCATCTGATGACTTGAAAAATTCTCAGCCCATCCAAATTACAGAATACACTAAAATTAGATAGGAAAAGTGTACTCTGGAAAGAAGGCCAAGCAAGTAGATAGGTAAATATTTATTAAAGATATTAGGTGTGTTACTCATAGGTCCACTCAACCTTCTCAACAGAAGCCAGGATTAGGAATGGAATATCCAAGAAACATCTATGGAGGCCCTTTTTTTCCATGGAGTGTTAATCTCCATGACATATACAGGAGACTCACAAGGTTTTAGAGAATGTTGTATCAGTAGAAATACTGCCAGCTGTACTGAAAGGGGCAGAGAGAGAACACAATGAAAAAAAGGAGAAAGTTGTCAGACTTCAAAAATTCTATGGCAAAAAAATTGACTAGCATTGCTACTAAAGTACAAAAATGTATTAATACTATCCTTCAGGAAAAAAAGGAAGAATGGCACAGAAGAATAAGATAGGCATAGAGCTCTACACACTATGGGCAAAAATACCTATAGAGCTGTAATACCAAGGTAGAGTTCAGAGATATGTGTACAGAAGCAGATTTTGGTGGTATAGACACACCGAGGTAGAGACATACTGGGCCACAAAGGCTTAGGGAACTGCTTCTGAGGACAGAATCCCTGGAGCTCTCTTGAATGCAAAGAGGGAAGACTTCTGGGCTATAAGGGAATTATTTCCAGGCCTTGAAATCCAATAGAATTTTGTTGTTGGATTTTGAACTTGCTTGGGGTCAGTGACTCCTTTATTCCTTCTTTTTTCTCCTTTTTGGAATAAGAATAATTGTAACTGTTATCACATCCTTATTCATGACTGTATCTTGGAAAGAGATAACTTATTTCCTAGTTTTGTAGGTCCACAGATAGAGAGGAATTTTGCTCCAGGATGAATTGTACCCAGTATCTCACCCATGTCTGATTTAGGCGATTTAGATGATGGCATTTGGGACTTCTGAGCTGTGGATATTTAGATGAGATTTTTGAACTTAGAGTTAATGTTTTAATAGGTTAGAAAAACTCTAGGCAATGTTGTAATGAGGTTAGTATGCTTTGTATGTGGGGTGCATGTAAATTTGGGAGGACTGGAGGGTAGACTATAGCAAACTAAATGATGGCCTCCAAAAGATATGTCTTCATCATCATCCCCCAAACCTGTGAATGTTACCTTATTTGAAAAAAAGAGTCTTTGCAGATGTAATTAAGAATCTTGAGATAGAGAGATCATCTTGATTATCTGACTGAACCTTAAATTCAGTGACAAGGGGCCATAAAAGTGATGCACAGAAGAGAAAACAATATGATTATGGAAACAGAGATTGGAGAGAGATGGTCACAAGTCAAGTAGCACCTGGTGTTATTAGAATTTGGGAAAAAATAAGGAATGGATTCTCCCCCACCCAGAGCAGTCAGTTACTGTGGCTCTTTTGACATCTTGATTTTCGACTCTGGCGTCAAGACAGAATAAAATTCTATTGTTTTAAGCTACTAAATTCATGGTAAAAATAAATTATTATATAAAAAACATGATAATATAATAACATTATAGAAAGCCTAATTAGGAAATCAATACAAAGCTACAGTCTTTGGTAACTAGGGGAGAGAAAATCTCATTTTCTTAGTCATACACTCCTTTAGTAGAGCTTCTATTATGCTGAATGAACGGGTAGATGAGGCAGAAGAAAATAATACTCATGTCTGTACAAGTGTCACGTACTATCATGGTTCTTACTGAAGTTTTGCAAATTCTCTTGAATAAATGTGTATTTATTTACTGTATGCTGTTAGGTCAGTTCCAGATACTTAAATGATCATAGTTCTTTTTCATAATCTTTACCAGTTATGGTTGTTTTGTTGAGGAGTTGGTCTGCAGAGCTCCTCACACCAGCATTCTAGAAGTGGATTTCCCCAAGACTGGTGATATTCTTGCCCACCTCAGACTATAACAGCACAAGAAAGTGAAATAGAGAACTGAATGCACAGTTGCAAAGAATAGAAGGAGAGATAAATCCTTCCTAACAGATCAATGCAAAGAAAGAGAGGAAAACAATAAAATGGGAAAGACTAGAAATCTCTTCAAGAAAATTAGAGATACCAATTGGGATATTTCATGCAAAGATGGGCACAATAAAGGACAGAAACACCATGGACCTAACAGAAGCAGAAGAGATTAAGAAGAGGTGGCAAGAATACATAGAAGAACTATATAAAAAAGATGTTAATGACTCAGATAACCACGATGGTGTGATCACTCACCTAGAGCCAGAACATCTTGGAGTGTGAAGTCAAGTGGGCCTTAGAAAGCATCACTACAAACAAAGCTAGTGGAGGTGATGGAACTCCAGCTGAGCTATTTCCGATCCAAAAAGATGATGCTGTGAAAGTGCTGCACTCAATATGCCAGCAAATTTGGAAAACTCAGCAGTGACCACAGGACTGGAAAAGGTCAATTTTCATTCCAACCCCACAGAAAGGCAATGCCAAAGAATGTTCAAACTGCTGCACAACTGCACTCTTTTCGCCTGCTAGCAAGGTCATGGAGAAGGCAATGGCAACCCACTCCAGTACTCTTGCCTGGAAAATCCCATAGACAGAGGAGCCTGGTAGGCTGCAGTCCATGGGGTTGCGAAGAGTTGGACACGACTGAGTGACTTCACTTTCACTTTTCACTTTCACGCATTGGAGAAGGAAATGACAACCCACTCCAGTTTTCTTGCCTGGAGAATCCCAGGGACGAGGGAGCCTGGTAGGCTTCCATCTATGGGGTCGCACAGAGTCGGACACGACTGAAGCGACTTAGCAGCAGCAGCAGCAAAGTCATGCTCAAAATCCTCCAAGGTAGGCTTCAACAGTACATGAACCAGGAACTTCCAGATGGACAAGCTGGATTTTGAAAAGGCAGAGGAACAAGAGATCAAATTGCCAACATCTGTTGGGTCATAGAAAGAGCAAAAGAATTCCAGAAAAACATGTGGTTCTGCTTCATTGACTACACTAAAGCCTTTGACTGTGTGAATCACAACAAACTGTGGAAAATTCTTCAAGAGATGGGAATACCAGACCACCCTACCTGCTTCCTGAGAAACATGTGTGCAGGTCAAGAAGCAATGGTTAGAACTGAATATGGAACAATAGACTGATTCAAACTGGGAAAGGAGTGCATCAAGGCTGTGTATTGTCACCCTGTTTATTTAGTTAAGCTAATCACATATTTTGTCAGTGTAAGTTCTTATTTGTGCATAATTTTTTAAAAAAACTAAATGCTATGCTAGTCCATTTAGTAAAAAATATGTAATTCTTTTTTTTTTTTTGCAAACTCATCTGTCAAGAACATAATGCACTTTGCTTAAAACGAAGTTGTTTTCAGCAGCCTTATTAAGTTTTGATTTTTATTCCCAATGGTATATTCCAATTGTGTGATCTTACTCTCACAGTCTTCCAAAGACTCTCCTATTCTTTGAGTATAGACAAAACTGTTTTTTGTTTTTTTTTTCCCAGAAAGAAAATGATCTTAGCTCTGTCTTTTTATAGTCTTTATAAGCAGAGAATTTGGATAATATTTCATCAGGACTAAATGTGTCACGCTTTAACATTTTTATGTAACTCCACCAAAAAGATTAAAAAAACTACATTTCTTGATTTTATATAAATAATGCACATATCTTTTTAATCAACCACTCAGAATTCTTGCACTTCAGGTACTCTTAGGAATATTAATATTTTATTGTCTTTTTCCAAGTTCAGCACCGAGTGCTATAGAAATGATTGATATTCCTGAAAACTATGCTAAGAGGTATGCTAACTATTCATTTATCTAGCTTCTCAAATCTTAGAACTCTCCTTTCAAATCAATTCAAATTTTGAAAAGTTACAAGCATAAAATATATATTCCTTAAATATGTTAGACATGTTCTCTCCACTTTTACTAATGTCAATGATAAGAAACAAACACCTAATGGACATCTTCACATTTTAGCAGTATGCATTTAAAGAAATGATATCATGCAATTTCTCCTTTTCATGGCCATAAGAAATTTATATAATGGTGAATTCTTTTAGATTCTCAGAAACGAGGTGGTTTGTGAGCCTTCTAAATCACACTTTTTGATATTAAATTACACTATTGAACTAAGGTTTATTAATAGTTGAACATCATTTTGAATTTGAAGAGTGTCACAACAGTCTGATAATTATTAATTTATATGGTGAGATGCAAGACACCCTGAAAGAAAATTGAATTCTTTCCAAGATCAGGAGCATTTAAAAATGTTAATATTGATACATATAAGCTGATTAAGTCTATGCTACTCTTATCTATAAAAATTTTGTTTCTTGCTCCAGGAAAATGATTTGTTACTTAAAGAACTAAATTAGAATAATCAGCAGGTATTTATTAATTCAACACAAAACTCAGTGTACAAAGTTTGGGCCTTCTTATGTTTTAGTGGTTTACATGAATGGTGGCTCAGTGGCAAAGAACCCACCTATCAATGCAGAAGACTCGGGTTCAATCCCTGGGGCAGGAGGATCCCCCAGAGAAGGAAATGGCAAACCAGCATTCTTGCCTGGGAAATCCCATGGACAGAGGATACTGGAGGGCTACCATCCATAGGGTCACAACAGATTCAGACATGACTAGGTGACTAAACAACAACAAATTACAAAGGCAAACACAAACGGTGACGTAAACACACACCATCATAAGGTATAGTACATTCCACGAGTAGAGGTAATGAAGATTTACGTTTTAAAGATTTAAGATTACACTTTATTGGAATATCATATTACTTTAGTATATGAATGACGTACTATTTTTCAATTTTTTGTTTTTAATTGGAGGATAATTGCTTTATAATGTTGTGTTGGTTTCTGCCATACAACAAGATGAACCAGACATAAGTATACACATATCCCCTCCCTCTTCTTGAAAAGATGCTCAACATTTCTCTTTATTAGAGAGCCTTAACCACTGGATCACCAGGGAAGTTCTAGATATGCTTTATAATTGGCTGTGGAATTAATTCCAATGTGTATTATGATTGGTATAAATAGATCTGAAATAATATTTTCATAATGTTAATATTTAGTTAAAGTTAATATTATCATTGTTTCATGAGATTAATGGATGTTAAATAGCAATTGGTGTAAATTTCAACTGTAAATTCTTTAAATAGGATCAGTTCTAGCAGAATTTACCTCTGAGCAATAAAAATTAGTGGGAGATAGAAAAATAATATAACTTGAGGGGAACTTAGAAAAAAGGCAAGAATATAATTAATTCAATTTCTCAATCGTTCCTGAGTGTCTACTTTATACATGTAACAATGTTTCTTGAGGGGTAGTTATAAATTGGGCTTCCCTGGTGCTCAGACAGTAAAGAACCCACCTGCAATGCTGGAGACCTGGGTTTGATCCCTCGGTTGGAAAGATCCCCTGGAGGAGGGCAAAGCAACCCACTCCAATATTCTTGCCTGGAGAATCCCCATGGACAGAGGGACCAGATGGCCTACAGTCCATGGGGTTGCAAAAATTCAGACATGACTGAGCGACTAAGCACACAGCACACAGATATAAAATATATGTGGTCAGAAACCAAACCATACCATCTAGTGGGATGGTAGTTCTCTGGAGAACCATGAAAAATATTATTGATACTCCCCAATCACTCAGCAACTACAGCAGTTTACTAAATGTTCAGATATAGGGATTCATAATGCTACCACATGTCTCCTTCAAGTGCATGACACTGAAAAGATTTGAACAGTATCTTCCTTTCTGTCAAAAATTAATATCTAGGCATCCCTGGTGGCTCAGTGGTAAAGAAACTGCCTGCCAATGCAGGAGCCATTGGTTTGATCTCTGATCCGGGGAGATCCCACATGTTGCCATGCAGCTAAGGATATGCACCACAACTACTGAACCTGTGCTCTAGAGCCTGGGATCAGCAACTGCAGAGCCCACATACTGAAACTACTGAAGCTCACCCACCCTAGAGCCTGTGTTCTGCAACAAGAGAAGCCACTGCAATAAGAAGCCAGCACACCACAATTAAAGCATAGCCCCTGCTCACTGCAATTTAGAAAGAGCCCAGGCAGCAGCAAACACACAGCACAACCAAAAATCAATCAGTTAGTCAATGTCTAGGTTAAAGCAAACAATGGACAGAAAAAAAATTATTTTCTATTGCCAATTTCCCTTTCTTTTCATTAAAATCACTGGTATGTATCAACAGTTTGAAATGTATGAAATCAGTTACCTCCACTAGTTATTTGAAAGAAAAAAAATACAAAGTTATTTCACTGACTAAGACACTATATTCATCTGCATATATATCAGCTTGTAACCAACTGTCTTCCTGTTGTCATGTACTAGGCTATAAGCTCCCATACATTAGAGATGTTCTTAGTATCCAGTGCAGTGGTCCATGTACACAAGATTATGTTCTCTGTAAATATCCACTAAAAGATACATCCATAGGGGAAAAAATGCTTCATCCACTACTGAAGAATGAGACTTATATATAAGGCTTAGTAAAATGAGGCACACTTCTTGACTATATTTTATACTGCAAAGTAACCCATTCTAAGAAGTAACTGTGCTACTGTATCTGTGCTACTGACTAATGCAAACTGGTCATTCTCACAGTGTCTTTATAATTTAATTTTGTATATACAATTGTAATGTTAATGCACATGAAAATTTAAGAACCACTCAACCACTAGTGTTAAAAAAAAAAAGTTAAAATCTCTATGCAAGTACCAGACCATCCCTTCCAAGCCATCCTCCCTTTAAGATAACTAACTCAAGTGGATAATGAAAGAGGGTTTTGTAGATAATTAGATAGTGTTCTTACGGGCTTGATCTTAGCATTCAGCCTCTATATATCATGCTTAAATTACCATCACATTTCTAAAGTGAGGAATGGATGCTGAATTCTACAAGTCTGGGCTTTCTCTATTTTAATGTCTTAGCAATTATTCCTCTTTAATTTCTGTGAATGTTAGTATGTTTTCCTGAGCCACCCACTCTTTGATATTTTTTGAACATCTCCAATTCATGAACTTTCTCTTTCCTTCTCCTTCTAAAATAGTCTTACCCATTAGTCCACATGGTTCAGTTTTTCTTCTTCAGGTCATATATTATTATCAGAAGACCTCCCAATACTGATCTCTATATAACAGCCCTTCTCTAGCACTACCTATTTACATTCCTTTTTTATTTACTCATAGTACTTATTAGGGTCTGATGTTTATTTCTTTGTTTATAGTTTCTATACCCAATACTAGAATTTAAGCTCTATGTGTTCATGAATTGACCACTTGTTTGCTGCACATTCCCAGACACTAGAAGAGTGCCAGGACCGTAATAGGTTTTGCAGAATGGAAGAATAAGTTAAAAATTGAAAGGGATTGAACAAGACAGAGCATGTATTTCCTACTAAATTAAGAACTTGCATTAGCAACTCTCCTCTCATCCATTCTCATGTGTGTTTGTGTGTGCATACGTGATCCTTGTTAAATATCTCATTTCAGAGCATGAAACTATTTTATTTACCACCTCAAATTCTTGCGTATTAATCTTTTAAGAGTCAAAGAACCATTGTATGTCACTATGTGAGGAGGAAAACAATAGAGAAAATTAAGAGATCTAAAAATTTTTCATTTGCAAAGATAAATAAAATTGATAGAGGTCGAGTCAAGCTAATAAAATACACACAAATTATAATATCAAATAAGGAAAAGAGGTTATGACCACCATGTTTATGGACATTAAAAACATAATAAAGAATGACAACAAATAACTCCAAATTTGATGATTTAAATGAAAAGGGCCAAATCTTTGGAAGATACAAACTACCAAATATACATTAATTCAATTAAGATCATAACACTTCATTAAATCTATATGCAATATGGAACTTCTAAAGTTCCACAAATAATGATTAAAGTCTCAATCTACATGTGTAGGAATGAGTAAATCTTGTTACAATTTGGATCCAAACTTCATGTTAACAGGCATGAAGCTGACAGAAATAGGAAGCAGAAACAATTTCAATACAAACCTAATAACTAGCATTTCACCCTTTGTAGTAAATTTTGTGAATGTGTTACAACATAGGCATTTCCAGGAGATACAACTATGCAGTGACTGGTATTTGAAGAGGTAATATGTCAGCAGTTTCAAGTCAGTAACACTATAGTGTAGATTAGATTCAGAATGAGACAGAGGATACGATGTTCAGCAAAGATAAATTAAATAGGATGAATACAAAAGCAGAAATACATACAGTAATTCTTTAAGTTAAATTCCCATAATGGACATTATTGCCTTCAGTCTTCCATATGAGACCCCCTCAGTATTCTCATTGAATATTTCCTAAAACTTCTCAAATGTGCTCTTCCCTTAAATTCACTCAGAGATTTACAAATCCTTTAAAAGAAGCAAGGCCCCTCACACTGCCATGCATTTGAACTTGATGTCCTTAAATGACCTTTACCCGCTTCTTCACCAAACTAAATTGATGCCTTTCAGGTATCTCCTGAAGCTTCTGGGTTATTTTCCCCATGTATACATAGCATCTTGTGATGGCTTTCAGCATATTATTTATTAGCTGAAATACAAATTAACTGATAGTCAGTTACATTTGGATTGAGAATCCCTTGTGATTAGTGACTATTTTATACTGTTTTGCTTTGCTTTTATCTTAAGACTGGCCCACCTAGCCCATGATCTGAATAAAGAAGGAGTTTAAAAATATTTATTAAGAAAGAATGAATAATGACAGTATAATATTGTACAGCAACTATACTTTGATTGAAAAAAGAACGAAAGAATGGGTTGAAAAAGAATGAACTTTTAAAAAAGAAGATATGATATTTGCAATTTTGGGGAGAAAATAACTTGCAATAAAAATGCCAATAAGATCTGTAATTAGAGCATGCCAACTAGTAAGACTAGTTTATACTAATATACAAAGGCACAACAGCTTCATGGATAGTACAGCTCTAACTGACTTGACATTGATTAGAAATGGGAAAACTGCACAGAAAGAGGGAACAGGTCAGAAGAGAGGGTAGTGCTGCCAAGAACTAAATCATGAAGGGTTTCAGGAGAGGCAAAGCAGACTACCTTTAAGTCAGGGGAAATTTGAAAAGCTAAAACAGAGAATTCATTCTTTATCCAGAGACCAGCCAAGGCAGGATCAAAGAGTTTTGAGGAATCTCAGGGTAGAAATTCACTGAATCCAGAGCCAAAAATGAGTTAGGTGGTAGAAAAGGTAGGGAAGGGAAAACAGATAATATCACGATATAAATCTAAGATGCACATTCTGGAGAAGACTGAGAATCCCAGTCTTGACATAACTTTCATGAAGAACCTATCTTGGACTGAAGAGTGATAAGTGTTATGCAAAATTTAATTACTGACATAAGATTGTGCTAAAATACTTGATAACCTGAAAAAAAATAAAGCTTTCTAAAATAACATTTAGGAAGGGAGTTTAGAGAGGGGCCGGGAATACCAGGCCATCTGACCTGTCTCTTGAGAAACCTGTATGCAGGTGAGGAAGCAACAGTTAGAACTGGACGTGGAACAACAGACTGGTTCCAAGGAGGAAAAGGAGTACGTCAAGGCTGTATATTGTCACCCTGCTTATTTAACTTATATGCAGGGTATGTCATAAGAAACGCTGGGCTGGAAGAAACACAAGCTGGAATCAAGATTGCTGGGAGAAATATCAATAAACTCAGATTATGCAGATGACACCACCCTTATGGCAGAAAGTGAAGAAGAACTAAAGAGCCTCTTGATGAAAGTGAAAGAGAAGAGTTAAAAAGTTGTCTTAAAGCTCAACACTCAGAAAACTAAGATCATGGCATCTGGTCCCATCACTTCATGGGGAATAGATGGGGAAACAGTGGAAACAGTGTCAGACTTTATTTTTTGGGGCTCCAAAATCACTGCTGATGGTGATTGCAGCCATGAAATTAAAAGATGCTTACTCCTTGGAAGGAAGGTTATGACCAACATAGATAGCATATTTAAAAGCAGAGACATTACTCTGCCAACAAAGGTCCGTCTAGTCAAGGCTATGGTTTTTCCGGTAGTCATGTATGGATGTGAGAGTTGCACAGTGAAGAAAGCTGAGCGCCGCAGAATTGATGCTTTTGAACTGTGGTGTTGGAGAAGATTCTTGAGAGTCCCTTGGACTGCAAGGAGATCCAAACGGTCCATCCTAAAGGAGATCAGTCCTGGGTGTTCATTGGAAGGACTGATGTTGAAGCTGAAACTCCAATACTTTGGCCACCTCATGAGAAGAGTTGACTCATTGGAAAAGACCCCAATGCTAGGAAGGATTGGGGGCAGGAGGAGAAGGGGACGACAGAGGATGAGATGGTTGGATGGCATCACTGACTCGATGGACGTGGGTTTGGGTAGACTCTGGGAGTTGGTGGTGGATAGGGAGGCCTGGCGTGCTGCGATTCATGGGGTCGCAAAGAGTCGGACAAGACTGAGCGACTAAACTGAACTAAACTAAGCCAATATGTTACTGAGAAAAGTTCAGAAATATCAATTGTTATCATTACTTTCCAAAATCTAGTGATATTTTATGTGTGATTCAAACAAAGAAAAAAATATAATTTTTTAAATTTTTTTTTAATAGAAGAGTTATGAGTGAAATAATGATATTCAAGCCACATATTTAAGTCATGCTGGAGACAAAAAAGAATGAAAAAAAAATCCAGCCTGGAATTGAGACTTGGTTTTAAGGACTAGAAAACAGTAATATTTCATGAAGAATAATTCAGAAGTGAATAACTGAAAGAATGAAGAGTGAATACACATTAAATATCATTCAGGGAGAAAGCTTCACTTTAGGCATTTCACAAGTGTATTTGCCACTACTCCACTCAAAAAATGTATGAAATAAGAATTATTATCTCCATGTTGTAGGTAAAATAAGTCAAACTCCAAGAATGACTCAGCTAAAATCTCTAATATTAATACGAAAGTGATATGGTAAGTCTGTGTCTGAAAGCCATATATTCTGAATGCGTCATTTTGTTTCCTCCATTCCTTTCTGCCTTTCTTGGTTTTTTCTTTTTTCTTTCTTTTTTTTTTTTGCTCTATTTGAAGTTCTATGAGTCTTGGGAGGACTTGAAATCCCAAAGATGGCTGAGAGAAAACTAACAGAAAATAATTTAAGCTGTACTTCAATTTAGCCAGCAACCAAATCCTAGTCAAAAATTACTTCAGAACTCTTCTCAGGATTGTTTGGCTTCTTATCATTTTAGAATAGATTTCACGATTCCTTCTCATTTGAAATCATTAACATTTAATTGTCAAATTACAAAATTGTTTATATTTGATGAAACGTTTAACTTACAGTTTTCTTTTAATTTATAGTTATATATACATCTCTTCAAGAAATTCAAACATATGCTTGAGAGAGATAAACTATATATCATTGAAATACAACTTTCATTTAAATTTAATAATTTGAGGGCACCAAAAACATGGGAGACACTCACAATATAGAAATATAATCCTTTTGCATGTAAAGGGATATTCAACATTGCTCTTTTATAACATTTGTTTTCCTTTAGTCAGCTCAGTCAGTTCAGTCAGCTCAGTCACTCAGTCGTGTCAGACTCCTTGCAAGTCCATGAACCGCACCACGCCAGGGCTCCTTGTCCATCATCAACTCCTGGAGTTTATCCAGGAGTTGGTAATGCCATCCACCATCTCATTCTCTGTCATCCTCTTCTCCTCCTGCCCCCAATCCTTCCTAGCATTAGGGTCTTTTCAAATGAGTCAACTCTTCGCATGAGGTGGCCAAAGTATTGGAGTTTCAGCTTCAACATCAGTCCTTCCAATGAACACCCAGGACTGATCTCCTTTAGGATGGCCTGATTGGATCTCCTTGCAGTCCAAGGGACTCTCAAGAGTTTTCTCCAACACCACAGTTCAAAAGCCCTAATTCTTCGGCACTCAGCTTTCTTTATAATCCAACTCTCACATCCATACATGACTACAGGAAAAATCATAGCCTTGACTAGACAGACTTCTGTCTCTGCTTTTTCATATGTTCTCTAGGTTGGTCAGAACTTTCCTTACAAGGAGTAAGTGTCTTTGAACTTCATGGCTGCCGTCACCATCAGCAGTGATTTTGGAGCCCCCCAAAAATAAAGTCAGCCACTGTTTCCACTGTTTTCCCATCTATTTGCCATGAAGTGATGGGACCGGATGCCATGATCTTAGTTTTCTGAATGTTGAGCTTTAAGCCAACTTTTTCACTCTCCTCTTTCACTTTCATCAAGAGGCTCTTTAGTTCTTCTTCACTTTATGCCGTAAGGGTGGTGTCATTGCATATCTGAGCTTATTGATATTTCTCCCGGCAATCGTGATTCCAGCTTGTGCTTCCCACAGCCCAGCGTTTTCTCATGATGTACCCTGCATATAAGTTAAATAATCAGGGTGACAATATACAGCCTTGACATACTCCTTTTCCTCTTTGGAACCAGTCTGTTGTTCCATGTCCAGTTCTAACTGTTGCTTCCTGACCTGCATACAGATTTCTCAGGAGGCAGATCAGGTGGTCTGATATTCCCATCTCTTTCAGAATTTTCCACAGTTTATTGTGATCCACACAGTCAAAGGCTTTGGCATAGTCAGTAAGCAGAAAAGGACGTTTTTCTGGAATTCTCTTGCTTTTTCGATGATCCAGCGGATGTTGGCAATTTGATCTCTGGTTCCTCTGCCTTTTCTAAAATCAGCTTCAACATCTAAAAGTTCACGGTTCACGTATTGCTGAAACCTGTCTTGGGGAATTTTGAGCATTATTAGAGTGTGAGATGAGTGCAATTGCATGGTAATTTGATCATTATTTGGCATTGCCTTTCTTTGGTATTAGAATGAAAACTGACCTTTTCCCGTCGTGTGGACACTGCTCAGTTTTCCAATGTTGCTGGCATATTGACTGCACCACTTTCACAGCATCATCTTTGAGGATTTGAAATAGCTCAACTGCAATTCCATCACCTCCACTAGCTTTGTTCATAGTGATGCTTCCTAAGGCCCACTTGACTTCACATTCCAGGATGTCTGGCTCTAGGTGAGTGATCACACCATCGTGATTATCTGGGTCATGAAGATCTTTTTTGTACAGCCCTTCTGTGTAGTCTTGTCACCTCTTCTTAATATCTTCTGCTTCTGTTAGGTCCATACCATTTCTGTCCTTTATTGAGCCCATCTTTGCATGAAATGTTCCCTTGGTATCTCTAATTTTCTTGAAGAGATCTCTTGTCTTTCCCATTCTATTGTTTTCCTCTATTTCTTTGCATTGATCGCTGTGGAAGACTTTCTTATCTCTCCTTGCTATTCTTGGAACTCTGTATTCAAATGGATATATCTTTCCTTTTCTCCTTTGCTTTTTCTTCTCTTCATTTCACAGATATTTGTAAGGCCTCCTCAGACAACCATTTTGCTTTTTTGCATTTCTTTTTCTTGGGGATGTTCTTGATCCCTGTCTCCTGTACAATGTCATGAACCTCAATCATATTTCATCAGGCACTCTGTCTATCATATCTAGCCCCTTAAATCTATTTCTCACTTCCACTGTATAATCATGAGGGATTTGATTTAGATCATACCTGAATTGTCTAGTGATTTTCCCCCCACTTTCTTCAATTTAAGTCTGAGTTTGCCAATAAGGCATTCATGATCTGAGCCACAGTCAGCTCCCAGTATTGTTTTTGCTGACTGTTTAGAGCTTCTCCATCTTTGGCTTCCAAGAATATAATTAATCTAATTTAAGTGTTGGTCATCTGGTGACAACCATGTGTAGAATATTCTCTTGTGTTGTTGGAAGAGGGTGTTTGCTATGACCAGTGCGTTCTCTTGGCAGAACTCTATTAGCCTTTGCCCTGCTTCATTCTGTACTCCAAGGCCAAATTTGCCTGTTACTCCAGGTGTTTCTTAACTTCCTGCTTTTGCATTCCAGTCTTGTATAATGAAAAGGACATCATTTTTTGGGTGTTAGTTCTAAAAGATCTTGCAGGTCTTCATAGAACCGTTCAACTTCAGCTTCTTCAGCATTACTGGTTAAGGCATAGATTTAGATTACCGTGATATTGAATGGTTTGCCTTGGAAACGAACAGAGATCATTCTGTCGTTTTTGAGATTGCATCCAACTTCTGCATTTTGGACTCTTTTGTTGACTATAATGGCTACTTCATTTCTTCTAAGGGATTCTTGCCCACAGTAGTAGATAGAATGGTCATCTGAGTTAAATTCACCCATTCCAGTCCATCTTAGTTCGCTGATTCCTAGAATGTCAATGTTCCTTCTTGCCATCTCCTCTTTGACCACTTCTAATTTGCCTTGATTCATTTAATACTTAGACCTAAAAGCAAGAATATCAGAGA
The DNA here is from genome assembly GCA_024291935.2 of Okapia johnstoni. NCBI lineage: Eukaryota > Metazoa > Chordata > Mammalia > Artiodactyla > Giraffidae > Okapia > Okapia johnstoni. The sequence continues at coordinate 141,404,186 of CM044308.1, forward strand.
TCCTCATAAAATATGCTTAGTCACTCAGTCATGGACTGTCGCCCACCTGGCTCCTCTGTCCACGAGCATTCTCCAGGCAAGAATACTGCAGTGGGTTGCCATGCCCTTCCCCAGGGGGTCTTCCCAACCCAGGGATAGATCCCAGGTCTCCTGCATTGCAGGCAGATTCTTTACCATCTGAGCCACCAGAGAAGCCCACTCATACACATAGAATGTTAAATATTAGCCTTAAAACACTGCCTACAAGGAAAATTCTTTAGTATTTTTAGTCAAAGTGAAATGTTAATCAGTCAGTCGTGTCCAACTCTTTGAGACCCCATGGGCTGTAGCCCGCCAGGCTTCTCTGTCCATCAGATCCTCCAGATGAGAATACTGGAGCAGATAACCGTTCCATTCTCCCGGGTATCTTCCCGACCCAGGCATCGATCCCAGGTCTCTTGCATTTCAGGCAGATTCTTTGTCATCTGAGCCACAAGGGAAGCCCCTAAACACTGAGATAAAACTCTCTGAAGTGAACAAAATCATCAATATGTATTGTATTAAAAACATTATGAAAATGAAAACTTACTGCTCAAAAGTTAGAGCAAAGTAAAACACAATTAACATTTAAAATATGTTATAAAGAAGAACAAACTTTTATTACAATTTACATATATACTATAGAGGTTTATATAATTTTAATGAGGCTATATTTACTCTGTTCTTTGTGTTATAAACAAGTTAATTAAAACTAGGTATTCAAAAACATAGAAATTCAGAATTCTTTCAAAATTACTGTTTTCCAAGTGGTATTATCAAAATTTCTTCAAGTAGACTTATATAAATTTTTAAAGCTGTAGAAGAATTATTTATTTATGAATCAAAACAATCTCATAGATTTTTACTTCTTTACTTTTCTGTTATATAAGTGCTATAATTTAAACAAAACAGCAATAAATCAAACAGATAATGTGTGTGAGGAAAAATAAAACTTGTTCATAGTTTATCATTTTCTTTCTGCCCTCTTACATAGCAACTTATTTTAACTCCTTTTTAAACTTTTTGGGAATTTAAATTTGTAGGCTGTATCTTTATGTTTTCTTAAGAGACTGAAATATGTCAGTTTAAAAAAAGAAAATACAGACTAATAGGTATTACCCATATTTAATTTTTTAAAAATTAACATTGGCAAGCCTCTTTCTGTCCTCTGGGAAAGTAGACTGTTTTTCTTTTCCCTTTTTGAATAATACTTCTCTGAACTGCCCTTAGGATTTAGGACATACTCTTATTCTTTTATGTAGTACTAAAACCCAATACAGCCAAACATGAAATTCTCTTTGACAAGCAGCTCTGCTTATATCAAGACCACATTATACTGATTCCTAGTGTCCATCAGATGTGACATTAATGTAAATATCCCCTCAGTGAAAGTGTTTGAAGATGTATTATCAAAGATTGTACTCACTAGCAACAGCAGATTTGGGGGCTTGTAGGGATTAATTTCCAGCTCTCCTAAAATGTTCTTCTCTGTTATTTCATACTGTTTTGGTATGCCAAATGTCAATCAGGTTATTTATGAATTTATCATATAGGTTCTCCTTGTCTAAAATGTCATCATGTTAAACATTTCAGAGAAAATTATTTTAAAGCACAAAGGCAATTTGAATTTGGTAAGTCAAAGTTGAATTCCAAATAAGTGGAAGTTTTTGTAAAGAAATTTGAAAAGTCATGTTTAACTTCACTGCCTTTTCTAGTAAGATATTTTTGCATCCTGAAGCCATCTACTTTTATTTCTAAAAATGAGTCATTTTCTCTGTATGAGTTTTTGTTGCAACCTACACTTGAAAAAATCAAGTGCAGTCAGCTCATTCTTTCCTCACTACTTCAGGATTCTTCAAAGAGAATCAAATATTTTTTTTAAAAAAGAGACACAAATTTTTATTTTACTATAATCTTTTTATCCATTTTTATCTTCCATCCATATACTTACAAATTAGAAAAGAAATTTATTTTCTTACTTCACACTTTGAAATTATGATTACATCATGGACCAACATTTTGACATCTTTTCTATGCCCACAATAATAATAGCCATCTTATAGGCACACGTCCAAGGAGTCTATTTCCTTTCGTGTCTACAAAGTTAAAAATGTGATTATGTGCTTCTTTATGTTTTCAGGAAACTGCACAGTGACCAAAACCCTTCTTTATGGAAACCTCAAGATGACCAGAAAGCGGATTACATTCATTTTTCGCCATGTGTTATAGAAGGTATGCCAGTTATTTAGCTGGTTAGATCTTTTCATTTTCTCTGGTAAGTAGTTGGTAGACTAAATGGAATTTTCTGAAATTTATGTTTACATTTTCTGTTGAGCATGCAGATACAGGAGCAGTCCAGCTTATATTTGGAAATCAATAAACTTTGTTTTCTGAAATTTTATTAAAATCTTCATAGAAATTAAGAATACTATTTAAAAACCATTTTATTTTTTAAGTCAAAGTACCTAAGAACTAAAAGGAACATTTGGTCGTAACTATGATACCTTACATCATTTGACCCACTATAGAAAGCTTGTTCCTTGCTAAGATCTGACAGAATCAGATCTACTCTTGTAAATGATCAGTGCATTTGTTATCAAAATCTTCCTTTTGTTCTCCTATAGGTCATCTTAGTTGCAATTTCTGAGTTGGTTAATGTTACCTTACACAGTTTTGTAGAGCCATCAAGAGAACAGTACAATAATGCATGTTCATTGTTATGGCATGACCAAGGCAAATCAGTGGCCATGATTTTCAACTGACTGTTGATACTTTTGGAGAGACCAAAAAAAATTTTAATTGACTTATACGTAATTACCTATACCATGTCAATCTTGTGAGATTCAATCTCTATGCATGTTTTCCCATTCTCTTCTTCAACGTGCCCAATCCCAAATTCTTTCCCTCATATTGTGCAAAAATACTTTTTTTTTTTTAATCTTCCTAATGCCAGTAAAATAACAGATTTTTTGAGTCTTCTTTTTTGGCAATGTCTGGGTAATGCTAACATTAATATTAGAATTATTCATATTTTCATTATCTGAGTTCTTGGAAAACGTATTTTGTGTTTTAAAACACAAAAGATATTAAAGTATTTTAATATTGTGAATATTTATAATATTAAAATACTTTAATATCTTTTGGTCTGTGACAACCTAGATGGGTGGGATGGGGTGGGAGATGGGAGGGAGGTGAAAGAGGGAGGGGATATACATATACCTATGGCTGATTCATGTTGATATATGGCAGAAACTAACACAATATTATAAAGCAAGTATCTGTCAATTAAAAATAAATTGTTAAAATAATCTGGTTTTGACTTGACCAACGGATTAACCGTTGTGCTTTGCATTTAGATATGGCTTGTGGAAGTAAAGATCCCCCAGATGAGAACAAACAGTGGCTATTTACTCAGAGATTGCTATAGCAAGGGAGTCAGCCATCATCACTTGCATTTGGCAGAGAATCAAAAGTGTTCACAAGAGGTGAAAAGCTTTATAATGGAAAAAAGAGAAGGCTTCAGGTATGCCCTGATTAGAAGTTGTTGGCAAGAGGAAACTGAAAGTGCCCTAAGTGGCAGCAGGGCAACCTATGCAATTGGTTTAGAGAGTATATTTGATTTTTTCTGGTTGGTTCTGAGGTGGAAGGAAGGGCACAAATTAGGGGAGCTAGAAGATGTTGACCAAATCCTGACTATTCTGGGCTGATTGCTACAGGGCTAGTGGATTGGCTTCATGGGCTGATTATTGCAGAAGTCGTTAGCTATAACTCCATTGTGATGTATGGTCTAGTCCTTATCTATTTGTATATTCAATCTCTTGTGCTAGTTTGATTTTAATATTGTGACTATTACGAATATTGTGAATAAACAATATTGTGAATAAACAATATTGTGAATAAACAATATTGTGAATAAACAATATTGTGAATAAACAATATTGTGAATAACAATATTGTGAATAAACAATATTGTGAATAAACAATATTGTGAATAACAATATTGTGAATAAACAATATTGTGAATAAACAATATTGTGAATAACAATATTGTGAATAACAATATTGTGAATAAACAATATTGTGATTAAACAATATTGTGAATAACAATATTGTGATTAAACAATATTGTGAATAACAATATTGTGATTAAACAATATTGTGAATAACAATATTGTGATTAAACAATATTGTGAATAACAATATTGTGATTAAACAATATTGTGAATAACAATATTGTTTATTCACAATATTCGTAATAGTCACAATATTAAAATCAAACTAGCACAAGAGATTGAATATACAAATAGATAAGGACTAGACCATATATCACAATAGAGTTATAGCTAACGACTTCTGCAATAATCAGCCCATGAAGCCAATCCACTAGCCCTGTAGCAATCAGCCCAGAATAGTCAGGATTTTGTCAACATCTTCTAGCTCCCCTAATTTGTGCCCTTCCTTCCACCTCAGAACCAACCAGAAAAAATCAAATATACTCTCTAAACCAATTGCATAGGTTGCCCTGCTGCCACTTAGGGCACTTTCAGTTTCCTCTTGCCAACAACTTCTAATCAGGGCATACCTGAAGCCTTCTCTTTTTTCCATTATACAGCTTTTCACCTCTTGTGAACACTTTTGATTCTCTGCCAAATGCAAGTGATGATGGCTGACTCCCTTGCTATAGCAATCTCTGAGTAAATAGCCACTGTTTGTTCTCATCTGGGGGATCTTTACTTCCACAAGCCATATCTAAATGCAAAGCACAACGGTTAATCCGTTGGTCAAGTCAAAAACAGATTATTTTAACCATTTACTTTTAATTGACAGATACTTGCTTTATAATATTGTGTTAGTTTCTGCCATATATCAACATGAATCAGCCATAGGTATATGTATATCCCCTCCCTCTTTCACCTCCCTCCCATCTCCCACCCCATCCCACCCATCTAGGTTGTCACAGACCACTGGATGTGAGCTCCCTTCATCATACAGCAAATTTCCTCTAGCTATCTAATTTTAATATGGTAATGTATTTGTTTCAATGCTATTCTCTCAATTATTAATGCTCACTATTACAGAGCACTAAAATTGAATCACTTGGAGAGGTCCAATAAAAGATGATTCATTACTATGAAATGAAAATCATAGTTACCAGCATCAGTGGTCAGATGTAAACACAGCAGCAACTATGAAAGGCAGATAATATGCTGTCTTCATTTGACACTAAAAGCAGCTTTTCTCTAAGTTTCTGTTTTGGGGGCTACCTTTTCAGTTTGATACTTTCTCCTCAACCTTTCTCACCTAAAAACTGGTATTTTTGCAATATAGGAAAATGTTTCCAGGATAAGAGACTTTTAGTACTAAAATGAGCACAATCAAACCTGGAAAACTGGTTATCCAGCCCCCCTCCTTTTTTTTTAATCAAGAGCTAGAAAACCTCATCAGCTTTCCATGATTCTTGTTTCTCTCATTCTTCATATCCAACCAGTTTCCAAAAGCAAGTTTTATCCTCTAGATGTAGGTTCACCATTAACTAACGTAGTGTAAATTTTGATGCATCTTGCATGCATGAACCCCTTCCAATACTCTAAGAGATGGCTCTTACCAATGTGTCCTTATATTCATGCTGTGCTGTGCTAAGTCTCTTCAGTCGTGTCCGACTCTGTGTGACCCCATGGACTGTAGCCCACCAGGCTCATCTGTTTATGGGATTCTCCAGGCAAGAATACTGGAGTGGGTTGCCATTTCCTTCTCCATCATATATTCATATGTTTTTCTAAAAATTTCAAAAACATCACAATCAGTTAAGATGGTTGTCCACACTGATTGCTTCTCATAGCACTTCCATTCATATTAAGCAGTGTTAAGGTGACAACAAAGCATGTTTGGAATACAGCTAAGGGGCAACTAAATTGAAAATGTTTCAGGTTTGATGTATTGGAACATACCAATGTGGTTTCAGTTCAGTTCAGTCGCTCAGTGAGTCCGACTCTTTGTGACCCCGTGGACTGCAGCACGCCAGACCTTCCTGTCCATCACCAAATCCTGGAGTTTCCTTATGTCCACTGAGTCGGTGATGCCATCCAACCATCTCATCCTCTGTCATCCCCTTCTCCTCCTGCCTTCAACCTTTCCCAGCATCAGGGTCTTTTCCAATGTGAAAGTATTTTCACTTTTATAAATAGTTACATAATTGTCAGCGTTCCTGCATAGGAATGACTTCCAGAAGTACTTCTACCACACACTGTGCTGACTCACCCAGCATAACAGCAAGAAGCCAAAAAGATATAAATGTGTCACTGGATGAAGGTATCCTCCAGCATCTGGCATTGAAACTATGAGAACAGAGAAATATAGTTTAATATGTACAGAACCAGAAGTTAATATATAGAAAATTCTTTCAGGTTTCAAACATCTATAATTTTAAAGGGACATTTGATTCCCATAAAATGCCTAACCAAAACAAAAGTTATTTCTGGTTAGAAATATGATTTATCAGCAGCATGTACAATTATTAACTCCCCACACTCTGTTTCTTCCTTCTTTTGATGAAAAATGCTAAAATAAAACATCAGAATTCCTGTGTGTAGGGCACATCCTGTCACATATAAGCAGCAGATTCAGCTGTGTGTGAAGCAACATGGTTTTGCATCTGAACTATCAACTTAAAAAAATGATCAACTGTAATATGAAAAAAGTTTTAATTTCTATCTCCTTAGAAAATACTATTATAATTCATATTTTGTATATGTTTTAGTATAATAAACATTATTCATATGAAGATATTAAAGAGCATGAATCTAAAGGGTTTATATATCTTTAATATGTAGAACTGTGTCAGGAAGGTATTTCATAGATTGTGTTATTTTCCCAGATTTTATGAAATTTTTAGCATTCATCAACCCTTTAAATTTAGTAATGTTTTCAGATTCTTTTCCTTATTTTAAAGTGTTTGTTTTATACCTAATTTTGTACTTATAATTTTGAACTTTTTTTTGAGAGCCTTGAAATTTATAAAGAGCTTCAAGCATCACAGAACTGGAATCTGTCTCTTCATCTTCACTCTGTACTGTGGTTCATGAGTTCATTCTCTCCTGTTCAAGCCAGACAACAAACAAAATGTCTGGTTAGCAGCTCTCCTTACTCCAGTCAATCCTCCCTGCTCCCACCAGGGTTGTGTTCTAAAATACAAATTCGTTCATCACCATGGGTGCACAGCCATGTCCTTCACAAGGTGCCAGCAACATTCCATGAGTTGCTGGCCCCAACTCATCTAATCCAAGCTGCTCGATCCACAGCTTCACATGGAACTACTCACATTCCCTGATCTTCACTTTGAAGAAAGATGTTCCCCCTTTCTGTGAAGTAAACAGCTGATTAGTTCTTCAAGGTCGCCCTCAAATATCAGCCTCCTCAGTGAAGATTTGCTCAATTTATCCATCATTACATGCTCTCAAAAACATCTATTTTAATTCAACACTTTTTACTTCACATATTATTTTCTTATTGATGTGTACATATCTCCTAATTAGGAAACTTTTTGAAAGTAATGTCTTTAAAATGTCATAAGTAGAGCATGATACTTGCCTAACTTAGCACTCATTCATTCATTCTCCCATTAATCCATTTATCTTACCTACTGTATATGTCAGAGGGCTCCCCTGGTGGCTCAGATGGTAAAGAATTTACCTGCAATAGACCTGGGTTCGATACCTGGGTTGGGAAGATCCCCTGGAGGAGTACATGTCAACCCACTCTAGTATTGTTGCCTGGAGAATCCCCATGGACAGAGGAGCCTGGTGTGCTACAGTCCATGGGGTCACAAAGATTCGGACATGGCTGAGCAACTAAGCACGTATACTTCAGACATTCTTTTGGGCACTAGGGATAAAACTTATACCTGATTCACAATAAACATTATTGGAATGAATGAGTAAATTATCCTTTGATTTTGTCATAAAGACAACTTTATTTAGGTTCTTTTGTGTCATCATCATAGAGCTGAGAGAATATTTTATCTTCTATTCAAAGGAACAGCTGTGATATAAAAATAGGACTGAACTAGGATCAAAAGACCTGGGTTTGAGTTTCTGGGCTATATTTAATGGCTGGGGATCTTGGACATGTAAATATCCCTGGTAACAAATTTTTTCTCTTTAAAATGAAGAAAACATTTCATACCTCACTGATATACTCTAAGAATTCAGTGCTACCACATAGGTGGAAGTGATTGTTTTACACAAATGTTAAGACATTATTGCTTTCAGCTGAAAGGTGTTATTGCTCTTCTGTATCTG